>PUFA01000033.1:6614908-7852316 GCA_003508835.1 Eonycteris spelaea | reverse complement strand
GACTGCAATGGAGGAGATGTTGGGGTTGAGAAGGGGGCAAAACCTGTAAAGAGAGTCTGAGCAGTTGAGGGTAATTCTCCAGAAAAGGGGCAGCTCTAAACAGTTTGCAGCTAAAGCTCACAACGCCTGGCCACGTGAAGTTCCAGGTAAAGGGCAAGCACCAACATTGTCCAATCGATATCATGTTTGATAACCTGGTAGTATTTGTTAAATAGTCTTTGTGAGTCTATGATCAAGTTATTCAGACACATAATGTATTGTTTGAAATATTTTTGTGAGAGATACTAATTCTCTAGAGATTAAAACAAAATGTGATGAGAGCTGTAAGACCCCCTAAACAAAATATATACAATACAGGTTGACTGAAATTCTCTCTGAGTTTTCAGTGTCACTAATGTACACTTTTCTTTCTTCATATCATCTAGCCTTTTTCTGACACCTTTACCTTCTCCTCTTAGTTCTCAGCACACAGGTGTACATGGTTAATAGCTCATTTCCACAGTAGAGGTAAGCCCTGTTGTGTTACTCCTGTGTCATTAGCACCTCCCTCAATGCCTGGTTTCTAATGGTCCCTCAAATGTATTGGCTGAATGAATGAACAAGGGACACTAGACATAATGGAACCACCTACTATTAGAGATAATTGAATCATTAATAAACATATACACTTTATGATTCTTTCAAAACTATGTTTTATTAAGAAATCTGTATAAAGTGCACATCTCTATTATTCATGCATAACTTACATGCCAGAGTACACACACATGCACTATCATTCTCCAGTAGCAGGTTTTCTAGTCTCCAAAGCTACATATCTCATTGTCTTTTTTATTGTATAATCAGTTCCAGTTAGATAAGCTAAACAGATTCATGTACCTGAAACATTCACTGGTTTTACACATATCCCTCTTACAATGTCCTTTTGCATGTTCAATGTTCACCCTCTTTTTCAGGATGCATTATGTTCAAAAGTATGGAATAGCCTGTAAATAAGGTATGCTCACAAACAGGCAACATTTTATGACAGAAAAAGTAAGATACTGAAGGATCAAAAATGGAGTAAAAAAAAATCAAGAAATTTTTTTTTAAAGGTTACATAGAGTACCATGGTATAAATTCGAAGTCATACAAATAATACATACATAAGAAGTTATATTCTTTATCAAAGAGAAGATAGAAATAAGGTTAAACTCAACTATTGTGTTTATTCTTTTTCAAGATAGAAATATTCCTTTTTAATAAAAAATATATGATTACTAAAAGTAAGATAAGGCAATCTGGAAGATTTTAGGATAAAATAAAAAGATCTAATTATTTCAGCACTCAAAAGTACATTCTTTTAATTTTATGATGCATGAATTTATGAATATTTTATAAATATATGAATTTTATATATTTATATTTGTGGTAGATGGATATCAATATATATACCTTTATTTTTGCTAAACAATATATAAAATACATTTATTTGGGTTCATAAGAAAAGAAGGCTAAGCAGACATTAATAATTTCATACCATATTTTGCTGCATTATCTTCATAACTTGTGTATATGTGTGTGATATGTTTTAGATATTTTTTTCTATTTAAAGATAATTATATTACTAGTTTGCCCACAACCCCAGGCAAACATCATTCTGACTTTTGTTTTATAGATTAGTTTTGCTTATTCTTGTGCTTCATAAAATGAAATCATGTAGTGTGCATTCTTTGTGTGTCTGTCTTTTTTCAAAGAGCATACTACTTTATATATTCACTTATGTTAATTCGTATAGTAGTGATTTCTTATGATTATACCACAATTTGTTTATCTATTCTTCTATTAAAAACATATGTTGTTTTAAATATTTTTCTTGCTATTCTGAATAAAGCTGAGGTGCAACTTTTTCTGTTAGGGTTTTTTTTTTTTTTTGTGGACATAAATTTTTCTTGTGTGTGTAGAGGAAGGGCTATGTATTTAGGAGTGGAATTGCTGGATTATAAAACAATGGTGTAACTTCATTAGAAACTGTCAAAGAGGAAAACTCAGTATGAAGGTATTTCCTGGCTGAAAAAATGTTGATCATTTCTAATTTTTCTCTAATAATGTAAATAGGGTTAAAATGAGGTGTTCAGAAGCAATTAGAATCTTTGCCCCTGTATATGGGAATATCTTATAAAGTCTTTCGCAAAACTTACCTAATTCATTTCTGAATAACTATCTTAAAACATTTTTGCATGTACTAGAGCCCTCAAACTCATGGCCTTTTATGCTAAAACAAATCTAATTACTTTATAGTTAACATTAGTTATAACATCACCTAACAAAACATTTTGTTTTCATTAATTTTTCTAAAATATGTCTGTTTCCTGCTCTTGACATAGACCTTTGTAACAGACAGAACATACATATGGTAATCAATATTTATGTAATTGACCCACTAATGCAAATAACTAATAAACAAATGCAGGCCAATGGAAGTAAAAACAATCAGTGAAAGTAATAAAAATATATAAGTAAGACTTCACTCTGAACAAGTTGACATCATAGGGGGCACAATGCCTGTGACTATCACAGCTATAGACTATGGTGAATGCCCGGGAGGGAATATGTCTGCATGTTGCCTCTTCTAATAAGACAGAGGCAAGGGGAATCCAATCTCTTCCTTGTAAATGTGAAGAAATGAGAAGAAATTATTATAATCCCAATTCAGGTATTAAGCGAAACTCCTCACAAAGCCAAATTTTCATAATGGATTGGAGATACATATCTGTAATTTGAACCTACCAAAAATTTTATAGTTTTGAATACTCAATTTGAATAAAAAGGAAGGTTAAAAACTCCAACTTTCACTGGAGCAGTATAGTATTAAAGAATAGGATTAGGGTTTGTTAGATTTTCTCTCTATAATCCCTTTTCTTGATGGCAGTCTGAGGGCAAAAGCTTACACTTTTTCTTTTTAAAATTTCAATTCCAAGTTCTCTTTGATTGATTTGAATGTAACTAGAAGGAACTAGCTTGTTTTTTTTTTTTTTTTTCTTACACAAAACTAGATGGTGACTGGGGCCTCTTAAAAGTCCTACATAAACATCGATCCCTGACTCCCAGACATTCCAGTTCAGCTGGTCTGATAATGACCAGTTGAGATCTGATTATGGAATCAAGATATTTGGAAGATCTTCAATATGTTTAATGTGCAACAATGTTTAGAAACCATCATCTTAGAGTCTTGTTGTGTACAGAACTCCATGCATCCATTTCACAGGTGGAAATGCTGAAGCCCAGAGAGGGAAAAGGATTTGCCCAAGTTCGCACAGAGTATTTGTGGCCAAGACAAGATTGGCTATAATATTCTTGCACCCACCGACATACCCCTCCCATCCTACTGCTTCTCTAGGTAATTAAGCTCTCTGTGCCTTGCTTTTCTCATTTGTAAAATCGGCACCTTTAATGATGCATACTAGTAAAATGGTTATGTGGATCAAGTAAGATTATGTCTGTAAAGTGGTTGGTCACTTAGCATGGTGCTTGATTTATAGTATATAATATCTATTTACTGTTGTTGTCATTGCTGTTTTGTATTCAGGGTATAGAAATGAATGGGATGCCCAAAGGATAGTGAGCTCACTAAAGACAGTGATTGGAATTCTTCTCTCTGTACCCAACATTCAGTACAAACCATGAAATTTAATACAGTTTTTTTTTTTTAAATGTGGATATATCATTCCCCTTATTTTTTTAATGTGCTGTATATCATCCCCCTTATTCCAAATATATTTGTTACATATATAGCCTATATATGTGCGTGCGTGCGTGCGTGTGCGTGTGTGTGTGTATAATTTTTAGTAGGCTTCATTGACATTAGGGTAACCAGCCAAGTTAAAATATGGTTCGAATCACCTGGTAATAGATAGGTATGTAGGTAGGTAGATAGATAATTAGATAGATGATTTTAAAAGAGATATAAGAAAGATCAAAGAAGTAGCTTAATTTTCTTCTTGGAAATTTTATTTTCATGCATATTGTGTTAAAGACAGTTATAGTTAATGTTTAATTCTGTAAAATGGTTACTAATTTTATCTCATGTCTATGGCACAACCACATACCAGAATTTGTGGAGAAGGGCCAGTAACAAATTTAGGTTTCTTAAATGCTTGTAACATATCACAGTGCATTGAAAGTAATTTTCTTCCACACAACTAAAAGACTATTTGTAGTTCATTATTCTGCCTCATATATTAGAAAATTAGATACCTGTCATCAATTCTAGTCTTTGTACTAGAATGCATTACATTTGTATGTGACTTATGGTTTACAAAGTTGTAGCACCTACATGATTTTAAACAAGTCTAATATTATTGAATGATAAAAATTAGTTTATTTAAAAATGTATTCTGAGGCTTCTAAAACATCAGCTATATTATTCAGAGAGCCATCGATAAGGCAAAATTAAAATTATCCTAATAAATTACCCTTAAATTTTAGATTTTTCTCTTTGAACATTCCCAATTATTGTATTCTGTCACAAAACAATGTTTTTAATTAAATAATTTTAATTTTAATCTTTATATTAATTTTAATCTCTAATGAAGTAATCTGTTTTATCTGTGCTATAATCGTCATTTATGTGAACAATGCTTAAAACTAGCCATGATTTTACATTGATTTGTTTTTATCCAGTACTTTGGTTTTCAATTTGCATAAAAAATGATATATTTTTTTTTAAAAATTTAGGATTATGCATTCTATTCATTTATCTCTGGATCACACCTTCACTTAATTCTCCAAAAATGAACAAAAAGTATTATTTCAAACCTGTACTACTTTCTTCCCATTCTATCAT
Source organism: Eonycteris spelaea (assembly GCA_003508835.1). Taxonomy (NCBI): domain Eukaryota; kingdom Metazoa; phylum Chordata; class Mammalia; order Chiroptera; family Pteropodidae; genus Eonycteris; species Eonycteris spelaea. The sequence goes on along the minus strand of PUFA01000033.1, from coordinate 7,847,494 downwards.
ATCCTCCTTTATTTTAAAGCAACTGACCTCTGTTCGTTCACCAGACACATAATAGAGAGTGTCAGGTGGGAATCTCCTTAATTTCTTTGCCCAGGTTATTCTCATCTGTAACCATTTTCATCCAGGACCTTTAGTTCTGACTCAGGTAAATTGGACTGTACTTTGTTCAAGTCTAATAATCTCTCATTATTTGGATCTTTCCTCGCTCTTTAAAGACTATGCCCCTCTTTGTCTCCTATTCCTATTTTCTCTTGCTCTTTCCTTAAAACAAATAAATCTATAAACAGACCATCAAATGAACCATTAAAAAAACAAATAACAACAACAATATCTCTAGTGCATCTAGACCCATATCCTCTCAATTCTACCTCCTATTTCTTGAATCTTTTCCATAGTACCATTTCTAATGCCCCTGGTTTAATCTGGGATCTCATCATTTTCTTCCATTATATTGGAACAATAACTGTCCAACAAGGATCCCTGCCTCAAGTATGTCCCCTCCTGTCTATCTTACCAAACATCCATCATAGAATTCTTCAGTGGCATTGCCTTTATGATAAAATTCAAATCTTATAGCATATTAAACTGGCCATTAACATGAAAATCTGGGGATTTTGGCTAGGCCACAAAACTAAGGTTTATGAGTGCCAGATATCCCTGCTCTAAAGAGTTATTAGATCATGTATGTAGGATTTACAAAATGGTTCCAAATCTAGGTCTAGCTTTAGCTAATCTCTTACCTTGAGGCTAGGTGATAAAAAGCAAAGAGGATATCTGGCGAATCAAGATGTCCCCAGCCAAAAGAGCCTGTCTGTGGAAATCAGAAACACAGGCCATCTGGGGAAGGAATCACCATTTCCAGGTGACCACTTTTAGAGATCTCCAGTGAGGGAATTTCTGTAGAATCGCTAATGCTTCCCAGAAAACAGAGTTAGCTCTGGAATTTCTTTACCCGTACCAGCAGCAAATCATAACTGCAGCCAAGGAAGACCCTTTCTGCCGTTATCCCTTCTTCTTCCCATGAGTCATCTATTATGGATTGCAGCAAGTATGAGAGGGTAGTTATAGAGCCTGTGTCATCTGATAGAGATTTCATTAGGCTAGAGGGATTTTATTAATACTAGAAAGTGATTATAAAATTATAGAATCTGGAGGTGATAACACCTGGGATGGGAAGAAGATTTGACATTGTAAGAAAGAAAGGCAGTTGATTGCACTTATGGTGTTCTAAAGACTACCTAGGGGGAAAAAATCAGTTCTGATGATAAGCAAGATCTTTAAATATTCATTCCCTTTATCTAGCCTCATCTTTCACCACCAGCCCTCCACTTTCAAACTCTGTGCCTTAGCAAAAAAAAATATTTTGAACAACCTCATTACCTTCCTTACTTGATTAACTCCTAATCACCTTCTCCATGGAGCTTCCCCAATGTCACACCCTACCCCATAGGCCAAATAATTTTGTAAATAAACATCATAATGATACATTGCATTGAAATACAGTGTATATCCGAAAAAATACTTTGAGTGTAGTTCATTAATGGGAAATGCAGGTAAAATGTTTTCTGTAAAAGACACGAGAGTGAAATTCAAAATGTTGCCTTTGCCTATCATGATTACCTACAGGTGAGTGCTTAGAAGGATGCCTGCTCCTCTCTCTGTCGCTCTCGCTCTCTTGCTCTCTCTGCCAACTCACTATCTTTTAAGTATTTTCACAGTCTCATCTCATAGGATACACTTGATGGTTTTTTTTTCATTTTAGTTTTTCAGCCCTTTCCTATAGATGGTTTTACATTTTCTGCTTCTCTTATCCTTGATTTATCTTTGCCATACACTGTAATTGATGCCCCCTTTCAAAATCTGAAAATTGTTTTTTTTTTTAAATATGTTTGCATTAAAAGATACCATAATACGTATCAAGTAAAAATACAGTGTGGTTTCGTTTGGCCTCTTTTCTAATTACTTTTTTCTAATATTTCTGTTTTGACTTTAGCTTTTGACTTTGACTTTTTTTAATGACTCTAGCTGCAAGTCATTAAAAAAAAAAGATTTAAGGATTTAAGGAAAAATGGGCTTGAGACCCACCATGTAAATACCTCAAACCCTTGCATGGTATTTCCATATACATACACACCTACATGCAAATGAGTAATGGAAGAAAACATTCACTTTTGATGTTCCAGCACAGGAAGGAGAGGTATATTTTCTCAACCTGTATGAACTTGCAGAAGTTTATTTACTTGTTATATGTTATTTTAGCACAAAGCATTATGAAATTTGTCATCCTGAAGGGCAGAGCTGAGACAATCACAAGAGTCCTTGTGCTGTGTGTGACATGACTCGCAGGACCATGGCAGGCAGGCTGGCCCAGCTGGAGGTTGCTGGTCGTAACTACTGAGCAGCTCATGGGAGAACAGTATAGAGTCTGCCAATGACTGGGACCAACTTGTATGGGGATACATAGAGCTTTTAACAACTACTTTGAAATTTTACTCTAAGAAGTTTGGTTAGTTTTAGAAATTTAATTCAACATAAACTTCCACATTTAAGGGGATTTGGTACTGGAAAAATGTAGTCTTATAATTTTGGGCCAAAATTATTATAGTGAGATTGCAGTCCACTCAAAGCAGATGTGTGATCCTATTTTTGAAATTTATAAAGTAAAATTAATAAAATATACATAATAAAGGGGATATTTTGAAAGCATTTATAAATATATTATTGGATTTTATTCAAGACCACAAAATGAATTTTCAGATTATAAAGCTGCTAATCAAAGATAAAATTAACACATATCGAGTAGCCTAACTAGCAGGTTAAATACAGTTGTTTTTAATAATACACATATTTTAAGTAGCAAATTTTGGGTAGAGTTGAGGGATTAAAACTCAAGCATTCCACAAGTTTTCCCAACCAATGCCAAAATGATTTAGAAAACTGGAACAAAGAACTTCAGCACATTAACTTATTTATACTCTCTTTAAAGTAGTATGCATTTTTCATAGATTATGGTATGCTCTAGTGTAATGTTTTGCTTAAATTAATTTTTTATTATGCTATATAAATGAGACATTCCATTTTGTTCATGCTACATCTTTTTAGACTTAAAAATACTCCCACAAACCCACACATCTCAAAAGATTTGGCAAACTACAATGAAAGCAATTATTGTTAATTCCAAAGACTGTTAAAATATCCCAGATCTTTGTCAGTTTGCCCAGGACTACTTTGGACACACATGGTAGAAGAGATTAGTTTGCTATTGTCATGTGGCCATTTGTCATCAAAAGTAGATAATGTGTAAATGTGTATTGTTTGAAGTTACTTCAGAAATATTTCCAGCTGTGTCTAACTTAATAGTATTTGAGCATTTTTCTTGCCTGTTTGGACTTGTTTAATATGTTGGATTGTGAGGGGTTAGAGTCCAGGTAAAATGCAGCTTTCTATCCAAATCTAACTATAGAGCTTCAGGTTAAACCTTAGTGTACCCTTTGGGATCAGCACACTATTCATCAATATAGTTTGATGGAAAAAGCATCAAAGAGAATTAGGAATTAGAACAGTTGGAATCTAGTTTCCGTTTAACTGATGATTTGAAGGTGCCTTGATAACTTTTTTTGTTTCAAAGAATTTATGACTAAAATATATTAAACTAATAATTTTGGTATTAGTACTATAGTACTATAGTACTATAAGAGAATAGTACTTTCGGTATTAGTGCTATAGTACTGCAGTACTATAAGAGAATAGTACTTTTTTGGTCTCAATACGAAAGGTATAGAGACAGAATGTATGGTGTGTATGTGTGTAGTTTTTAAGTTAGAAAGTGTAATACATTTTCAAAAAAAGAAAATGGCTGCTCAAGTTATTAGTTTTTGAAGAGCTACATAGAAAATATAAAAACAATGGGTAGTATTAAACAGAAGACAGCAAAATCTACTAGTCAGTTAACCCCAGCCAAAAGGAGTTGATTTAATCCTTATAACTGCATTATTTCAGCTCCTGGCATGTACGTTTTGGAACCACTCTGAAGCACCTTGAATCCTTACTTTCTGTTTTCTTTACTGGTTCTGTTGATCCTTCTACCTAACAAACAAATGATTCTCAAGGATTGGCCCTCAGCTCTCTTTGCCATTCTCTTTATATTATCTTCTATAATCGCATTTAAAATTTTCACATATAAGAAGATGCCTATCCAGTCAATATGTCATGTTTTTTAAGCTGTAATTCCTTATCTCAAAATACTGAAATATCTACCCAGTTTCCCAGATTCCATATGCACCTCAAAATCCCAAACTGAACATTCAGTATTACTCTCAAAAGTCCTTAAGAGTTTGTGCCTTTAAAAAATAACAGTGCCATTTTCGTGTTAAACTTTTGCTTCCCCATTTGTGGTCTCTTTGTTACATTATCAGCTTGAAAGACACTAAACACATTTCTTCATTTTCCTAAAGTGGTCATGCATGTCATACGAGAGACTTTGAAGGGAGGTTAGAAAAGGAATTTAAGTCTCTGCCACAAAAATAACACTAAATTAAAAATTAAGGTTACCAATCATTAAAAAAAATATATTTTTGACTATCTAAAAATGAGAAATTGTCATTAGTGTCTCTTTCCATCTATTCTACTTATACATACCACCTTGAAATGTCTTCTTTTCCTCACACCCACCAGAATTGTAACTTCATTTTACCCTTCATCTATGCAGAGTAAATCTACTTTTCTTAGCTTGATTCCCAAACTAGAATATGTAAACCTAACTAGATGCTTAGCTGAACAAAACGAACCTCTATTTCACAGGCTTTAGTCTCCTTAGAAAGAATTTATTATTTGTAGAAATACTTTTCTGTAATATCAGCTATCCTTACTCTGCTTCTTTCCTATGCTGTCTTTATATTCCATTTTGATTCAGAAATTGAAATGAACTCTTTTCAGTCTCTTTTCTGTAAGGCACACACAAATATATATGTGTGTGTATATATATATACACACACACATACACATATATGTATGTATATGCATATATGTGTGTGTGTGTATAAAATACTTTTTCTTTCCTGTTTTAATTACCTAGGTGATATGGACCTGTTATAGAAAGGTACCTACACCTTTAATACAGTGATGATAATACCTATTGATAGGGTTATTGTGAAATTACCCAGTACCACACTTGGCACTCAGTACTAAGTGATTAAATATCATGTTTCCCTTATTTGTCCCCCTTCCTTCTTTGGATTCTTATTCAATATTAAGTGAATTTAGGCCACATCTTCTTTTTAAAAAATAAATTACATTAAATTATAAAATTCTTGAGGGCATGGACTATGTCTTAGTGCTTAAAATAAGTATATATCACAGCAAAAGTAAAAAGTACAGAGAAGAGTCAAACATTTTTTAAAATGCATAAAATTCTGAAAATCTGACTTTAAAAAGTTCCCTGAACTGTGTGGTAAGATTTTTTTTTTTTTTTTTTTTTTTTGAAGAGGTGTGAGTCTTAAGCTCTCACTACATAGTGATAATCTTTCTTTGGGTTTCTAAGATGAATGTGAGTACTAATTGAGGGGAAATTATATCTGACTAAGTCTATATTTATATTGCAGCCTGTTCCTTTGAAATATATCCATTAATATTATAATTCAGTTTTTTCTGTTTTCTTCACTTTGTTTTTGTCTTTTGATTTGCTGTTTCAAATGCCTACTTATACTTGAAGTTTCTTGCACGCATGCACACACGCTCCCTTCATAAGAGAAGAAGGACATTAGTTGGGTTTATTCATGTTGTGACTTTGACTTTAAAAATTTTCTCTTTGATTTTAAAAAACATGAAATACTTTTAAAGTCAAAATTTTCCAAGATAGAAGGTGGAAATGAGTGGAATTAAGAAACCAAAGGTTTTGTACAGGATAGTATTCAAAGCAACTTGCCTGTGTTCTGAGTTTGAAGGTGGTGATTAGGTTTTCAGATTTATAGAAGTGTGAGACAACCTAATTAAACACCTTTTTGCTGAAAAGTAGCTCGATAAATTTAGATTGCTTCGGGAAACTCTCAAAGCTTTTATCAAAAAACTAATATTGTAAAAGTCTTTTAAACTAAGAGCTTTTGAAAAATTATTTCCCAAACTGGAAATGTGGTATGAAGGTACTTAAGTAAATATGCATGCTAGAATCCTTACATTAAATAGATGAAAAAAAAATCTTAAAAAGTATGAAATATAATCAATAAATGTATAAGTATATATTTTCTACTAATAATTAAGGTAAATTAATTTATAACTTTTTGATCTCGTAGCTCTTAGATTTCTCTTTACAAATTCTTAATAAATATACATTAAAGTCATCATATGGAGATCAGGATGAGGAAAGAAAAGCAAATTCTTATACATTGCAGATTTATTGGAGGTCTGCCTAAAGCCTTTATCTTCTTTATGAGTAGAGTGTTTAGTATTGCCCTCATTAGCAGTATATTTATTACTTGTGAGTTGTGTACCTGTAAATACAGTGAATAATATTTTGCAATTTTGTGGTATCATTCAGTAGCATACCTTCCTTTCTAACAAACATTTTTTACTAGTCCTTATTGACTTTCTAATGCTCAGACAAGTCTTTTATATCATCTGGTTTGTCCTGTAAGATGAGGATGATGGACCCAGTGACATCCAAGATCCCTTCCAATCTTTAACAACATATGATTTTATGATTTGATTTTTTTAAAATAATGCCAAGAGGAAATGGCGATGAGTTTACGGATATTGAGAAAATTCCTTTGTTCAATAGAAAATAGTCCAAAGCTCTATTTAAGAAGATGGTATTATAATTTGAAGAGAGCAAGAGATTATAGTTAGCTAATTAGTAAGGGTGGTATAAACAAATTCACACATTATTGGGTTAATTAAATTTATCTTTCTGGGAATCGAAAGTGTGGTGGTCTTTTATATTACAAACGAGATTTGAGAAAAGTTAATGAAGCTGAATCCTCAATAGGTGGCCATGCGTTTCTGCCTGTTTGAATGATAGCTAAGGATTGCTTTTGTCTTTTAGTAATTAATCTCCATTATGCCATAGAACAATTTTTTTTAATTTAAAACAATTTATTTGAAGTTAATACAATTATGGATATGAAGCAATTAAACATTGTTTCACATTCACAGTAAAGAAAATCTAATAGATAAACTAAGTTCTCCACAATAGAACAAGGGCAGTAAAATCTTACTGTGGAGATGATTCTTCTTCTGGGTGTGAATAACAATAGCATTTTGGCTTCTAAGAGTATTGCTTTCTGTTATAAAATTTTGCATCTCTCACTCTTAAAAACCATTCACTAGAATCTAAAAATGACAATTTATCATGATTGGATACACTGTTTGTGAACTCTGCAGCAGGAAAAAATATTAATATCTATTACAAATTTATGTAAGCAATAACTTCACACCATGTTATAAGAAAGTACATTAATCAAGATACACAATCTTTTGTAGGTTCTACTGAAGGATTTTTTTTTTTTCTGAAGAATTCTTAAAACCTGTGGTACTTAAATTTTGTTAGCCTTTCTGCTGAGAGGTAAATTATACACAACAATGATGAAAAAGATTAACAGACCAGTTGTCTATTATGAATCATTCCAGCTTTGTTCAACAATGTTGGAAACTCTTTTCTCATATTCTTGTTTGTTTTCCTGATGAAGCTGTGCTGCCTGGTTATTGGCTGGACTGTTTGGATTTGGATCATCCAGCAGAGACTGAGTTGATGTTAAGATAGAAGATACATCATTTGTTGGACTGCATTGATATCTGAAGCATATTTAAACATATGCTGCCATCAGCATACACATTTGGATGAAACATTTTGGATAAAAACCTAACAGCTGGCAGTTTATTTAGAAATTCTTAAAAAAATTCTATTACTAGTTTAAAATACCATCTTCGAAAGGTGTCCTTTCTGGTCCAAACATAACTGCATTCCACTACATGATGTTGTTTTCAGATGGTGCAGCACTGACACCCACAGGTGAGTCTTTTTGCAATCCCTTGAAATCCCTCAATAGCTTCCTCCCGGCCAGGGTCGACATGCTCCCCAGCTGCCCCATGGTAAGTCCGAAAGAAGAGTCCCATGCAGTCCCCCTAAACCCACCTCGACCCCTCAGTGGCCGAATCACTGCCAGCAGGGATTTTTTTTAAAGCAAGATATGCTTAGTTAATTATATCAAATTATAAATTCATTCTATATTACTTACCTATGAAAAATATATCTCTAATAAAATTTATGGCTCCTGTTGTTCTATTTATTTAAGGTAACCTTTCAGTTTACCCATCATTTAAAAAACAATAGATTCAGTTTTCCATAAAGCAAAACCATGTCTATTCAAGTAGCCCTAAATGCAGCTACTACTCTTTTTTTATCCTTGTCTTTCCCGTAGCTAGCGTATTGGAAATTCAATAACAATACCATGAATAAAAGTTGAGTTTTCCCTACAGAAACCTTTTTTATGCAAGTTCTTCTCCCTTCTGTATCCTTTTCTGTAAGAAGCAAGTTCTCCTATACTATTCCATTACTCTCCAGGATCCACTGTTCTGAATCAGGTGGTATAACTCTTATTTTAAAATGATCCTTTTGTTATTCTTTGCTTTTAAATCCTTGTGAAATTTCCCATTTTCTGGTATCCTGTTTCTTCCCATTCTGAATACAATATAATAAACTAATTTGTAGTAATTTCATACTAAGAGAACTCATGGTGATTATTCTCATGGACATTTCAATTTAAGAGCACTTTTACAACAGGTAATCCATGTTTAGGCCAAAAGAGAGAATCTTGGTTTAAGGAACTTTAGAGCACTATTGGCCAAGCCAGGAAAAATTTAAGCACAAATGAAATATGTTAATCTTTCTGGAGTCTCACTCATGAAGCTCTATCATTCTGCTTACCCACTAAATAATCCTATTAATATTCTGCCTATGTGTTAAAGGCAGAATACTGTAGCCCAAATACTTCTTTCATAGTGTTGAAATTGGTGGATTCATAAAAGTGCAATTTTCTTTACTGATTCTTTAGAAGGTGAACATTGTACCAAGTTCCTACGATAAAACTTTCAACAGCATATTGCCTTTTTTTTTTCTCAGACAAATTCGTTCTACATCAAGCTATTTAACATTCAGTAAGCCAAATAAGTAATATAAGCCTTAAACAGGACCACTATTTTCGTTTGTTTTCATTGTCTGACCCACCAGATATCATTTTCTCTCTACTAAATTTTGCTTCCTACCTTCTTCACAAATCCATCTAATGAAAACTAATATTTTCTTAGTATACTTTTGTTGTATTTTATGTTTCTTTCTCTTTGAGATATTTTCTTTTGGTAGATTATTATGGACCCAGATCTGAGCATGAAGGTTAGCTCTCAGGTCTCACGGCATTTTACATAGCTCCTAACATTCTAAATATAGAAAGAAGCTGATCATAAATACGTATTGATTTTATTAATTAATTAAATAAGCTTTAATTTATTGATGGCTGGCCATTATTTCCTCAAAAATATTGACTATTACCTATTTTTTCTTGTTATGTTTACCCATGTATTTGTGTAATCTTTTGGAATTTTTGGGAAATGTATTCATTGTATGGATTATTATGGTACTTTCAACCTTTGAGATTGATTGATGGTAAAGACATAGAATTAATATGCATTCAGTTGAAAGTAGGCTCATGTTTTTAATATTCACCAAATCACCTTTTTCATTATGCTTGATTTTATATTACTGATACTTATTTAAAGCTAGACATTTGTGAGGCTTAGAACCATGAGTTTTATAAAATTGTTATTTGGAACCTTTAAAATGTAAGGAAAAAGCTTTAGAGATTGAGTATTCATTAATATTGATTAAATCTTAGATGGGTTATGTTTGTTGTCACATTAAATCTTCACCATAAACTTGTGAGGATATTTGAGATCATTGTGAGGGTATTTGAGATCATTATCTCATTTTTATAGGAGAAAAAACTGTGATTTAGAGATTACACATAACAAGTGGAAGAGCCACAGTTAGAATTTAGATCTGTGTCTGAATCCATCATGCCTCTTTTTTGAATATATCATATTATATACACTAAATTCTCACTTAATGTCATTGATAGGTTTTGTGACATTAAATGAAACAATATAAAATGAAATCAGTTTCACTATATGCTAATTGATATAAGCAAGAGTTAAGTTCCCACGCATTTCAGCAACATCATAAGGAAACAGTATTATTCCTAAACCTGCTGTGTGTGTGTGTGTGTGTGTGTGTGTGTGTGTGTGTGTGTGTGTGTGTGTACAATCACATTTCTAAAAATCTTCCATTCTCTTCCCTTTGCCTAACATGTTACCTAATCTGGAGATAAAAATAGGATATAAAAAACTTTAAAAAGCATGTTTACCCAAACATATTGAGACTGTCTCTACATGTGGTAATAACTTTTATTGCTGTTAGGTCTGGGGCATTTCTGAGCCTACTGTTGGTTATTCGTGCTTCAGTAATGCCAGTGACAGGAAATACCCTTCACCCTCCACTTTGTTCCGTTCTCTAACACATATCAAAGTTGCACTGCCTTAATGCATTTAATCCCTTACAAAGATTTTGGTGAAGTTTTCTTTCAAGCATCTTTGGTATCTGGGATAAAAACAATTAGAGGTGTATTCAAGAGGCTTCACTCAGAAATAATCTTGTCCACTTTTCTCAAATATGGTCCATTTCTTTAGAGCAAATGAGTTTGTGTCTGTTTTCACAAACTTTTCTTTAGGATAAACTGTTTTCTCAAAAGCTCCTAGATACCTTGGGTAAATAAATCTCTGCAGGAACAACTCCTTAGGTAAACAAATCTCTGCAGGAACATCTCATTTGCTTTCCCAAACTTTTTCAAAGTGAATATAGTCTATGTGACAAAACTAAGGATCCTCCTTCCCCTTCACTGGCCTTTTTTTTTTTTTTTTTTTTATCATAAGTATCACAGCTCTCTGGATGAAGTAATAGTTAATGGAGTTTCTGAGGAGGAAGCTCTACCTCCACTATACATTTTTTTATTTGGTTGTTTTGATCTGCCCCTTTGTTTCAATGTTGATATTCATTCTAATTGACAATAACATTACTATTATTGGGTTGTCAGGGTCCTTAACACTTATTTTTAGTTGTTTATCTCATTTGACCTATTGTCCTAGCCTGTGAATGCTACAGCAAGGCAGTGGAGTACAGTGGGGTGGGGAGAGAAAAATAATCACTTGTAAAAGGATGTTACTAACTGAGAAAAAAAAATCTACTAAATACTGAAGGAGACTTTTTTCAAGTCCTTAATTGATTGTTTGATACATATTTGAGCTACTTTGTAGTGTATAGTGAATGAGAAGAAATTACTCCATGTTCATAGTTATTTTTCCACTTACCTTATATTGAGAGCATGTTATATATAACTTCTTTTACTGTAAGCATGCACATCTTCACTTCTTTAAAAGAACTTTTTCTCTTTTCTTTCTCCTTGATTCAAACTGGCCTTGGGCTCACTTGCTTTTTTTCTTTTCTTATTCTTCTGCATACTACAAGACCACTCCCTTAATTATTAAGCCCTTAGGTCAGCATCATTCTTAGGAACAAAACCTGTTGACCACAGAAACAGAATTTAGGTCAAACTAAAGATAACATCTTACAGCTTCACACCCATGCAAGAACTACCCTGCCAGCATCCCCTTGAAACCAGACAAAATGATGCTATGACTGACTTCAGGACCTGAAGCATTGATCAGCTGCCTCCTATCCTAGTCCTCCACCCTTAGCTACTAAGGCGTTTTCCCCTATAGAACCTATTTCCTATCTCACCTGTGTCTCTGGGCTTGGCGCCATTTCCTTAAATAAATCTCTACTTTCTTTGCTGCAAACTCCTGTCTATGTCTCTTTTGGCTTTAATGCATGCAGGCAAAATCTATCCCTTGAGTTTGGTAATATCATCAGGTGGGATAGAAGCAAGGGCTCTGGAATAGGTAGCCTTCTTCAAATTCCAGTTTCTCCACCACTTCTTCTTTGGAAGCACCTTCTAGGAATTATCCCATCTATCTTTTTCTACAATTTAGTAGATACTGTCACTAGCTCCATTTACAGAGGAGTAAACAGACTTCAGAGAACAGATAAGGTAGGGCAACCTAAACTCTGTGAAGTCTGTTTACCCCTCTGTAAATGGAGCTAACCATAGTATCTAGAAGTATATAAGATAGATGGAATAATTTCTATGAGGTGCTTGGCAAAGAGTAAGTATTGAAAAAATGTCAGGCTTATTGTTACTGATAATTATGATGGTCAACTGAGATACCATCTATAAAAGAATTTCATAAATGGTAAAAAGCTATATATATTTTAACCATTATTATTCTTAATGAATATCATCTGCATTCTATAATGAATATACAATTTAATTTTTCCTAATTCACTTTTGTTTATCTAGTTTAAAAGTCAGAGACATTTATTTATTTATTTATTTATTTATTTTATTAGTTTCAGGTATACAGTACATTGGTTAGATATTCATATAGTTTATTAAATGATCCCCCCTCAGGGGGGGGGGAACCTCAAACTTTTCATCTGAGAGCTAAGGGTTTAAAATTTTATTACTTGTTACGAGTTTATGTCTAAGAAATGTGAGTATAAAATTATAGGATAATAATATGGGAATTTCTGAGAGAATTTTGACAATGTCAGTTACTGGATTTTTTTCACAGAAGTTGTTAAAACTCATAGGAGAACAAAGGGAAATAATAGTATTACTCAGGTTGACAAAAAAGCTAAAGAGCTACTAAATATTTTACAGCGATTTAAAAAATATATTCTCTAGAAAGAGGGAAACTGGAATGGCATATACATATTTTTTTCCGATTAGTAGTGGATGATGTTTCTGATATTTAAAAAACCTAATAAATTTTATATTATACCGATTCAATTGACTGATTTACACATCATAGTGATTTTCCAAATCCTAGGAGGAAAAATTATACAAGTGAGGGAGGAGAAGATGGTACACACTTTTACCTACCACAGAATGTGATACATTCACTCCCAAAAATGGGAGAAAAAGGAACGTTTCCATAGCAACATTAGCAAAACAGAAAATTTGCTTACTAAGATCACATATTTTTAAAGCCAGCCCACTCACCGAATTGGCAGCCTGTGAGAGTTAAACTCAACGGTAAATTATTTAAAAGTAAAAAGAAATTAAGATAATATGGCAGGAATGATTGATAGTTTACTACCAGACAAAGGGTAGCCTAAGGTAAAAGAAACAAATCCTCCTTGATATGACAAGAATCAAAGGGAGGCTGGGGGCAGAAGAGCATTGGAGATGGCAAATCATTATTGTAAAATTAAAAGGATGGAAAGTGGCTAAAGCAGATATAATCTGATGGAATCTTGGACACCTGAAGTATATTTAGACCGGAATGATATGCACCTGTTTAATTATACCCTCAATAAGACAGAACTCCTTTTCCCCTTCTTAATTAGTAATAGCTAATGTTGACAAAGATGTCAGTGCTGTGTGTGTTTCACAGAAATCTCATTTATCCCTATATAATTCTGTGAAACTGGTACTATCATCTCTGTTTTATAGATGAAGAAACAAAAACACAGAAAAATTAAATAGCTTCTTTCATATTTTCAAAGTCAATGTGTGTTTTATGGTTTCCTGAATTATTATTAAACAAGCCCTGCACAAAATTTTTTACTAAAAATAAAATCTTCAGACTATATTTGGAATAGCTGAGGGAACATTTTATTTAAAGAGCAGTTTTGGGGCAGTGGAAGGTAATGTATGTCTCTCTGTGAGTTCACTCGGAAAGTTAATAATTCCGGCTTTTCAAACTCTTGAATTATGACAAGGGAACTATAAACACTTTAGGAATTATGAAATTCTGAAAGAAAAATTATATATGAAAAGACCATTTACCAATGTTATCAACCTTTTCAATTGTATCTACTGTAGGGTATCATAATAAACTATGTAGACCATTTATCTGCTCTTCTTGCTAATCTTTTTTTAAAATTTATTTTCAGTTTTTGATGTATATATATATATATATTATATATACACACACACACACACACACACAAACATGTATACATATGTAAAATTAAAGATAAATTACAAAAATATGTTATTTTGTCATATATATTTATTTATATTCTTGCTTCTAGTTAAGGTCTTGAAGAAGGGCCCAGTGGAACCCTCATTGGCCTCACAGTGTCTCCAGCTTCACTTTTCCTTGCCCTAAATTTTAACAATAGATAGCACTCATCGGCTTGACCCAGAGCTTATAACGTCCTCTGCCATAAAAAGTTGACCTGAAACTTACGATTAATGCCTTTATGCTTACTGATCATAATCCTTCTGGTCTAGCATTCTTTCCAGACCACTCCCATCTTTGTTCCTGGGCTGCTAATGCCACTGGAGGACCATGTTGCCAGAGGAACAGATCCATGAAGCATAACAGACCCCCACCTTTCCCAACCGTCACGTAGCTCCTGGGATAATGCCCAGACTTTCCTTGAAATACCCTAAGCCAGACTGAGAAGGCAAGGCAGTTTTGAAGATGTTAACCTGCTGCCCTCTCAGATCACCGGTGCTCTGACAACAAACGCTTATTCTAAATGGCCCAACTCTTCTGTACGTCTGTTGGCTGAGCAGCGCAGGCAGCCTGAGCTCCAGACTCGGGTGCCCTCCAGTTCCTGTCTTTGAAGAGAGTTGAAGCTTTTAGATGTACTTTCTGTTATTTTTTTCTTAAAAAGCAAAAATAGTGGAAAGTACCAAAAAATAATTGAAAGGATATTTCTCAATCCGTTACACTACATTTTTTATTATGTTAGTTTGTATCATGTTCAATTAAATTTGTCTTTGCTGTTTTAATATTCTAACAAAACCCATATGAACTGATACATTTTTAGATTTACAGGGAGGCAGAGCCTCATGGAAATCATCTGACAGTGAAAAGTGGCCTTTATACAGTTTTTTCCTGTTTTTTTAGTGGTTGTGTACTTTATGAGTTCTTTTATATTACCTGAGTTCTATAATGATTTGAAAGTATAGCACTTTCCCTCCTTCTACGTTGCGTAAACTCTTGTGCTTTATGCTTTATTTGGCAACCAATATGTTAAAAATACAACGAAACCTGAAGCCTACACAAGTTCCTGCATATTATGAGTAGTGGGCTGACAAGAACTAAGTAAGTTTGAGTCCACTTAGTTTGCTGTATCCTAGAAGGAGAGGAAGGAAAGAAGGGGGAATTATAAAACAATAAATATAAAGCAGTGTGTTTCAATAATGTATTTCAAAGAAGAAAAATAATGAGAGGATAATTTTAGATAATAATAAATTGCAGTTTTATTCATTCTAATTAAATATTTGTAGGGTACTTTATTGAGTATTCAATAACATTTTTACAGTTTCTCTATACATTTACTATTGTGTTCTGTAACATCATGCGGACATTTTACATATTTTGTGAAATATATTTTCTTATTATTTAGCTTCCAAATTAAAGTCAGTTGTTTCAGGAATAAAGCTCGTAAACTACATAATCAGTAAAAGTAAGACTAACTTGTTACTGCTAGAGTGATGTGGATTCCGGTGCTGCCCCAGAAGCATGGAGGGGTCCTCAGTCTTGCTTGCCAACCCAGTAAAGAATTACAGGTCAGCAAGATTTAGAAAAAGTAAGATTTATTTAAAGTACATTTTAGAAGGAGACAGGCCACATTAGGGAAGGCTACAACCTTATGGAATTTGGGAGGTGAAAAGATAAAAGACAGAGTAAACTCCAAGGGAGGAGTGGGTTTTTCAGCAAAGATAGCTGTAACAATGCAGGAGTGGGAGGGCTTGTTTATATTTAGGCCATGATAGGAGGTCCTAGATGATCCTTATGTGAGGTCACCTGGACTAACAGTTGGCTGCTATATAACCTTGGCCTACTACATGTGTGCTTACCCAGAATTCGTTCAGTTATACTTAGATTCATGAACTTCTGGACATAGGCATGATATTATAATGATGGTATAATGATGCTGAGGTTTCGAGCAGGTTAGGGTAGTACTTTCTGTGCACACATTTGTGGTTGGTTTAAGGCAGCAGCCTTTATGGCCTTCATTCCTTAGGATTTGTTGTAATTCATAATCATAAAATGGGAGTTTCTAGAAGGTTTCTATGGTTACAGAGTTGGGCCTTCCCTCCTGTTGTTCTACCTACCTAACAAAATCATGATTAAACTTCTCATTTGGTATCCATCTAATTGGATCTTCGGCCTCATATATTCATCTGCAGTATGTCTTATTTACCAGGTTTATTTTTCAAAAAAAAAAAAAGCTGTAGAACAAATTGTTGTAAGTTTATTTCTCACTGCTGTAAGAGCTGCTATTAGGATAATACAAAAACTTCTGCTTGAATAGTGCTATAAATTTTTTTTTATTATTTTTTATTTTAGAGCAGGGCTTCTCAAACTTTAGTGCACATCAGAATCACTGGGAGGTCTTGTTAAATCATGGATTGATAGGGCTCACCCCCAGAGTTTCTGTTTCAGTTATGTGTAGTGAGAGTTGTGAGAATATACATGTCCAACCCATTCTCAGGTGGTGCTGCTCCTCTTGGTCTGTGCACACTTTGAGAAAGACTGTAGAGACACTAATTTAAGCAGGGTGTGAAATGTATGCTCAGTAAAGAACTGAAGACAAAATAAATGTTATCAGTTAAACCATGGTGAGATTTGAGGATAGGGAGATGACTCAGTGAATGTTTTTATGGAAGCAGACTCAACTAGATTTGGTATAACAATAAATGTTAGAGGTCTGAGGTTTTATACTTCTCGTAAGCTAATAAGCTAGCCCACCACAAATTCAAAGATTTAGGAGACTCTTTGAGTCAGACACAAGGGACTTGACCCTAACAGATAAGGCAGCTTGGGCTTGTGTTCACATCAGATCTTCCAGACCCTCAAGTCTAATGAGGGCCATGCTGAGTAGCCCAAATTGCACACTCTGTCTGCTGTGAGTTTGCATCACAGCAGCGAAACCCCGAGCTTGGGAAACTCCAATCTTCTAAAGGGAGCTACCAGTAAACCTGCCTAACTTCTGCCCCACAGATTACTTTTGTTATTGGGCAACAAATAAATTTATTCTCCTCTGTGGAGGGAAACATGCTCTCTGTCTTCCAAAGCTGCTATTCCGGAAAAGGTAGTCCAGAGCAAGGGTCTCCTGCCTCTGTTCATGTGACATGAGGAAACATGAGAGACCCATGGAGAATCGTCTCCCAACACCGTGATTAGAAGTAGGACTATTTCAGAGGGAATAGTCAAAACTGTTTGCTTAGCCTCAGCAAAGTTATAACCTGTTTAATAAGTTTTTTTTTATTACAGAAAATTTAGGATGGTATTTTTTTCTTGATAACAATTTCAAGCTTTTCAGTTTATTAACTTTATAATTTATGAGTCACTCCTCTGTACTTCATATTTTAATATGTGATAACTTTCACTTACTGAGGACTTTACAAACATCCTATTTTAACCCATGCAATACACAATATATGCGCTATAATAATCTTTGTTTTATATTTGAGGAAATTAAGGTAAAATGATGTTACTTAACTTGGTCACACATAGTAAGTGGCAGAGCTGTTTGAACTATATTATGCTGTTTTAGTTACTTACACTAGTGAAAAATAATTGCTAGATATGTAAGTGTGAGATTACAAAGAGATGTAAAACGTACCAAGTTAGAGCAGCTTAGATTTGGTATTTGATTTATTTGTAGGCACTTGACAAAGTGATTGAAGACCTTTGGAATTAGATGACATATTCAACGAAAATTCAGTTCTCAGCAGAAGAGATGCAGTTTTTATTCTTTGAGTATATAATCCCCTACTGTAAGTAGTTTGATTTTATAGCTTAACTATATGGTATGGGATCCTAGAGACAATTATCAATAGGACTAAGGGCTGATAGTTTTAGGAATTGTCTTTTTCTTTTTTTTTCTTTCCCTGTGCCCTGTCTAAATTCTATTCGTTTTTCACACTGATCTTTTCCTGGGTTTCTGAATCCTCATTAGTATTCAACATTTAGAGAATAAAGAAACTGATTATAAATTAATTCTGGAATCCAGAGTGGGATACATGATTAGCTTGGATCCCTGCCACATCTCCAGCCAAATTCTACTAGATTTTAAGGATCAGATGGTGATGAATTAATCCAGCAATTTTTAAGAATCAAGGGGTGATGTATTAATCTAGCATATGCTAGAGGAAGAAAACTTTTGTGGTCTCTCAAAGTGTCATGATAATGACGATGATTTTAGTGTGCCTGGTTATAAACCTTGATAAAAATAGGATAAAACATTGGAAATACTTGGAAATTATTATTTCTACATTTCCACTCACATTAGTTGAGCACCTGCTCTTTACCACATTGTGTGAGATGCATGAGGTGTAATATATCAAAGAATTGCTTTTTGGACCTAAGCAACTTACATTTAGTTGTTTATTGAGAAAGTGAGAAAAGAGAGAGAGAGAGAGAGGCAGACTGGGAGAGAGAGCGTGACATGTACAAGAATTGCATACAGCATAATGGTGTCATGGTAGTAAGGATGTGGCTCTAGTAAAGGGCACTAGGGTATTTCTGTTGAGTTCCATCAACTTGTGCTTCTATTAAGAACAGTGCTTTTCAAAGAGTAATTAAATCCATGTATCTAATAAAGCTAAAGTGTTGCCCTCTAGAAGAGTGTTTCAAAGTTTAGTCCAAGAAGAAGGTGTACTATATTAAAGATGTAGATTTCTGAGAATGACCCCAGGTATAGAATCAGAAACTTTGGCTGGGGGTATGGTTGAGTGGGTTTCTTTGAGGTCCAGGTATGTTGCACAAGCTCATCTGTGATTCTTTGAAGGTGGCAAAGTGTAGAGCTGATGTAGAAATTATATTCAGTTGAACAATCTATATTTTATAGTTTTGAGCTATAAAGCCAGAAAAGGTAAAGATAATTATTAAGAATAACTATAAGCAATAAAAAAATATATAAGACAATAAAAGAAGGTAATCAGTTGTGTATTATTTACTTTCACTACTGCTAAACAGGGTTTTACTATTCTTACCAGATGACATCTCCTTTACTCTGGCTTCTGTGTTCCAAGAGTCTGCCAACTTATTTGGAGCTAATTACATCTCTGACGATTAGACTTGAAGCTTTGTGATTAATTTCAAAAGCATTTCCTGAATATGGCAGATCCAGGGCTGAAATCTATACAACATGATCCAGAAGCCGTGTTCCAAAAGATTTATTTTTCACTGGGCTACAAATAGAAGAATAAATGATGACTGGCTTATTTCAAAAACTTTTATTTATATGTTTTGCATATATTATACTCCCTGAAAGCTTGCAGAAGAAGGAAAAATAGTGTTTGTATTATAAAATCTTTATTTCATATAACCCGAATGAAATTAATTGTAAGAAGGTGAAAGTCTGTCAAAAAGAATTAATTTGTAGCCTTACATTACACCTGTACAGTGTAAAATTTATATGTGATTTGGCTTAATATAATCACAAATTAGTATTTTACTATTAATTTGGTAATTTTCCTGTCATAATTCCAGTATTTAAAGTATTAAAATATTTATAACATTTTAAAATAGACATAAATAAGAAGGCTATGTACTTTATTTCTACTTGGTCAGTCTATTTACAAATAATTTTAAGCAATGTATATATTACATAGCCTCTTTATTTCTCTTTAGAAACAATAGTCAAGAAGGCAAACTGCTTTTTTTTTCTCCTTAGTAAACTCAAACTCAGATGGACAGGTGCTAAGCTATTTTATCAGAATTTATTAGAATTTCTTAAATCATTGAAGTATAGTTTTTAAATTAAAATAAAATTCTATTAAAAATATTTTGTGTGTGTGTGTGTGTGTCTTGGAATCAATTTGGGATTGCTCTGCTTAAAAAAAAGTGAATTTGAAAAAAGGAAATTTAATTATTATAATTAGGTGCTCACGTCTCATGTCATTAAACAAAGCAGGAGTTTGCAAAAGCATATTTTAGGCAAGCATAGTAAAATATAAAAACAGTATTTAGTAATCTTTGTAAGAGAGGGCTTGCTAACCCCTAGCACCATAGTAAGAGGGGATTGACATGTGTCTTTGGATGAGTTGAGTTGTTTGAATGTTGACTTAGCATCTTTCAAACTGCATGAGTAATGCCTTTGCAGAAAGAATGATGGTCTCTTGATGGAGAGAAGGAATAGGTAGGACTGTGTTTATAAATATGGCCTTGTTGCTATGTTCTGATGATCAAAATGCATAGAATTTCTATGTTACAAAAGAGTTTTGGAGATGGCTTCAGCATTGTTTTTCTCTTCCAGGCATTGTCTTTACTTTCCAAAACCCTGAGCAAACTATTCCTCAAAACTCATTGACATTAATTGATTCTCTTGTTCAATTTAAACCACTGCTTGCAACGGTGATGGGTTTCTCCTTAGACAAATCAGTCCCCCCTGCCCAAAGCTGCTGATGTTTCTCTTTGGCATTCCACCTGCATGCAACCTATTAGAAGGAAGACTCAATAATATCAACATCAGATAACATTTACATAATTAAAAAATACATGCCAAGCAATGCAAAGAATTATAGTGATTGCTCTGCATAGGGAAATTGGTCATAGGGGTAAATAATGTGAACTTCAAGGTTATTGGTAATATTTTATTTTGTACATAAACAATTATAAGGAAAATATTTTTAAAAAAAGATGAATTCTGGGTGATGGGTTCCAGACTGTTTCTATGCTTGTCAATATTTTTCATATTTTGTAATCTTTTCTTCATTCTCATTAGATTTATAATAAAAAAAAATTAAATTAAACTCATTTTATTCACAACTGTATTAAACTGTTACATTCCCTGAATTGCATATGCTTTGGGGCCACGATATGGTTCTACAGTTCAGGGCTTTTCTGTAGGGCAAAATACACTGAAAATTTAGGAGCCATTAAGATGTTTCATTTATTTCACTCATATATCTTGAAGTTGGTGGTCAGTGATTATAGTTCTAACAGTCTATTCTATGAAGTTATGTTTGTAAGATTCAAACAGAAGCAAGACTTTATTGAGTTTATGATGTGCTAGATATTTAGCATGCAAAATAGAAAATACATAAGTTAGATGTTATTCTTAGATGCCGAAAAGTGTTCATTGACTAAAATTTCAGAGTTAGTGAATAGCAGTGCCAGAATTGGAAACCCAATTTGTCTGATTTAAAAATGTGTACTAATTATAGCAGAGCTTCAAAAATAATTGTACCTGTACATTTTTCAAAACACAGAAGTCTGTTTATTCATCTAAATCTACTATTTTCAATGAGTATTGTTAGACCATTCAGTTATTTATCCTGATTTTTTTTGTTAACATTGGATAAAGGTAGGAAAAATTTGTTAGGGTGATAAAAAATTGTCAACATAGGCATAATACGATGATTTACTAATCCTTATTGAGTGTTATTAGAACATTAATTACATAACACATGCATATTTTACTTGGATTGGTCTAATGTGGAGCTCTATCACCTCCTTTCTAGAAAGAAAAATCTTGGTATACACTAGCCAAAGAAATTGTTTTGAATTAGAGATGTTTCTTTGAATGATGTTTCTAAGTCAGTTCTTAATTAACATGAGTATCAACATTATTAAAGTCTAACTGAACTGTCATATGATCCCTGAAGGTTTCCTCTCAAAGCTATCAAAAAAAATTCTTTAAAATTAAATATTTCAGAAAACTTCTTTTTATCTTTCATCAGCAATTAATCTATAGTCTGGGAAGCAGATTATTTACAGGTTTTGAAAGTAGTCTTTTTCCAAGAGAAAATATATTTAGCTATTGTTAAGGAGAGTGATAGAATTATTTCTTTATACACTGTATAATTACACTGCTTTGATTAGACTTTCATATCACCTGAATTCAATGCTAGTGGAAGAGATAAAGACATGACAAAAAGTGAAGGTTGAGGATGAATAAGCCTTCAAGGGAGCTGATATTTCCCTGATCTGATAAAACCTCTCCCACTTTTTTTTCCCCCTGCAGATCACTGCATAACAAAAGTGTTTTCCCTGATTAGCAATATTCTCTCAGGATTTGAGGTCAAGACCTATGTAAAGACAGTTCCCAAACTGACATACAGTTTTTTGTGCTGTTTTTCTTTTTAGTCTTTAGCACTTTCTGAAAATTTGCTGGGAATTTCCTACTAACCTAAAATAGTTTTCTACTGGTGTTTTGGTTTTGATACTATTTTGTGAATGACTAGTGATGTTAACATTTTTGATGGGTTTAGTAGATACTAAAGATTGGTCTTATGGAATGTGCATAAGCTTTGGAGTCAGAAGGCTTAGGTCCAAATTCATTTTGTTAAACTTATGAGTCCTTAAAAAGTCTTTAAAATGATTTTCCACTTTAAGTGGTCAACAAATAGGTAGGTAGGGATATATACATATATGGATATATATATGCATATCTGTACATATATGCATATATATAAATTATATTATACATCTATAGCATTATATATGTACCTATTATTCCATACCCAAAGGATCTTCATAAACACATGTGCAGTTTCATGTACAATAAAACCATTTAATGAATCTTTCTGGCTTGTCTTAATTAATATGAGCATAATTAAGTTTTAGTTTTGCTGAACTGAGTTCTTTGTTTCTATCTGGTGCTTGATCTACTTTTAATGATTGGTACTATTACTATAAATTAAATGAGAAGAAATACATTTTCTTTTTTCAAATAAGTTATTGATACAAGATATATTTACATAGCCAACTATGGAAACTGTATTGTTTTACCAAGTAAATAGTCACATTTTATTAGGTAAGAATTTTATCAGTCTTAACACATTTGTCCATGGCATTTAGTGGGAGATTATTGGCTTTAAAAATGTCACTTGACCAGAATAGAAATTAATCAGGGACTTGAAGTGTCCAGAAGATATGTTAGTTTTCTATAAGTCATAACTAGCTGGTCTTTGCCCGCAAGAAAGAGCATCATCAGCAACTATTTGCTTTAGTCCCCAAGACAGACTGTCTAAACATCTAAAGTTCAGTTTTATGCTTTGTCATGAAATTTACTAGATAAAAAAAATTTCATTAATTTCTTCATGAGCAAAGAAGATAGCAGTAGTGAATTTCATTACTATGCATTTCTATATTTCTAAGCTAGGGATATAATATTTAGCAACTTTTGAACTTCTAACCTGTCTTTTAAAATACACTTTTTTTGTGTGTATGGGATAATCTATTTTAATGAAAGTCGCTATTTGGTTTCTAAAACTATTTATGAATCTTATAACAAATAGCACTTCATAAATTAGCATTGAAATTTATATAGTCCATATGTATATATGGACTCTCCTCACCTAGGAGAATTGTTTTATACTTATCCATTCCTCTTTAATTTTCTTTTCTAGATATAAACTGTGATGATTACTGTCATTATGGCTTATTAAGCATGGCTTATGTTCACATCATAAGCCATGTGATTCCGGATCACATCGGTTAAATGTACTCTCTCATACTCTCTAGAGTAGGGAATAGTAGTTAGACCTGGTGCCTTGAAAACTATTTCCCTATGGCCGAATATTCCCTAGTGTGTTTTGTTTGTTGTACTGGTGTCCTCCTTCTGTTCATTGCGAAAGAAAAAAAAAATTTTTACTATTCCTCTCCAAGAAAAAAAAAGACATTTTAGAGTTTTGATATTTCTTAATCTAAAAATGTATTTATCTTATTTATATTTTATTCACTATTTTGCTTAAATTCACAAAATGCTTGTTTATTATTTGCCACATACATATGTTTAGCTGTTCTTACATCGTCTGTTAAAAATGGAGGAAGACATACACTTTGAATTTTGTAAAGAATAAGCCTTTGTGTTTTTTTCTCATTCTGTCTTTTCTTTATCTTCTCATAATAAAGTTTTCTTATAAAGAAATTGCTCCCATTTTCATTTTGTTTGCCATTTTTGTCACTTTTTTGTTACATTTTCACACTGAATTTGAGTTTTGAAAAGCAGTGTGATGCAAGTATCACTGAAACATGTGCACTCTTCTTTCGGCTTGCTCTGTTTAGTTTTTTGTTTTTGTGGGGATAAAGAATCTTTTTTTTGGTTACTTTTTCTGGTACAATTATTAACATTTACTAATTCCTATTATACTCCATTTCTGCCTGGTAGGTAATAGCTGATGAGATCTCACATTAGGCAATATTTTGTAGTCATGGATTCATGAATAATACCTACATAATAGTTTAGAAAAATGAACAAATTATAATATTAAATAGCAGGGAGTGTAAGCCAATATATTAACATAAAAACTGCTCTAAAGGGTAGTTTCCATTATCCAGTGTTGTCCGGACTGGCATAGGAAGTACATGCACTGAAGCATACATAGTTATGATGAAAGATGAACATATGAATCAGTAAACCACTATGAGATTTATACTTTTTAAAAACCCAGCCTAATTGTTTATCTTTTAATAAATAAGTTTAATACAGTCACCTTCATTATATTTGATATTATACTTGTCCTGTTTCTGCCACTACCTTCTAGCTGTATGGGGCCAGGCCACAGGTGCAAACACTGAGCTCTTTTCTTGCACTGACACAAGAATGCAGATGGATTCATAATTACTCTTCAAAGTTAGGTAGCTATTGCATATTTTGCTTATGTCTGCCAAGCACTGTTTTAAGCACTTTACATATAATATAAATCATTTAATCCTTTTAATAATCCATGAAGCAGATTCTCACATTATTCACATGAGAAAAGGGGAGAAGAAACTTAACTTTTTCCAAGTTTGCACATATAGTATGCAGCAGGGTTGGCATTTAACCCACATGGTCTGGTTTTGTATCTGCATCTTAATCACTAAATGTTCCTGTCTTTTTTAAAAGTCTTATTATATGGAAAACATACTGACACTGGGAAATATAAAGAGAACAATCTAAAAACTTTTAGAGGAGAAAAAGAATTTATCTACAAAAAGTGATTAGCAGACTGACAATAGACAATTTATCTCTAATAGAACCAGATAGAATAACATTTTAAAAGTGCCAAAGGAGAATAAGTCAGCCTAGAATTTTCTAACTACTTTAGCATACAAGAGTGAAGGTAAAATAAAGCCATTTTCAGATGTGCAGATTGTGACAGCTTTCTACTACTCACAGATTATCTCTGAAAGAATTAATAAGAATGTACTTCAGCAAGGAAAAAATTATACATTTTTGTGGCTTTTGTTAAAGAGAAAAACTGCTTTTAACAAGGTGCCTAGTACAGTCCTTAGCAAATATTTATTGCTCTCACATGTCATTTTCTTTTCATTTATATAGAAACAATTGCTATAAAAGTATTTACTAAAAACAGCCTACCAAGATTAATATACTCTACTGATTAAAGCTTTTTCTAAAAACTAAAATGAAAGCTTTTAAAGAGGACACTGCTGTGAATGATGGCACAGGTAGTGAACTTAATGCTATACAAGAATAGTATGTTATTTATATTACTAAAGAGTAAATACACATACTGTATGTCAACATTAGTAAATTAGATTACTAAATGATTTAGAATTTATGAATCATAAATAAGGAGTTTCTTCTATTTTTTATGTCCTTATAGTTGATTTGAAAGCCCAAGGATTCCATATAACAATTAAATATTCATGTGATCATTGAATTCTAACATTTATTATTTCCTTTTCAGCGCCTGGTCTTGGAAGCGGAGAAAGTTCAAGCAGCCCACCAGTGGAGGGAGGATTTTGCAGTAAGGACCCTTTTTTACCACTCGATTTAAGTAGATTTACATTTTGTATTTGGATAATTATGATTACAATAAAATATTTTAGTGATGGAATCTTACAGGACCAAAACCCAGCTATACATGTTGCCTTAAAGAAATTACTTTTGGGTAATCAGGGCCAATTAAGTTATTCAAACTGTTCCTGCTTATGTTCCATACTTCAAAAAAAAAAAGTTTATTGAAATGTTCTTTCATACTCAAAGGTATTTATAAAATTAGTCACAGTAAAAATAACATTACAGTACACTATCTGAATAATTTTGAATGTATTATGAATATACTAGTTGAAAAACAAGTTGCATTTAAAAGCTTTGAGTATTTTTTTTTGTGTGAGAAGTGACATGCATATTATAATTACCCTGCTGGTGGGCAATGTGATTAAAGTGAGAGTAAATGTGCTAAATCTCTTAAAATTTAATTTGTTCCACTTTAGCTAGAAGTAATCTTTCTTCTACTCTGTCTGACATTTAGAAATGTAAATTGATATTAACTTTTCCATATATATTTTTGATAAACTTGTTTTATGCCCCAAGAATCATTTGGCTAATTATACAAATTGCAGACATTATTCTTCTCAAGAGTTCTATCTGTCTATCTCTATTATCATCTATCTATCTATCTGTCTGTCTTTCTATCAATCTATCAATCTATCTATCTATCTATCTATCTATCTATCTATCTATCATCATCATCATCATCATCATCATCATCATCATCATCATCATCTATCATCTTCCTATCATCATCTATCTTATCTAGCTATCAACTATCATCTGTCATCTATCATCTATCTATGTCTATCTAATTTTCTTATAGCCAGGGACACAGTAAAGAGATCTATCTTTAGTAGCCAGGTAAAATATTTCTGTTACATATTTGAATTATTTCATTTATACTGAAAATCTCTTTAATTTCATATCACAGAAAGATTCCAGACAACTCATTTTGGAGATGTTAAAATAGGAGTAGAGTATGAATGACAGCTTGATTGTACTGTTCATTTGTCTTTGAATGTCTTGAAAAACAGAAGTTTCAAATTTGAAGGTTAAGAAAGTTGTGCTTCAATAGAACACTAAACTGAGGTTTAGTAATTAGCACTTTTACTTTGTGTTGGCATGATTATATTATATATGAAAGGGAAATACTCTAAATTATATTTCTATACTTAGATGATAATGGTTAGTTTGCCGAGCTTAACATGTCTTATATTTTTACCATCTTTCCACAAATTTATATTTCTTAAATTCTTAGTCAACTAAACTGAGACTCTATTTGATTGTCGGTTTGATTCTTTCACTAAATTGATCATACTGCTTGATTTAATTGTTGGCATCGTGTAAGTATTGGCTCGATCTACAATTGTTTTGTTACCTTTGGGGCCAATTGGAGTTCAGTGTCACTTCAACAGTGAAGGGTGGAGAAGGATAACGGAGCAGATGTGTAGTTAGCATTTTTCCTTGGTTCTTCCTCATTGATGCAGTGAAAAACCACAGGTCAGTGAGATTTGGAAAAGATTTATTAGAAGTATATTTTAGAAAGGCAAAGAATGCCCAAGAATGCACATGGTTTCAGTGAAGAGCTGTAACAGAGCGCTGTAACCACAATAATCAACATAAAAAAGAACCCTAGAATGTTTGCATTATATTTGGGCTGTGATGGACGGTTCCATAGGCATTCCTAGGTGATTGGCAAGTGAGGTCATTCTGATTGACACTTGGCTGCTATATAACTCTTTGCCTAATGTGCATGTGCTTACCCAGAATTCAGTCTGTTACAATTAGATTCATGAACTTTCAGGCATAAACATAGTATTATAATGAAGCTTAAATTGTGGGTAAATTAGGGTAGTACCTTCTGCATAGGCATCTGTAGCCAGATTAGGCCAACTAAGACTATGACCCTCCTGTCCTTTGTCTCTGTGGATGCAGGAGGGATTCTCTAACTACTAACAAGGTGTCCTTGAGTGGTCTCTTGTCTGGGCCCCTATTCCTTTGTTTCCTCTGTTGCTCATGTCTGATTTGCTACCTAACAATTTGTCATAGGTAAGTTAAAAGGATCAATTTTTCATCCATAATATATGAAGAAAAAAAGTCAGTGATTAATGAAAAACTATTTGAGTATTTTAAGCTCATCCAATGAAGATTTTACAGTGTTGTTTGTTGCTTTTAGATAAAGGAAACTTGATTTTTTTTCTTTCTTGATTAGACAAAAAGCAAACAAATCTATCCAAATAAGTATCCTTTCCATTAACTAATATTAGATGAAAATTCCTCTCCACCCCTCCCCCCAGTTTACGTGGCATAGTAAAGCAATGCAAAGGCATGACAGATGTGAAGCTAGACCACGTATTCTGCCTAGTATTGGTGTACTAAAATTGGTGATGTTTTAATTTAAATCATGAGTAATTCTGAGAATCCAAAACCATGAAGGTTCATCTGAGAATCCACTAACACACGATCGAAACGATCATCAAATCAGCTTCTGTTATATATAGATTCAATTGCTCTTTAAAAAAGCTTTTCTCTGTATTCAAGAAATTTGGTAATATTTTGTATAGCTATTTATTAGTTGTATGTTTTTTTTTAGTATTCTAAGAAAGGATAATGTGGGAAAAAATAACTTGGCAAGTAGGGATGTAGTAATGCCTTTTATATCACTGCTGTTGTTTAATTATTCTTTACTGCTTTATGGATATAAAGTTGCTTTTTCCAGATTTATTGTAAACTCTTTGATATCAAGCTCATTAACATTCAGTTAACATTTTTGGCAATGGCTTATTTCGCCTTACAGAAGTAATGGGTGACCATTGCAGATGATACAAAAACTCGCAATGTGTTAGCTACTACTGTATTTTATTGAATCAAAGCCATCATCAATTGTAAGATACTCTATCATTTATGTATTGCTAAAAAGAACAAAGAAACCAATTTAATTATGATGTATCAACAATATTAAGTTATATTCTTATTTGTCAGATGTCAAAATGTGGACCAAAAAAATTACCTTGAAATGTAACCCCTATTATCAGTGCCTATATCCAAACAGAAGCACTGCTAAGAAAATTTATGCAGAACAAATTAGATTAGTCCTACAAGACACAAAAGCCATTACTAAGTTTAATGTGGTAAAATAGATAATAAATTGTTTACCCAGTCAATATTGAGTTCTTAGCAAATAGTATTCACAGTGTTGGAGAATTCTTGAACAAATTCTGCTCTTAATTTTCCCCTAGATTACCTCACAATTTATTTAGAATTTATGAACATATTGATTGACAGTAATAAAGACTGTTAAAGGGAAAACAAATTAGGCTACTTTAGAGCCTTGTCAACTCATTTCCTGAGTCCTTCTTGAAGGGCTGTGAACGATATTCGTGGGGCACATATCTATCACAGTTTGCACACTGAGATTGATATTTTCCATATCGTACCATGTCAGTTATACGTAAAATCTTTACAATAGTCCTTCCCTTTGAAATACCATAGGTTATAGAACATTCGGATAGTACTGGTTTTATATTTGAAGAATAGAACCCGGATGAAGATGATCTAACCTTCACACTTGAATGAGTAAATAGTGCAAAAATATGACACGTTTCACCCTTTTTTCTTTTTTTCCTTTTTTTAATCTTTTTTTTTTTTTTTTTTTGCTAAACTAGATAGTGCTTCAGTTTTATATATATAGTAAGGTTAAACAAATCTGTCAAGGCCATTATGCAAAGGCCCTTAAAATTTGTGCTTGGTTGTAGCTGGAAATTAAAAATCATCAACATTAAATTTCCCCTTATTTTCTGAAAGCACACAAAACAATTGCAAATTTTATCAGTATCTTAAACAAACATTTAAGAGTGTTTAATTTGAAGTAAAATGCCACCATATTAAAAAAAGATCCTCCTTTTAAACTTTATAAGCCTTTATCTTTTAACTATTTGCATCAGTGCAATATTTCTTTAATGTCATCTTTTAATAATTTAACAATAAGATGATTTAGAAGGCAGAAATAATTTCCTAAAAGGTACATTAACATTTCAAAAGAAATATAGTATTCTGATTCTTCCCTCAAGTATAAGGAGGCAAGTTTTATTAATATTACTTAGGCAAAATGTTGATTAACATTCCCTACTGTGTAATGTACAGAAATCTCGTAAACAACAAGAACAAAGGCAAAGTACTAAAATGCTGGCAACAAGAAAGAGATAATGTAATTCACACTCTCCTTCAGCTCCACTCAATTCCCAATTGAGTGTACAACTGAGGGAACAAAGGGCATACACTTTAAATGGCTTAAGATTTCTGCGGTCATGCATTTACATGTTCAAACCAATATTTGCAAATAAGCTATGTCTACCAGCTGCTTTCCAGGTCTCCATGCAACTTACCCGTGTTAAAGGTGACATTTATTGTCACTTATGATGGACAAATTATTTTTAAGGGTAGCGAGAGAAGGAAAAAAGATCTTGGAAGACTATTGTTCCACATGAAATAATTGCTATTATTTCTACCAAACTGATCTTTTCCAATTGCATTTGAAATTTGATTTGATTGCGTTGCAATGGTTGGTTAACTAAAGCAATTTTGTTTTGAACTAAGCCTGAAATATTCATTGTACTTACACATGTATAAACATAAAGGGCGCCTAATTTGTATTTTAATAAGTAGGATCTTTATGTATGAGTTATTAGCATCAGCTTGTTACTGTGCAGGTTGAGTACAGACATCTAGAAATTGTCCAGTAAATAAAATGTTTGAGGAATCGCTTTTAGCTTCACAGAGAAACTAAATTAGAAGATGGAAATTTTGCTACTGAAATCGAATGGTATTGAATGTCAATCGAGCTAATTCCATTCTCCTAATTTAGCTCTAATTGTGTATATGTGTGTGTATGTATATATACATACATATATATATATACACATACACAATGTGTGTGTATGTATATATACATACATATATATACATGTATATATATATGTATGTATATATGTATAATAACCTCTCAAATCACATTATGAAATATTGCATTAAAAGTAGTAATATTTAAAATTTTGTGTTTATATGAGTTAAATTAATAGGCACTGGCATTATGTATTTAATTATTTCATCTATTTATTTCATTGCACTACTGTTGATTGCAGCACAGACAATTGTGAATATGTGAACTATGAAAACATACTGCATTTATTTTTTGTTACAATGTATCAAGATAAACATTATTCTAAATTATAATTTTGTGTAGGTCCTGGATATGAAAGCTGACTTTTTAGTTATTAAAAAGTGGGGAAGTTAAAAAAAAATGAGGTGGGAGAATGGTGTTCTGTCTTAATAAATGAATGGATTTAATAGATGATCAAAGTGATTTTAAGTTCTGGCTAAATTTAGTCTTTCTCAGTTTCTACCTTTGGTTGAATTGCTTTTTTGGAGTCAAGAGCTTGCACATTTTATTTGTTCATTTGTTTGTTTGTTTGTTTTACAACACTGCTATATACGGAAACAATCAATTTACTGCTGCTTTAAGAGTCTTGTCAGTCTTTCCTCATCATCAAGATAGATGAAAGAAACCACAAAACAAAATTGATTTACCCCCAAATTGTGGGAAACCATTTGGATGGAAAAGACTCAGGAAATTTATAATGCCTTTCTCTTTTTGTTTATGCATACTTATAAATGCTCATGGTAAGAGCATTATAAGACAGCAGAATAGCAGATAATAACTATGGACTTTAAATTATTACCTATCTTTGGAGATAACCCCTATCTTTTGTTTCTTATATTGAAAAATAGAAGAAGCAAAGTGTTTATCCATTAATTACCTACCCAATAATATTGCTTTCATTTTTAATAATTTTTAATATTTCCTATTCATCTTCCAGGCTTAATTTTCTATGATTTCTATTAAAGCCAAGGGCACATGATAGTACAGTAGAACCCCCTAAAGTAAGGCATCATGATGATTATACTGAGATAATGCAACTTTAGATCTGAATGGAGCTGGATCAATTTCTTTTTACTCCTCTCAGGCAGGGAGAGAGAGAAATTGGAAAGGATAGGTATCTGTGACTTAGGAAATGGGCAGGTGAATGGTGGATCTCTATATTTTTCAAGACTAATCTGCTGCCAATAACATGGAACTGAGCTAATAAAAATGTTGCTAAATTATTGGAAGGTTCCTGGAATTGCTGCCAATGTTTTAAAAATTCTAGCCACACAGAGCACCCAGAATCATCCTCATTGAAATTTAAGTTAGAGTTAATTACTGCCACTAGCTGGTGCCAAATTACAGTGTTACCAAGAGTTTTTGAGCTTAAGGGTTTTATTAACCTTTCGATAACCTACATTTTACTAAAAATTTTGGACTCCCCCCCTTATTTGCATTAAGGTAGGGGTTTACTGTATTACTTTCTCAACTGCAGAAGAAATAAAAAGATGAAGAAAATGTCTAAGTATTACAAATCACTGTAACTTACATATATGCACGATTACAAAGATTTGCTTCATAAACTTCTTGCATTTCATTTTCTTATTTGAAAATCTTCAGTGACTGTTTATTTAGCATAAATGGTATACCAGGCTCTTCATAAACTGGCTCCATCTCACTGTGGATGAAAAAAGGGGTTCTATGGAAGGTAACCTCACAGAGTGATCTGATCATAAATACCTAACTGGAGAGGTCATCGTGATCAGTCACGCCCCAGATATATAACATTTTAGTAAGAGAATTATTTTTGTTTTAAGCAAGCCCTGTTCATTATTTCTGTGCATCTATTTTAACACAACTTTGAAATAAATCATAACCACCCTCCAGAGAGCACATAATCTTGTTAACTATAGTGTAATCCAATCCCTACCTTGCTTTCTCCCACGCTCATGTAATCTTCCTTACTTTCCTTCTTTAATTTCAAATGCTTGAAAGAAGCTGCAAAATTGTTACTCTCTGGAGTATTGGAGATCTTGCTCTGGCTTATGTTGTCAGTTTGGCTCAAATAAATTCATAAAAATTCTCTACAGGTTTGGACGTTCTTAATGTTGACATTACCGTTTCTATATTTTCTACATCTCTCCAGCAGTTATTACCATATCCAGAAATGCTAAACAAAATGCAATACACTTTTTGATGTTCCCCTAAGATGATATATATTTTTTCCTTTATTGTCAGACCTTTTGATAATCTCTGCCTAGAAATCTCTCTCCCTGTCTTTCCAGTTTCCTCTTGGCTTTGATTCACTAATCTTGACTTTGTTATCTGTTTTCTATGGTCCCCTAATTCCCAGTATATGTTCCTGTTTAAGTATGTAATCACTATATAATCGTTTCTTTCTCCACTTTTTTCAGCACTAAAATGTGCATTTCTTGGGGATAAGAGCTGTAGCTAGTGCACTACTAAGAAAACTATAGTCTATTACAATGCATAACAAACAGTAGCCTATATGTATTCTATTATAAAAAATAATTATTATATTGGGATATCTGTTTTTACTGTAAACATTATTGTCAGTTTTGCTGGAGAGACAATGAGAAATTTGTTTGAATTGCACTTTTTTTTTTTTTTCATGAATACATAGGTCCACAGCCATGGCCTAGTTACAGAATACTGGGTTTGGAGTTAAGTAAATCCATTTCGAATTTTGGCTTTGCCATTAATTTGCGAAGTGATTTTGGAAAAATAGTCATCCATTGAATATCAGTTTCTCTATCTAAAAATTCTTGTCTCTGTTAAAAAAAAATTAGCTGATTACATTTGAAGATCTAATTGGCTTTATTAAGCAATTCATGAATTAAGCAGCTTCCCATCTAATAACTGTAAGGGTTGCTCTAGGCATTCTACAAAATGGAAAGTTTTTCTAGAAAGAAGCTTGGGGCAAGGTAACTATTAACAACAAAAAAAAGAAAGGATTATTTTAGACCAGGACATCTACTTTGGATCATCTGAAGAAGTAAGGGAATGGCAAAGGTCTTTATATGCATATTGCTTCCTTTTCCTATGGGGGATGGTGTATGGAGAGGGCCCTTTACTTCTGCTTGAGTAGCAAATTCCAGACTGGTTGATTAAAATTACATTTCTGGGAGAAACTGAAACTACCATTAGATTAGGTATTAAGTATAAGTTTGGTGGCTTTTTGCAGGAGTGACACCATTTGGGGGCTGTGTTTTTCTCTTTAACAGCTCTATAACCTCCAGCATAATTATCTCAGTAAGATGCTCAGCACTTGTTTCTGTAGGTTCCTCTGAGCACTGTTTCTCTACCAAGGAAAGTATTTTCTAGAAACTCTAGGATTTGACTCGTGTTTACAAGCAGGTTGACACTAGTCTTGGATGGATAGTCACTTAGTGCAATGAGGATCTGTCATCTCCATGACCGTTGTGTTCTATTTGCCACCCTTGCTCCAATAGCAGAATACTCTTCTGTTCAGGAAGCTGTCACCTGGTGCATCCCAAAGAACAAAGCATTTGAGCTGGAGTCATAGTGAGCTCTATGCAGAAACAGGGTGAATAACTCTGTTCCTAACACTAGAGGGTTGTTTCTAAAATATTCTAGGTAAGTAATATTTTAATGCAGTGTTTTCAAAAAATTAGAAGTTAATGCAAAAACTCCATTGTGAACAAAATACTGAAGTTTAAAAAAATTATTTTGATAAGAACACGTAACACAAGATCTACTTTCTTAACAAAGTTTAAATGTGCAATACATTATTATTTTCTCCGGGTACAATGTTGTATAGCAGGTCCCCAGAGCTGAGTCATCTTACTTTTAACTTAAACTTTGTGCCTATTGATTTAGTAATTCCCAATTTCCTCTTCCCCCTAGTCCCTGTAGTCACCAATCCAGTCTTTGATTTTATTGACTTGACTGTTTTGAGCTACCTCATATAAGTGAAATCATGCACTACCTTTTTTTCTGGCTGGCTTATTTTATTTAGTATAATGTCCTTGAGGTCCATTCATATCTTTGTAATGCAGAATATTCTACATTTTTAGGGCAGAATGGTAATCTAATGTACGTATACACCACATTTTCTTTACCCATTTATCTGTTGATGGACATTTAGGTTGTTTCCACATCATAGCTATTGTGAATAAGGCTGTAATAAAAATGAGAGTGCTACTATCTCTTCATGATCCTGATTTAAATTCTTTTGGGTATATACCTAGAAGTGGGATTGTTGGATAATATGGTAGTTCTATTTTAAATTTTTTTTGAAGACCCTCCATATTGTTTTGTCTAGTGGCTGTGCAATTTTATATACACACCAACAGTGTGCAAAGGTCCCAATTTCTTCACATCCGTGCCCATACTTGCCATTTAATGGATTAAGGACTTAAACATAAGACCTGAAATTGTAAAATTCCTAGACTGAAACAGAAGAAAAGCTTCATGACACTATTCTTGGTGATGATTTTAGGGATATGATACCAGAAGCAAAGGGAACAAAAACAAACAAACAAGCAAGACTACACAAAACTAAAAAGCTTCTGCACAGCAAAGCGAGCAATCAACCTGTGAAAGGCAATCTACATGATGGGAGGAAGTATTTGCTAGCCATATATCTGATGAGTAAATCTCTAAAATATATTTTTAAAAAAATGTAACCCAATAACAATAATGCCAACCCTATAAGTTTTTAATCACTAGGGCTTCGAGACTAGTTCTCATATTCCCTGCATCACAGAGTTCTTGCAGAAAACAGCTCATTCATTATTTATTAAGTACTTCCCTCAATGAGGGCAGAAACTCCTTTCTTTGAGGGAGATTAAAGAGACTTATTTCTTATCGTATCCTCATCTCCTCAATGTCCCTATGAACTCTTGTCTATATATTTCTCCTTCTTTAGGAAACGATCAGTTGACCTTCAGCAAATGCATGCTTGAAAACAGATTCCTGATAATTTTTCAATTCTTAATCTATATTGTCATGGTCATGTTAAGCCTAGAGGACCCTATCACTACATTTATTCATATCTCTAAAAAGCTGTTTGAAATTAAATGAGGTAGTTTATGTAAATATGCCTAGCATGTTGGAAGATCTTCAAAAATATTTTTAATAAAGGAGACACTACCTCCTTCTAGATTTATTTCATCCAAGAAGTTGGCATATTACTTTTTAAAGATTAAGTGAAGCCAGTTATATCTTAAGAAAGAAAATATGCATTTCCCGTAATAGGTACTAGATGAACCATTCTTGAAATGACTTAAATCTCATTTATATGTTAAGACTGCATTCACATAGAATAGCGACATTGGAAGTGTCAAGAACGCAGCATGAGGGTAACAAAATTAAGTCTGTTATTGTTGTTAATGATAGTCTTCATATTTGCATGAAGTTCTGGTTTACTCAGTGCCCATAAGAGTCCTGGTACACATTTCTAGAAGAATAAACAGTTGTATCTGAAAGGATCCCTAGGGGAGTGTAGAGACTAGTACATATTTCCATTTACTATAGATCCTTGAGGACAGAGACCTGGGGCAGTAACTCTATTCCAAGAGATAATTTTTATCTTGATAATAACATCAGATGCTGGAATAATTTTAATTTAGTGGACTTACAGATAGTTAATGGTTTTGCTCATATTGCTATGGGAAAGAGAGAATGTTCCAGGATGTGAAAACGTATCTTGATCATCTTTTTTTTTTTTTTCCCCATCTTAAATTATATCACCTTTTCCATGGTTAATCTAACGTAATTTCTCCCTCTGCTATAACTGCTCATATAATCCATCTGCAAATATGTCATTTCCAGTATTAAATGTGTCATGCACCATTCATTTATCTTCGTCTCCACTATCACCATCTTTGTCCAAGCTACCCACGTCCTGTAGGTGGGCTGAATAATCTTGAAATTATTAATTAAATTATGAATCAAAGAGTCCACTCTACTATCCTATAGTATTCACAAATTTGTTTTATAGAAGGTAGTGGTCCAACATATCCATAGTTAAATAAGATTTTAAATTGTCAATTAAGTAGAAGAGAATAATAAGACTTTTTTTTTTTTTTAATCAACACATAGTTTTGTAAGATATGGAAAACATAGCTTGGTATATCGTTCTGATGTAAAAATTTGGAGAACTAACAAATGAGCAAGCTGTAAAATTTTTAAGCTGTTAAGTATTTTAGCCAGAATAGCATAGGTAACAGGTAGAATTTAGAAAACAATGTGCTACTTTTCTTGAACTACCAAGCAAAATATGCCTGTGACAGCAACAATAAAACCTTATGTAAAAGTAACAACTAGATTAAAAACATAGCAAAATATTACTGTTAGCCAAAATTAATAATATAAAATGTGAGGCTTTAGGTAAATTCAGATTTAAAATAGCAATTGCAAAAATATGCTGGAAAGAGTTTCTTGTTTACCATTGTGTGATCTTTAGCTAATTATTTAATCTCTAAATCATAGTTACTTCATCAATAAAATGATAACAATGTTGGTACCAATAGCACAGAGTTATGTTGATACTTGAAATTACACATAAAACTCATTACTCAGGTCTTTGCAAGTAGAATCAAGCTTAAGTAAAGGAAATATGAATAAAGTTATGATACTGAGAAAGTGACATTCCACGTTGGCTAACCAAATATAACTGAAATTTTATTAGCAATCATTTAGTTTCTTTAAAAACTTGGCTTATATTCCTTTTGCTTGCTTTCAAGTGGGATCTGCAAGGTGTATAACAGCCTGCCATCATCAAGTACCTTTTGCATTTATATAATCAATACGTTTCATTGAGATTGATTATACTTAAAAATGTGCTGTTTCCATTTGAAATATACTTCTTTTCAGGATTTCCAAGACAAATAACTGTGAAATGTTAAATAACAAGGGCAATACATAATCAAAACATGCATTTTGATAAATTCTATTCTTGCTCCGAGCAAAGAAAATCTATCAGCTTTTAGTACAGCTATTTTAAGCTCTTAAAGTGTCCTGAAAACATTTCTGCACTACCATAAATGGTGGAATCCCATTACCTTATGGCTTACGATTGGCAAAATCTAATAAATTTTACATTTCCACACTTTTATTAGAAAATATCAAGTGTTTTAATGTTTTTTATGTTCTGAGGATTTTTGTTTTGAAATAAAAAGTGTTAGCTACATTCAGAAGTGAATAGATTACAAAATCTAACTTGTTATAAATCAAAAATATATATTTGATGGTTCCATGCTAAATTATTTTTTCATCACCTTTGTGCTGAGTGAAAATGACCAGATCATATATTCAAGATGACTTCTATTTCTTTGGCTAGAGGGGAAATGAAACTACCCGACAGAGAATATCAATGTTTATGTCATTTTAATTTGATGGATGTTAATCTCGAAGCTTCCCAGAAGTTTCTTAAGTTTTTAAAGGATTTTTTAATGAAATTCTGATTCATAAAGTTATCTTATTAATTTTATAACCTAAATTTTAATCTCAAAATTTCTTCTGTCTCACAGGCTTTTAACTTTAAATTCTGATTCATAATTAGTTACTAGTTTGAAGTTGCAAGGGAGAATGGTAGAAACATGAATCATTTTATTCTACAAATGAAAAATCACATTGTGTGCCATTTTCATCAAACTCTTTTATTTTCTTATCTGAATGCACACAGAGTAATGCCCAAGAGAATGTTGAAAACTTTCTAACGTAAGAGTCTCTTGCATAGGGCTTTGATGGCCTATTTGTTGTCGTCGTTGTTTTTTTTCTCTCAACACTTTCAAATGTCAAGGGTATTTTATTAATGATTTATAAATCGTCTTGAGTCATGCCATATGACTCAGAAAAAAAAAAAAAACAATGAAAAACAGCAATGACAAGAAAAGCCAAAGTCTATCTGCAAAAGCATTGCTTGGCCATGTTGAAAGCTTTGTGTATTTAAAATGAAGATAGGCAATCGCACTATAATTCATAGCTCTTCCTGAGAGTGTCAAGGAGCCATATCTTTAAACAGTTTGAAGTTCTTCAGGAGATATAAAATTTAAAGTGACCGTTGAGCAAATGAAATTAATCAAATGATGCAGGGCAGGGCAAACTTTCCTGAGTGGTGGGGAGACCAAGCCCTTCACCAAGAGAAGAGGGTTCTTTGGTGGAGAGTGTAGAAAATATTCAACAAACATGCCAAAGTTAGTCAAAAGGGAAGTTTATTAGAAAAGCAGAAACACTCCACAGGCAGAGCATGGTCTCCTCTCAGGCAGAGAGTGAGAGAGCCCAGGAAACACCCAGAGAGACAGAGACAATAGAGACGAGGACAGTGAGAAAACAGAGTAAAGGCAGTGAGAGGAACGGGGAGAAAGACAGTGAGAACCCCATGTATTGAGGAGTTCAGTTTATATATCATTTTTAGTTCCTGTGAGTTACTGTTTAAAGACTCTATTTACCCATTTTCTTTGACATGGATATACAGTGAGGAAGGGGAAAAGGGAGGGGAAGAGTATGTAGCCTGAAAGGGTCAGATTATATACCATTGGTTCCCTATGGTTTTAGCTATAGGGAATGAACTATCTTATTTGTGTAGGGCACCACTTAAAGACTCTGGTTTTCCTAGTTCCCCTTCACAGGTGTGGGAAATGGATGTTAGCAATCCCGGCAGAAATCTTCCTTTGCTCTTCAGGTGTCCTGGTGGCCAGGCTACAGGGCTGATCAGCATATGGCAGTCTCTGAATGTAACTTGATTTAACATTTTAGTTCTCTTTCCTCCTCCATACATTAAAAATACTTTGATTTCAATGTGCATCGAACATCTATTAAGTAGTTTGATAGGAAGTCTATTTAATTGTGTTAATGCTAGGTGATATGGTAATGTGGGAACTGTAAAATGTGAGCAACTTTTACCAATACGCTTAATAGGTTACAAATAGAGGCCTTTGAGAAACAGTCTAAGCTCATTTTAATGAAAAAAGAGGATACTCAGTTTTCCATTTCGATTTCCTTCTCTATCTTGCTAAAAAAACGGTGAAAAAATTGTAAATGATTAATAGCTTGATTATTAACTGTTACTTGAAATTGTGCAGATGAATCTCTCCCTTTTGGGGAGAAAACAGTTTATTTACTATTATACTAAAATCAGGGTTTTTTTTCCTGTTATTTATATAATTTTTTAAAAGATATAGATAATATAAATGGATATGCCATTTTATTTTTTAAAGAAAAATAGGGTAGCAATAAATTAATTGAGATTGTAGACTGAAAGTTGATTACACAGAAAAATTGAGAGAACTGGTTTCCGAATTGCTTTCGGATTAATTTTGCATCTTCTCCAATGTGTGGCAGGAGTTATACTGCTGACAGGTTTCCCTACAGCTTCTTTTGTGCCAGGCAGTTCGGTTACAAAGGGTTTCTTTCTGGGATACATGATACCAAAGTTAAAGAGAAGTCAACAAAACAAGTAATTAAATAAGCATTGTTTGCACCGATTGTCCCTAAATTTAAAAGAAATATTTATTTAATTAAAGCAAAAACGAGGAAAGTTAAATTGACTAAATTGTGGGCCAACTTATTTTGTGTAAAATTAGTTTGTTAAAATTGCGCCAGTAGGTATTTTGTAATTACATTTTGGTATGCACTTAATATATTAAGTCTTATATATTAACACCACATCTTATTAACATTTCTAAAAATTCATTTGTAGTTCTACCACACCCCTACTGTTACCATTTCAGCAATCAGAATTCTGGAACACATAGGTCTTGGTCCTTATCACTGATGAAGAAATGAATTTCCACTCAATGACATTTATGAAGGTATTTATTAAAAGGACTTTTTTTGAGGTAGAAGACAGGTCAAGCCTAAAGCTGGGCTGACTACATGGAAGTGCAGATACCTATGAGGGTCGGGGAGCACAGCTTACAGCCAGAGAAGATAGAGACCTGTGACTCCAGGGGAGGGAAAGGTCTGTGTCATATTTGGGACATGATGGATGGTTATAAAGGCATTCTTAGGTGATTGGCAGGTTTGGTCATTTTGATTGGCACTTGGCTGCTGTATAACACTTTGCCTAGTGCACATGTGCTTACCCAGAATTCAGTCTGTTATAATTAGATTCATGAACTTCCGGGCATAAACGTGGTATTATAATGATGGTATTATAATGATGGTATAATGAAGCGAGGTTGTGGGCAGGTTAGGGTAGTACCTTTAATGCAGACATCGTGGTCAGTTAAACCAGCTATAGGTTTATGGCCCACCTCTCCTTTGTCTCTGGGGATGCAGGAGAGATTATCTAACTACCCATAGGGTGTTCTTTGGGCGGTCTCTAGGCTGGGCCTCTTGCTTTGTTTTCCTGTCACTCATGTCTGACTAGCCGCCTGACACCACCACCTGTTTTTAGTAAAGTGAATGTGCTAAGACTTGGATGAGGGGCAAATAAAATACTAATGCTTTTAATGTATAAACACTGACGGAATCTAAGCAAATATACTATGCTGAATATATTTCTCTCCAAACGTAATAGTATTTTGCTAATGTACTTGACTGTGCTTCTCAACTTTTAGCCGTCTGTCTTGGCTGCCCTCTAGTGAAATATACAGTAATGAAGACACTAATTTGTTATACTTTTTCTTCAAGCTGATGAAACCTTATTTTCTGTACGTTTTCACCCTTCGATTGTCATTTTTCTCTTTATGTCATCTACATTATACTTCGGCATGCTGGCGATAATTCCTCAGGGAGATTTAAAAAGCATAGAGACCAATTTGGAGAAACTTCTAGCT
This sequence comes from Eonycteris spelaea, assembly GCA_003508835.1. Lineage (NCBI taxonomy): Eukaryota > Metazoa > Chordata > Mammalia > Chiroptera > Pteropodidae > Eonycteris > Eonycteris spelaea. The sequence continues at coordinate 7,805,940 of PUFA01000033.1, read as the reverse complement.
TTGATTTCCTTTTGCTAATGGCAAAAAAAATACCATTTCAGAAGCTCACCAGGAGGGAACATTGCTATTTAGAAGTTGAGAGATTTAAGATTTAGTATTTGCATACTTAGGATGCTTCTGTTGTTTATCATTATATTTATTGAACAGCCACAATTTAAAAATATGTAGCATACTAGTGTTACATTAGTAAATGAAAAAAGTAATGTTCATTTGCTCTAGAGGAAATTATGTGAGCTTTGGTATTAGACTTAGATTCAAATTCTATTTTGCCACTTACTATGTAACTTTGAGAAATTGGCTTACCTTCCTGAACCTGTGTCCTCACCTATAAACTGTAATAATATATGTCTCCTTAATATTTGAGGTGAACATTGCATGAGATAGTATAGGTTTTTAGATTAAATTATCTAACAAGTGGACACAACATTATTATCCTCATCATTTATACCTTGTTTTACAAAAGATGGCTCTACCAAGGTCAACTCACACTCATTTTTTGAATCATATTTTATACCTCTTTAAGTGCAATACAATTCTTTTTTTTCTTTCAGTGTTTATGTGAGCATGCATAAATGTTTTACATGCATACTGTACTGTTTTTCTCTACTGGCACGAAAAATAAATACTGGTAATTTTAGATATTTGCTATTCTCTACAAAACTAACACATTTCTTAAGAAAATATTTCACTTAAAGTTTGTGCTGGCAAATATAAAGAAATTTTAAAGAATGATATTAGACTGTTGTTTAATGTCTGTGTGTACAAATATACTCTTCAGATATAGAGGGATATGTAAATATATACCTCCTAAGTTTTTTTAAAAAAATTATTATTGCTGAAATATTTATTTTTAAGCTGTTCCGTTGGTGTTTTGTAGTTTACTCTAAGAATGAATCATATATCTTAGAACAATGCTTATTGGAGATGGTGCATGGAGAGAGGAATTTAGAAAAAATCTTCATCAGAACTTTTCAAATACAATTTTTTTGATATTCCTACACACAATCCAGTATAAATCAATGGCTCATCAATTAAATATCAATAGGTTGTCAGAAACATCAATAAAAGCTGTGATTAAAAGTTTTAAGACATTTGAACATGTAAAAGTGATGTTTGTCACAAATTTATATTATACATTTAGTGATCTGATGATCTATTATACTGTCATAATTTGTCAGTTTAGATACAACTATAGATCTGAGAGTCATTTAAATGAAGATTGGAGAACAATGGTAAATTGAGCAACTTGTAATTGAGCAATTGTGTTATACTTATGGAAACTTCAGTTTAAGTCTTCAATGACTAAACTTACAGAATAAAATTGAATAAATCTGTATTTATTTTATTAATCATGTATTCTTTATCACTCAGTTCTCCAGCTAAAGTTTACTTTGAATATATGTGACTAGTTCAGTTTTAGTTTAAAAATTATAAAGGCCCAGAATTTTTATCAAGGGTAGACCTGAGTCCTCTTCATGAATTCTTGAGGAAGCTATGCTCATCATCATCTCCTTGTCATCAACCACTGGCAACAAGAAGTACATGGCTTAGTTGTCACTCAAAACACTTAGTTTGCAGGTTCTACCAGGGTGTTAGCTTTTTGTGTACCTTTGACATGAGGAATGGCCTCTGTCTGAGAACATTGTTCCATTTGACCTAGTGTGTGAGTTTAGAAGTGTTACTGCTGTGGTGATCAGAGTTCTGGTAAGACACACGTGTCAGTCCTTATCACTGATGTAGAAATTAATTTTCACTCAGTGACAATTATGAGAAGTATTATTTATTAAAGGCATGTTTTGAGGTAGAACACAGGTCAAGCCTAAAGCTGGTTGACTACTTGGGAGTGAGCATAGGTACCTCAGTCGGGGTGGAAGGGCAGACTTACAGCCAGGGAAGATAGAGACCTGTAACCCCAGGGGAGGGAGAGGTCTGTGTCAATTTAGGGCCAAGATGGGTGGTTACAAAGGCATTCTTAGGTGATTGGCAGGTTCAGTCATTTTGATTGGCACTTAGCTGCTGTATAACACTTTGCCTAGGGCGCATGTGCTTACCCAGAATTCAGTCTGTTATAATCAGATTCATGAATTTCCGGGCATAAACATGGTGTTATAATGATGGTATAATGAAGCTCGGGCTGTGGGCAGGTTAGGGTAGTACCTTCTGGGCAGGTCTGTGGCCAGATTAAACCAGCTATAGATTGTGGCCCTTCTGTCCTTTTTGTCTCAGGGGATGCAGGAAGGATTCTCTAAGTACCAGTAGCGTTTTCTTTGGCAGCTTCTAGGCTGGGCCTCTATTACTTTGTTACCCTGTTGCTCTTGTCTGACTAGTTACCTAACAGAAGGATCACATAATTGACAATTTGAATGTAAGTGTGTAACTACCTGGATAGTCAGATCATGGAAATCAAAAAAGGTGATCTGATCTTGTAGGATGGTCGATATAACAGCCATCTTTCTTCTAAGAGTTTTCTCAAACCATCCAAAAATATTAAACTGCTACTAAATTACAAATACAACCATTTTGATGATATATATTTCAAATAAGAATTAAGTGTAATATACAGATATATATGTAAAATTGGAAATACCGCTGAGGCATACAATGTATTTGGCTAAAGATTTATTCCAATTTTGCAAAACAAATACTCCTTGGACTTTCTGAATGGTTTTCTAAAGACCGGAGCAATTTATAATTTTGATGTTACTTCTTTGAGATTATTTTTTCAGATTTAATTTCAAAGCTAGTATTCAATGATGCATCATCCTCCATACTCAAAAAAAAAAAAAAATTTCTTGCCAGAAGGTAAGGGAGTTGGAGAGCTGGGTGAAAAAGGTGAATTAGTAGTTACAAAACAGTTACAGGGATGTGGAGTATAATTCTTTTTAATTACTGCAATAATTTTAAACTTGTCTGAAATAGTATAAGATATATTTAAATAGTATAATAGTATCTTACAAATAGGGTTGCCAGATTTAGCACATAAAAATACAGGATGCCCAATTACATCTGAATTTCAGATAAATAACAAATATACCGTTTGTATAAGTTTGGAACACACTTTTACTAAAAATAATTCATTATCTGAAATTCAAATGTAATTGGGCATCCTATAGTTTATCTGACTATGCTATATTATGAATACTGATATTTTCTAAAGCTCTGACATGAAAATTCTTATTTCAAGCTTTCCTCAACTTTCTATGTATTAAGACCTGAATTCTTTTTTTTTTTTTTTGAGCAATCTCTAAGCAATTTCTAAAATATTCTAGGCTAATTATATAATTGTCATTTTTGTATCATTTGCTTGATAGTGACTGGAAAGGACATTATGTATAGTAATATTTTTCAGCTTTGATTAATCATTATTAGGTTTTTCTTATACTCTGCTGATATATAGTTTGAAAAATTTATTTTTAGTGTTTAAAATGTAAGTGATAATTTCACTTATCTGCTTTTATTTCACTTGTTCCTCTTGAGTGTTTCTAAAGCGCTATATTTTTACTAAACAAATAATCCATGAAAGTGTCCAAAATACACAGTAGATTGGAGGAAAGAACACAGCCTTTTAATTTCATAGAGAGGAAGTTGTGTCTGTAAAGGTTAATTAGCTGCTAATACATTCTCTTCATACTTCTCACCTGGATATTGACTTTGAAATTTTTTGATTCTGTCAGTATAAAATATTTTTCATACTGAGTTTCTCATGCACTAACAAAGAAGTAAGTGTGATCAAAAAAGAAATGTGTTGATGTTTTCCTTTGTTCAGTAACACATCTGGAAGCATGTTTAAAGCATAGACAACTCTGTAATAAGCTGGGCTTTGCAATATTTTTACTCTCACTGAAGTGACACAAGCCCCTTATGATTAAAATAATTTCATTTAGGCAAGTCCCTTAGCTGATCAATTAATCTTCCTTTTACCTCAATTTCTTGTTTAAAAACTATCTAAATTTATTATTTATACTCAGCCAAGATAAATACCTTTTTTTTATTTTTAGAAAAAATTTTATTTGTTATTTCAACCTTCTAGTATTCCACTCTATTTTTATAATTATATTACTGAAACAAATATTTGGGGTACTTAAATAATTGTATGTTAAATAATGACCTTGATTATAATGGCAATAACATACGGTCTTAAAATAATTTGTATACTAGATAATAATATTAATGTTATATATATATATATATATATCTTTAAAATTTACAAAGTTCTTTCAGATAAATTATAGGATTAAATTATCACTGCAAATTTTTTGAAATTGTAGTTTTTATAAATGAGAAGATAAAATAATTTTGGATAGATTAATTTGTTTGCTGACATAGGCTAAGAATTGGACCAAGGAATAAAATTCACATATTTTAATTTGCCATTGAGTGCATTTTTATTATATCATGCTGCCTCTGCTTGGTATAGCTTTGTCTATAATTTTTTGAAAAACAAAGTTTATATTTAATAATCTCAAGAAAAATTATTTTTCTAAAAAATACATATTATGAAGACTAAAATGAATAATTTATGAAAGTATACTTGGCAATGAAGCATGGTCCACAGACTTCCCTTTCCCTGTCTCTCCTTTTTAAAAATTTAGACCACAGATGAAATACAGTATACAAGTTAACTAGGACTATGTTGAGAGTCTTTTGGATTCCTTGAGAACCTTTTGGATTGTGGCTTTCATAAATTAACACTTTAACAATTATGCATATTTTAATTAGAGACAAGTTATATCTGAATCAATGAAGAGTTTGGAATTAAATACCTCTTTGAAATATAACTTAATTAAATACATTTTCTAAAACTAGGGTAATGAAGTGCAGGTTACTAGGAATTTTTGTTTCCAAAGCAATTATGTGTGATTCAGATGGAATGGCATGCTTGTAAAATGTCAGAAATTATTTCATTTGTTTTTTTCTGCAGTAACCTTCTTTTGTACTCTTAGCAGAATTATTTTTACAGAGAAGTAGAACAAATTTAAACTTTAATTTATAAATGAATGGCATTTCATTATATTAATGAAAGGTAGCAGAGGTTGATATAGAGTGGTTAACTTATGCCAGAATGGACAGACTGCCAGACTGTACTTGGTAGGAATAAAGGGGTTGATTTAAGCTAGTATGAAGATATTTATATCTCAACAAATCTATCCTCAAAAACAGTTATTTTTTAGAGATCAGTGAATGTACTTTGACTTGACTTTTCAAGACATAAAGAAAATTAATAATATAGAAGTTCTTCTGACACCTTGTAAAGGTGTTTCTACAGAAATATATCAGAGACATTTTGGAGAGAGAGAGAAAGAAAATTTTGCCTTTGTTTTTCAGAATTGAAAGATGTCTCTGTGTTCTCTTGGGTGTTCACATGAGAAGAGAAGCAAACTAATCAAAGACTAACTGAAAAGAAAAAGACCAACACAACTGCGAGATCTTGTATAATCTAAAGCAAAACAGCTACTCAGTGGAAATATAAACTACGTAGGTGGAAAGATTTCTAGAAGACCGTATTTATCAACTAGCTCATCATTTTACAGATGTGGAAACAAAACCTTAGAAAATCACATTGCTAACTTGTCAGTACTTAAAGTCATTTGTGGATCTAGCCATGTGTTCAGTAAATATTTCTAAAACACTCACTACGTGCCTATAAGTAGATGTTGATTCCCTGCCCACATCTTCCCAGCACACAAACTCCTATTGCTTCCTACTCCAAGCATCTACACATTTGTCTTGAGGGTTTTCTCCGATAGCAGGAATTTGCAGATGTGAACACCCTCAACCAATGATGATTGTATGGGTGAATACTTCCCCAGTCTTCTCTATTTTTAGATGTAACAATTTTGAGTGATGTTCTACAGTCTCCCAGTAGTTCCCAGAGGAATTAAGCCCTAGTTGCCCACCCGCTTTTTAAAACTCGTTATATCGAATTTCTTCACCTTCACATCTCACTTCTCCACTCTCCTATTGGTATTTCCTGGAATTACCTTCCAAATAAATCAACTGTGCTTAAATTCTATTCATGGTGACTGCTTCTGGGGAATAAAACCTAAGGCAGTGCTAGAAATCTGTTCTCAAAGACCTCGTCTATAGAGGATAAAGATAATTAAGCAGATGCTCAACAACCTTCTGAGGGAGGCAGGCTTGTTCAGTAGTCATCGGAACCCAACTCTTGATGGGCCTCCAGCCAAGCATTGAGTACAAAGATGATTAGATGATTGAGACATTGTCTCTCTCCACACAAGGCTTAGACAGGGGAACACAGTGTGGTGCATGGTAAATGTAAGGACTGGGGAGGAGGGGTGTATAGGCTTTCACTCATTTATTCCATACAGAAAATCAGCGAGGTACTACCGACTGTTGTTCTACCTGATTTATAGAAGAAGAAAATATCAGAAGGTGCAATAAAATGGACCTAACTTTAACTTCATGTTGGAAAGCTGGGAAAGTTTTTCACAACTAGGGAAAACCTTCCTGAATGTACATGAAGTGCGGAAAGGTTTTATTCCACAGTCCTGATAGGAAGCATGTTACATTCCATTTTGCTCTAGAATTTCTTCCAAACATATCTTCTCTCTTCATCGTGTTTTCTACCTTTAAGAGGAGCTAGGTCTGGAACATTTGAGATCTTGCTCCCTTGCACATGTCATCAGTTTGGCTCAAATAAGCTCTTAAAAAATAAAACAATAATAATAATAATAATAATAATATATATATACATATACATATACATATATATATATGTATATGTATATGTATATGAATGACCTGGCTCCTTTTTTGTGTTTCACTTTTAGCTTTTCCACTTAGCTTTTCTTTTGCACGTCCAACCCAACTCATGAAATATTCACCAATCCCTTTCCTAATGGAAAGAAATATTTCTTATTCCACATCCTGAATTTTAACTGTATTAGGCTCATTGTTTAGACTTCTAGCTTTGTTTTTCTATATAAAGGTATTTTTGAAATTTATAAATCTTTTCTACTTTAACAAACCTGACTTTTAAGGCTATTGCCTAATAGGGGCTTAAACTGAATTCAATATCTTGACTAAACAATGTTGCATTTGTATTAGTGGTATCTGTTTTCACCTAGAGGGCTGTAACCCATCGCCTTTGTAGTGGGGAGCTGGGAAAAGGTGTAGTAAATCTAAGAAGCAATGTATACTGTGGCATAAGGTTAATGAAATTTTTATCAGTTTATTATTTTTTAAAAGATTATAATTACTTCATATTCAAAGAATTTTATAATTTTTAAAGAATAGAATATATGTAAATGTCTATCTCATTAAGGGATACATAATCAATGTCTCTTCTTTTTCATCCTACATCACCTATTAAATTCAATGAAAGATTAATTAATTTGATTTTGTGATTACCAACTTTCTTTGAAGCTATGATTTTGGCCAGATTGCTTTACACTCAGTCATTCATGGGCCACAGTGTGTTTATATTTTGTTTTAGTTTGATGATTTTTTGAAATTGGTAATGATTAATTTGGAGAGGCAGTGTTAACATTAACCATTGTTCAAATTAGCAAGACTCTAATGCTAAGATCTCAGATATTGTTATGATTAGGATTGTGAACTTTGATCATGAGTCAAGAAAATCTTTAGGTTGTCTCAAGTCAATAGGAAGAAGCATAGAAAATGAAATATATTGGTGGATTGAATTTTAATGTTTTAGGTGATTATACCCAAAGCTTCACTGGAGTTACAGATTAAAGAAGATTAAAGGAAGTTCCTTGGCATTACAGACCTGTTTGTTCATTTCTAGACTTCGTTTCCTGGGAGAATTGCTAGCTAAAGAAAATAATTTATTTATCTACTGATATTCTACTTTTCTCTTACAGTTTAAATCACATATTTATTTATATTATTTGGAGCACTAAAAAAGGAAGATTCTTATTAAATTTTATCAGATAAAGAAATAAATTGCTATAGTTTCTAATGATTAATAGGAATTGATCTACTTTGAAGTTCAAGAACCAAAGAACTCTGAAATCATACCTCACTTGGAATTCTTCCCTATTCCTTATAAGTATGAAAGTGGTCTATATTTTAACTTATGTGAAGCTTTTTAAAAGCTATATACTTTTTTCTCTATTCTGATGCATTGCGTGTGTGTTTTATTATTTTCAGTCTATAATTTCTACTAGTTCCTTGTAGGCCTATGATATTCACTTACTCCTTATCTGCCATTCAATAGCAGTTTATACATTTCAGACATTGCGCTTTAAATATACTCATAAAGAACATTGTCTCTACTCAAATTGAAATGATTTCATCTCTTTAAATTTACTTTTATATGTAAAAGTAATGAACATTTCCTTTTGTGACTATTGCAAATGTTTATTTCATCCAGAATGGTACTTCCAGTTATATCTATAGCCTCATAGTATAGCGTGAGCTTGGAGTACTTGAGAATCTTTGCAGTTAGGATGTTAAACATAATAAAGACACCTAGGTCTCTTGTCTTTTCCTGTGACCATTCTTCTTAGATAACTTGGCTTTGATTAGTCAATGTGCTTGCTAGGTTTTAAGTAGTACTTAAATTTACAGGCACCATCATGGCAACCTTAAAAAAAAAAAAAAAAAAACCTGTAATGTTACAAGTATATAATGGCCTGATGAATGAATGTAAAGTGGTGTTTGCTAACAGAAACAAAAGTAGCCTTTAAAAAGACCAAAATTATTTTCCAGTTTTGTTCTTCCAGTAAGCTAAAGAATTTAGTATTAAATTCACATTTTAAAACAGATAAATGAATGAATGTCTCCATGATTATTCAGCATCCTTTTTATTATTAGGTGAACTATGTAGAACATATAAGGAATTTAGTGTGTCCAAGAAGTGGATCATCCCTGCATTCATAACACCAGTATGTGCATGGGAGGAACAAGTACTTGATTAGTGATAGGAGGACCTGTCAGACTCGGTCTAACTACTTTAGTCTTAGCTCTCAAATATGAAAAATTGAGATTGATAACATCTTGTCATTTTTATTTTTAACAAGTGCTCAAAAAAAAACCCCATGTATTTACGTTTCTAGCACAGAACTTGGCATGTGTACAAAGCTGAATATAAATATAGTCTTATGAATGAATTCTGAGTTCAGAGATGGAATAGATTACGTGTACTTTTCCATTATAATTTTTAGATCATTGAACATCTTAGCAATAGTGTTTCATTTTGCTTTTATTTAACAGAAACTGTGATATGCAAGCATGTAATAAAAACTTACATCGTTATTTGCATTTTTTATTGTGCAACTAATTTCTAAAAGCTGGTGAGGAGTTGCTATAAAGAAATCGATAAATATCATTTTTTAAAAGGTAGTTATTTGCCAGTACACTTATCAAAAAAAATATTAAGTTGGCACTAAGGGATTTTTGACCCTTAGTTCTTTAGAGAAGTATTAGAAAAATATTAAAATGCTTTTTCTTTATATATAAACTAAGAAAATCTTGATCTCATGACTTCTTCGATTTTTTTTTTTTTTGGACAAAAGAGGGTTTTATGCCAGAACACATTTAAATTTTTATTCCACAAATCTTTTCTTGCAAACCACCTGAATGTGATGAAAGAGAATATGGATACATAGGGGAAAAAATGATGGGAGATGATGAAGGAATGACATCTTTAAGGATGCTGGAGGGGTTCAGGACACAGATAGGAGAATTAATTCTAAAATAATTATGTTTTCATAATGCCACCAACAGAAATAATAGTCCAAGTAAGGACTATTCACTGTTAGTAACAGGAAATGAGAAGAACATTGTAGTGAGTGTGGTATTTGTATTATTAGTTGTAGGAGTTAAAAAACACATTCTAGCTAGCTTAAGAAAAAATAATAAATTATTGGTCTTGTAACGAAGAAATCAGCAAATGGAGGTAGCCTCTGGCACATCAGGATTCAGGCTTTAAATCTTTCAGCTATCACAAGCATTAACTACTCCCAGAAAATGGAATATTTCTGAAAAAGGAATCGGGAAAAGAGATACTATTATTGTATAGATATAGGCAGTTGTTAATTTCTATGGTCAGAGAAATGGGGTAGTATGATTTGCCAACCAAATAGAATCACGTAATTTGAAGAAGACAGTTTCCCAAAGACAGTAGAGTTTCTAAACAGAAGAAAATTTACCAACAAAGTAAATCCACATATTTACTGTATTTTTTTTAAAATGTAGAAATTGCTTTAAAAAAATGTGGAAACTACTGACTTTTGAGGGCTACTTTTATAATGTTCTCTATTGAGATTCTGCAGTTTGGATAAGCAAACTTTTGCTTTAGTACAGTTTGGGGTTTTTCTAGGCAAGGGTGAGTGGGAATTGATGTGTAAGGAGAAGTGGGGTTAGAAAGAGTGCTAAAATCATGGAGAACAGCGACACGTTTAATGGACAGGAGGCATGTAGCATCATCATTTAATTACCATTTTGCTCAGTGAAAGTCAGACAGAAAAAGTTGAGAACAATATGATTTCACTCATATTTGGGATATGAAACTGAAAGTAACAAACAAGACAAACAAGCAAAAACTCACAGACACAGACAACAGTTCAGTGGTTACCCGAGGGAAAGTGGGGAAAAGGGAAAGTAGATAAGGGAAAAGAAGGTCAAATATATACATGGTGACAGAAGGAGATTTGGCTTTAGGCGGTTAATACACAGTATAATATACAGGTGATATAGTATGGAATTGTACACTTGAAACCTATATAATTTTATTAACCAATTTTGCCCCTATAAATGTAATTAAAAATAACAGCAACTAGCAATTTAATTTCTTCTCCACTCTGCTACATGGAATCTTTGAAGAAATGACTTTAAATGAATCAAATAGACTCATAGCATACTAACTTATCTAAGAAACTAAAATTATAATAATTTACTTTAATTCATATATAAGTACCAGATAAAGGTAATAGATAACTTCTATGGATATTCCTGATTTTTCTTTTCAATAGATAAAGCAACAGTTTAACATATATGGGTCATGTATTGTGTGCCAGGCACTGTGCTAAACACTGTATATCAGTTTTCTTATTTATTACCTTTCATAATATGAATTATATCATAATTCAATTATATTAACAGTATAATATGAATTTAAGGTTATCATGTCTTTAGTCCAGTATTCTGGTAACATTGATCTCCAGATAGACTTGTGTCCATCTTTATTTTGTCTTTTTATCTTAATAAAGAATAGGCTCATACATTCCAACATACATTCCGACAGATATGACATAAAAATTTATGACGTGAATGTATGACAAAAATTTATGACAAATTTTTATGTCATATCTTCAGCTACTTTTAGCTATCTTTGATAACGTTTGCTCACATTCACATTCTTGACCTCCTCCCTATGCATGCTCACACAACCAGACACATTCCTAAGTTCTTTTATTCACATAGTGCTTCAGTATTGCTGGTTGTCTCATCATTCCCTGTACCACGGTTGACTTAGGTATGGTCAGCAGTAGTGTTTATGGTTACCAGGTTGAATTGCTACAAAGCTATATTAATTACAAAATGAGTTCTAAATGAGTTGAGCTAAATGGGGACATTAGTTGGCAGGAATCATTAACATAACTTATTTATAATGAAGATTATCCTTAATGTTTATCTGATCGTCTTCATATTTGTAACTAAATATTGATAAAAATGACAGTAAAAATGAGGTTTAAAAAAATTTTTAGCTGACAATACAGTTGCCAGAAACTCATCTGGCTGTGGATCATTGTGCAGAGCCAAGGGTATAGACAAAAAAGAAAAGAGAATTAATAAATTGGACGGGAAGTTAATCTCTATTTGAATTTTGAATGTGTCGTATATTTCAGATGTTAGCCATAAAATCTCAATTTTCATTTCCAATATTTAAATCTTATCACTGGCAACATCTTACTTCCATGCAGGAGCTTTGAACTTAAGCTTCACATTTTTAACATCAATCATTTGTCAGAGACCAACTTTTATAGCAAAGTGACATGCAAGGGACTGTCACTCATAGTATACATTTTCAAGATGGAATGGTCTGTTTTACCCAAATTTAATTTTTGACTCTCAGTAGATGCTGGAAAACTAAAGTGATTTATCTCTCAACTTGCTAGGGGATGTTTTAAATTTCAGTAAGCAGCAATTTTATATTAGCATAGACTATTTGGGTAAATTTGTTTGAAGGAGATAATAAATAACTAAACTACTTGGTTAAAATCAGAAGTGAAACCATTTGTTCTTGTCATCTGGTGATGCTTAAATTATGACAAATAGCTCTCTAAAGGTTTAACCAATCTATGAATCTAGTTTGAGGCTGTTCCTGGCTTTATCCTATCATGTGGCATATAATGCACTGAAATTCACTGAAAACCTCTATGTTTGAATGCAAAAGGCCTTCTAAGATAATGTTGTTTAATAATTTCTATAGAAAACATTTATCCAGAAGGATGATAGAGAAACTAAATCACTCAATTCTATAATGTGTGCCTATGCTAATCAGTTCATATGCCATAGTTTTAAAGTACTATAAGTTACTGGTGTAACTATATACTTTCTGGGGGAGGGACTGAGGAATTTTGAGTAGTAGGGTAGGTAAATAATTAAGAAACACACACATTTGTAAACACGTATTGCGAACTGATCAGAAAAAGAAGAATTAACAACTATGTGAAATTCTAATTTCACCTATTTTGAAAGCTGGGGCGTTTTGATTTACATAGTCATGCCGTCCAAGGACAATGAGAGAAATTCTTTAGTTATAACGGAGCAGAGCAATTGGCTCAGCTGCCCCAAGTTCTTGCCACACGTGTGTGGGAAATGAGAATTTGCTCCTCATGATCGGGGTGTAGATAGATAATCTTCATGTAAAGGCACCAAAATCATTTAGAATGAGTGGAGTCTGGCCTCCCCCTGTTGGTCATAAAATCCCAAAATCGTCAGGGAAAGGGGAGAAGGAATTCAGCTTCTACCTTTGCTTTTCTAATTCTACCACCTCAGGCCATTTAACTTTTTAAATACAATTCCTCTCTTAATTCTTTTAGCACAGAATTCATTTTAACTGAAATGTATCCCTATAGAAACATTGGAACATAGAAGTTGGACTGATTCATATGAATTGTTCTTTATTCCTGAAAACCGTCTGTCATCCCAATCCTGTTAATATTGGTTCTGGATATACTTTGGTGATTCAGTGATCAGAGTTATTTGGTTTTAGATTAATTTAGTTTAACAAAGCTGCACATATCTTAATGTATATTCTTATGTAGTACAGCTAATATATATTTTTATGTAGCAGAGGAAATATCTATAAATTAATGTGATAGGAAAGAGAATAAGGTACAACTTCACCAAAATGGTTTTTCTCAAGCTTACATTTAAAATTATTTCTCAGCCAAATAATTCTGAAACTATTTTAATAAAAACCAGAGGAAAGCAAACCACTGCAATTTTCCATAAGAAAGTGTGATGTACTGAGACTGGAAAATACTTGCGTATGGTTATATAAATTCAGAGCCCTATGAATGTTTGCCATTTATTTTAGTGTCATACTGCCATGTAGATGGACTGGGTGATGGATTAAATGACAGTTTCAGTTTACCCAAATCCTGATGCCTTACACAGATTGATCCTTACTAAAAATTAATCAGTAAACTTTTCTCTTAGGTAAAATAAAGGAATAATAAAATTTGCGTACCATCAATGCAAATGTTGAGGTTTGAGAAAGTGTATTTATAAAAAATGATATTAAAAAAAGTTTCTAAGCCAAAAGCAATATCACATTTATTGGAGTAGAAATTTTGTTGTAGGGCAGTGGATGTAATCAGTTGTACATTCCACTAAGGTCTGCATTTTCTATTAAAATATGACAGTCTGTCTAAGCACATGTATTAGATTAATTGCTTCATCATTTTGTTGTTTTTCTATATAAGTCACACTTTGGTTTTCCTTTGCATTTTATTTTGACTACATGAGAAATGGACATTGTATATAAATAAAAAGAGCATTTTAAAAGTAGAAATACAAATATCCAAAGCATCCACTGATTGTGCAGATAGCTTGTACTACAGTCAAATGAAGTCTCCATTTCCACAGAAATACAATGATATAGGAAATAGTTTTAAATTTCAGTAAAAGTAGTTTAGCTTAGATTGTAAAGATCACTGAAAGATAATCCTTGACACTAAAACTTTTGAAAGGAAAAACTTTTGGTAAACATACATTTCTCACTAGAAAGCAAGATCCTTTTTCTGACTCACTGTATAATTTGTTCTGATTTAAGTTGAGCCATTGAGTTCTTTCAATGTTTTCATCATTTAACTTACTTTGTGTCTCTCTTGGCATAGCAGTATGTATATGTAGATATTTAATGAATGTTTAAAATGATGATGCTGAACTGCTTGAAATTTAATGCAGTTTCACCTTGGTTTTAATATGTTTCAATTCCTAAAATATAAGCAAGCAGGTGGAAGACAGACTTATTCAGTGTTTTAACTTTTGATGGAATCCACATTCTAAAATTGTCAGCTGAGTGTAAATTACAGAGTTGCATGATGGATCAATAAACCAGTAATTAGATTTGAGTGTCAGGTGGACTCAGAAGATTCTCCTCCTTTGTGCATGTGATGAGTTCTGATTTTGTCTTTTAACTTCATTGCAAAAATGATGCTATAAGAAATATTTCAAGAATTAAAACACATATGCATGTTAAAATTTTCTAGCTACCTAAATTTTTTAAAATATCAATAAGTAGTCATTGAAAAAGTTTTATTAACTCTATATCAAGTATATTCAAACTCCTGGGCTTTATTCAGTGTTATGAATCATGTTCTTCTGCTTACCTCTATAGTTTTGGTTTTGTGTTTAGTCTGCAGAGAGACCTATATTTCATAGATCTTTAGTCTCATGTCAGAAAAAAGGAGGCAGATTCTGTGGCAAACAGATCTGGAAAACAAAACAAGATCTATTTTCCTTTGGAGATTTATAATGCACATCTTACACTAAGGATCTGTGAAGTCCTGCTGAAATTTTAACTTAATGGTTTATTTAAAGTCATGACCATAGAACATTTTCACCTATGTTTATATATCTTGAAGAACTACTAATTTTTTTGGGGGGGGGACATACTTTAAGAAGCATTAATCTAGTATATTTCCCCCCAGTAATTTTCTGTTTTTCGTGTGTCTTATAGTTCCTTCAAATAAAATTTTAGAGTATCCGTGTTTGTAAATAATTAAGAGGCACAGAAATATATATATATATATATATATATATATATATATATTTTACATTGTGCTACTGTTGTTGCTGAGAATGTACAGAAGTTGAACTATGTTTTCAATTACTTCTGGAGTAGAAGGGAAAAGGAAATTAGTATTAAGTATTATTTTTGCATTGCATAGATCTAGCCTCAAAAAGAAAAGGAATTTTAAATTGACAATCATTTTATTCATTCTTTCCATTCCATTGTCTCTCTATAGCACAATTTATAGTTGTCCATAATGTACATGTACGATATATTTCACCAACATTTATAGCTAGCAGAAATTTTTATATACATATTATTTTTGAAGAGCCAACAATCAATCATTCACCACTTTGATAGAACATGAGAATATTAGTGTGCTAAATAATCTGATATTTTTGCTTTCTACATTCACAGTTACTTACTCTTGATTCCTTATCTGAATCTCATGAAAAAATTTCTGGCAATATTGTGCATATATACCTTTCTTTAAGTAGTTTCAACACCTGATATATATATATTTTTAGAGTCATGATTCCAGCAAAGTATTAACAAACCATTTATCTTAGATTTTTTTTTAATTATCTTTTTCATCATTTCGTGGTTTAAAGGTGTGTGTGTGTGTGTGTGTGTGTGTGTGTGTGTGTGTGTGTGTGTTTGGGTATGTATATATGTATATATAACTTATTGCATTATATATTTTTATTTTTCCTTGACAAATTGTCCTCAGACGTATACTGAGCTCTTTTTTCCTCAATGCAAGATGTGCTTTTCTAATATCACTGATATAGTGTTTTAATATGTTCTTAGAAAATATTGGCTATCATTATAGATCATTGTGGGATATATTGTTAAAGGAACATTATGAAGTTTTATTATTTAAAATATGAATAAAATGTATTCAGTGTTTCATCCAGTATATTTTTCTGTTTTTACTCAAATCAATAAAGCATTCTTTTTTTTTTTAACAGAGCAATGAAGTTGTCTACTACAATGCAAAAGATGATCTTGATGTGAGTATTAAAATTTTTACATAAAATCTAAGGTAAACTTAATTATACGAGGATAATTAGTTTTACAGAACAAATTGACCTAGTATTTTCAGAAAATGTTTTATAGCATAAGAAGAATACTTGTTAGAAAACAAGATAATGATAAATTTTAGTGTTTATGCGATCTTTTAACAACTTATTATCGTCATCTTCCTAAGGAGAAATGCTTTGTTTCTCTGAATCTGAATTTACACTCTATCCTGTCCAGACCTCAGTTCATTGCACTGACTTAAATAATCTGCTTTCCATTAGTGTTGCTGAAGACAGACATTGGATCTCATCCATTTTTGTATCTTGGCTCTTGTCACCAGGGTCACTATCTGCTCTGGCACAAACTGCACACACCAGGGGGACCTACTTATTTCGGCTACAGTATGAATGACATCTGGAAGCTGTGCAACAACTAGCCCTACCAGCTCAGTCTTTGAAGCACAGTAGGTGCTTACTATGCCCTTTTTGTCCCCAGTTTTATTGAAATTGACAATTAATTGTCATATTTACATTACTACATAATTCTCATATTTACATTATAATTCAGTGAGTTTTTTCAATTTATATTAGTTTAAGTTGTACAGCATAGTGCTTAGAGATCTATATGACTCACAAAGTGATCACCCTGCTAAATCTAGTCCTCTTCCCCCTTACATATTTATTGCAACATCGCTAACTATTTTCCTTACAAATATCTCCACATCTATTTTGCATCTATCCATTTTTACTTCTTAATCCCTTTGCCCTTTTTTGCTATCTCCCCAACCCCCCTCACATTACTATCCTTTTTTAAATTAATGCCTCTAATGTACACACTCAAAAGGCTTTAGAACATGGATCATTTTAGTATGAATAAATTACTTCTAATATCACTACATTTGAATGGATTAGGGAGACATTTTTATTACTTAGTTATGGTGGAAACATTTCCAAAATTATAAAATAAAATTTATACATAAGTTGTTTTAAATTCTCATATATTTGTTTTTATTAGGAAAAAATATAGATATTTATTTATCCAAAATTATTTTTGAGGACCACCTATATTTTAAGTATTCTTTTAGAAACTTCAAATATACCAATGAACAAATCAAACAAATATGCTATAATTATTGTTTGTTAAAATTTTTTATCTGATCAAAAATATATAATCCTATGCAGCTCTATAGAATTTTCTTCCAGCCATATAACAGAAACTGAAATATATATATGTAAATATATATATATTTGTATGTATATAGATTATATATATATATAGTATATATAATCTATAAAAACAAGTAAAGGCAACTTTTAGGGGAAAAAAAAACACAATAAATGTAGTTTGCTTGAAATGCCACACTTTCTCAAATTCTACCACCACCATCACTACTACTACTACTTCTGCATACTATGGTTTATTGAGCACTAACTTTGCCTGCATATTGCTAACCATGTTCCACAGTTACTTAATTTAATTACTACAATAACACTTTGATGGAATTAGATTTTACTTTATACACGTAATAGATAAAGAACTAAGATTGCCTTAAAAAGTATTTTCTTTCCTCTTAATATAGGTGTTTTGCTAGTAATAACTAACCTCTTATGATGAGTTTATATGTCATTCTAATGACTTTGGAGGCTTATTAGGGTCTAAGCAACATCTAAAATGAAATGTTTTAATAGTTTATTGATTGATATCAAAATTAATATTATTTTTGGAAAGTTGTTTAGTTTCAATGTTAGGATTAGTATTTTATATTTCAAAATTAGATGGTCATTTAAAATGTATGCAAATCTTTCATCAAAGCAGCTATATAACTTTGTTAAAATATTTAAAAAATTGCTAAAAGGAAAAAATTACATTTTATCATAGTTCTTTAATATAAATTGATTTCAATAAAAAAATTATTATTATTAATTGACTATCCTCCTTATAATGTTTCTTTTTCCTTTCAAAAGGACAATGAAAACAAAATGAATATTTTATACTTTTTCACTAATTATGACAATGAATTCTTTGTCATATGAATATTTTATTCCTGAATAGCAATAATGTTGCTACCTAATAAATGGGAAAGTCACAGATATTCTTAGGCAACTTAAGTCATTCGTGACAGCTGATACTTTAGTGCAGTAATTTTTTAAATATATGCAACTTCATTATATTTTAGTCAAAGGTTCTGGGAAGACTCTTCACACTGACTGTTAGACCAATACATTCTGCATGGTTTTGAGTTAGTTTCTTAAAAATAACATGTTAAATATAGATGCATATTGAATATTATGTATAGTTAGCTATAGATATTATGTATAGTGAACAAAATTTTTATCAACCTTCCTGGTGGTATACCAGTTTTTCTAAACATTTGGTTTGTACTATGACAATTTATTTATACTAAATAACATGGATGGATTAACATGTGGTCTAATCCTATAAACTAGTGTTGCCTAACGATGATACAATTTTGCAAAATATATATATATATATATATATTTTTTTTCTAAACTGATTAAAGAAGTTACATTTGTAATGTTAAGTAAAATAGCTTCATTTCCTTAAGTCAGGTTTGCTTATTAATTTAAAGTTTACTTTTTTATTTTGCATAGAAATAGCCAGTTTTCTTTGTTTAAGATTTTAACAATTATATACCCTTATGCTGACCTTTTAGTAAGTACTACCTCACTTTCAATCACTATGATGCAAAGTTAGAATATATGTCAATTATAAGTGGAAAATTGCACACAGGTTATAGACTTGTAACACTTGAGTTATACTCAATATTATGGTTACATAATTTGTCTACACAGATATTTATCACATATTAAAATAAAACTCGGTAATACAGAAAATAGTATCTGAACCTGTTGAACATGACCTATGTTTTGCCTTTTCGAATCCAAAAGAGTCTGTAATTTTACTGTGGGTTATGATTATGCCTATAAAAAGGATGCATTCTTGTTTTTAGGTCATGAGTTGAGCTCTAACAAATTAAATCAAAATCCTATAAAGAACAAAATATAAACTTTTGAATTAAGACTTAAACATGATGGTCATCAATTAGAGAAATTATTTCAATTTCTTTATATATAAATCATAACAGTGGCAGAATAATTGGCAAAGAGTGTTGTGTAGTTCAAACAGCATTAGAATAGGATTCAGAGACTTTGATTCATGCCCCTATCCAGCCCTAAAATTGTAGTTGCTGAAGGGCATTAAACCTATTTAAATTCAGACTATTTTTGTCTCATCTAAGACATGCTACAGTTGACTAGGTGATCCATAAATTTCATTCCAGGTCTGCATGTTATTGGAATCTTGCTAACATAGTCAAGTTTTCTGGAATTGGATTATTTCATGTAAAATTTTTGAGAATTTTAAAGAATTGTAAGATAATTTATTTTATTCTTTGTTAAAACTTTTTATTGAGGAAATTCAAAGTGCTTTAGATATAGTAATACTGTTGCTCTTATATGCCTTTAGACATTGAATAAAAATGAACCATGTATTATGATTAGCACATTGGTTTGGCCGTTACACAGAGACCTATAGTAAAGGCAGAACAAAAGTTTATTCTTCTTTCATGTATTATTCTATGTACAAAATCTAATATGGCAACTCTCGATTAGCCAGTCCCCAGGGTCTTTTTCTCATGTTTTCTGTTCCTCTTATATAGCTTTTCCATGGTGTGGGCCAAGATGGATGCTCCAATATCCACAATGATTTTGCATTCTAGATAACAGGAAGGCAGCAAATGGCAATGGAGGACATGCCATTTGTCTTTAAGGGCATGTTCTGGAAATTGCACACATCACTTTTACGTGCACCCATGGTTCACAACTTAGTGACTTTTCTTGCCTAATTGCAATAAGATATAAAATATATTTTTCTCCCCCTCTCTACCCTAGAAAGATATGTACCCAAATAAAACTATAGGGTTCTGTTGCTAAAGAGGAGTAGGGAGTATACTAAATGGAAGATAGTTTCTGTAAATATCTTCAAATTGCTCTCCTTGACATATTAAAGGTAATGTCCAAACTCTAACCACTCATCTGAGTGACTTCTGTCATTTAAGTATAGTTAAAATCTTCAGCTTGGAACTGAGGAAAAAATGATCTCTTACTATAAAATTGTTATGTAATTATGAGCTGTATTGAGTAATTTTTTAATCTTCCTTAATCTATGTGTTTTGATAATTCTGATAAATTTTTTTCCTACAATAAAGATATTTACTATCTTACAATGAAGGAAAGTTAAGATATGTAAGTAAACATAGCACTTTAATATTCTACTTCAGGATTTTCACAGTTTGCACTATTTTTGAAGATTGTTGCTTATCTGAAGAAGTCAGATTATTAAGGCAGAAATTTACTCACCCTCATCCAAAGTTTTGCAATGTAGGTGGATTATATATAAGTATACAGCTGTATATTTGTAGTGCTTGATATTTTATATATCAGATTCTCACCAATCATAGTCCATCTAATTGTTCTGATTTGAACTGGCTTACCATCACTGTTCTTTGTTATAACTTTTATATATGCCGGTTTAGTTGTACATTTTCTCAAATTCCACAAAGCCATATTTATTATTTAAAGTTGATGATTGGAGATTATTTAATGTGCCTTTATCATCTCATCTAATATCTAATGGACAAAACTAATTGTAATGCTAAATATTGAAACAACATTATCAATTAATAAATTTGCTCTTATATGTTCAAATAGTGGTATAAATATCTGAGATCTCAATATAGTTTCTATTTTAAATATCATGCCTCTTGAAGGAGACTGAAAGATTGCAAATCCTTTTAGCCTATGGTTAAAAGTTTTTAACTTTTTTTCCCAGTTTTACATTAGCAGGAGATAATCTGTTTATCTATGACTATTCTGAGTGGTTATTTTCTCTGTTTCCCAACTCCCTCACATCAACATTTCCTTCCCATTTCCATGACCATCATCCAAGTTTAGATATTATTCTTAAACATTTATTTAAGAGCTATTGAAATGGTCTCTTATGTTTCTAATTTTTTACCCAGATTTAATAGAATTATACATTTTTAGTATAAAATATTACTAAACATTATTTATAGTTCCTTTTCCATCTTAAGATTTTTGAATTAGTTAGTATTGCCTTTGTTTGGTATTTAAGACCCTAAAGAAACTTTTACTAGTTTTTTTTTTTTTTTCCTCCAAGCCAATATGACTTTAATAATGAAATGGATGTTTCTTTTTCTTGGAGGCAAAATCAATCTTTATAAATTATTTTCTTGGGTTCTTCCCTGAAGTATAAGTTTCTGGAGAGCAGCTCTTGTGTATTCACAGCAGCCAACATAGCTTTTATATCAACTAGCACATTGTAATCACTCAGTAAGGTTTTCTTCCAATAAATCAGTGAATCTCAATTAAAATAGATGTTTTATGTTACTCAAATACAAAATGGCTGAAGACCACCAGAGCCATAATTATATATACCCCATTTTTGTTCTCCATTCTTAATCTATTTTTTAAAGCAGCCCCTTCACCATCACCCTCAGTTTCAGCCTATACCTGTGTGAGTCACTGTAATTTTGAGGATTGGAATTGAAATACACACCCCGGAGAGAACACTTGCCCTTAGCAAATGCCTACTGCTGACCGGAAACCTACTTATATCATTCTCTGCCCTCAAGTTGCAAATTTGACAGCAATAATGAAAAAATGCTTGAAAAAGAATCTATGCCATCTGACTATTTCCCAGTCCTGAGACTAGATAATCCTAATCCTGAAGAAAGACTTAGATATGTCTTTCTTCATTTAAAACTGATAGAATAGAAACTAGTCAATGGAGGAATCTATGAAAAATTCACTAACAGTGCAATAGAAATACTATAATATTAAAGACCCAGAGGAAGATTTTCCTCTGAAATAGTGTTACTTCAGGAAAAGGAAATACAATATTTGATATATGCTTAGTGTCTCCAAAGAAAAAGTTAGTGATCTATGACAAATAGACTGAAATATAATTGTCAAAACCAAAACCACTAAAACTAAATTTCCACTGGGAGAACTAACAAATTTGACAATGCAAATTAATGTCTGATGCACAGGGGAAATGGGAAATACTCTCATAAGCTCAAAATGGTAAAACAAACAAACAAACTAACAAAAACAACGGAGTGTGGAGAAAAGGTACCAATATATGGAGGATAAAATGCAAAGATGTAGACCATCGGTCTTGTGTTCCCAAAGATTAAATCAAAGCATATGGATTAGAGATAATTACAGGTTTAATAAAGAAAGCATTCAGGTCTTCAGAGTAATCTATAGGTAATTGTAGATTTGAAAGCCTACAGAATTTCTTTTAGGCAAAGATTTTTAAAAATCAAGAATGTTTATACCAAAAATTTGCTCAAGGATATCCAAGAGGACATTTCTACTGGACAGCTAAATATTTAGTTTGGCCTGGAATAGTTTTATGCTTAGGTTATGAGTGGATTTTGAAAACAAGTGGCTGAAATTTCCCCAGCAAATGTTAAGCTACATATATAGCAAAGCCAGATTCAATTACATATAAATTTTTTGTGCTGATACAATGTTAAAAACAAAATGAGTTTGAATGCCTTTGGCTGTGATACATTCTCCACTTGCCACAATTCCACTACTCCCTACTTTCCTACTCTCAGCCTGCTCCACATATCTACATGACATAAAATAATAATAATAATAATACCTTAATACTGTACAGAAACTGGAAAACACCAGTATTTAAATTGGAAGGCAAGGGCACAGGTTGGAAGTGTAGAATATGAATAGCTGGAGAGGAAGAGAGAGTAGCTTTCGTAATAGAAGTCATACAAAGGCCAGAAATGTAGTGCACTTTGGATTCAGAATTAAATTTGAAATCTCCTAATTACTATTATTATTCCATGTTTATTATGCTGGTCTATCACCAAGTTAAGATTCGAATATAAAGAATGACATATTTAAGTGTTATCTATATTGATTTTGTTTATTACAGTGATGATACATGGCCTCACTTAAAGGTCAAACAAGTATTTAATCAATTATTCCTTTGGAATGTAACCTTTCTATTAGCGACAACTAAATTAGTCAATTTGTGGGAAACTATCAGGCTGTAAACTTTTCAAGGACTTTGATATAAGACAATTTCTCAGGGACATTTTATAATATCTATGCTACTCTTCTTAGATCAAAACTGTTTATATTCACTTTGTGAGTATAAAAATAAATACTTAGTGACAACCAGATTTAGCTAAAGCAGTGGTTGAAATAAGGGGTAATTAATGTCCCTTAGGATTGTGTAATATGAAAAAAATATATATATGTCACTGAAGTCATTTAAACACATTTTCTCCTTGAAACTTAAAAAATGTAAGTACAACTGGGCTAAATTATTTGGTGAGCCACAGTTCTCATGGAAGGACATGGCCTTACCAGAAATATAAGGTGATTAGCTCTGTGCCCATGCTGTTTATGTTAAAATAGTCTCTCTTCTAATTACTCGATCATAATATCCTATAACTTTTCTGATCAAGTGCTAAGTATTTAAAAACCAATTTAAATACTACCTCTTCCTGAAACCTTGCTTGTTTTTCCTTGGTAGTAAATGGCTACCTTCCTCTGGATGTTCTAAACAATTTATTACACACTTCTGGCTTTGATGGTATAATACCTTGCAGTATGGTATTTGTATATAGGAATCACCTTTTCTATTAAATTTTGAGCAACTTGAGGCAACGATCTTCTTATTACTTTCTTTAATTGTTTACAGTAATATTTGAGGTGATGCTTATTAAATTGAGTAGGTGTTTGTGTTTCAGTGCCGGTATAACTTAGCATTTTGTGAAGATGTGTTAACCTTTTAAGGTCAGGATTTTTGGTTCTACGTCTGGGCAGATCTGATAAATCAAGTTATTATGAATAAATAATAGTTAGTGAATTTTATTTCCAGTGAGGCTACTGCATTAAGATGGGTATAATGTTTCAATGTAAGATTTCAATTTGTTTTTACATTTTATCAGGGAAAAAATTTAAAGATACAATATAGAGTATAATGAATCTCCATAATTGCTTCACCTATTATTTGCTTAAATATTTTAAGACATTAAAAATATGACATTTCATTCCTAAATATTTCTATATGCAACTTTCCCCCCCTAAGTAATAATAAGACATACATGTTTGATCACTGTATACATCGTTATACAGAGGTAGTAGAGTGTCATAGTTAAGAGTTTTTCCTTTGGAGTACCACTGCCTGGGTTTGAAGCTTCACTCTGTGATTTTTAAGCTTTATGATATCGGCAAAGTCACATAATCGCTCGGTGTTTCACATATTTGGTCTGTAAAATAAAGGTAATAGTAGTACCTATCTCATACAGTTACTGTGAAAATTAAATTAGTTAACATATATAAAGCATTTAGAACATTTCCTGGTTCATAGGAGGAAATCCGGAAATGTTAATGATTGTGTATGCATATATATATTTTAAATAATAATATTATTACAATAAATTTAAGATTGGTTTGAAGTGATTTTAGTTCCAAATGTGAGGCAGGATAGATAGCCTAGGGACACCCCCTCCCCTCCAAGATACAGCTCCAGAATTCTTCCTTTGTCTCTGTTCAAGCCCTCTCCCTGTCTTAGCTCCAGGAGGTGTTCCGACCTCACCCCATTTTAGCTCTGGGAAGAGAAAATAAGCCAAAACTAGTCCTTTCTAGTCAACATGGCATATTAGACCTAGACCTGACCTTTGGCTAATTATAATATCATTTATAATGTTATCTGCATTGCAAATACTATGGCTTTCTTCGTGCACCTCACAGTTCCGGAAACGCCAAATACGGGTGAAAACCAAGCTCTCCGCCCACTAAGAGGAGACAATGAGGCTATGTTAGTACTAAGGCTCCAGGCCCTGCCACTAAAACAGAAGCCCATACTACAGACCTTCTGTGAGCAACTCCGCTCTGAGTCCGCCCGCGCTTCCCTCTTAAATGTGTACTTTCACTTTAATAAATCTTGTGCTTTCCTGCTTGCGTTTGTCTTGGCCTTAAATTCTTTCTTGTGGCATATGTCAAGAACTTGGTCACCAGAATTCTGGGTTGGGGCCCTGTTTTGGACTTCTATCCCTGTCAAGCTCTCTGGCGTCAAATGGAGCACGTTGGTATGTGTTCATGTATTAATGATAATGAAAAAGAGTAATAAATTGAGCTATATTTCATTTTATTATAATTCTAACGTTGTATAAAAAAGCGTGAGCACAATGTTCACATTTGTCTTGATATCATTGTAGGTTTTATGTATCCAGATTTGCAAGAAAAATTAAATGTCAAAATAAAATTTTAAAAACTACCGATGCAACAGTTATTTATGAAAATCATTTAAGTTTTCCTTAGTTTTGAAATTTATTTAGGTTCTTGGCTTATTTTTTTAGAATCATCTGTCCCAACAATTCCTTAAATTCCCTCAAGATTAGTGAAGCAGATTGCCCAGAAAGCTTGAGTTTTGCCAGCAAGCTGCACTATTTTCTTAATTCCAAAGGCAAGCAGAAAAAATGCAGATCATTAAAAACCCTTATTAACCTAATTCCAAGATTTTTGTTTCAGACTAAAAGCCAAATGAAATAAGTTTTACCCAAAATTCTCATGCTGATAAATTGAGTTGATTTATTTGCTACATTTTATTTTATTGATCATATTGAAAATTTGACCTGTCTGGGACTTTTGGCTAGTCTACTGAATTCCCTTGCATATTTATGTTGCTATTTATTTTCTTAGTAGAGTTTTGTCTAAATTAAAGTTAATTCCAACATAATATTTTAACTAAATGCCTTTTTAAAAGTCCATTTTTTCATAATTTTCCTAAGAAAGAATATGTATCAAACGGCAATGAAAGTTTTTCTGATTATTAAAGAAAAAATTAAAGTCTAGATTTTTTTTCTAACTTTTTTTTTTAAACTACGTTATAGTATGTAGCCTTTATTTCAGGCTCTGCTAATGACCGATGTTACATCCTCAAATAAGTGATGACTTAGAGATGGAATATTAATTGCTTCTATATAATAACTGGCTACTATGAGTTGCCATTCCTTTGTGTGTACATTTAAAATAAATGGTTTAAATATGTTTACATTGGATTATAATAGTTAACATATATACTACTTTTACTAGGCAGTAAATGTTTTATATACAATGTATCATTTAAAGTTCATACTAATCTTTCATATAACGTACTATTATTTTATAATGATTTTCAGATAAGACAAGTAATGCTTAATGAGCTGAAGTGACTTCCTCAGTGTCACACACTTGGTATTTGATAGTGCAGAGAATTAAATGAAGTGCAGACAGTGCAATCCACAGCAGTGTGTCACTATGCTGTGCTGTTGACACCCGTGAGGAATGGGAGAGGGCCCTGTGATGGAGCTGTTATAAATCAAGACTTTCAGGTTAAAATTTTTGGAGATGGTTTTGATTTAAAATTTTAATCGATTATACCTATTTATTATTCTGTCATATTTAATTTTGATGTATTTGACTTGCATTTTATTCAACCAGCTTCATCACAGACTGATTTGCAGTAGGTAAAATAAAATCTCTATGATTAAAAAGATTATTAGACTTTGCATCATAAATCTCCACTGATCTAATCTGCTATTCCCAGTGATATTTACCATGGATACCTTAAAATTAATGCATAAACTCATGTGAAATATGACCACTGAAAAGACATTAGGAAAAAAACTGTAAAACTAATAAAAGGTGGATTAGATTAGATTCAGTTGCTTCTGGGAATTCTGCTTTCTATTTTGAGGGGCTTCTTTCAAAATTTTTGAGTCTATTTAGATTTTTTGTTTCATGCTTTGTGCACTTGGGCGCATGCTCCTTTTGCAAGGATAGTTTAAACATTGGTTCTTGGTTATTTTGGAGTAGTGGAATGCATAATTCTATATATACTCCACATCTAGTTTTCTTTCTTGAAATAGTGTATGATGTATTTGTTTAAAACTCAATGAATGTTCTTTAAGTTTGCAAAATTCTGTGGCACTATGTGGGCATTACAAACTTAGCCTACGTACAATATAGGGTAAATAACGATGGTTAGTTTATCTCAATGATGTCTTCAACCTTTTTTTGATGTCACGTACGTATCAATTTTAAGAAATGCACCTCTTAGTACAAGAATATTTACTTATAAAGTGTGTATTTGTACTACTGAACTAATATGTTAAACATCAAAAGAGACTTTTAAATCTTCATTTAGTAAAATTTTACAAAGATTGTTTAAAGTGGCATATGACATTAAAAATCACCAAAAGAAAAAGTGTAAAGGTTTTTCTGGATATTAGTTATTAAATGCCTTTGTTAATTATGATGACTCCATATCACCATTGGAAATATCTTAATAGACCGTATAAACATAGGGCAATATTATCAATAGTAAATATAAGTAGTATTTATAATAGTCCTCTTGATAAATTTAAGTTCTTGACCAGCTTTCCTAATTAAACTGATTAAAACACTGTTTTTATAATGACGTTGAAGAAGAGCTAATTTTGGAAATAGAAGAACATCTCTGTCATTTTCTTGTTATTCAGTGCAACTTACATTGCTAGAATTTCATCTTTAATCGTTATTAATTTGCTGAAAAATTTTAAAGCTATTAGTCAATATGAAATAGGTTAAACTAGAAAAGATAATATGTAAATTATATAGAAAGTGTATAATAATGCATTGAAAACGACTGTACATTGAGAAGGCAGCTGTCAACTTGTCATTGTGTGGGTTTTCCACTTTTTCCTGGGGCAAGTACCTAGAGCGTAACAGGTGACTGGAAACCAGAGCACACACAGTGAGATGGGAAGGGGAGGGGGAATGCTAATAATCTCAATCCATATATTAGTAAACTTGTTTTTACTTGTTTCACTTGCTGTAAGGAAGTATAAATTCTGTTTTCTTTCAACCCTCTAATGGATTCTTCTGGAGATTACTGACAAAGGGTATGTTCATTTTTAAAGTCTTAGCAAAAGGTGGTCTTATCACTTCAGGGATGTAACTGAAGGAATAAAACCTGTGAAATTGAGAAGAAAAGCCTAACTAATGTTTTTATTTATGTTCACCTGCAAACTGTCTGTTTGACTGATTGATGTCTGTAGTTCTATGCTGTGAATGTATTGCCCTAAATCAAAATATACATTCTCAGGACCAGGGGTTTAGATATCAAGAGACTCTTTTGATAAATGCTTCTTTATACCAGCATTCACCATTTAAATGATCTCACAGTTACTTGGCATTAAGAAAAAAAAAAAAAAGCTTTATAGACACTTTGCTTTAAGTTAAAGTTCATAGATTCAGAATTAGAATTTTTAGAGAGAAGGAAACCTACTGATTTTGTTTCCCTGTGTGTGTTTTTTTAATTTTAATTAGTTTTAAGTATGCAGTACATTGGTTAGACATCTATATAGTTAGTAAAATGAACCCGCAGTTGTTCCCTCCCTCCCCTGACCCTCCACCTAGCCAAGGTATTAATGCTGATTGCTTTCCTTATGCCTGCTTAGCATCCTCGTGACCATCCATCAGTTACTAATTTGTACTTCTTTAACCCTTCACCCCATTTTCCCAGCCCTCTAAACCCTCCTCCCCTCTGTCCATCACCAAATTGTTCACAGTATTTGTGAGTCTGTTTTTGATTAGTTTGTTCTTTATTCCTTAAATTCTGCATATAAGTGCAATCATGTAGTATTTATCTTTTTCTGTCTGACTTAAATACCTTCGAGGTTCCTCACAGCAATATCTTTTTCCATTCCCTTCCTTTTCATATGTAGGGGTCTTGTTTTCTTATACTTTTAGCCATTCCATCCCTTGTTTGGAGCACTTAATTCTTTTCCATTTAAGGTACTTATTGATAGGAATGTAGTTGTTACCATCCTTTATTCCCGTTTTTGGTACATTTTTTTTTCTTTTTAAAGAAGTCCCTCCAATATTTCCTGTAATTCTGGCTTGGTGGTGATAAATTCCTTTACTTTATTTTTGTCTGGGAAGCTCTTTATCTGTCCTTCAACTCTAAATGATAGCTTTGCTGGGTAAATTATTCTTGGTTGTAACCTGGGTCTTCATTATTTTCAAAAATTTTTTGCTAAGCCATAGTCTCTCTTGAGAAATCAGCTACCAGTTGTATGGGTGTTCCCGTATATGTAATTATTTATTTTTCTCATGCTCCTTTTAAAATTTTTTCTTTGTATTTAATGTTTGGCATTTTAATTATGACGTGTCTTGTTGTGGGCTCTTTGGATCCCTGATTTTTGGAATCCTCTGAGCTTTCTGGAGTTTTATGTTCATTTCCTTCACCACATTAGGGAAGTTTTCCATCATTATTTCTTCAAACAGCTGTTCAACATCTTGATTTTCTTCACTTACGCCAATCAGACGAATATTTGGAGCCTTAAGAGTTTCCCACATCCTCCTTATATCATCTTTATAGTTTTGGCCTCTTTTTTCTTGCCATTCTGTTTGAGTATCCTGATTGGCTTTCCTGTCCTCTTGATAAGGCATGTGATCCTCTTTTTTATTCACACTTTGTTTATTCCTTTCTATATTCCATTTAATATACTTCTCATCTCAGATGTCTTCTCCATTTCAGACTGGTTTCCTCGTATAATCTCCATCTCCATTTTTATATCTTTGTTGGAGTTCTCTACATTTCCCAAAAGTTCATCGAGCATCTTTATAACCAATGTTTTGAACTCTGCATCTGTTAGATCACTTGACTTCATTATATCTGGATCTCTGTTCTCTTCTCTTATATGATTTCTGCTTCTTTGTCTTCCCATTTGGGCTGCATCTCCATGTCTTTTTTCTATGTACTAAGCAAAGTTCCTAAGTGTCCCAGTTTTACTAGTGTGGATTTGTGAAGTAGGTGTCCAATGGCACAGTTCTAAGAGGATTTCAGCTGCAAGCCGAACTTAGCCCAAGCTTCTGCCCCTCTGGGGCCATCTGTTAAGATTCAGCAAGCAGTCCACAGATGTTGTGCTTATAGTTGCCTCAAAAGGCCACATCAGAAACTGAGGCCAGCTGGCTCCACCAGCATGAGTCTCAGCAAGGAGCACCTGACTCGCTGAGGATATACCTAGATATGGCTTGGGTGGGCCCTGGGTTGAGGGAGGCGGGATTTCAGGGATTCCTCTGGGAGGAGTGACCTCTATTATTCAGTTTGATTATGTAACAGCGATGGCGGTGCTGTGTCCATGCACTGGGAGTGGGGAGGGCTCAACAGGTGACAGTGAATACTGGCAGCACTTCTGTACTGAGCGAGCATCGCCTCGACCCTCAACCCAACAATATCTCCCGGTAAGTCCTTTTTGTCCCTGAGCAACAGAGCATTGGTGCTCAGAGTGAGCAGGTCTGTCACTGTGAACATCTGTTCACGGACGCGGCCCCTTTAAGAGACTTCTGCTGCTGCTGCTGCAGCCTCTGTCTCACTCAGTTGCTCCAGGAGACCAGCAGCGTCGTGTCCTCCGCTGCCGCCCCCCCCCTCCCGTCTTCCTTTCTGCCGTTGCAGGGTGCTTTCTTGGATTTCTCCCTATGCGCGTATGGCTCGTTCATCTAGATCCCAGGTGATTTTTCTTTGCAGCTGCTCCTTATTTCCGTTGCAACTTTGATTTGGTTACCAGAGGGATGAACAGAGCCTCTATTATCTATACTATTTTTTTTTCTTCTCCTCCCCTCATTTTTTCTTTAATTAAAGGAGAAACTGAGAGCCAGAAGATGAATTGAGTCCTCCCCTCCAAAGTCACACAGCTCATTCTCTTCGATTTCCCTCTGTTTCTTAAACAAACAAACAAACAAACAAAACAAAACAAAACTATGAGGAGACAGAAAGGATTCATGGAGTGAGAATGAGATTTAGAACCTAGACTCCAGACTGAGGCACTATCTGTTCATTTACCAAATTACTTCCAGGTTTTTTCCTAGTAAAAAAGACACAGGTTTGGGGACCGAGAAACATGGATTCCACTTCATTTATTTACTCAACAAATATTATAAATACGGCAAGTGAATATAGTTCTAGGTGATATGCTAAGTTCTAGATACGACTGAACAAGGTCAGTGAGGTATCTAGCCCATGTGGAGCTCATATGTTTCTGTGTGACACCGTGAACATGGGGCAAATAGAGCTATATAAGGAGAGTTAGGTTAGTGTTCCCAAGGTAGTGAGTAGTGTGATATTTTCAAGAATCTATGTGGGATAAATTATATGAAGCAATGTCCAAGAGAGTATTTTTTATCTGAGACCCAAACTAGTGCTAAAAAAGAGACCAGGGAAAAGCATACCAGGCAAAGGGACCAGCAAGCACAAGGAAGTCAAACCAGGAAGAGCATGACATGTGTAAGGAGCAGAAAGCAGGCCATTGTAGCAGGAACATAAAGAACGAGGAGCAGCAGAAGGGGAGATATGGGTGAGCAGTCAGGAAAGAAATCAGGTAGTCGTATAAAACATAGAGTTTGCATTTTATGGTAAGTATGGTGGGATCTTGGAGCTTTGGAGCCCAAGCCCTTTGACTATACCTTAGCTGTCAAGTATAGCATTAGCCAGTGTTCGCCTTAGATATCAGAGAAAAATAATTGACCTTTCTACCTTGTAAAGTTTTTTTTTTTTTTTAACCTTTTTTGCCCTGAAAGTATTTTGGAAAGTTTATTTGTCTATCATAATGTTTATAACATAAAAATCTGGTTGTTAAATTTTTAGGAATAGAATGGCCTCATTTAAATGTTTTCCTTTTTAAATATATGTGTAATACTATATGGTTTCCAAGGGGGTGTGTTATGTTGAACTTTTAGACCATCTGAAATTAATAGTGCTTTTCATATTCAGGATATCATTTTATAATCCTTTAGTTGAGAGAAATACCCTAGTAGCCTCTTCCCAAAATTTAGATTACATATTTATTATAAAAATAGATATGTATACATTTTTATAGTATTAAATCCCTTTTCAATGCTGGTGATTTGAAAATTTTCACACTACACACAGCATTTAAATCAGTCTCCAACTCTTCTTGTCATCATACTTACCTGTATTGTGATTCTAATGGCTCTCATTCTTACTGTGTGTTAGACCCTGTGATAGGTGATTCATCCGTCATACAAACTAAAAATACGTCAGTTTTTTTGAGATTGTTCTCAGATTGCGTATTCCAGCCTTTTTTTTTTTAATGTTATTATAGTCATCACCAGCAACTTCAATACACCAATACATTTTATTTGATAAATGTCTATTTTTTGCTTTTAAAATTTAATAAACAAGTTATTGCAGTGACCAACATCACTTTTTGACTTAATTTAATTTAATTGTTTTATGTGTTTCATATTCATACTTGTCTCTGACTTAATATTTAGAAAAAATATATATTTTGCTTTAATATTCTGTTATTTTTTAACTTGATATCTTTATTCTACTGCAGTTTCAGCTGCTTACTGTTATCTTTTACACTCAAATTGGCTTATTTCATGCTTTTCCTTCCTTCTCTTTTATGTATCATAATTAGTAGAAGAATACATGGAGACTTAACAGTGAATCTGATCTTAAAGGGCCAGAATTATTTCTTCATTTTTCTTTTGACCACAAAAGTTATAAATTTGCTTTTCATGCTAAGTTTAAAACATACTTTCTTATTTTGTTAAATTGCCTCTGAAGAATTAATGCTATAATTTTTTCACAAGGTAACTCTAAAGAGTTATATCATTTTAATTACCTAAAGAACTGGAGAAATCTTCTGAATTCATTTTAAAAAATCCTATTTCTTAAGCAAATATAATATGATCAGCTAAACTCGTTGTTTTGCAATGATAATAAGACTATTAAATTAGAATTTACAAATTTTATTGTTATGATTCAGTAAAGCAAATGTACAAATATTTAAATTCTTAGTATATTATTTATTCGGTGTTATCCAACTCATATCTTCTTTCTAATTCTCTTCATCTGCTTGATACTTCTTTTAGTCATATCATCCTTAAAGAGCAAATAGCAGCTTAAGCCAATTAACTCAGGAGACTTAACAGTGTTCTTATTGCCATTGTAACTGGATTCATTATTTAATATTCAGCCTGGCCTTAAAACCTGACCGGAACAGCTATGTCTGGATGGAGGCTGAGCAGCTTTTTCTCTCTATTCATTTATTTGTTAATTGGGCATGGTCAGCTGCAGCTGACTTGATGAATTCCATTCTAAATGATGCAAGTGATTTAGTAAAAAGGAAGCTTTGCTCTGTAGGGGTCAGAAGTGGTAACCAGCTTTAATTAATGGAGCATCACAGAATGCTTAGATTCCAATGGTGAACTAGTGGTTTACAAAGGCAACATTGTTTTTTAATCTACAGAGTTGATTGTAAGGCCCTCTTGTAAATAATATGTGTGAAGTAGTTATAGAAAAGAAAAGAATATATTTAGAGGTAGAAATTTGAAAATATGTGCACATACATACTGGAGAATTATATACAAAGTTACAGCCTCTAGTTATTGAAATATTTGTTTCATTACACAAGAGCCTATTAATTTAATTTTGCTAGTGAGACAGAAATACCAATTGCAATACTATGGAGGATCTCAGTGAACCATTCGTATTCAGTACCAATTAATTGTCTCAGTTTCATGTGACAGAGAAAATAATAATAATAGAGAGCAGAGGTAGATCAACCTAGCCATAGTATGGTTGCAAACAAAATTCCTCAGTGAGCATATTCAATCTGAATTGTGCAAAGTAATTAAGCTAGTTTCTGTTGCGATTTAGGTAATATATAAACTTGTAATTTCTGAACATTTACTTTCAGTAGAAATAGTATTAAGTTAATAAATGAAAAAGATAAAATATTTAAAACATATGAGTTATTATAAATATTAATTCTGAGTGTTTACTTTGAGATATATATGTTAAATATTCAAGAGCCTTTTGAGTCTGTCATGGACTTATTATTGTGACTTTCTAAATGAAATTTGCTAATATGTACTGCTTGTAAAATTGAATGACCTATCCATTCAGCATCGGCCTGTACCTCTCTCTGAGTGATCTAATCTATTATTTAATAACTAAAATTATATTGATATGAATAATCTGAGAAATAGGCTTCTCACGCTTCACTTATGTGTCTTACCAAATGCATTTGAATACATTTTGGAAGTGACTTGCTCATTTTCTTTGTACACATTTATACAGGGTAGTCTAGAGAATTCAGAAGAGATATTTTTGGGGAAAAAAATGTTAAAAAAGATACACTAACTTATTTTTTTCTAGTATGTGGTCTAGTAAACAAGGAAATCTTAATTTCCAGAGTGAGAATTTGTTTGAAATTTTTAATTAACACATTAAACAATATATACTAAGTAGCTTTTCTCCAAATTCTTTTTCTCAATAACTTTTTGTGTGTCTAATAGTTGCTACATTTTAATATACTATGTAGTGACACATCATAACAAGATAGGTAAAGACGGGTTATGATGATGTCAGAAACAATTTTATAAGTTTAAGGAAATAATAATTTACATTAAAATGCCTAATATTTTCATGGAATTATTTTAATTTATGGAGACTATAAAAGGGAGGAGCATGGAAAGTAGCACTATTAGTTTTTCTTAATATATTTAGTAACCTCACATTAAAACTAGCCTTCATTCATGAATTTATAAGTTAAGAAGTACGTTATTCTTTTAAAGTTATTTCTAAAATCCCTTTCTATGCATTTTAAAAGTGCAAGAATATTCATAAAATATATTTAAAATAATTTTTAGGTGTGAGAGGATTTAGAAAAAATATAAGCAACCTTCACCTTTAATAAGAATCATATGATGCTTAATAACACTATTTAAAACAAAAAATATTTTTTCTGATTACAAATATAACACATTTTCATTGTGTTATTGCAATAAACGAGAACACAAAGATGAATACAATTATATCTCATAACTACAAAACCAGCTGCAGTATAATATTTGCCATGTACTCATTCCTGCGTATATCCATCTACCACTCTTTCCTCTCAAAATAGGCCTTTTTTTTGTTTAAAAAGAAAGTAATTTAGTATTTTTTAAACTTAAAATTATTTTAGGCAAATATAGCATAAAAATATATTACCAATATGATTACTTTTTTCCTATGGTTGGATATTAAATTTGTTTCCAAATTTAGATATTAAATGGCATTTCTATAAGCATTAATATCAGTAAATTCTCTTTCCCATTCTACTAATAAACATTTAAGTGAGTGACTGAAATATTTGCGCAAATCCACACATTTCTAACCCTAATTCATACATGTGGTTCACTGCCAGTCTATTGTCTATCATCTAATACTACTTTTCATATATCTAAAATTTGCTAGAAATAGATGTAAATGGTATTTCTGGAAAACATATGCTTATAAAAAATGTTATTTTCTAAAATTATAAACAATGGGACTATATTATTTTATAACTGAAAATGACACTAGATTCTTTAGTTTTGGGGTTTTTAATTTAAGATAGGGCAGGATATTAGAATCAACTGAGAGATTCTTTTAAAAGACATTCTCCCCATCATGAGACGCTGTTCTTGGTGGTTCAGGAAGCTCCCCAGGTGATTCTGATATATCCCATGATTAAGGACCACACTGTAGCCCAGCATAATTTATTTATAAGGCAAAAGGCAGAAGGCCAAGGAACAGAGACTTTCCTAAGTCCGAGATATTATTACTGCAACAGAGTAGAACCAAATCTCCTGACATCTATACTTGTCGTTATGTGTTTTCATGGTATTTCATACATACTGTATGTTCTTTGTAATAGGTATTATTATATTTTTTTAAAAAAGCTTCAGGGTCTTATAAGCTCGAGAATTCTCAGTTAAAACTCATTTTTTTAAGTGAGATTTATTTCAGAGCCTTTGATATAACGATGTGCTTTGTCGTACTCTCTTAATAGAAGAATGTAACATGCAGCACTTACACAGTTTATTTTACGAAGAACTTAACCCGTAGAGTATCTTAAGTGACTATTGTCTTTTGAAACATCCTTTGACAAATATTACTTGCCATAATACCATGCACATGCAATCTGTTATTCACAAATACTACAACTGTTACACATGGAGGGTAGAAAAACATAGGCATTTGTTAACGTGCTTATTACTAATCATCCTAATTTTTTCATTGAATAAAAAAATGTATGCCTAATTTAAACTATCAATACTGCAAAGCACTGAACTTCCAATTTTTGTATTATCAGGATCACCTGGAGGGTTTGCTGAACTAAAGGTTGCTCAGCCCTTCCCATGCCGTTTCCCCTCCTATGTTGTTGGTGTTTCTGATCCGCTAGGTCTGGGGTGGGGCCTGAGAGCCTGCATTCTAAAAAAAATTCAGTGAATGAGGATGTCGCTTCTCTGAAAACCACACTTTGAGATACCACTGCTTTAAAATAAATGTCAAGACTTTTCACTAATTCAGAATGTTTGTAGCTGAGAATAATGGCATCATCCACTAGTTGAAACTTGTTACATTCATGTTATTAATGAAAGTAGTTGGTCTTATGTGTCTTTTTCATGTTCAAATAGTGATCTGTTTTCAAAGCTTTTTAAAAATGGTAAATGTTGCAATTCAAATCATATACCCACATGTGTATACACAAACACACAGTCATAACTCACTAAACCACAAGTTTCATAATATAGTTTTCCCCTTATAAAAAGTGTATTTTCGTATTCTCTTTTATCAATGTTTCATTTAAAAAATTATTTGGTTATGACCTATGAAATTGATTTTACTACCTAATGATGGGTCGGAACATGGCTTTAGAAACCATTGTAAAAGAAGGAAAAAGCCCTCTTGCTCATTTTTGTGTCTAAATCTTTCCAATGTTGCATTTCCTCTCAGGGGAAAAAAAATACATACACGTGTGTTTGTGTGCATATATATGTTAAAATCTCTCAGGATACTAATATGTTATTTGGTCGTATAAATTTTCAGAGCCAAATGGAAAGCTGAACACTTTCACTTCTTTACAGACCTGCTGACTATATTTTGCACATTCTCCCAGCCTTTCTATAAAATTTTCTGGTTGTCCACTTAAGTGTTTTGTGTTTTTTATTGTTTACACTACTTCAGTGTGCTAGCAAAATAAATGTTGTGATTTTTTTTTTTTTTTTTAGTTTTGTTTTCAGGAGGTAACCTTGGGAATGTGGTAAACAGTCTAAAATGGAGTTGATAATACAGATTGAATTTAACTTAAAATTTAGTTATTGAAGTGTTAAAGTCACTGCATTTGAACTAGGAAAAATAAGTTTAATGTAATTGGCCAAAAACAGAGTTTCTGGAGATGCATTTTGAATGAATGAGTGAGATTCTTAGTTTCTTGCCAGGATTGGGCAACAGGTAATTCAGCATCAAAAGCATAGTTCAAAGAGATAGAAAATGAATCTTCAATCTTAAACTTCTGTGGGATTTTTTTGAATCATTATTGATTGAATCTTAGCTACTACCTTGGGAGACAAGCTGGTTGAAGTTAGGATTTATTTGTACTTAGGGTTATAATAGATCTTTTCTAGTATCCTTTACTTTTATAAAACAAAAATTGATACACCTGGAAAACATGCAAAGTTCAGGGACTATGACAAAATAATTCTTCATTGTTATCCATTGCTGTCATCTGTAGCATTAATCGTCAAACCAGAATTATTCTCAACTGTATAATATAAGTTTGGTAACATAATAGTGATATTTATTTCAAGGGTATAGTTTTAATTTGGTTGTTTTAAAGGCACTCATCTGGTTTTTTCAGTGTATATTTTAATAAACACTGGGTGTGGCAATGCTGTGGTCCTCACAGAGCGGCCCTGAGGAGTGATGCAGCATCGTGGAAGTTAGGAGAGAGATTAGATCATGATATGAATAATGTCATGAACATATAATACGAATGCTAATAACTGAATGGAAATTTGTGCATCTGATGTCATCAGGGTACTATATTTTAAAATATCCTTTCAGTTCTATTTTTTTGAAAGCCAAGCATTTGGCAAATGAAGACATGACTGTGAGAATGCCTGTGTTAGCATAAGTTTTAATATTCTGTTTGTTGTCTTTTTCTGTATAGCCTGAAAAAAATGACAGTGAGCCAGGCAGTCAGAGGATAAAACCTGTTTTTATCGATGATGCTAATTTTGGACGACAAATATCCTATCAGCATGCAGCAGTCCACATTCCCACCGACATCTATGAGGGCTGTAAGTAAAAAATGTGAACTGTTAGAATACCATGCTCTCATCTATCTCATGCACCTTATTAGAAAAAAAAAAAGAAAGAAATGAACAACAGTGATACTGATTTACTTACATGCCATTTAAAAGTCTGTGTTAAACTCTAATTTGTGTAAAAGAAGAAACCCGATTTTCATGAGCAGTTTGTGTTTATATGGCCTTACTACATAAATTTTTTGTAGAGGAGTCTGCATCCATGGAGATGTCCTTTTACTCTGTTGTTTAGTAAATAATTCTGCCTTCTTAACTGACAAATTGCTTAAAAGTAATAGATATATTCTTTAAAATTCAAGACTATGCAGTGTAAGTGCACACATGCAGATATTCTTGCACAAACTCACAAACTGGTAAAGGAAGAGTTGTACATTTTAGACTTTCCAGTTCTTACAACATCTTATGATGTTTTTCAATCTCTCTCCCTCTCTGTGTCTTTCTCAACTTTACCCTAAGTTATAGATAAAAGATACCTCCCTCCTCATATATATGGGCTCAAGATAAGAAGTGCTTGGGAAAAGATTAAACTTTAAACTTAAAAGAAATAGAAAAACCCTGAATGGAAAACTTGAGAAGCTTCACTGTGAGGAAGGGGGTGGAATAAGTGGAATAAGTTATTCAGGAAGATACAGGGGAGGAAGTTCGTGTTAGTGATGTTTCTCAGAATACCCTATATACTAATAAAGACAGGGACTGAGAATTCTAACTAGGAACTCGCCTAATCATCTGTGAGGACCAACTGTGACCCAGAAAGCAGGGTCCTTGTTCAATCATAGCCCTGGTCTTCGATGTTATCCATTCTCTAACCCATTCCCCTCCACCCTGCCTTCTCACATAAGTAAATGGTAAGGATAAAGAATCATTAGGGATTTTTAAAAGCTGTTTTTTTATGTGCCCTTAATTAGAAAAGCGGTAGAGTGTGCTGGGTATCCAGAGTATATGTAGAGCTGCCTAGGTTCTGGCA
The DNA here is from genome assembly GCA_003508835.1 of Eonycteris spelaea. Taxonomy (NCBI): domain Eukaryota; kingdom Metazoa; phylum Chordata; class Mammalia; order Chiroptera; family Pteropodidae; genus Eonycteris; species Eonycteris spelaea. Next base: position 7,766,447 of record PUFA01000033.1, on the reverse strand, counting down.
CCAAATGCCTGAGTTTAAATCTCCTTTTTAGCAGGTTTGTTTTCTTGGGCAAATCCTTTACTTTCTGGGCTAGCTAAAGCATCTTCTCACCTGTGAAATGGGGATACGATTACTAACATGCAAGGTCATTTAAGAATAAAGTAAGTTAAAGTATTTAAGTTTACATAATAGTACCAGGCTCATAGTACTATGTAAATGTTTGCTGTTACTATTAATTACACTTAAAGTTTCTTTAGACACAAAGGATTAAGTATAGAGACTAATATTGTAAATTAGTTTTTATTTTTTTGGATTCACTGTGATATTTGCTTAAAAGAGAATTTTTAATTACATGTATGATTCTTTTCATAATAAATTTATTAAAATATTTTATTTTTCTTAATATTTTTAAAAGTACGTTATTTCTCTTCTATCAATTCTTTGAAGATAGTAAACATATGATATTAAGCATGTGATATTTCTCTGTGTATAATAGATTCAAAACGGTGTATATAAGTAGTTTCTGATGTCCCATGAGAATTAAAGTGACTTTTTTACACTCCAAATCACTGTTAATTCCATGTCCTTTTAGGAATTACCTGGGACTTAGATGCAGATTTTTTTTTTAATCTGTCATGTTCTTTTTTCAAATGTTACTTTTTGATATTTGCAATTATATTTTGTAGCTGTTATAGCAACAGCTGTTCAGACAATACTGAGCTATATGGTTGTTTCTCATTTTTTTAAAGAATATTATTTCGTCTACTTTTTTTTTTTTTTTTGAGTCAGTGGGCCACACCCCATCCTTTGTAGGACATGGGCACCCTTGTTCAGTATAACTTGGCAAAGAGGACAACTTGCGCTTACTTTCTGGACTATATAGCACCTGAGACACCATTTCACCCCTTTCATGGTATACACTTACCTGCCACTACCTCACTGGCTTACTCTCATCCCAACAACTTCTTTCCAGATATAAAAATATTTAAAGAGGCTATTCATACTCACTTCCACTTATACTCATGTAGGCAACAGTCTTTCTGCAACTCTATAGAAATCTCCTTGAAGTTTAGGCAGTCCAGTAGTGATTATCCAGAAATCCTCAATTTTTTACATTAAATTCTCAGTGAAGGATAACAGAACTACTTCACACATTTTAAACCAGGTTTCTTCCTTCTAAAACCATATGGAATGGTGGCAAATATTTTAATATTGCATATATATTTAATAGAAAATGAAAGTCTCCAAAATTGCTCTTCCTGAAGCTAATCATGGTTAAGAGTTTGGAACATAGTCCAATGGATATTTTTAAAATGGCAGATACTACCTAATCACCCATTTGGGATTTTTTTTTTTTTTACTGCTCTTCAGCTTGATTTTCTTCCTGATTTGAAGTAGACACATTCTTTTTTTGTTAAGCTATCAAAAGGCTGAAAGTAGAGAAGAGGAAGATTTTTCTTCAGGAGCAGGTTACCCAGAGAATATAAAGACAAAATGACTTTGTTTAATTTTTCAATGGGAAGATACTTAAGAAGCACAAATAAGTGAAAAATACAAGTTTTTTTCCATAGATAGGGACTAAAATTATTAAATTCTAACTTATCAGCCTAGTAAATTACCTTGTGCATACCTTTTACAAATACAAAAGGTCAGTAAACTTTACCATTCCATTGATCTGATTAATAATAATAAACATGTATTGAGTTTACTAGTTTTTAACTCCATGCTAAGCTTTATTAATATAATATCTTTATGACTGTAATTTTGTTAAAATAATTTTGAAAAGGGGGAAATTGAAGTAGAGTCTTTAATGAAAAGCTACAGCATTTCTAAGAAGTGGGGTCAGATTTCAAATATATTCTAACTCCAAACTTTATAATTTTAATTGACAGATAAAATTTCTGATATTTTACTTTTGGATTAATTTTGACTTGGTTATATTATTTGGGAGCCAGGATTGTCTGCAGGAGTTAGTAATACTTTGCATGGGAATCTTTATCTTCTTATTCTTATTCTTTTGCTCTCTTTATTTTTAGTTTTAGTCGAAGTCACATTATAATGTCTTTGTCTATTTTATGCTAGAACAGACATAAAATATGACACATAAAGTAAATTCAAGCATACTTTTTCGGAATATTGTCACATAGTATACACATATCCTAAAGAATTTCGACTGTATAAAACTTTTTCTTTCCAATTTAGAATAAGCTATTTGTAATTTTAAGTCTCAGAATAAAAAAATATTGCTTTGATTACTCTGAAATTTAATAAGATAAAATATTTAATAGATGTTTTCAGAAGGCACAAGACACACTTCAGTATTTGGCATACTTTAAAAAAAAGGAAAAGAAGCTATGTCTTTGGATTATTTATTTAGTCCCATTTATCTTAATATCGGCTTCTCCTTTGCTGAAATCTAATCAGTAAGAATCTGACCCTGCGTGGCCTGTACTCTTTTAAAATTCATATCCGGTGTGATGGGCTGTGTGAGTAAATGACACAGGAGTACAGTCAGAAATGTTAACAAGATCTTGAAAATTTAATAATTACTGGTATTCTTCATGCGGCTCATCGGAACATATCAGATTTACAGGATTATTCTAGGTTTCTGAATTTAATAAATGTGAAAGTACAGTTTAATTGAAGGCTTAACTGAAGGAAACAGCCTCTTTCACTTAAAGATAGTTGTGTTGCTGCATTCTTATAAGAAATCTCGTGGTCTAATCTCCCAAAGGTGATTACTTTAAAGTCCCTTGAATTGAAATGTGATTATTTTTCTCAATGATATATTTAAAGTTTTAGAATAGTGTATTAAATTAGAACCCAATCTGAAAGTTTTCATTTTTGAGAATTTCACTGGTTGATACTTTTCATTTAGAGTACACAAGTCATACTTGATTTTCAGATCTAGTATTTCTGTTTAAGAGTATAAAAACAAGCATAGAACTTAATAAGGGCTGAATATCTGTATTAATTTGGTTTTAATCACAGAATTTTATTTATTATTTAATCACTTTAGATTCTGGTATAGCAAATGTCTTTGTAGAATATTCTATAGTCATTTATTAATAGACATTTATGTTGATATTTATTTATAGAATTATTGTAGTTTCAAAAGAATATATGTTGAAAAAGGAAGATAATAAGGAACCCACACATAAACACTTTCAGGTACTAGATACTTTAGTTCCTAACCTTACCTTGTAATGTGAGGAAGGCAGTTACTGTCTTCCTTTGAGAAATTAAAAAAAATATGCTTTTATCACATAAATACATTCATTTTGATAAAAGAAGACAGGAGAATTTTTAAGAGTTGTATTTTGTCCTTGAAAGTCTCATATTCTTTACTAGTAATATTTGCTTTTATAAATTGAACTACATATAATCACTAATACTGCATTGTAATCTATCTTAATGTTCATTGTTTGTTTGTTTTAAAAAAATTAGCTACTGTATCTCAAATGATGACAATATAAAATTTACAGAGGAAAAAGCTGCCCTACCTTTGCCAACGACTGTGTAGATAGTCTTTCATAATCTCTTATAAATTTTAGCAACTAATGTGTTTCAAGATACGGCTGCTACTTAAATTAGAGTGCTAATAGCTTATTATATTTACTGTTTTTAACAACTCATTTTGTTTTGTTATTCCAGTAATTAATAAGGTGGATAGTATCTCTTTTACAGATTAAGAAAGTTAATATTCTGATTGGCACGCTCAATATAAATCAGGCTATTTGATTTCACAGCTCTGATAGTTGTAGAGACCACTGAAAATAATCCTTAAAATGTTTGGTGTTGGGCAAAAGGCTGGATTCAGAAGGCAGTGTGTGCTCACAGGTCTATCATTTACAGTTTTTAAAAAACAAATAATACTCCCAGTGAAAAGATTTCAATGGAGTGATGTTAGTTTTTAGTATTGCTTCACAAAATATATTTTGTAAGAATAAAACCTTGTACTTGATGTTGATACAGTATTCACTTGCATTGTATAATCTTGTTCTCTGAATTGTACTAATTAACTTTGAAATAAAGAAAATACATATGGGAGGAACTTTAAAAGACTTAAAATGTCGAATTGTGAGTTCTTTAGATAACAGGTAATTCGAAGAAAATGCAGACCATGGGAAATATATGATTATTTGATGTTATAATGATTAGTATGAGTAAGGTAGATTACTTAGGATGTAATCTGATTTAGAACCAAAGTAGATTTTCAGAAGTTAACAAGAAAGGATATTGGGCATAAACTATAGCGTTAACAGCTTTTTCACATAATGTATGTTTTTTTTTGAAATATATGTTCTCTCTTTTTAAACTATATTGACTATAATGGATGTTGATATGTTTTAATTTCACTTATTCTGAGAGTACACAGTATTTTAATCTATATTTGGCATATTTGTTATTTAATAAGTAATTTGAATTATTTATGGGCTATATTATGAAAAAAGGGTATACAGAAAAAATATAATCAACAAAATTTTGCTTTTGTCTTATAATACCAAAATAATATGGCTTATAATTGTACATGTTAAGAAAAATATCACTTTTATAATATAAGAGAATTATGAGATCATATTAGTTTTATTAGGGTATTATTCAGTGACTTCAAAAACACCCAATAATGAGGTGAAATTTTACTAATTTAAGTTGATTAATTTTAGGCATATTTTATGTTGAATATATACCATGAATGAAAAAATGTAAAAAGTTATATTTCTTTGACGTCTAACACATTATTCCTTCATTCAGCAAATATTTTTTAAACACCTATGTGTCATTCACTTTACCAAATAATGGCAATATAGCACTGTACAAATAGACAAATACCCCTGCTCTTGTGGACCTTATTTTCTGGTGGATGTAGGCATAAAATGAACAATTAAAACAATAGTATATATTGTAGTATATTAAATACTCTAGACAAAAATAAAATAATAAAGAGTTATAGGTAGTCCTTGGATTAGCTGTTGGGGAGTGATATTTTAAACTAGGTAGATAGAGACAGCATTTTGGATAAAGCAACATTGTATCAGAAATCCATAGTTGATGAGCATGAGAGTCATAGTATCACCTGGATAAGAAGTTGTAAACTGAGAGAACAGAAAGTTAAAAGCATGGCAGATTCATAAAGAGCAGGAAGACCATGACCTCTTCTTTGTGCATATGCTCTCTTTTTAAGATAGATGCCAATCCAAATATGGAGGCTCCACCCTCATGACCTCATCTAACCTTAATTCCCACTTAAAGGCTTCACTTCCTATTACTATCACATTGAGGGGTAAGGCTTCAACATAGGAATTTCAGGAGAATACATTCAGTCCATACAGATATGGAAAGCTATGATGATTTTTGAATGCATTAAATAATCCACTTTAGTTTTATAAATAAAAAAAAAGTGATATTGGATACTTTGTTGAAAACAGACATAAAAGGCAAGAACAAAGAAGAGATGGTGGGGCCTTGGACCAAGGTCGTAGTTCAAGGAAGAATTCCTATCAATATTGCATAAACCTAGTATATTTCTGAGGTCTATAGTCTTCCTTCTAATTTTATATTATGAAAAATAGTATTATGACATTATGTTTAATTGACTTAATTATCTCAAAACAGTGTGACATGCAAATTTAATTCCCATAAATAAACCTTTAAAAAGTAATTGAGAAACTAATGAGCTAAGATAAAATTATTGAGATCTTTAAAGAGCAATGAATGAAATAAAATTACAGTTTGGCAGAATATCAAAAGACCCTTTCTCTATGCTTTTTTCCATAACTTTTAAGGGTTTTTTTGCTAGTTAAATAAATTCCATGCCAGTTAGTTTCTTTCTGATATTCAGTGATACAATTAGGAACAGATGATAGAAATCCTAGAAGAAAATATGCAGAGAAATTTTATTTTCTCCAGTTTACATAAATCCTTTTACACTGATGTAAATTGCTTGCCTGGCTTATTTCTTGTGACAGACTTCTGGTTTGAGATTCACATCACAGTACCAGCTGATTTTGAATTATACAAACTATTGGTGCTTACATATGTGCATGGTAGTGTTTTGGCTGTTGTTTTCTGTGCAAAACAAGTAATCTTGAACTGATGCCATGTTCTATTTCTTTGAAATAAGACTGTTGATTGAATTGTTCCACTTACCAGACTCATGGTTGAAATAGCACATATTTTCCTGATAAACATGTTATGATTTTTGAAATAGCTTTAAGTATTAAAATTATTATTTTTCTCATTATAAAGGAAACATGATAATTTTATGATGTACAAATAATGGAAAATATGTAAAATTACACTAATATTATATAAATCTACTAATACTAACCTATTACAAAAGTGAGCTAATGAATATAAAGTTTATACCTGACCTTTAACTTACCAGTAAACTTTATCATATATTTATTAATATTTTTTGAAAAGAACATTTTAATATTATATGTTCCATAACTAATTTACATCTATATGTTATCATTTCATCTTAGTGAATAAATAAATCTCTATATCTCTTTATTATTTCCTTATAAAATATAAGACCTGGTATTAAAAGGTCAAAGCTACTGATAAATTTTATTTATATTGCAGGTTAGTACCAATTTAGATTTATACTAGCAATGAATTAGTGCCCTTCATACTGTGGGTTAGTAGCAACTTAGATTTATACTAGCAATTAATCTAACTCTAACTTTATGAACACTGGGTATTACCTTTTAAATGATGTTTTGTCTATGTATATAATATGGATAATAAGTTGGATTAGTGAACTTCAATTTTTTCCCCCAGCTTTAATGTCACATATTTCTTTTTCTGCACTGCCTTCTGTAGCTGTCTAAAATAAATACAGGACACTAATGAGATGTAGCAGCAGTTTGAGAAGATGATAGGAAACTCCTTTAGAAATTATCCTGATTTTCTCACAAAATATATTGTAGAGTTGTTTTTTTTTTACCTTTGTAGCCTGAATTTAATTATCATATTTAATTGAACTTCCATAAATATACAGATTTAAAACTTTTAAATAACAAAATGTATTAAAATATTCTTTAGCAATAAAATCACAAGCTTTTAAAAAATATACAAACATTTACCAAGGTTGTTTAAAAATGATAGAAAAATATTAAAAGTAAGAACTATAGCTCTGGGTAAAAGGAAGATAAAATGATAAAAGGACACTATGTATGATTTTATAATAAAGTGTTATAAAGTGTAAGAAAAATGGTTTATTATAAAATGTAGTTAAAATTAACTCAATAGATCAGTGATCATAGAGTAAATTGGAAACATTCAGATTTCTGGCAAAGAAACTACTTCATGCTGAGTGATATCTATAAAACCTTCAAGAGAATAAATACTTTCAATTTTTAAAAATTTTATTAGAACTCAAAAATGTGGGAAAGTATCAAATCATATCACTTTTATGCAAAAAAGAAGGATAGATATGGCTTAAAAAAAAAAAAAGAAGGGAAAACAAAGATAGAAAGATAACCATGAGCCAATCTCACTTGTGAATATTGATAAAAGGTTCAAAAGAAAACATTTGCCAAGTGAAGCAGCAATGAAAGAATAATGCATAACAAAATGACTTAATAATTGAGTACTTAAGATGTCTAATAATATTGTTATATTCTATATCGACATATGTAGATTAAGCATTCAATAAAGTCATACCCATTTTTAGTTAAAATCATATCAGAATACCACTACCAACAACCAGCACTGCTCAGATGATTGAGGAGAGCTGAGAAATCACCACCATTTCTAACCTGTTGGTATTTTTTCAGAGTAGTTGTTTTCTGTATGGGTATTTATCATAAATAGGAATTTAGATCAAGATGCAATAATATAAAATGTTTTTAGCAGTAGTACATTTTTAAGTTTTGTGTTTACTGTTTTTTTTAACCAGATAATTTTACAACAAAAAGTTTTTTTCCAATTCTGGAGGGTACATCATTCCATGCTACAGCGTTGTATATTCAAAGACTAAAAAGGTGAATGTCTTTAAAGAACTGTCAGTAAAATGTTATCATGCTTATAATATTAACAAAGTAGCTTTCGTTTCTTCTTTTAAAATCTTATTTCAGATATAAAGGTTTGATTCTGAATCATGGAACCAGAAATCAGATGAGCGCTAAGAAAGGAAACCTTAAAAGTACAGTTGGATCTATAACAAGTGACCATCCATTGTTAAAAAAAAGAGCATTAACTTAAATAATTAACATTACTCTTTATTAGTATTAGAGCAATAAAGTAGTAAGAACATCATAAAAAGATATTGAGGACAAGCCTGAGGTACAGAATATAGATTTGGGGCTAGGGTAATTTGATCATATTTTATGAGAAAGGCACTAAGTGAAGCAATTACTCTTCTGAGGTAAAATTTGCATTTACTTTTGATGCATTTTTATAATGATGTTTCTGTAATATATGCATTTCACAGAGAGCAATATGGTGTTTTTTTCTTAGAAAAATGTTGACCACAGGTAAACCCAAAAACCAAAGATACAGTATTCCTCTGATCTTCTAGATACAGGTTCTTTAATTCAATTAGGATTGTAGAGTAATGGACTAATTAATAATAACAGTCGTATGGATTCTGTAAATTGCCATGGACTGAATTTTTTTCACAAAAAGTCATGCTGAAACCCTAACCCCCAGCACAACTGTATTTAGATATAGAGGCTCTTAGAAGGTAATTAAGGTTAAACAAGGTCATAAAGGTGGGGCCTAATCTGGTGGGATTGGTGGCTTTAAAAGGAGAGGTCCACACATGCCCACACAGAAGAAAGGCATATGAAGAATAGCATGAGAAAGCAGGTGTCTGCCAGCCAGGGGGAAATATCTCACCATAAATGAATAGACAGGCACCTTTATCTTGCATTTCCCAGCCTTCAGAAGTGTGACAAAAAAATTTCTGTTATTTAAGCCACCTAGTCTATGGTATTTTGTTATGACAGCCTGAGCTAACTAAAACACAAATGTGTTTCCAGACGGGGGGAAAATGCTATAGGCTTAAACTATGATTTAAAAAATAAATATAAGCTATGGAAAAGTAAAGTTGAATATTTCACACATTATACTGAAATATGTGGCTTAGAAATAGTTGGCTGCTAAATTTGGATTTGCAAGTCTCCTTATTGCATTTTAATTCAGAATCTTGATTTTTATACTTCTTGAAGTTATTGGCTCTGGAGATTAATTAATGCTCGCCAGACTCTGTAGATAAATAGAGTCTATTGGAAAGACAGTTTGTAATTCTAGGCATAAATAACAACAATAATTAGATTGATCATTTTCATGGAGAGTCACCTAAGTTATTTAGTGGGTATGTGGACTCTGTAGATGTAGAGATTGAAATTTATAATTACCGAAATCTGGTTTTGTTTTGTTATTTTAAAGAGAGGACAGAAGAATGTTATAATAACCTGATTGATTGTCCATTCACTCAATCACAGTGCTTTGTGTCCAAGATGGTGCTGGAGTCAGGTTAACGAGTTTTTTTCCTTTGTTTGTTTTTTTTTTTTTTGGTTTGTTTGTTTTATACCAGCCTGTGCAGATAATATTGTCCTGTGTACATTACAAGTTGATCACATTTTAGAATATACTCCTTCTGAGTGAATTTGTGAAGCATCACAGTTTCTTCATTGAAATGAGGAATATTTTAACCCATAATATTTAGAATTATAAAACCCCCTTGATCTCTTGAGATAGCTACTACTGCAGGGTCCACTTAGCTCGTGTAATGGCGGTTGTCCCTGTCTTTCATATCACCTACCATGGTTTTGACAACTACTCATTAGAACATGCCAAATTTTAAAATTTTTCAATAAGTAACAAAACTATATTAAGATTTGTAACTGGGATAATGGTTTGCTGGCCAAAGAAATTTGGGATATGTTGTATATTATAGTTCCTGCTTTAGAGATTCATAGTTCATATTAACCTTTAAAAGCTCATATAAATTCTGCTAGAAATAAAAAAATGTAAGTTGTTTTACCCAATATCTTCATATTTATCTGACCATGTAACATTAATATTTTACTTAATTCATATGAATCACTTTGTTATGCAAGGGTGACATATAGTTTGTTGTGAAAATGCAACTTTATATTGTTAGACTCAAAGTTTTTTGGTAAATAAATGTAGATAACAATGACTTAATTGGTGACTCTAAAATAGTAAAATGGCCTTGGTCCCTTTTAGTTATAAAAAGTGTAACCAAATAAAAGTTTTAACTCAGAAATTGAAATGTCTATTCTGATGTACTAGCGAAATCCCAAATTTGATTTGATGTTAACTCTTCTTCCCAACCCTATATTAGAGCTAATGGAATCTGACAATGGAGAAGGAGCAAAGGCAGGGAGAGGGGAGCGTTTACAAGCTGCTATATGAGTTTTACCCCCACTGAGTAGAAGCACAGAGGGGAAGGGAAGGAGGATGGTAACAGATCAGTGGCTTTGGGCAGGGTTGGGTAGATGATGGGTCTTATAGATAATTTAAGCAGACTCTTTGGTGGAGAGATCTTATGGATTATGTAGAGACATTGCTGTAAGTGAAAACTTACTGCTAGTTGCTCCCATGGCCCTGGGTGGAATTTTCTATTTGCTTCCCCACAATCACCTAGGGTACTGTAGAGGAGGAACATCCTTAATGCTTCATGCCAGCCTTAGCAAATGCTACCAAGTCAGCCTAAATTTGGACATAGAATGTTGCATTGTTCTTCATGTTTTATTATATGTCTTTTGTACTGTATTTAATTATAAAGTTTATCTTATAGTGTTGCATATTTGCCCAAAATATAAGAAATAGCTAATAGAAAGCCTGTTTTTAAGATCCTCATGAAGGACGTTCAGTGAGTCAAGAGTACTTAGAGAAGTTTTTAAGAATCTATGTCAACATACCTGATGAATCTGGATATTACACTCCTGTTTCCAATCAAATAAGGATAATGCCCATAGATAATGCCTATATTCCAGCACTCTGTTCAGTGAACATACAGCTCACTGAAGAATATCACAGATTTTTTTCATAACTTATTGGAGCTGACATTTATTTCTCAGTGCTTTTTCTTAAGGAGGAGATCAAATTTTGTACAATATGTTAATTAAATGACCTTAATTTCTATTCATTTTTTAATATTTTATTTGGAGCTATGTTATAAATGAAATATTCTTTGAATTATTTTAGTCTATTACTGTACAAGAAATGCAGGGATTTGTTAAACATCCAGTTATTGCTATACTTCTTATTGTGGGAGATTGCAAATTAAAATGCAGTTTCTTTGTTTCTAAAAATAAATTTAAAAAGGAACAAAGAGATAAGATATGAAAAAGGATGTGTGCACAATTCAATGCCTATATAAATTGATAGCTGGAAATAAGAAGTGTACTTGGCTAGCTTTTTATGATGGGTATAATAAGTGACATGCCATTCAAAGGTTGAAGAAGGAAGATAATGAAATCTTAAATTAGAAGAGCTTTCCAAAACAGACTGACAATACTGCTCACCGCAAATTAAAAAAGGGTTCGACAATTGGAGAGAAAATGGAAGTATGGAATTTGAGATGAGATTTTTTTTAATCATCTGGCATTTGCTTTATAGATAAAATCTTATCCAGGTTTCTCCTTAGAAATAAATAGGCATTTAAAAGATATTTCTAACATTCCTATTAAAAAGAGAAAAACTTTAAATGGATTAAAGGTTTCAAAACCATTTTGTCTCATGATATAAAGATCAGATTTTCAAAGTATGGGGCTATGAGCTGTGCTAGTATTGTGATGGAATTCAATCAATATTTATTGTCATTAATGCAAATAAAGTCATACACAATTTTAACAATGAATAATGCATGACACTTTTAAAAAATACTGCTTGAAGTACACAGAATTGTTAAGGTAGTACCAAAGGCCTTGCTAATTGATTTAATCTTATGTAAGAATTGTCGTTTTTACTTGTTTCTTGCAAATTTTGGTAACTGGGATCTGTGAGGAAGTTTATAGTAGGCTCCCATAGACACTGGGTCCTTTTATTATCTTACAGTCTCCCAATCTGGAACATGACTGAGGAGCTATCCCATTACTCCCTTTTCAGGTCTGTGAAGACCAATTGTTTCTGTTCTTTTGTTTGGAATCACTGCCCCTGGCATGGAAATACATTGGCAAAAATTAGACCACTTTAGGCTTAGAGCACAAGTTCCCAGGAGAGTAATGCAAGTAGTTAGTGGAAGGCTTTATTTTTGAAATAACCTAACCTTATACAGGGATAGCATCTTTTCTACTTAAAACGGCTCCGTTTAATTTTTATCTTTTGTAAATCACAGGGCTTCTTTGATCCTTGGAAGAACATCCTGATTCTAGAATAATATAATTCCTTGACCCTCTTCAGTTATCAGCAACATTCCAAAGCTTAAAAGAAAAAAGCAAAGAAATAAATGTCAAGAAAAACAGTTTCAATCATTTTTCAGTGTATGTACACTACATTTTTCCATTTCTAACAGAAGGGCTAATGGGAAAAAAAAATTATCCCCTGTATTTTATTTGCCATTTTTTATTTGAAGTTTCTGAATTCTCAAATTTAAGATATCTTTTTAAAAAAAATCTTTTCTTCTAAAAATGAGCAAGTTTTATGCAATATTATATATATATATGTTTATATATATATATATATATATATATACACATTTATAATTACTTTTAATATATATATACACATTTATAATATATATACACACATTTATAATTACTTTTAATACCAGTTTTCTAATCTAGAGAAAATAATTAAATAATTACCATCTTAAAAAAGAATATATAAATTTAAAAGCCAAACTTTTCTGTCACACTTAATTCTAAAGGAGTTATAGCGTTTGGAAAATAAAATAATTTCTGAAAGGGACAAAATATTTGCCATCAATATTAAAATATAATTCGAGATAAGGATTTCTAAAATTGTTTGAAAAAAAGCTTCCCTCAAGTGTCCAATTAATATAATTGAATGAGGGCCATCTCTAATTTTCAAAGGCCATTCAACTGTTCTGAGTGTGGACGTAAGAAACATCCAAACCTGTAGAGAGTTTTTATGAGTTCTTTTAAGCAAACTGACAAAACTGAGCAATCTTGCAGGGAAGCAAGAACGCAAATGTTCTGGAAGATGGCAATTTTGTGTTTGTTTTTTTTTTATATATATACATTGAGAATTAAGGAGGGAATATGAAGATTATACGAATGTGGGAGAAAGCAAAGTGGGGCTTGGATTACAGGGTAGTTAACAAAAATTAACTCTCTTGAGCTCATGAGGGTGATTATGCTTCTCAGGGATCTTTAAAAGAGCCATTTCAAAGGTGTATTAACGTAAATGCACATTTGAAACAATGGACATGGCTTACTTAAAGCAAAGATAAATCTTTAGTTTATTAATTTCTTTACTAAAGAAATTATATGCCTATGGTATGACTACTCACTATGAGCTGCCCAGTTAGAAATTTATGATCAATTCACCCCATGAAGTTACTTTTGATTAGATTTATTATAGCACGCCCTTTTTATCCACAGTTGCATTATCATTTTTATGCAGAATGCTACTTATTTTAATTTCATTGAAATCATCAATCTTATTTGTTTATTTGTATTTCACCTTTATCATCACTTGGTTTTTAAAACTAAGTCCTTCTATTAAAATCTCATAGAAGTCTAGATTTATTCAGTTTATTGTCTAATATATGTTATTTTCAAAAGGATATTGTGGGTTTTTTTGTGAAAATTATTGAAAGACATTCTAAAGTAGAAAAGTTGTTGAAGAAGTTATATAATGTGAAACGTGAAGCACATTGGATAGCCTTTGACATAAATGGAGAATGATACCAAAAATGAAAAAAATTAAGGAGTAAGAAATACAAATTTAATATTAAAAAGGAAAAATGAACATATGCCAAAGAATATTTAGGTGAACAGTCCTTTAGCAAAAACATTATGACAATATTGCCATTTGTAAGACTATTTTAATACACATACTATTAACCTCAAAGGATTGTTATGAGGATTAACATAAAACATTGTTATGAGGAAAACATAAAATTACTAGACCACTCTTAGATGAATGTTTTACCAGTATCTATCTTATTTTATCTATCAGCAGGCTTAATTTTCCTAAGAAAATTTTGAAAAAAATTATTTTGATCTTAGACTAATGAGAATATTGTCATCTAATAGAAATTCTTAACATGGAATTGAGCACATATCCACATCTATTTTTCATTTATTCATTGAGCTTAAAAGAATCAATGTTTTAATAAATATTTAACAAGACAGAATTGATGAATTATAGAATTAAATTTATTCTAATGCAAATTAAGTTAGAATTATTTGATATTGATTAGTGTCTGTCTGTTCATAGCTCTTTTGTCAGGGTTATTATAGTATCATGAGTAGCTTGTGAACAAGAATATTAGTAACTAATTTTGAGGTAGATTTTAATATTTTAATGAACAGACTGTGAAACTGAAATTTGAGTATGAGATCATGTTTACTTTGAAGGCCATCAAGTTATTAATATGCAGTCTCCTTTTGTATCATATATTGTATAGGGTTTATAAAGTTTTAATCTTTGAAGTTGAATTAGGTTTATTAAACATAAAATAAAAACATCTTTTTGCTACCATAAAGCCAATTTATATGAATGAACAGAATTAACTATACATATCTAAGGATTTAAAATATTACTCAGAGAGCTTAAAATATATTGCTTATATCTCAAAAAGTGCATGCTGAGTTGAAAGTGATATCTATTTATATGTAGTATAAGAAAATCAGAATACATATGTGTATGTGTGTGTGCATGTGTGTATATGTATGGAGAGATATAAATAGGGACACCTAGTTTATAAGGACCTGTTTGTATAGCTGGCATTAATTTATTTAAAGAATATGATAAAAATCAGAATGTAAAACTGAAACTAAGGCTGTTGAGTAGGTGAAACTCATATATTTAGTGTACTATAGTATAACAAACTATATATAAGCTAGATATTGTAAATATTAGAAATTATGCACAAAGACTTGTTATCAGGGCTTTATATCATATGTTAGCATAATCACAATATTTTAAAATTCTCTCTACCTTTTAAGAATTTTAATATGTGGTCAACCTTTTCTTCTGTCTTGATCAAAACAAGCCTTCTGCTCTGATCAGTATAGCTTCTCCATGGAATCATGTTCCACAGATCATTGCAAAGATATTCCTGACTTTCTGTCTTTTGTTTTTTTGCTCATCTTGTGTTCCTCCACATAAATTATTGTTAAAAAAAAAGAAGCCATGATTTTCTAATTTAAAGCTTCTGTTTTTAATGAAATTAAAAATGATCATTTCATGAATATACATTCAATCAGTGTGTTGCGATATGACAAGGCGTATAGAGACCACATTGGTCAACTGTACCTGAATCTATCCTTTACACACACTTTTCCATCTGCAGCAGGGTGGTGATACTTGACTAGTGCTGTCCAATGAGTTATAGAGGAAATGATATGTGTGACTTTGAAGCTAGTGGATTTAATTGCTAGAGTTAGACCCCCTGGAATTCTCTTTCCGCCCATAACCAGATGGGTGGAACCAGAAGGAGAGACCTCTTCATTCTAGGTCCCTGAGTTTAAACGAGGCCACACTGCAGAGCCTGCCCCTCTTCCATGCATAGATTTTACCAACCATAGCAGTGGTTTTATAGGATGAGTGAGAAAAATGTATAAGCAGCAAACTTCTTTGATGTTTAACTTACTGAAATCATATACATATTCATATGCATACATATAAATGTACACACACACTCTTATTTGTTGTCAAATATATTCTGATTGATCTACCTAACTAATCTTCCTGAAATATCACTAATCATTTACTTACATTTGTGCCATTATTCTGCGTATAAAATGACTGTCCAATATGGCTTTTTCTGCTTCTCAGACTTTTTCTCCAAAATGTTTAAAAATCAAAATTTTAATCAAAAAGATTTATCTCTGAAATAAATCTTATCATGATTTTAGCAAGTCTTGAAGCCCATATCAAGCATTTCTCTTGTCTAGAGCTACAAATAAATGTCATTTCCATTCTCTTATTTTCAATCTTTCATTCTTTTTCTCTTTCTCCTTAATCCAGATTTTAAAAATATGACAGTTTAGGGAAAACAAAACCACAGCTTATTCTCTTAGGAGGTTGATGATAGATTGGTTTCAGACTATGACAGTTTTAAATTTAAACTTTTGCTCATTTCCAAGTCAACAGTCAAATCAAAGTATCAGAAAAACACATAAATCTTATATGTTGAAAGTATATTGTCTCTGATTTATTAGTTTTTTTATGAAACTCAAAAATTAATTTATTACCCACAACATATGTTAACTACTCTTCCCACAGATACAATGATACTATTCATTATTGTGACCGAATGTAACTGAACTAACAAGTGTTCTGTAATCACTAGATTAAAGGCCATATTCAAGTAAGAGATTTGAACTTAACCTGGGTTAGCTATACTATGTGTGTATGTGTATTCTTATATATCTGCTAAAATATACATATATTTAAATTATCAATAAAATATGACATTTTTTGCATTACAGAGACCATATGTTATAATACTATTACTGTCACTATAGCATTGCTAAACTCAGCTTTATTTAAATGTTTCATTAATTCTTATACTGAAGGATACAATTTTAATGGAAATGGAAAATTTCACACTTTATCAATGGATCAAATAGAAATATTATATGCCTGCTGATTTGAATTTAACAATGTATTATATTATTTAAAGGTTTTATTTTGAAACTTTTAGACTTTTATCTGTCTTATGAGTTCCATCTCATTTGACATGTTACTGGTGTTCATTTATCGAATTTCTGAGCACATAATATACTTGCATAACCCATCATCTCTTGTCTGTTTCTCTAAGATTTAGCCACGCTGAATTCAGACTATTTATAATAGTAAAGGTGTGGAAGATTTGGGTACAGTGAAAGGTGAGAACATCTTTTGACAGGACATTCTTAATTTTAAACTTCAAATTTTTTTTGTTAACATACTGGTACACGTGCATAGTTGTTTTCTTCTTTAGATTTTTATTTTATGTTAGTGTATAGTTACTACAAACTTAATCTATTTATATAATCTTATGTATAAGAGTCAAGATAGAAATTTATAAAGGAATATTACATTTATAATGTCTACATCTACATTTGTCTTTGGTTAAATAGTGAGTTCTAGATCAATTTAAAATATTGCCAAATATTTAAATTCTGTTTTATTTCAAAGTTGATTCACAAGCCCATGGGCTTAACTGTGATATATACATTTCAAAAATTATAATTACAAGTTCTACTTCGAATATGACAGAAGACAGTTGCCAGAAAAAAGTAAAAAGCTTAAAGATATCAGTTTTGACCCAAAATAAAAACAGTAGTTTGAAAAAATACTTTTGTTTGAAATATTCTAAAACATGAAAAATTTAGACTATCACTTCTTTTATCTCTTACTTAATCTTCATTTTACTTTGCATAAATTCATATATATATATATATTATATATATATACATTTCACATATGTATATCATTCAAGTGTATAAAGCTTTCCAGCAAGCTGTGCATTGATTGAAATTTCAGATAATGATATCTTATCCTAGGAAAAAATAGTCTGTATTTTGATGTTGATAGCATAAATTTCACTGTATCTTGAACTAAGACAAGAGAATTGTTTAGAAACAAACATAATAAACATTGTCTATGAGTTTCAAGGAAACTTTAGTTTTAATGAAACATCTTTATGCTCCAGAAAAACTAGTATCTGGAAATAAAAGATTTATTAACTTTAATAATAAAAGATACAAATTCTAGACAGTAAGATTAGATTTTTTAATTTGGTTTAAAAAATAATGTTTTATAAAATGGTTAATAAGATGGGTTCCAAGTGGTAGAAAAAAATCACTGGGTATCCTTTGGAAGCAAAGAAATAAAAATTTACATTCAAGGAAATCTTTTTTGAGAATATTATGAAGTAAGAATAAATTCAATCTCAATCCTAATATTTGGATTTTCTAAAGACATGAAAAATTGTGTTTCATTTCTCACAAGAAAAATTATGTGACATTTTGACAGTGTCTAGAAGGGCTACTATAACAAATGCTTTTAAAATTAATTAAATGTTATTGGTTATGCATATCATAAGTACACATTATTTTTTAACCTGTTTGTTTGTTTATATTTATTGGGGTGACATTGGTTAATAAAATTATCTGGGTTTCAAGTATACAATTCGATTAATACATCATCTGTATATTGCATTGTATGTTCACCATCCTATGTCAAATCTCCTTTTATTGAAATAGATGATGGAATAATATGATCTGGTTTTCATAGTGATACATGTACACATATCCCTACCTTCTTGCTAAGAAGGTATTGCTACCTTGCTTAAGAATGTGTAACTTGAAAAATTACTCCCCCCAAAATGTTAACAATTAAATGTACAGGCTTTTGGTTTTAAACAAAAATGTTGGAGACATCACGTTTAGGAGTAGCAGACGCAAGGGTAAGAAAATAGACAACTGATATTTTATTAGACTATATATGAAAGAATTTCAATTGAACCAAAAAAAGAAGACTTTGCTTCATATTTATTTGTAAGGCCAGAGAAACTGACACATAAGGTAAAAAAAAATCCTGGCTTCCATCAGCTTGATTCAGAATACAAAGTGACAAGAAAGTAAAGGCTTATTTTAAAACATGGATAAGATTAATATTAAGGAAAATACTTTCTAGAAAGAATTATAAAATTTATTTCAATAAACTGTGTTTGTATCAGAGAATGGTAACTATGTGTTTAAAATTAAATTGAGTTTATTACCTCTTTGATTTGGAATACAAAGTGACAAGAAAGTAAAGGCTTCTTTTAAAAACTTGAATAAGATTAATATTGAGGAAAATACTTTTGGGGAAGAATGGTAAAATTTATTTCAATAAGCCATGTTTATATCAGAGAATGTTAACTATGTGCTTAAAATTAAATTGAGTTTATTACTTCTTACATATGCCTAGTTTTCTGTTTTATGAAAAAAAAGATTTAAAAAGTCTTGATCTGTATGTCATCTTCTGATATTAAATTTCACTGAAAGATTGAAGTTTTCTTTTTAGAAAAATCTCATATGTTTCTAAGTAATTAAATCTTGTCACTCTTGCCCTCTGATGAATTAGGGTGGTTGGCATTCACGCATTTAGAGCTTCTGATGCAGGTTTAAATCATTTCCAAAAGTCAAAGGTTCAAGTAAATTGCAGAAGAGAGCCGCACAAGGAGGGTGAGGAGCGTATATTCAGCAAGTTGGAGTGCCTTTATAATACATATGTGAGTCCTGTAGGAGATAGAACTTTAGAGTCTTATAAGACCACATAATCATCAAGCCTCACTCTCTTGAGACTCTCTGTAAGTATAAAGTCACAATAGATTACCTCATCATCCTAACGGAGGTAGAAGGGAAAATTGCTTATTCTCTAGTGCACAGAAAGCATTAAAGTGCTCTACAAACAAGAGATGCAGGCATTGTATCCCTGGGTACTTGATTTAAGTCAATACCTATTTTCAAAATGACAAAATTACAAAAAAAAATGCATTAGAAGATAATGGATTTTTATTGGTTTTAATATTTTTTATATTCTCTCTTGATGGACTATGAATCATACATAGATACATGGAATTTTTATTCCGTACGCTCATTTTAATGCAGATGTGAAAATCATATTTAAAAGGCACATTTTGCAGTTATTGTGAAATGAAAAGTAGATGTTAAAGTATACAACACACATGACTTTTTATGGAAAATATGTTGTTTGTGAGAGTTAGATCTACCTTGTTTCCTTTTGCTATCTTTCTCTCTGAAAAGTTAAACTTCTTTAGTACTTAAGGATTTCTGGAGCTTATTGGTGTCAATACCTGGTGACAGCTGGATACTTGCGAGTGTCACTGAAACAGTGACTCCCAAATCTTATTTTTCCATATGGACTTTCTGGCTAAACTGCAGATCGATTTCTCTGATTGCCTTTTGAATAACCCTCTCTAATAGATATTTCTCAGAGGTACCTCACATTATGCTCAAAATTGAGTTTATCATTGTTGTCCCCCAATATACTCCTCCTGCAACATTTCTCTCTTGTTTATAGTGCTGTCCAATCCCGAGCCAGAAAATCAAGGCTTCTCTTTTCCCCTTCCCACCGTCTGTCACAGTGGTCTTTACATTATTTCTCCTCAACATCTTTTTAATCTTCTTCCACCCTCTTGTCCACCACTGCTTTTTTTTAGTTTAGACCATTATTATTCCTCAGCAAACTGACCTTGCTAGCTAGTTTTTCTTCCCCATTCACATTTGGCTTGCTTCCAGTCCACATTCAGTTTTGTTTCATACAGGCTTCTGAGCAAAGTCCGAAGTACAAATATGATTATTTCCTACTTCAGCTTATATGGCTCTCCGTAGATCTCAGAATAAAATAATTTGTATTTGGTACTCCTGGACCATTGTATCAGTGTGTCTTTAATCTTATCCTGGCTGCCATTGTTCTACATTCCCCTTTCATTCACCCCTTTGAACAGCAACCAGCTCCTGGAACTCCTGGAATGAATGCCTTATGCCTTTCTTCTCCTCCTCCTTCTCCTTCTCCTCCTCCTCCTCTTTCTCCTCCTTCTCCTCCTCCTCCTCCTTCTCCTCCTTCTCCTCCTCTCTTTCTCCTCCTTCTCCTCCTCCTCCTCCTCCTCCTCCTCCTCCTCCTCCTCCTCCTCCTCCTCCTCCTCCTCCTCCTCCTCCTCCTCCTCCTCCTCCTCCTCCTCTTCCCTCTTCTTCTGGCTTTGTGCCTTGCACAGGAAAGATTCACTGAATCAGCCACCAAGACCTCCTACCACCTCTCCACTCTGTGTCACCATCTCCAGGAAGTCTTTTGTGACCACCACCCTGACTGTTGAAACATTTACTTAACTTTTGATAGGCAGCCACTGTTAATAGAGTCTGTGATACAAAAGCAAAATATGGTGTATCAAGCTTTGATTTATCTCTGTCTCCTTCATTAGATTTAGAGCAACTTAGGAAGAATAATCATAGTTTATCTGATTTTACTTCCAAGAGCTAGTTAAGGACTATTAATAAATTTTTTGAATGGTTGAATATAGTGCTGGAATTAGAACTTCACCTCTGTAGGATTCTATTTATTATAGTGAAGATGCCCCAACCATTTGTAATCTGTCATAATATTTCTTGGTGTCATATTTATCTGTTTGGATAGTTTGGTGTTTGGGGGAAATTGTTCGAGATTCTATTCTTGAAATATCACACTAGATCATAAAGCTATTCTATTGATATCTATGCATTTCCTATTTCTCAATGTCATTAGTTTTTATTATCTTAATTAAAGGGTTTATATCAATCTTTCTGTGGTGAGTTCTTTGTCTTTCAGTTCTCTGCTTAAAATACATTTCTTCAGAGAAAATATTCCTGAATGCCCAATCTAAAGTAACTGCTTAAAATATATTTCTTCAGAGAGAACATTTCTGAATGGCCAATCTAAAGTAACCACCTAGTCAATCTCTGTGGCATCCCCTCTTTTAATTATTTATAGAGCACATAGGATGGTCTTTGTTCCTATTTATTCATTTGTTTATTGTGTGTCTCCTTCACTAGAATGTTAGAAGTCCTGTCTGTCTTGATGGCGCTATAGGCCGAAGAAAGAGTTGCAAACTACGGACCACTGGCCCATCGTATGTTTTTGTATATAAAGTTTTATTAGAACACAGTCGTATCCATTTGTTTATGTGTTGCCTATGGCTTCTGTTGTCCTATAGCTGCAATGTGAGTAGATGTGACAGGGGACAGTGGGCCATAGACTTAAAATATTTCGTATCTGGCCCTTTAAGAAAAAGTTTGTCAGCTCATGCTCAAGAGCTCAGAACAGTACCTGACACATAATAGATACTCAGTAAACATTTGTCACCTGAGTGTATGATATAAATTAAGTGACAAGGAAGTGAAGCACACAAATTAGGAGATACTTCAGAGGAAGGTTCTTAGAAGAATTCACTGGTTTAACAGATTTCCTAAAAACTGGAACATAGTATGTATATAAGGCTCTTCAAAACATCTGCATTAGAAGTTGATCTATCATAGAACTTGAAGTGAAGCTAAAAAGAGGACTAGCATGATTCTATCCCTCTAACACAGATGATGCCCACAATTCACTTATCTCTTTAGGGTGAAGGGAGGAAAAGGAATTATTGGACCATTTGTATCTGCTGTAATATGGTGTAGGTTGATTAAAAAACTAAAAAATTTTAATTTACTGAAAATTACCTCTAACTTAATAAGACAACTCAACACATGAGAATCACAAGTAATATATCTGTTTACTTTTTTCATTTATTAAAAAATACTTTTGAATACCTAAACACATTTAGTCATTACTGGTCACTGAATGCTTATTATGCATTAAGTATAGCATTGCGTTTTCATAACAACCCTAGATATCATAGGTACTGTTTTCTCCATTCTATCCCTGAAAAACTAGAACTCTGTACAATCGTATAGTTTGCCCAATATTGTACAACTGTGCATTAAAGAGAGATTTATCACATTCCATTGCCTCTTCCACTATATTCTAGATATTTAAAGAAAAAGTAAATAACGCATGGTGCCTACCCTAAAGCCAGACAATGTAATTGAGGCATGCAAATAAAGAGGGATGGTGAAATGTGGGAAGTATTTTAATAGAGGAATATAAAAAAAGCTATAGGGGAGATGGGAAAGAGTTTATACTCTTATGGATGAGGGGGAGGTGGAGTGAGATCATTAAAGAACACCCTACAGAGGAGGTGATGCTAAACTGTAATATTTTAGGGAGAGGTTTAACAAGTAGGCATAGTAGGAAACTGTCCAAACTGAGACAACGATATATGCAATGGTGTGGGAAGCACAAGTCACATTGTATTCTCTGGGAGAGGCACAGTATTTGATTATAGCTCGGGATTGTGGTGAACAGAAGAGCAGTGTGAGAGGAGGTGTGAGGATTGGATAGAAGCCAATCATAAAAACCCAGGTCTTATGGAAAGTAACTAAAGACAAGATTTAATTACGGATGACCGTTTGCCAAGCAGAATACTGTGGCAGTAGTGGGAAGGATGGATGAAAGTTAGCTGAAACTGGAAGCAGGGAGTCTATTTAAAGGTTTTAACCAACATAAGATTGTATACCAACTATACTTTTAAAAAAATAATAAAGGTTATTACAAAAGACCTGAGTGAGGCTGTGAAGTGAGAGAAGATGAGAGATATATAGACACTAGAACCAACATGACCTGGTTGTTTACCATTTACTATTGTATATCACCAGATCAGAATTCTTTGAGCCATTTTTAAAAGCCTGTATGTGGAGTGTTTGTTTTGATCAGAGGTTGAATCGTTTATGATACGTAAAGGTAACTTGAGCTTTTTCAACCAATTTGACTGTGATTAATTTAAACTTTGTGGGATGATATTAAGCTGTGGATGAAAATAAAATAAAAAATACACGATTTATCAGAACAGGACAATAATTATGTATTATTAAAGTTTTTACTGAACAACGCAGTAGCTAGGACTGATAAATATAAATTTAATGTGTCAACTGTAACAAGTACATTAAAATCTGAAGACATTGCTCGTTATGTTGTAAGCATCATGAAAACTGACAATTGATGAATTTGTTTGTGTGTGTGTGTGTGTAGAGATGTCTATCTGTATAAATAACAATAATATGTAATGTATGTTTATATGCATTTGGGCAATTTTCTGTGTGCAACTGGAGATATAAGGATATTAACCTCATGTTGTCTTAGAAATGGTATTAGATTTCATCTATACCTTTAGGTAACATGCCTCTGTAAATATCAATCTGTGATTCAATTTCTTCTATGTATTTTAGATTGTTTCACTCTGAAGCAGTGCATGGTGTTTAAACCAAGCGATTGCTCTTCTTGATTACAGCAGCTAGTATGTACAGTGTTTCAATGCATCAGATCTTTGCATCTTAAAATCACTAGGCAACTCTTTATTCTAAAACTGGTTGACACAAACCCTTACGTATCAAGCAGTGTGTGCTTCATTGACAATATCACCCTAGTCCCCAGGAGCCTTGTTATCCTTTTTCTTCAACCGTATCTCATTAGTCAGCTCCATACTTTTGATCCTTCTTTTTGAATTTAGCAGTCCAGCTTTATATGTAGACACTTAATTCCCTCTGCAGTTAGGAAGCCTCAGAGCAAAGGCAAGAGGTTTCCTGTGTCTAATTTTGTCTGTAATACTCACCCAGAATTTTCTCTCAGCTTTAAGAGAACTGTTTGTGCATAATTCTGTGTGTGCGCGTGTGTGCACATGTGTGCATTATGTCTGATATATATATATATATATATATATATATATATATATATATATATATAGTAAATCTTATATAATTTAATTTCTTCTACCAGAATTTTGTGTGTGTGCTATATTCATGGCAGCATTCACCAATATGGTGTGATTTCAGGAGCACTGGGAATATCCCATCGTAAAAATTATCTCCTCACCAAAATTGTACAGTACATTGTGTTGTTATCATTAAAATTTTTTAAAATTTTATTTCACATTCTCTTATAACAATGAAAATGCTTTGGGAAAGGTTAATACATTGTTTTCTTCATGAGATTTATAGCAAAGAGATTTAGTAATGTTGTTGGACATTAATTTTGGGCTGAAGTAAAGGCAAAGGTTCTTTGAGGAGAGGAGGGAATATTAGGCTTTAATCACTCATCCTAGCCTTTTAGCAGCTTGATCAGAATTGCTCCATCAAGATATTTATTTTAAAAATTCTTTAAATGCTGAATATTAAGAGGTAAATAAGATAATGATAACGATAAAGACGGGTAACATTAATTGTACAGTTGCTAAGTGACAAACTGTTCTAAGTACATGTAATCTTCAACACAGCTCTGTGAGGTTGTTATTATTATTATGTCCATTGTATGGGTGAGGAAAATGAGTATTAGAAAAGATAAAACACTTTCCCAAAGTCAAATGGCTGCTTCTGGCACAAAGATACTTACTTAGCCTGTAAGTGGGAGGGCAGTCAGTGAGAAAAGTCTTTGCTCGCACAGCATACATTCACGTGTTACATTCTTAAATGCCAGTTATTCAAAGGAGAAGGCATCACTGGCAAGATAATATATTGTATACATTTTTAAAAAGCTACTCAACTTAGAATACTTTAATTTGATCTTAATTCTGTATTCTCATTTGGCTTCCAGCTTCATTTTTATGCTCTCATCGTTTCTGATTCTTATTTTTAAACTCACATATTCCATCTCCTAAATGAAGATGTATGTTTAGGGCATTTTCAACTGTTTTCACTTGTTTAAAATTTAACAGGCTCTATGTTTACTGAAATATTCTAATATATAGAAATAACTATTTAAAAAATTTACAATTTTAATTGCAAATAGTGAAATTTATTGATGAAAATGACTTTGTATCAATGGAAAAATTGTCCTATTTCAGATAATCACTCTAAAGCTCCTGGTTTAGATTTACAACTTCGGCCATGTTCCCAAATTTAAAATGATAATATTTCAACTACATAGTTTCAGGGAAGAAATAAATTAGGAGGTGAACAGAAGGAATGTGGCTTTATTACAAAATAAATGGAGAGAATCACATTCCGCTTTTGTATATGAAAGAAGTATGTTAATAGTTCAAGTGCCAGAAAATAATAAGACTAAAATAACATACGGAAATGTAAAATATGAGCTGTTATCTATGTAAGACATCTAAAGATATACATGCTACAATTTTCTAATCCGTCTAAAGAAAGAACTACAATAAAATCATGTTCACTGATTCCCTTTTATTCATAAGCTTCTTTGACACTCATGCTAACCCTGAAGGCTATCTAGGATTCCATGTTCATTTTTCGGTTGAAAGAGCAACAGAAGCACAAGAGGTGAAATTACTACTTTAAGTAGCTTGTTGTGCCAGTGATAGAGACTCTTTGCTACAAAGTCACTAATTTTATTTGTTGTTGTTTTTATTTATTGATTTTGATAATATTAGGAACAGAAAAAAAACTTAGGATGGTGAAAGATAAACAAAATTTTTACCATGCCTTCTATTCTTATGCTAGTTCTTTGCAAAATCCCTACCCTCCTCTAAGGAAAATCTTACGATTTTCATTTTATTGGAAATGACATTAAAAATCCTTCAATTAATAAACATGACATTAGATCCTATCGTCTTCTATTCCCCTTGCACTCTCCTTATTTTCTTTAATAATAAAGTAGATTTCTTCTGAGCTCCTTCTATGTGCATCATAATTTGCAGATTTCATTAAAGCAGAACAGCTGTGTTCTGGGCATTAATCAGATACTCAATCTATTGTAAGCTAAAGACATAAGAAGCAAGACCGGAAATCTCAGTAATGTGGGGGTTATAGAATTGACAAGGACAAGGGCCTTTGAATATTTGTACCAAATTAAATATAGGAATGCAGGCTTATCTCTTCATCAGAGTCTACATGTGCCTTGGAGCCTTCTGTTCTCCCATCCTCAGTGGGAGGTGGAGTCTAGTGCCTGAGACGTAATTAGAGAGATTAGATTTGGTCTTCCCATCTCCCTATATTTTATTAATCTTTCGTTTACACTGGGATTAGATGAGATTCCCTTAACCAAATTCATTGAAAAGATTTGTTCATTTTAATATTTATGCATGCTGTCAAGTCCTTGAAGTGGATTCTTTTTGTCTGTGTACTTAATTGGATCAGTGGGTTTCTTCTTATTAACATTTTTCTTTTTAGAGATTAGGGTTGATGAATCAAATTAGTGACATCTGGCTCAGCTCATCTGTTAAATACAACTTTTTTAATGATTACCTTACGTACTATGGGATAAAATGAACATTTGCTATGAAGATAAAATGTTTAGAATCACACATTAAGTGTTGAATCATTAAAAATAACAATACCAAAGCAAAACTCTAATATTCTGTGAATTTCCAAAAGCAGAGGATGGGAGAGATAACATTAAATGGCACTAACAAGTCACTTTGAAATCCTTACCGTTTTCAGGTATGAGAATAGTGTGTTAGTTTCTAGGACTAAAATGAAAATTTGCTCAACCCAAAGGGTGTCAAAATATAGCCTGAAATATTTACATAATTTAATATCAAGAAATATTAAATATATATGTATATATCACCTTTCACTTTGAAGAAGTTTTGTTGTGGCTTTTTGTTGACATTGTTCATTGGGATTTCGCTTTTTACAAAGTGGATTTATTGTCTTGTGTTGATAGTTGTACTTGAGCAAAGTTTCCAAATCTGAGCACTATTGATATTTTGGTAATTCTTTCTTATGGGTGCTGTCCTGTGCATTATAGGACCATTTAGAGCATCCCTGGCCCCTACACAAGACGACAGAAGCCTTCCATCAGTCATGACAATTAAATATGTCTCTCAACATTGCTGAATATTCCCTGGGGAGGCACGTTGCTCTCAATTGAGAGACACCGTGTTGCAAAGGCATAAGCGATTTTTTTTTTCAGATTAGAAATTCTAAATAATTAGAGCTACACATATAATAAAATCTTCGAAATAAATAGCTCACAAACAGTAAGAATTTGGAAATCTAGCACACACTTATTTGAGTGCTGTCTCTACAGCTCTGACTTTGATTTTTGGCAAATTTTATGCCCTTTCTCTGTTTTATTTTTGTCGTCTAAAAAAAGCAGATAACATTAGAATCTCACTGGAAGTGTCATTCTAAAAGTTAAATGAGATAATGAATAGTAAATGGTTAACATACCTGCTGGCATGCAGTATATACTTAATAAATATTATTGACTTTGTTATTACCAGTGGCAATTATTTAAATATAGGCTAATTTTATCTCAACAAAAGGCTATGATAACAGAATGCTATTATTGGTTAAATGGAAATAGTATAATAAACATTTTGGCCAGTTCTTTTGTTTTAATTAATTGTATCACATTTACCATTGTTCAAAAAATAATTTTTAGTATCTCGTCCCTTACATAGCTTCAGTATCAGCAAGTCTTATCAAAGACTTGTCTAAGCTATTATGTTTTACAAAATACATTTTTGTTACAGACTTTCAAAGTTACTTTGTATTTCATGTAAATCATAACAGATATGTTTTTCTTCTTTTTTCTACCTTTTTCTGTTTAATTTGAATTCTGTAGTTGACATTATAAATAACCTTAAGGTTTTTCAAATAGTATATAGTGCCTTCAATGCATGGTGAGGCTCTAAACCCTGAATAAGTCAGCAAAATGTATTCCACTTAAAAGGGAGCAGCAGTGCAACACTGTATGGGTTGAAGTTTAAGGAAGAAAACTGGAGTCAGAATTTGATAACAATTCTGTATTCTATATCATAAATGAGACATAGATATAAGTCATGTATTTTAGAATAAGCAGCAAATGTAAGGTGCTTCTTTTGTGCTGTTACAAATTAGATTTTTCTTTCTTCCCTTGAGAAGCCAGATTGAACAATAGAGTGTTCTCAAAGGGAATCGTTGAACACCAAGGCCATGTTTTTGAACACTAAGTGTAAGAAGAATAGAGATGTATGCTTGGTTTTTTACATCAATTATCAGTGAAATCCTGTTATACCATTCAGAAGAGAGGCCCCAAAGTCAAGGTTTGCTTTCCCAGCATCCACTGCTTTTAATAGGCTTAGCCTTGAACATCCACAAAAGACTTATTTTCACAAAATCTAATTTTCTAACAAAGAAAAAGATCTTTGTTTCGTAAAAGTTGATAAAAAATTAGGACTAATTTTACTTTAAAGTAGCTATGAGACACTTAATAGGTTCATTAGTTACTGACAGTAGATTCAAGTCTAGATCACCAGTTACTCTTATACAATGAAAAAAAAAAATGTCACTCATATACTTCTAATCTACATTTAAACAAGAAATTAGAAGTTTGAGCCAATGCAAAACATTACTCTTTTGGGGGAATTGGAGGAGAAGGAGGGCATGTGTGAATATCATATGAAATATATTACAAATGCAGTACATATGCAATATATAATTGAGAATAGACAATTGAAAATATCTTTAAATACTGTTAAACGGTTTGTAGAAAACCAGTCAGAACTACACTCTTAAGTATATCCAAATAAAAGTTGTAAAATGTTATTTTTGGCAAAGAAATATTCCAAGCTCTTTTAAAAATATATTTTATTCTGGACTCTTGTATGAAACATTATTTGGCTACTAAATTATATCAGTGTTTCAGCAATTAAATAAAATCTTTTGAATTTTGATTTCTTGCTCTGGACTTTCAAATAACGATTGTGACTTATAGAAAAATAATTGCATTTTTAAGGTGTTTACAAGATATAGTGACAAATGGAAAATTACTTACCTGTTGAACTTTAGTGAGAGTGCCACAATTATTTTTTGAGTGTTAAGTTTTTATGTTAATATAAATTCTTCGTAGGATAAAATATCTCCTAATAATCACTTTTAACTTTACAAAGACAGCTGGCTTTTTACCCAGTTGTAGCCAGAATAGTTCATTGAAAACATCTTTCTGCTTACAAATTTGAGAGAAAGAAAGAGAAAAAAAATGTGTGTGTCAATATAATGAAAGCAGGAGAAGAAAATATTCAGGAAATGACATATTTTTTTAGCATGGCCAATATTCTTCATTAGTTCTATTATTCCATCATCTGAAGATTACCCAGTTATTTTAGTATTGTTTATCCTGAGTTATGCTGAA
Source organism: Eonycteris spelaea (assembly GCA_003508835.1). Classification (NCBI taxonomy): domain Eukaryota; kingdom Metazoa; phylum Chordata; class Mammalia; order Chiroptera; family Pteropodidae; genus Eonycteris; species Eonycteris spelaea. Next base: position 7,736,648 of record PUFA01000033.1, on the reverse strand, counting down.
CTGAATTTAGCTCAGCAGTTCCTTTAAGTCAAGCTCTATCTGAGTTATCCTAATAGCATAGAAATGGAGAAATGGCGGGCTCCTTACTAATTCTAAATTAAGCTATCATTTAATTTTACAAGGTTAGGAAGGTAAAAAATATGCTCATTTCAGGATACCAAAATAATGTTTATTAGCTAAATGTAATTCATAATGTGAATCAGAAAAAATATAGCCAAATGACCAATGTAAAATAGTACTCATATTTGTTTGTTTGCTTTGATGCTTTAAATATTTTCTTTTACATTTTCAGTTGTTCTCGATGTAATTTGAGAAAAAATTTTCCTAGTTCAGCAATTTATTTTACTTTGTACTTTTGGTGTTTTAATAAGTTTGAATGATATGGTTGAATGACTCTTGCTTTAACAGTCTCTGTTGAAGGACTGAAGATCTGTTATCCCTTCATAGTATAAATCCCTTGAATTAGAACTGTTAGATGAAAGACCACATGTGTTTTTGATAGAGAGCTGCAGCCAAACTCTCCTCCATAATAAAGAGGCTGTACTACTTTTGCACTCTCATGCCAACTTTGAGTTTTGATTTCTTGCTCAGGACTTTCAAATAAAGATTGTGACTAATAGAATAATGATTGCACTGAAAATTATTCAAAATATACAATGACAAATGAAAGTAACTGTATCCTCACTTGTTACTATACACTGTCATCAAGTTGATAAACCTTGCTCAAGTGATAGGTATACAGTACCTTTTCTTTTATTCTGAGTGAAATTTAAAATCAATGCAAGTGCCTTTTCTGTAAATATCTTATGTATTTTGCTCATTTTCAGGTGAACAAATTTTGAAAAAAAATGTTTTGAAATCTAATAATGTCTAGTCTGAAAAAGAATTTCAAATGTATAAATGGCAAATTTTAAAACATATCACTATAATGATAAGAATATTTCAGAATATTTCAGCTTCACTTTTCCCCCAAGTATATAAAAGTATAATTGACAATCAGTGTATCAGAGCCTAATATTTAGTAAAGTTATCAAATAAAACTAAAAAAAAAAAATTAATGGCCTTGAAAATAAATTAATTTTATTAAAAATAATTAGATATCAGTTGTTGCTTAATGTGAATCAAAGAGTAAAGGAAATTGAAGAGATAGAATAGATAGGGATTAATGAAGTCTATGTGGATCATAGATAAACATTATTTGTTCAGTGGAATATTACTGTTAAATTCATGAATGTTTAAAGAAAAGTATGATGTCCCTCTTTTTCTGTGATATTTTGTCTATTACTATAAATATTCATGATAGTAAATATCAGTTCAGGTTATCTATGTGAATATAAATTTTCATATAACTGGTCACTTCGTGTTCATGGGTTCATGCTTTTGCATATGAATTCACTAATCTCTCAGATGCACTATGAATCTGACCCAGCTCATGAATATTCACACACACACTGATCTTTCTGGAAGTAATCACATCTATAAAGATGGAAATCTTATTAGTTTTCAGTAATGAGAAATGCATTAGGATGCTGGTCCCAGAACAATTTTACAATACCCTGTTTTTATTTTTTGTAAATAATAGACTTTATATATATAAACACATATCCTAGACATCTTTCTTGATAGATACTCCCTTTTCTTTTACCTTTAAAGAAAAACTTGTGCATGATTTAAAACCATGATTACATTCGCTTCTTTTATTTTCTGTGGTCATTGGAAATAATAGAAGTTAAACAGTATCTCCAGTCCTTATCCCAAGCTAATATCCACCTTTTAGACTTGGTTATAGATTCTCAAATTCAAAGTAACCCAATGTGCTAATCTGCTGGGTGCATGGTACATATTTTACTTATAAAGACCAAAAAAAAAAAAAAAAAAGATATGGAATTATCTGCCATCTATTCATGTAAAGGGAAAATAATATTATAAGCTAGTTAAATATTTACTGTGTTAGACATGAGATGCTCTGATTAAAGAGGTCCATAATTACAAATTATATGTTATTTGAACCATATTATATCCCACATTATAATGCTTTCCTTTGATTATGAGTGGCATATATTTGGTAATAACTAAGATCAGTCAGCAGTTACAAGAAGGTATCCAAATCAATGGCCTGACCCTTATTAGCACCATGCTCTAATTATTAATTGAACTAACCAGAAAAAAAGAAAATGATTGTTCATAAAAGTAGTGATAAAATATCGGCTACTTCTGGTCCCTAACCCTGATATTGTCAAACCTCTGAATGAATTTTTTTCTTTGTAAAAGTGTATGTTTTTTGTTGTGTAAACACACTTAATAAACTATAGTAATGACAAACATTTTTTTTAACTCAGGTAAGCAGATCAGATTATGTTAGTGTATCACAGAGAATCATTAATAGTTGAAGTAGGTGGTCATCACACTGTGCTCTGAAATGTCCTGTAGGTTTCTTCAGAACCACCTCAAATGGAGGAATGCTTCCTACCCCTTCTAACCAGGCGAGCTTTGTTACTGTTTTATGTATCACAGTCATTCTCAGCAGGGAGCAATTTTGCCCTCCGGGAACTGTCTGACAGGTTTGCTTGTCACAGCAAAGGGAATGGTACTGGCATCTAGTGGGTAGCCGCCAGAGATAGTGCTTAACATTCCACAAAACACAGGACAGCTTCCACAGCAAAGAATTTCCCAGCCCAAAGTGTCACAAAAGCCACCATCATGTAAAAATCTGTTTGAAGAAATAATTCCATGTCTAAATTTTTGTATAGCATTATTTGAAAATGTATAGCATTATATATGAAATGTATAGCATTATTTTGTAAATAAATGAAAACTGATTTAATTGTTAATTATAAATTTGTACTGATTTTTTTTTTTTAAGCAACAATTGTGTTAAATGAACTTAACTGGACAAGTGCCTTAGACGAAGTTTTCAAAAAAAACCGAGATGAAGACCCTTCATTGTTGTGGCAGGTGTTTGGCAGTGCCACAGGCCTGGCTCGATATTATCCAGGTGAGTGCTCATTGTTTCCATAGGTGGCAGGTAAAGTGCTAAGCACCAGTCTTAATGTTTCTTGAGAATACTCCGTTACCTTCTCTTACATTGTAAGAAAAAGATGGTTGTCAGGCTACTTTTAACAGGAAAGGGTATTTACCCTTACATGCTCTATATCTACCAACATCACTTTAAACCAAAACACCTGAGAAGCAGCTGGAGCGCTGGCACACAGAATCAGGCCTGGTGTCTCTGAGACCATGAGCAGGTGTCCGTGACCCTGGGCTCGGTGGTTATCCTGGACCCTAAAACAATTCTGAGACAAAGACCCAACTGCTCCACATGGACCCAGGTGTGAGTCACATTAGAATATTGAATAACATTTTTAGAAACTAATTGAAATCTTTCTTTCTAGATTTCAAGTTTGTGCTTCAGTGTAAAATATTGATGCTTTTCTTCAGACAACGAATTTAGATTTGTTAAAATTAGTATGACAGGAGATAAAATGAAATTTTAATGAAAACAGAGCTTTTTTGTGTTAGGTTGGATTCATTTTGAAGGCATCTTAGTGATGGTATACAATGAAGATGAACATGTTTTATTAATTAAAATGCATAACCCCATGTTTAATGTCATTCTTATAAAAGAGGGTAAAGAAAATACATCCATAATAAAAATGAAAAGTTAATCACTAGTACATCCCAAGAACCTGTTTAAAGCACTTTTAGTAAAATGTCTGTTGGTATTTTTAACTTCCTCAATTTTTAGAACAAGCAGACAAGCACAAATGCATTTCCTTGCTCAAAGGCATGGCCTGAGTTATGGGACACATAGTAAGTAATTTGACTTTAAATAGTATAGCGTATTCCTCCTGAGACTTGAGTTTTTATAAACATGTTAAACAAATAGAATTAGTCACAGTAAAAAATATCACAACAGCAAAAATGTGGTGAAATAGAAATTAGATAATATATAGCTTTGTGTGGCAATAGCAATGAATAAAAGTACGTCAGCATCATCAGACTGAATAGCATTCAAATTATGTAAAGACATATAGCTTCATGGTTGCAAATGACAAATAGTAAGATCAATTAATTTTTTGCAGAAATTTAATGGGCTAGGAAATGCCTACTTTGTATTTCTATGTTGAAAAAAAAACACCAGTTAATAAAATATTAATGTTAATATCTGGCATGGGGAGAATATCACATAGGTTGTTCTAATAGTGGAATTTTCTACTTACAGAAATATTGTTCAGTATAATGAAACCATTTTAAAATACTATGTTATTTATATGTTAAATAACATGTATCAGGAGATTGAAAATTTTAGTATATAAGGTAATATAAAGACAAAAGCAACACTACTCATGCACATAATAAACCTGATATAATAAACCTTAAAGTTATATCAGGTCTTAGAAAACATTTATACTTATATTTTTGAAATATAGGAATTAGACACCTCATAACCTATTCATTAATACATACATGTAAGATACATTTATCAATAACTTATAGCATTATGTAGCTTTTAAGTCTTTTAAAATATATTACCTCATCACAAATTTCATATATGAGCAGTTGAGTGAAAAGAGGAAAAAAGAAAAAAGAAAATTAGGACAGTGATGAGAAACCAAGAGCCTAGTACCAGAGGGAGATCGATGATGCTGGGGGCGGGAGGTGAGGAAAATAAGCACTTAAGAGAAAAATAGGAAGGAGAGCAAAGGGCAGACTGCACATAACAGGGGAGAGAGAACATTGGAGTTAAGAGGTGGAAGGAAAGATAGGTCGTGCTCTGAGCACAAAGATGGCTCTTCTTACAAATGGCAGTTAACTTTTAAACTTACTAATAAATCTTCTAAATTCTTTCATTTTAAATGCTAATTGAAGATAATGACTTTACTTTTTTTAACACTTCATATATTTTCAAATGTGTTGACATTTTGTTCACTGTATTTTTGAAAAGATCTTTAAATGTTTACTTTATCTGAATCCATGTGGTCTCCAAGAATGTTAGCTATGGAAGCAACCCTGTGCTCTCCTGCAATACCTCGTTTTTGAGCAGTGGTTTGGCAAATTGATTCACTGAATGATTGATGGACCGAATTCATTTACCCATTAGAGGAGGTTATTTAAAATGGCGCTCTTGACTGTCATTGATAGAATTTCATTTTAGTGAGTCTGTTACTGAGTTGTTCTGTTTATTTTATTTAAAATGATTCTCTTAACTGCTGTTGATGCAATTTCAATTTTAGTGAGTTGTTCTATTTTATTTTTTTTTTATTATTTAACATAGAAACAGCTGTGCATAATATATACAACTTTATAAATTAGGAGGTATACACCTGTGATGCCGTTACCATAATCAATGTCATAAACATCCATCATCTCCAAAAGTTTCCTCCCACCCTCTTATTTATCATTATATATATATTTTTTGATGAGAACACTTAGCACAAAATTTACCTTCATAGCAAATTTTAAAATACAGAATATAGCATTGTTAACTATAGATACTAGGCTATACAGATCTGTAGGACTTATTTATCTTGCATAACTGAAACTTTGTACTCTATGACTAATACCACCTCCACCTGTTTCTCACTTCTCCCAGCCCCTGGCAACCACCACTCTACTCTGCTTTTATGGGCTAGACTACTTTAGATTTCTCATTTCAATGGTGTCATATCGTATTTGTCCTTCTGTGTCTGGCTTATTTCACTTGGGATAATGTCCTCCATGTTCATCCATGTTGTCACAGATGGCAGGACTTTCTCTTTTTTTAAGGCTGAATGAGTTGCTCTTTATGATAATAATGGTATAATAAAACCAAGTCTCTTTAGCAAAGACATTAAGCAATATTATCATTTAAAAGTGGAACTATCTGCTGTTTATACTGACATGTTTTCAACATCGTTAACACCTTTGCCAAGTGGAAACGCTTTTTAAAATGAAGTGATTTTTAAAAATATCTCAGTAAACCATACCCATCGCTCTGATTTTAGCCTTACCATTTTGATACAGGCCAAAGTAATGTAGAGTAGCTCACTCCTGATTCTTAGCTGTTTAAGCAAAGGTAAAAATAGACTTTCAATATTGTTAACTATCTTATATCTGAGCAAAGATAGAATATAGTTTACTTTTACTTAACTGGATGAAATTAAGTTAATTCATTAATTTAGAATAAGTTATGTGAAAATAACAAGACTTGGACCTCAGGCTAGGAGCTGCCTGCTGTCTGTGAGAAACTGGGAGAGTCTCTTAAATTTTTTGAACCTTAGTTATCAAATCCAAAAAATATAAATCCTCACTCTCAGTTTACCCTCTGAGGGTTTTTGGGACCAATCAGATAATATAATGAAAAGTACTTTGAAAATACAAAACTGTAGGCATTTTTACAGGAGTGAATATCAACTAGATATTCTTCATGTGAGAGAATTAAAGAACATGATTGAGGTTACAATTATTTGACAGGAAGAAGAAACAGATGTGGAAGGAGTTCCAGACAGACAACTGAGCAGTAACAGCTGGCAGTAACCCTGCGTGGTCAGACCATGTTAGGCTTTATTCTATGACTCTAGTTAAGTCATTTCTCTGCAGGGTTGCCAATAAAGTCAAGGATGCCCAGTTAAATTTCAATTTAGGATAAGTAACACAGAATTTTTTAGTTATAAATATGCACTATTTGGGAAATTTTTACAATAAAAAAGTACTTTTTATCAAAATTCAAATTTAAGTGGATGCCCTATATTTCTTTTTGCCAAATCTGTCAACCCTATCTCTCAGGCTCTGAGTTTCTATATATATATATTTTTTTTTTGATGTGGGAAAATCAACTTCCCCATTACCTCACAGAATTATTGTATCAAAAAAATCTATTTCAGATATTAACTCAAATGTAAAATTTTATAATTTTCTTTTAATTCTGTAAACTACCTTTAAAAAAAACTTTAGCTACAATTATTGAAAATAAAGTGTTTTGCAAACCAGAACACTGACTCAAAATAGAGTCAAAGAAATATTCTTGCTCGGTGTTCTGATGCTCCTTGGAGCAGGGCTGCACAGTGTGAGTGAGTTAACCAAGTATATACCTGAAGGCCAGGGTATAAATCTCGCTTCCATCACTTGATGTAGTGTTAACCTTTGGTAAACATGGACTTCAGCTGTGAAATGAGGATCATAATGATTAAATTGTAGAATTGTTAAGAAGTAAATGTGCTTCTTAGCAAATTGCGTACATGTAGGGGAAAGTCACTGATGGTTGGCTACCTTCAAGATTTCCATTTATCATATTTGAACTACATGGAGACACTGCTGGCTTCGAGTAAGGAGATGTCTGGAGTTGACATAATATAAAGGCACTTTCGTAGAGATGATTTCCAATAGCAGTTTATTTGGTAATTAGCAGGGATTTGAACTCTAACATCTGTCCTCGGACTGAAGATCAATAAATTTCCTGTTTTCTTATTTAATTGACATGTGTGAAAATAAGCCTAGAAACATGATTGTTATATTTTTTTTACCCTTTTCCTCCTTTTTTCTTTTTTTTTGTCCTTCTCTTCCTCCGACTCGTCCCATCTTTCTCTTTCTCATCTCCAACTTAGAAGGTAGGGAGGCTGTGTGATAATAAAATAAACATTATACTGGGGCAAGAGGAATTCTTGATTCATAGTAAAACCACCATCAGCATAGTTGTATACTTTGACTATCATGTTACATCTCTGAACTATTTCTTCACCCGTAACTGGGGAGGATTGAAGATTTCCAGGGCAGTCACTAAATTTATCTACTTATACTTCTCGACCTCTCACATTTACTAAGTCCACAGTGTGTTTTGTAGGGTAACTAGAGTAAACTGCCCGAGGCATACAGATAGTCCTGGCCTAGCTGACGCTGGAACCCATGTCTGGTGATGTCTTCATTGTGTATGTGCTGATAGTAGAATCACTTTAAGTGTTTTACTTGAGAAGCTCTTAACTGATTAATATAATTGGCTTTAAAGCTATTAAAACTGCTTTCAAGGGCAATCAACTTTGTGAATTTTCACCCATCATAAAGAACTGTAGGTATAAACTACTCATTTTACCTATTAGTTTCTCCTGAAATTGTACCAAGTATTTCAGTAATTGGGATTGTAAATTAGGAGTTAGTGGCTCATTGAAATGCCAATATAGACAGCACATTTTTTTAAAGATAATTAGTTGCATTTACAAAAAAAAAAAAAAACCCTAAAAATCAGCTTCATGACATTTTCTTAATGTCTTATTATTTGTTCTTTCTCTCCCAGCCCTCATTCATTCATTTAAAAAAACAAAACAAAACATGGAGTTACAATAAAGAGATCTGGTATATGTTGAGCTACTGTTAAATATACTTCTGGGAGATATTTCCTTATTTTATCTGCTAGTATTTCACTGGAACAAAATGCAAAAGACTTGTGTACAAATTATACAGAGTGAAATATTTTTCCACATAGATAGCCGATTGTTCTTGAGTTGTTTAGCACTTTTGAAAAATAGCTGAAATATGTTTTAAATATCTAATAGCAGATGAGTAGGTAGTCGAATCCTTTTTTGTTTTTTTTGAAGGGAGTTATTTGATAGATGTCTAGCCAAGTTGAAGAAAATGAGGTAGTAAAGGAGTTTCATCATTTTTGGTGTTTGGAGAAGTATTGCTTTCAGTAATCAGTTATCTTTAAAAAGCCCCCCCCCCTTTCTTTACTTTGATGTTTGTGAATGGATACAAGGGTGAAGTACAAATGTGTTCAATTAGGTTCGTTGCTCACTGTAGAAACAAACTTTAAATTGAAGTGATTACTCATTACTTTTTATGTTAATAATTATAAAGTTCAGTGTGTCAATTAAGACTAGTTTAGCTACCAATGACAGAAAATCCAAAATAATTGTTTATTTCAACACTATGGAAGTTTCTTACTCAAGTCATAGAATATCATCAGTTACATAGACAGGGGCTGATAGAGAAGTTTCACAATAAGGGGCCCACTTTTCTGTTTTATTTCTCTGTCATCCTCTGAGTTTGTCATCTGCTTCAGGGTCCACCACTACTACTTGTGCTCTTTCTTAAGTGACAATGAATTGTATTCCCTTGCTTTTTAAGAGCACTTCCTGGAAGTCCCATGAAACCTATCCTCTTATGTGATGTTGGCCAGAACATAGTGGTCTCCAGGCCAAGTTACCTTCAAGGCGGCCATGTATATGGTTAAAAAGCAGGAGTTGTACTATGTAAGAAAGGGAGAAGAGATCCTTGGAGACAAAAGACACCTCTGCCTTGATTCTTCAGTACAAACCTATGTTTGAAAATAACATGTTTCTGTTCGACAGGAAATTTCAATCTAATCAGGGAGTCAAAATTTATTATACATTTTGAGATTTAGATTGAAATACTAATCATTAAATAATTAAATGTCATATAAATTAGACTGTAGCAATTGATTTGTTATAGGAGTTTTGAAAAAAGATAAGGTAATCATAGACTAGAGTTATGGGTGAGGTTTATGAACTATTGATTGAAAATCAAGTCAGTGAAGAAGAAAAGGCAAAACATTTTTAGAGGGAAGAAAGGTGTAAAGTAAAAACAGGGAAAGGTTGGAGCCTAGTGAGCCAGCTAATCTAATAGTCTGTTATGGAAAAATAGTGATATTGAATCAAAGGTTTATTAATGGCAGATTAATGAGGCCTCGAATGTCAGAATGATTTTGAAAATATCACAAACATTGTGGGCAGTGAAATACTATGGTTAAATCAGTGTTTATTCTGATTGGAAAGTGAAACGCTTAGAAAGCCTTGACCAAAAAAGTATGCAGTTATGATGGTCAGATGTAGAATTTTAAAGATGTGAACGAGATACCAAATAGAATTTTTAAAGAAAAATACTTGGATATAAAAAAATGAGGATTTTAGAAACCTTACAAAATAGTAAATGGATCGATACCTTACATATGGCTAAATGATTACAACTGTGGTTAGCTAATGCCTGTATCACCTCATGTAATCACCATTTAATTTATTTTGTGTGTGTGGTAAGAACATTTTAGATCTACTCTCTTATTAACTTTCAAGTATACAATACAGTATTATTAACTATCATCACTGTGCTGTGCATTAGACTCCAAGAACTTATTCATCTTAGAACTGGAAGTTTATACACTTTTACAACTCCCCTTTTTCCCCATCTGCCAGCCCTTGGCAACCACCATTCTGCTCTGCTTTTATGAGTAAGGCTTTTTTAGATTTGTATATAGTATTTATCATTTTCTGCCTGACTTATTGCACTTAGCTCTCATATAAGTGTGTCCAACCAACACTTTGCCTTAAACAAATACAATGTTATATCTGAACTATATCTCAATGAAAAAGATAAAATGAGAAATAAAATATAAAAATAAATAAAGTTAGTGACAGACATAAGGTATAAGTTAAGATGATTATCATTTTTAGCTTGAGTGGATATGAGAATGTTTACTGAAATAAAATATCATTCATTTTTATTTTTGTAGTACAGTGATGAGTTTGAGGTTGACAAGAGGGTGCAGAATAGTTCAATTTACACCCAAGCCTAGGATTTGTATTTTGAATTATATGATTTGCTTTGCTATATATAATATCCATGTTATGTTGTCTCGGAGGAACAGCTTATATAAATATAAAACTGTATATTATTTTCAAGTTCTCAAGTGATTCTGATTTATAGAGATGATTCTATAGCCTTATTTTTGTTCCCTTTTGTATAACCTCATCTCTTATGTGAATCTGTCTTTTTTTCACATATAAGCATTGTAGTAGTTTTTTGCTTTATAGTCAACTATGGATCTAGTTGTGCTTAAGTTAAATGATTTATTTTTTTCACTGACAGGTGAGAGTAGTTAAAAAAGATGCTAATACAAAAATGCAATTGGCTTATAATTTGATGGGAGATAATGCTGTATATAAAATATGTGAATAAGTATGGTTAAAAACCTTTAGCTTCTAAATGATATCTCTTTTTAACTTGTAGAAGATAACTCTCCTTCTGCCTTTTCCTTTATATATTGCTAAATTTCTATACCTTATGCTGTCCATTTTAAGATACTAGCACCATCTTTGCTAATGTATTTTATTTTCTGTTCAGTGTATTTTATTAAGAAAATTCCAAACATTTTTGTCAAAAATTTAGGAAACTTTTAAAACATTTTTCTCAGGTACACCAAATATAAAATTTTTAAGAAATATATTATTATCACTTATTTAAGAAGATTCATTAATTTACAAAAACTGGAAACTTATTCCTATAGATCATAATTTTTTTGTGAATATATTATCATTATCATCTAATTGGATTTATTTACTTACAAAAATAGGAAACTTTTTCTCTCCCAGAGTTTACATTTTTTCCTATGTAGCACATATCTGAAATTATTTACCAGTAAATCCTTCTCGTCTTTTATTTTATAAAACTTGCTGCATTCAAGCTTAGTTTTAAGCCACAGATAATAACTGCATATTGGCCATTTAAATGGTTAAGGCTTTGTGTGCTATTTACTTGATTGATATTCCACTTAACCACATGACTTGTCCTTGTTATCTTCTACTCCTGCTGACAAATAACCTTTTATGTTAAATGAAAATGTTTTATGTGTATTATCTGGCATCTGCAGAATTAGTAGCAAGTCACTTTGTAATAAGTTTTTATTTTAAAAACTATGGTGATTTATCCTTGGTCTTAATATCATGTATCCATATGTGAGTTTCTGACACTTGTTTATCTATAAATTAAAGAATCGCTCTGTACATATTAAAGTTGAGATATCAAAGTACTCTTAGGCCAGTACAATGATATGATCTGAACATTGAGTCTCATTGCTCAGAAACAAAATTAAACTTCAAAAATTATTTAGTTAATAAAGTCAATATAGTCAAGCCTGACCTGGAAAGAGGGAAGAACAAGGCAAAACTCCTGTTCCTGAAGTAACTGAGGTACCCTAATAGGAATTCTAATACCAGTAAGGTAATTTTGCTCCTGAGGTGCTCATGGGTGGGTGAGACAGAAAAAATTATAAACACATTAAAATGCAATGTAAAAAGGGATCTAAGGAATGTATTAAAAGTGATCTGGAGTACAACTTAGATTATTACTCTCTAGTAAAATCATGCCACCAGACATCATTCTCTTAATGACATCTGGCTGCTTTACTATGGTATTTAGATCATTCAATGACTCTAACCCAACTTAAAACTTCCAATTTATCCTCTACTACACAGTTCAACTTTCTTGTACCTCTGCATTTCTTCTACCTTATTTGTTAAATTTTAATTTCATTTCATTTTCCACAACCTGCCCTCTCTTTTCAAATCTTACATATGCTTTGTTCTGTGAGCCCCATCTCTGGTCATATGATTCTTATTCGTTCAAAAGAGAACACAAGCACCGCTTTCCACATGAAGGCTTTCACAAAAGCAGACCCTACTTTGTTATCTCAGAGAACTTTGTTTTCATTGTAACAACAGCTGTGAAATTTTGTCTCCTTTCAGAATATGTTTTATATGTTCTCTTTTTAAAAAGCATCTCAATGTAAGCAACTGCAGGTAGGGAGGGCTACTTGTATAGATGTATGTATCATATCACCTAATACAGTGCCTTGCATATAGTGAGTAATCAGTATTTAATTAAGCTGAATAAACAAATCAAGACCATAGGTACTGGTTTTGACAAGTATTGGAGCAAAATTTCAGAGATTCAGTTTCTAATTAATATGAAACAAAGGAGGGGGGAAAGCAGATGGAAAGTGCCAGGAAACAGAGAGTTATAACTTTCTAAGTATCTTCCTGTGACCCTCTCCCATCCTACTCCGATACCTGTGCTGGCCTCTTCCTAGGGTTTCTGGGGTAACTATGTGAAGTCAGTTTTTAGAGTCCCAGGAATTTTTATTGACTGTGTGTGTGACACCTGACTGCATCATGGGAATAGAGCAGGATGGAGAAATGGTATGATGTTCCAAGCCCTAGTCATAGAAATATGCTTTTAAATGGTTAAAATCTAAGTACACCTTATAATAATCTATTATTTTAAAAATCTGTAATCTATACTAAATAGTTTCAATGACTCAATGATACGATTTTAAAATATCCACATATGGAGTGCTAATTATTTGCCAACTCTAGTTTGAAGTATGTATGTGCATTAGTCATTTTAATCTTAGCTGTAACCCTCAGAAGTAGAAATTCATTACCCCCATTTTACTGAAAAAGTTTAGTAATTTATCCAAATTCATACATAAAATATTTAAAAAAAAAAAACCTAGGAAAACTAGCCACAAAATTCATTAAAGTTCTACACTAGGCTGTTTCCAGCCAAAGAAGGTAGTTTTAAAGATGAGACAAGATAATAGGTTATTCATATTAGCATTTACCCAATTGGAAAGACGACCTTTTAGTCTTATCTTCTGCCTATGAATCTTATTGGTGGTTCTACACCATTGAAGCTTCAGTCATTCGGCATTTGAAAACTTGATCTGGGAATGACCACTGTTTGGGGATCAGTTACTTTTCAGATCTTGACCCCAGAATTCATCATTGCTACATAAAAGATAAGACAGGCATGAAAACTACCTAGCAATATAAATGTTATATAGCAATACCTTGTGTCCCAGGACCAAAATAATATTCTCCTAAGAAGAAATAAGAACGTAGGAAAAAATGGCGAAACAAATTTCAAGCGCTCTGTGTAGAGTTTGTCTCCTGTATATTCTCCAGCCTTTAAAACCTGACTCAAGTTTATGTAACTGGAAAAACTTTTGACCTGTATCATGATATTGATTCAGTTACTTAATGACTAACTTAACATAGAATATGTATTTCTTTCAGGTAAACTACTTAATAGATGAATCAGTTGGTTAGGGTAAGTCTGGCTCATAAGGTTTCCAGAGACTAAGGTTCTATTTGTCATTCCTTAGTTTGTTGTCCTCGTCTTTATGATCAAAACTGGATCAACATTACTGCTTCCACAGTTGAGAACAAGAGAAAGGGGAAAAAGTTAATAGAAGACAAACAGCATGACCCAAAATTTATATAAATATTGCTTCTGTTCACTGATATTGACTAAAATTTAATTGTGTGATCTCACCATGGCGAGAAACTGGGGAATCTAATATCCATTAGGCAGTCAATTAAAACTTGAGTGGTACTATTACTTAAAGGAAGAAAAAAAAATGGCAGTACAATTATCTCTGCACATTCACCTAGATTCCCATAGGAGATAATTCAGAGTCCAATAAGTTAGTACATCCAGCTCAAAATCCGGGATCTCTGGTCCACATGCAATTTCATGTATGTGGATACGATGTTTCCTAATATAGCTACTTATAATATAGCAGAATACTGTTTACTTTCTCTGTACTAGTCTTATCACTGCCCAGTTAACTAACGTACATTGACGGCATTTTCTGGATACCCCAATCCAAACTACCATTTGTAAAAAGAGAGTGGGAATTTCAGAGCAATCATTGGTCCATGATATTAATTCCAATCCATCAAGCAAGAAATACCTCCTACTCTTTGCAAAAAGTAAGTTTCTTGGTTAGCCCATCTTTACTGCTCCTGGTAGTGTTCTGTGGTGGTAAATTCTTGAACATAACCCATTCTGGCACATCTGCAGGGCGTACTTGGGTTAAAGTGCTTTTAGTTTTGGGTACAGGTTTACGGCCCCAAAATTGCTTTAGAATTTACAACAGTTACAAGATTTCTGCAGACTTGGCTTGTGGCTTCTTTGGTAACACAAACATCAACAATGACAGTTGGCTTTTCGTTATTTTCTCTAGTGAGTTTCTTGTGCAAGCAATCCTGGTCCTGAGATTTAATCTAGAAATCATTCTTTAGTCCAACATCTTTTATATAATTAGTGGGTTCTGAATTTAGCCCATTTTTCTCTGTATCATAAAAGTGGCTTACTTAAAGACATTGCTAAAAACAGAAAAATTGATGTTATAATAGTAGTGGACGTTACTCATTTTCTAATTGTTCATGTGGCAAAGGCTGCTAGCTCTGTCCTCCCGTCCCATTGTGAAGCTTTGCTTTAAGAAATGACTGCCTAGCCAGAGGCTACATTTCTTAGGCCTCCTTTGCATCTATGTAAGACTAGTGGAATATGAATGAAAGTAATACGTGTCGCTGCAAGCCTGAAATTGTCATGGCTTGGTATGACTTCTCCACACTGCCTCCTGCCCTCTAGCAGCTGTGTGTCAGTGCCCTGGGTGATGACCTGGGAAACTATGTTTTGAAGAAGGCAAAAGCCCCACCAGCTGTAGGTCTCTGAATCCCTGCTTGGAACAGATGCCCCTGTGACTAGTAATCTCTACCTCAGACTGTTATATGAGTGAGGAACTTTACTTTTCTCAGAAACAGGAGAAAATGTTCAAGTTACTTTGTGTTACAGCAAATATAGAATTGTCTTTCTATATTTAGGATATTTCCCAAGTTACACATTTGACTGGGGAGCAGAGACTGTCTCCTAACTTAAAATCTGAAGGGGCCAATTATTTGCCTTCCTAGATTTCTGGCACCTGAGTATCAGTCCATAACCCAAACTCTGTTAATGAAACTCATCCTGGATCTTTACATAGGAGCCATGGTGTAAATTAGGGACTGTGGAGAATCTATTCCGAGACAGTAGTAGTTGGGCAGCAACACAAATTCTTGAAAATCTTGTGAGCTATGTAATACACATTTATTTAATTTTCTTAAAAAAAAAAAAAAGATCTAAATTCATTGCCTTGCTTGTAATTCAGAAGCACAGTAATACTTTATAGGGGGTGACTGAGACAAACCTAAAATAATTATCAACATAACACCAGTTAAATCCAGGAAATATGACCAGGGTTGTCTGCTAAAGGCATTTTTTAAGTATGTGAAATTCATTTTGTCTTTTCAGGAAAATAAAAATGTGAAGTCTTTAGAAAAATGCATGTGAACTTGTTAATTGGAAGGGAATGCAATCAGCTGTCATTCGAAATGGTGTTTCTACCATGAGAATCAGCCTTCAATATATCATTACGTGGCATATCATTTCCTAGCAGCTGAAATGGAAAAACTGATACTCTCCTATTACTTTTAGACCACATTAACTAGAAAATGGCTTTATAACCTGCAAAATTTCTCAAGAGTATTTCTCTAACATATATTTCAGTATTCTGACTTAATGTACAAGTAAACACATTTTTTAAGTCAGTGCTTTGATAACTGACAAAGAACACCTTACATATCATGTGAAGTAGAATTGTAGTTCAGTAGATTTAATCAAATAATACGCCTCCAATTCATTTTTGATTGGGGGGAAAATTCTCATAAATGATTATTTTCACCCTTAATGCTGGCATTCAGAAATGAGATGCTTACTTTGTAGGCTATTGTTTTCACTCCTTTGTTCTGTCATCCCAAAACCTTAATGGAAAGCAAAAGAGACATCTAAGTGAGCAATGTTTTACTTTTTGTAGGGATTTTACAAGCTCTGATTTCCTCTCAAAACATGTTGTTTTCATTATACATCATTATGAAACTGATTATTTCAGGGAATTGTGGGGTATAGTTATTAATCTTTTCACTGTTTGACCTTCCATGATTCTGAGCCTGTATAAATAATGTGCCACTTAAATGCTACAATAGAACTTTACAACAAATTAATTAGTAATATCACAGAAGAAAGTACATTGTTTAATTTTACCATAATTTAATACCTTAATTATAATCAAGGGATGTTTCCTAATAGCTATCTCAGGAGATGTCTAAGAAGAGATTTTCAATATTTTTAAATATCAACAATTTAGGATTATAAACTATATTAAAATTTAAGTCTGACTTAAACTATAAATTACAACCCTTTTTTCCATCTTTAAAGAAAGATACAAATTTCATTGAGCATAATAATATTATAGTTATTTTCAAGTTGCAATTATAGTGAAAAACAGAAATCTTAGATGAATATGATCATCAAAGAATTCAAAAATCTAATTTAAATGTGACTTTCAAATTCCAGTTTTAGTAAATAATTTATCATATTTATTGGTTGTCCACTTTCAACTCATGTTGGTTGCTAATGTATTGGCTGGCAGAGGTAACTAATCTCACTTCTTTCATCTTGCCCACACATTTGTATCTCCTGAGTCCAATCAGGAGAGATGAAATACAATATTTTGAACATGGAAAACAGGAAAAGAGCCTTTGGGCAAACAAACCAGAAGTAGGAAGCAAAAACCCTTTTTTCATTTTCTCTCTTTTATATCATTTGCTGACAAAGCTTAAAATTGTGTTTGTTGGCAAAAGAAAAATTGTTGAAAGTCCCAGATCTATTTTCATAGAGCAACATAAAAGGTGAATTTGTTGCTGAGAGGTAATAAATGTAATCAGTATAGCGTTAGATGAGATTAGAATATAATTTATCTAAAATTTTAGTTATTATGAAGATCTAACTTGGAGAGTCAGATATTATACAGAAGTTGGAAATGTCCTCATATGTCTATCAGCATGCTTGTCACTTAATTTCAGTGTTAGCCAAAAAAGAAAAAAAATATATTTTATCTCCCTGGTTGTAAGTTTCTGCAAATGCAAATTGAAAGAATTAAAGTAATATACCATTTTAGTTGCATTGACTGTATCAATAACTGGTTGTTGTGGGAGGGCTATATTTAAATTTTACTAGTTCATGTGAACACAATTAGTCATTTTAAATAAATAAATCCTTTTGTAGCATAGTTGCTAATAAGAAAGAAATGTCACAGTCAAGGAGAGGCTCAGTAGTATGTATTTTTCAACATAGCCTAATTGCCAGATTATCTTAGTTGGTTAATAAACCTGAACCTCAGTGAAGTTCTCCATAATTTCCACATTGTCTCAATAAGGAAAAGGGCAAAATAGATTGGAGGGTATAAGTCAAATGAATTATTATTAGGAATTTTCCCAGAAGTCATCTGTCTAAACTTGTTCAAGGAGAGGACTTGTTTAGCATAAAATTATTATCCTATTCATCAACATTTATTGTTCCCCATTGGGTCTAAGGTGTATGTATGTGTGTGCATAAAGCTTTTTAATTAAAGCAAGTATAGATTTAGTTGGAATAAGTGTAAATTAATCGTATTTAAAGATCAATGCTGTTAGACAAAAAAGTTTTCTTCTGATTACCAAAAAATGGTAAAGGCTCTGAAACAAAAGATTCTTGAATTACTTCAGATCATTCAATTAAATTTAAATAAAACAGATTTGGGGGAAAGTTCATTTAATTATACTTTAACTTTTTATTTATAATTTCAGATGAACTGGCCATTATCAAATATGTGAATAATAAGGTTAAAACTTATGCTATTGTATGATAACAATCCAAGAAAAACTGTAATCTTTTTATAGACCAAAATAGTACAGCATGAATAACAATATAAGGATTAAGTAATTAAAAGCATAATTTTCCTGAGCGGCAAATCTATTTTTCTATTATTAGAGGAGAAAGAAAATGTAAAACCTCTGGACACCTGGTAAAACATATAAGTCAGCACCCAGAAAATCCCTGCTGTGTCTACAGGTTATTTCTGAAACAATACAAAAAAGAAAATTGAATTACATTGACTTTCTTTTGTATAGCTATATTGTTTTCCATTATAACAAAGAAAAAGATTAGGACATGAAAATGGTATTTCTCCTTTTAACATTGTTGTGTGTAAGTGGAATGTTTCAGTGGTGTTTTTGATTTATTTAAATATTATTTGATAAATCATATCTATTATTTTAATGTAATTCCTCTAATTATTTAACTTAATATATTCTCTCTCTCTCTCTCTCTTCCTCCCTTTCTCCCTGTCCTTCTCCCTCTTTTTTAAAGCTTCTCCATGGGTTGATAACAGCCGAACTCCAAACAAGATAGACCTTTACGATGTACGCAGAAGACCATGGTAAGAATTTTTAGGTAGTCATGAAAAGATGAAAGAGGCAAAAGGAGGATAAATGTTTTGTTAAAAGTTGCATGGAATCTTTCCATTATTAGATTGAATATTGTCTATTTATTTAAAGAGCTCTTGTATTTTTAAAAAATTTTGTAAAGACAGACAGTTAAAGGCAAATAAAGATGAGTTTAAGGAGGAACAATGATGACTATTGTTGAAATTATTTATAAAATTTATTTCAAATAGACTACTTTAAGTTTTATATTCAATTTCATCTCCAAAACTCTTTTAGCTGGTGGGGATTTCTACTGAAAGACCCTAGTTTGCTTGGAGTTGAGCTCTAATAGAGAATCTAGTCAGATGAGGAAGTAAGTAGTGTGCCTCTAGCAATGGACTAATGAGAACTGGCCCCAAGGTATAAAAGCTTCTTCTAGTTATAGTGGTATAGCTTAGGTTCATTTTCCTAAAAAGAAGTACTATTTGTTTCTTATTACTAAAGCAACTAAGTTTCCTAACATAAAATTCAAAACATATCAATAACTCATAATTTCACTATTAAACTCGTGTATATTATTTGCTTTTAAAAAATGTATTTAATGTGTGAATATATCTTTTTTTTCCTATTGAGTTCACATAATGTACAATATTCTGCTTTATACCCTCTCTTTTCATATCAATACCTTTGAGTACCTATTCATAAGAGACACACTTAACATCATGTTAAAAGAATGACCACATGGTAATTTATTTAAGAAAGTTCCTATTATGAGACATTTATTTCCAACTTTTTGCTATAGTATAGACAGATTCTAAGACATAATGGTTGATTCAAGGTAAATGTATTAATTTGAGATTTTTAAAATACCCTGTTAAATGTCCCAGTAACAATTTACATGAACACCAATCACATGTAATATTTCAAGGTATTATTAATTCATGTATTCATTAGTATTTCTCCAGGTACAGCTGTGGAGCAGGGGGTTATTGAGTGGAGGCAAATACAATGACATCACATAGTTTGGGTTCAGGAACTGGTTGTTTTAGGGTGAACTTAGAAGCTAGATGCCAAATCAAAGAGGCAGACAATAGCCCTTTTTATCTAATCTTTTAATTGAGAGGCACACCAGGACCATTTGTTAAGATGCTAGACATGAACTTGATTTACCTCCCATTGGAATGTCCAGCAATCCTTCCCTTTTACTTGGGTACAAACTTGGGTAGAAGTTATAAACTCTGTTTCATGAACATATAGTCCTCAGCAAATATTATCTGTGCTGGATGTTGTCTGAAAACTAATTGACAAGATATCTGGCAGGCTTCTGAGATTTAGATTTAGAGTTACAGGCAAAGATGCCTCAGATAAGTAGAAATTTGAGTTCAGGGGCAGCCCTTCCTGTTGGATAAAGTAGGTTTCTATGCCCTGTCACTCTGTGACCAGGCAACATCTACCTTCAGTTAAGTATTTCTTTCTATAATTCCTGAACTACCTGAATAAAATCTCCTAGGTCTCTTTAGAATGCAAAGATGCTAAATCTGTAGGGCTGAGTTGAATTTGGGAGGCAGCATTTAAATTAACTCTCTAGGTGATTCTTAAACACTGTAAAGTTTGAGAGCTACCACTTGAAACTCTTGGTAATAATATTATATATTGTTCTATTTTTAATTACTTTATTATCCCTTTGTATTTTCTTCTGTTGATACTGTTTTTTCATGTTCCCAGACCACTTACCTAGTTTTGTGTTTATTTTTTTGCAGTTAAAAATATGACATCATCTTGTTATTATTATTTGTTCGTATTATTGTTTCTTAGAATGAATTTTAAAACCTGTGGTTAACGAATTGAAGTTTAGATATTTTTTCTTTTTTTAAGAAAATGTTCTTCCAGAAGTTAATTTATATTACATTTAGTATTCAAACACATCTCTGTATCATTTGTTATAAATATCTGAAAAACATAAACATTATGCCTCTGACACCTTTACTATTATATTAAATACGGTTTTTTAAAATTGACATTTCAGAATTATGAATGAAAGAGCATTTGTTGGCCCAGATAGAATGGAAGGAGTTCCACTTGGAAAATACCTTATGTCAGAGAACAGTAACTATCAGGTTAACAAATATCAATGCTCGATATTTTGCAAGAGAAAAATATTTATGTGGTGTATGTTTCAGGTACATCCAAGGAGCTGCATCTCCTAAAGACATGCTTATTCTGGTTGATGTGTGAGTAGTTGAACATTACATATTTGTTTATATACTGAGAATAAAGGGAGGATTCATAGAGAACAGTAATCTGTTGGTACTGATAAATGATTTGCAGTTTGGAAAAAAAAAGATGGAGAGTAATTATGATGACTTCTATATGCAAACAAAGAAGCCATATTGAGAAAGCAACAAAACAAACCAAAGTCCTCTTTTGAAAATGAGAAGAATCTGTATTGGAATTGAAAATTACGGCATGGTTCTAAAATCTGAGCTTTTGAAAAATTATCCATTTGCTTTCTATTTTTGGCTTTATATTTAAAACAATATTAAAGTACATTGTTGCTAAATTTGTGGTTCCTGCTACCATAAAAAAAAAAAAAGTAACTTAGTTTGTACTTAGTCATTAATTATTCAAATAACTTTTAAAGGTTTGGCCACAAAATAGATAAATATTAAATGCACTAAATGTCAATACTGGGAGCTTCTCAAAGGAAATGCTGATATACAAGAAAAAAATCAGGAGTTGTTATATTGATCATTTTATGTCATATTGCTTCAAGTTGAGGTGTGCGTATGTAATCTAATAAGGTAGAAGATAAAATTGTAGAGCATAGGAAAGAAAGTATCCTGCTCTGAAGGTTTAGTTCTTAAGAGCAATACCAAAGAATTAAAAAGATGAAGTATAAAATGCTTAGATTATTTTTCCTGAGAGAAAAAACTTATATCCTCATATATTCTCTGCCTCAGTGGAAGAAATAGAATCCAATGTCTTCTTGGCAACTAAATCCACATCACAGGCTAATACAACATTTGAAAATTTCCTCATTTTGATATGAAGTAAAGAAGTTCAAAACTTTATAACTTAACTGAAAAAGAGAAGATAAATGATTTTAACAAATGCAACTTGAATGTAAATTCTCATTTCATTTGTCAAAATGCATTTAAGCCATATCTTGTTTTAATTAAATTATTGTGGCATTTAGATCATACACTAGTCCTTGATGTTCTTCTTAAGTGTACATCTAAATGGTAATGTGATATGTTATGATCCTGTTGGATATGTGATAATTTCCAGAAATAATTTCTCCTATTAAAGTCTTTGGAACCCACATGCATATCCCAAAATTGAAAATGTATGTGAAGTTAAAATACTGTTTTTAAAATTATTTCAACATAAATATATTGAAGGTCTCATCATTTACATGCAGTATGATAATACAGATTCAAAAATGATCAAGGCGTGATCTCTGATCTCAGAAATAATTCAAAAGTATCAGTGAAACTAAACTATATTCACAACTAAAATAGTTGTAGAAGAGAATAGATATTAGATATGACACGGCCTTAAAGGAGTCCATAGGAGAGAGATAGCACTTTGATTTAAAGTGTCAGGAAAGATTTCATTAAGAAGATAAAATTAGAAGTGAATCATTACAGCTAAGATTTAACAAGGCAGGCATGGGAGGAGAGAGAAAAGAGAGTAGAATTTCTTGTGGAAGAACTGACAGAAGCAAATCCGTGAGAACATCTGGGGGATGATATCTAGGAGGAAAAGGAGAGAGAAAAGATTATGGAAGCTGTTGAATGCAGGGCATTGAGATTGTTGGCTATTTAGCAGGTAATATGAGCTATTAACAGTATTAGATCTAAGTATGAGTCCCGAATTTTCACATGTTCACACAAGAGGAAAGGCAACTAAAACAGGACATAGTGTCTGTTGCCCTAGCTCAGGATCTTCAGATAATGAAGACTTGAGTCCAGATGGAGAGAGAATGGAAAGGAGGCTTACTGCTTTGGGAACTCTGTAAAGTAGGATGAATAGGGTGATTGTCTGAAGAGGTAGGAAGGTTGAAAGAGAGGAGGAAGTGGGACGACTGAGATCTAGCCTGGTTGCTACCGAGAACATAAATAGGAAAGAAAAATATGTTTGGGAGTAATTTGTCATTTTGGACATTAAGCCTGTAGTTTAACAAGAAAGGAAGCGTAAAACTGGGGGAAAGTTGGGAGCTAGAGATAAAGAAAGGGGGGTGAGTTGTGCAGAGGTGAGCCCCACAAACCAATGAGGTCATGAGGATCATAGAATAAATATGCAGGGACAAGAAAAATGAAGACTAAACCCCAGAGAATATCTCCTTACAAAACAAGGCATTTTGTAAGTAGTGCCTGTGTGGTACCATGATTGTTACGATGCTTCATAATTATTGTTTAATCAAGCCATACAATGGGTTTCCTTAAGGCATGACTATAGCTGTTTAACTAAAGAGGTTATAAACCCTCACTTCTAACTTGGCTAATCAAGCCGGTATTCAGTATATGTTTGCTGAATAAGTGAACCTGCCATGAACTATCCGTATTTTTTTTAAATTATCACTTGATATGTAATTTTTATCATCGTAGCTAGAAATATACACACACACACACACACACACACACACACACACACAGTGTATATATATATAGGTGCTAGTAGGAAAGATAAGATTTCTTTTAATTTATTTCTACTCTATTAAAATATGAATTTTTTTATTGTTGATTTTTGAAGACAAAATTATTCTTTGAATATTATGTAAATGATCTAGAGCCAGTGCATAAGTTGCCTTTCCTTGGGGCATCTGATTTTGATTTTATTAAGTACATGGTCATTAACATGCTTGGACCCTTTTGTTTTCTGGACCCATTTTTTTTTTTTTTTTAACAGGAGTGGAAGTGTTAGTGGATTGACACTTAAACTGATCCGAACATCCGTCTCCGAAATGTTGGAAACCCTCTCAGATGACGATTTTGTGAATGTAGCTTCAGTAAGTACTAGATGTCTGCATTTTTGATGAATTAAATTTGCAAGTTCTATCTCCTTCTGATTTTAAATACTCTGTAATGTTTTATCATAGGTAGTCTCAGATATTTATCTATCTCACTGAGCTCTTCCTATATTGTTACTAATTAACCTATATTTCCATGCCAACGTCATTTTTGAATATCTAAGGCATTACCCATGAGTGAAGCGATGAATATGAAGGAAAAGCATTACACATATTTTCCTTCACTCAGATTGCTTAAACAGGTGACATGGATTCCTGTACTCATTGATATTATTGTAAATCCTAATAAGTAGCAATCTGGCAGTATGATTATATGGCAATTTTCTGTTCATCGTAATGCTCATTTTAATTCTGGACACATGTCCAAACATGGTGTATTATGTTTTTAAACTTTTTTCTTAATTGACAGGAGAACTGATAGCTATTTGAATGTATGCTTCTTTTAAAGTTTTATTTCCCCAGAACCACCTTAGGCCTTCCTACTCATAGCTAGGAAGCACTGACCTCTGAAACAGAGGAAACAAGAAAAAGTGAATGTTACTGTGTCTCATTTGATTTCATAGAATTTAGGCAAAAAAAAAATTTATGGCCATTTACTGGTGGATATAATTTCACATTTGAAGTGACTATATTCATAGAAATAAAGATGAGGAAAGAAGAATTTGTAGTAAGGTTATTTTGTATTAAACATAGAAGAATGGATCTGTTTCTGAAACCACCTGAGAGGAAGAAGTTAAAGCAGGTGGCCTGCCATTGGTTTCCTCCCTTTACTGGGAGGGCACCTGCAGAGAATAAAGTAGGCAGGAGAACCAGGTGTAATGCCTTGGCAACCAGAGATCCTGGTAACTAGATTCATGGTATTTATTAAGAGGAAGAGGATTTAGTCCTAAAATGCTTTTAGGGGAATAGCCCTGGCTACGGGTAATTATAGCAATAGAACCCAGGATCGATGAAGCAAGACTCCTGAAAAAATTTCTGTAGGTGATATAACTCTCTGGGTAACAAATTTGAGATATTTCACAGTTTAAATACTCCTGCTATACAAGGAACCCTGCAAATCTCTTTTTGAATTTTTTCTTCTGAGCCAGAGAGGTGTCTCCAAAACAATAAGGGAGGACCTGTTCTATCAGTTCCCTCGGGCTGCCATAACAGAATACCACAGATTGGATAGTTTAAATTACAGAAATTAATTTTCTCACAATTCTGGAAGCTGAAAGTCCAAGATTAAGGTGCCAGAAGGCCCTTTTCCTCGGATTACAGATGGCCGCCTTCTTGCTGCTTCTGCCCTGTCCATCCCTCTGTGTGTGCACACCCTTGATGTCTCTTCCTCTTCTTGAAAGGACACTAGTCATTCTGGATTATGTCCCTAACCTAACCACCTCAGTTTAACTTAATCCCCAACTTGAAAACCTTATCTTCAAATGCCGTTACATTTTGAGGTACTGGGGTTGGGATTTCGGCATATGAATTTTAAGGCTGCACAATTCAACCAACAACACTTGGGAAACCCCTACCCCATGTCCAGATCTTTTTCTATTTCATCTGAACATTTAGCAATCCGTAGCTTGTATGTATCCTTGAAATTATTTAGTAAAACTTAATACTACATATGATCTCTGATTTATTTCAGTCTCATTTTACAGTCTGACCCTTTGTGTTACCTTACCACTTATTCAACAAAATGTAATTCTTTATCTCTCAAATAAAATGATCAGGAAAGATAGTCATTTAGTTTCATTTGTACATAAACTTGTTTATTACAAAGGCACCGGAATGTTTGCTAACAAAACTTGATCTTTGGAACTTAGTCATTTTTTTTTTTTTTTTGCAATTACAGTTGACATTCAGTATTTATATTAGTTTCGGGTGTATAGCATAGCCATTAGACTCATATAATTGACAAAATGGCCCTCGTGATTAGTCTAGTACCCATCCGACACTGCACGTAATAATTACAATATTATTGACTATATTCCGTATGCTGTACTCTACATCCCTATGACTATTTTGTAACTACCAACTTATATTTCTTCATCCTTTCCTTATTTTCACCCAACCCTGCAAGCTCCCTCCCTTCTGGCAACTATCTGTTTGTTCTCTGTATCTATGAGTCTGTTTCTGTTTTGTTTTGTCATTTATTTTGTTCTTTAGATTTCACATAAAAGTGAGAGTGTAGGTATTTGTCTTTCCCTGTCTGACTTACTTCACTTAGTATAATACCCTCTACGTTATCCATGTTGTTGCAAATGGTAAGATTTCATTTTTTTCAATGCCCAAGATATGTACCACATCTTCTGTATCCAGGACACTTAGGTTGCTTCCATACTTGGCTATTGTAAATAACACTGCAGTGAACATGGTGGTGCATGGTAACCATAGCTAATAATATGTTGTATACTTTAAATTCGCCAGTAGAGTATATCTCATATTCTCACCACAAAAAAAGAAAAATAGTAACTGTGTGAGGTAATAAATATGTTAATTAGCTTAATTGTGATAATCATTTCTATACATATATAATATATAAACATTAAAAAATGTGATCTTTTAGCATAGCGAAAGAGAAAATCATAAAAACATTAAATTTTGTACAGACTTGGCATCTCTCATGAAATTTATATAAAACTACCAGATATTAATATGGTAATTTTTTTAATCTGGCTTCTTCCTGATCCTCACTTATGAATTCAAGGGTAAGTAGTTTACTTGGGATATGATCCCAGGAAACACTCAGTTAAAAGAGTGGGGAAGTGAGGCCAGGGAAAGAAGGAAGGGAGCTCATTTCCCAGTGAATCATTTTGAGGTATAATGACGGGGAGGGGACATTCCTACTTCCTTCCCTTGGTTTCCACACTCATGCATTCCACCTTTTTAGGGCAGAGCCAGTGTGGGGAGGGGAAATCTTATCTGTAGCATTTGCTAATTTTCATATATAAATACTTCCACTATGGCCTGCTTCAAATTACCTATTTGAGTTCAACCGGGTTTAGAAATTTTCTGAAAAGTTAATGGTTTTTTATGAGCAGACACAAGCTGGTACCAGCACATCTATGAACATGGCACTATGGTGGAAAGTACATGTTGCATCTGAAGCACAACATTCCAACTTGGAGATTTTCATCTCCAAGTTGTACATTTAAGAGACTGCCTAATGTTTTGTCAAGGTGACAACTCCTAGTAACGTATGGTAGACCCAATGAATCCTGCAGTCATTTATTTGTTCATTAATGGACCTCTTTTACCATAAAATAGGTTGCTTAGTTTGAGGAGGTATTATGCAGGATTCCATGATGATACTCCATGATGATAAATCAGGCAATATGATGAACCTAGAGAAATGAGGCACCGTGAAAGGAAAGGAGATATCATAACTGAAATATATATCAGTAACAAGAAAAACAAAATTTACCCACCCACTATAACCTCTCCAGAGAGGTAAAATTGAATATAATCTATTTGACATCAAGTTGCTGGTTGTCTTTTTGAAAGGTGATACTGTATTGAAGAGTTAACATTGGACAATTCCCAATAGGTTGGTCATTGACGGTAACTATATCACATTTGGTAAGAAAGAGCCCCTGCTTTTAGTCCAAGGTACATGCTCTTTATATCTGTTACAGGTTTCTTCATTCATGATCCCATTTTGCTAGCAGTACAGTTGCCTCAAACAAAGCTTGGGTGACCTCCAATGGACAAATCATCTTATCCACCCAATTGTTCAGTACCTCCTTTGTAATAAATGGTCTCTAGTGCTCATTGATGTGAGACAAAGAGATATGTATATTTTATGCCTACTCACGTAGCTCTATCCTCATGCTTCTTATCCAGAACTGGGGAATGTCTTCCAGTCTTGCTCCTTTAAGGGCATTGGTGAACTAACCAAGCCATTTGCCATCATGCAGGAGCCCCTGTGTTTTCTTATCTCAGGCTTCTTATTCCTTCACACCAAGTTGTTGACCAGATATATTTTGCCCCAAGATCCCCTCTCAACACCCATTCCCTGGCATATTCTCTCAGTATCTGCTGGTCCATATTAGGCAGACCTCACATCTCTTTTGTTGAATATTCATTCTCTTTTTGTATTCCTGGAGCAGAGACTTCTTTTCCAGTTAGGTCATTTTGAGACTAACCTATTGCTTAGAGCTATGAGGTGAGATGAAATTGATCTTAAGAAGAGCAAGGGTCATCTTTTATGATCTCTAAGAATGGAGAAACTACTACCCTCTAAGAAGAGATTATTTCTGCCTATCAGGAAGGTAGAGGGGAATTTGGAAGTCCAGTGTTTTCAATTGCATCCACATGATATCTTCATTGTCCTCTTGGGGTCCTTTGCCTATCAGTGTCCTAATTTTTGTGTAGAAACTTGCCAAGACTGTGAATACAGCCTCCTTTATAATTATGTAACTCTCAAAAGCAAATTTTAAGTCATCCCTTGCTAGCACACACTGACTTTCTCACAACAGGAGATGAAAATCTCTTTATCAGCTGCCATAGAAGCTTCTGTCTTTTGCACTTTGCCCTTAGTTGATACTTTGCTGACCTTAGGTTGTCTTTTTCTTCAATGAATTTGATAACAACCAATTTCTAGCCCTTACAATCGCTATATTTCTCAAATGTTGCCTCTTCAGTCTGTATTGTGTTCCAATCATTGCAAATGAAAGTCTTAGCAATTGTGATACCACAGCCTCAGAACTGTTTCATTTTGCTTTTGCCTGCAGTTATGACTGATATGCAGCCAGTTACCAGCGAAGTCTTTGTTACCACATGGCTGGAAAATGATTTAATTCTAGAATCCCATCCTAAGACTCTGCTTCCTAAGACCACTGCTTATATCAACTTACATTTCATTTCCCAGAAATGAAATAGTCCCTGAGTCAAGGATCCAAGTACAAATGGTTTATTTGGAAAGTACTTCTAGGAAAGACTTAAGTGATACGTGAGAAGTAAAACAAAAAAGAGAACTAATGGATGATGGACTACTAAACAAGTTATGTTCTGAGTAAGGAGAGCTTAATCTTCTGGGCAATTCTGAGAACCACTGTAGGTTACACGAATCAGAGTAATCCCTTCCAAGGGGAAAATATGCTGGAATATTTAAATTTACTGATTGCTTCCCGGTGTTCCCAGGCTCCATGTGCACAGGCAGAAGGCTCCCAGAAATCCCGGGCGGTTAAATTGGGGCCGACAAGGAAATATGGGTAGAGCACCAGCACGGGTACCTCCGTTAGAAACTGAACGGTGCTGACAATAAATGTTAAATGTGTTCTAAAGGAATGTTCTTATTACACAGGATAAACGGCTTCGAATGAAGTTTATGCTTTCAGTAATTAGACAGCAACTGATGACTTTTTTCCTAATTACGATAAAGAATTTATGGGATTGATATTGGGATTTTTAATGCCTGACAAGTTTTAAAGACCCTTGCTTTTCCTTAAAATATTATGGTTGTTAAATGTGTATTTTTTTAAAAGAAAATTGTTAACTAACTCCTTAAGAAAACCAATTTCAAGATATTCCTTTGTGGTTTCTGTGAACCAAGTTAATACAGACTTTATTGGTGCGTTGATAGCTCTTTGTAAATTTTTACATGGGCGTCCTCACTTGGTGTAGCTTGAACATGTAAGTTAAAAGCAAATGTAGAACTTGTAGAAAGTTTGTGGAAAGTACTGAGTGGAAATGCATTTGATCTGGAAGTAATGTATCTCAATACTGAAAATTAAAAATTATTAAAGTATGTCAGTTACATATTCAGAAGTAGGGGAAAAGAGTAATATCGAAAGATGCACAACTCATGCAAATTGTAAAGTAAATATTGCAGGAAGATATTTGAAAGATGAAGTTATAGTTATTTCCCGTACTACTCCCAGAGAAATTTATTGCTGATCTCCGGTCCTAGTATATTGGCTTGTTTGGGTTAGTTACTTTAAATTTACTTCAGTTGTTTATGGTCATTATTTACCATAAGACGATAAATATTTTTGTCAACTATACTTAGAATGTTTTTACTTAACTATACACTTGTTTAATTTTATTATTTCAGAATAATCATTAGTACATTTTCATGATTGAAAAGTCACTAAATGATTTTACGTGATCGTACTATTCCAGAGAATAGATTTGCCCTTCAGAAAATCAATATGAAGATCTAAAGTAGACATGTATTTATTGTTTATCTTATTATATTATGTCATTGTTTATCTTATTAATACTTACTGTATTAATCTTCAATTTAATCACAAGTCATACAGAATTTAGTTATTTTTAAAAACTGCTCATGTGGCAAGAACTGTTCTTTGTATTTTTATAACTCATTTAGTCTTTGCGACAATCATATGAGGTAGATAATATCACTACACTTAATTTTACAGATATAGAAAAAGAGATTTCTGGGAACTTTCTAAGGGAGAAGACAGAATTGGAACACAGCCATCTTCATTTATGAGACTAGATTTAACCACAAAGTTATGTGGCCAATATTTGAAAAAAAATATATAAAATGAGTTTACTAACTATTGTGAAACCTTATATATTTACGTAAAAATCAAAAATACAAAAGTTTTAAAGTTCTAAGATAAAAAATATGATTAGGTTATAAAACAAAAATAAATGCTTTTTAAATCTAAATTTATTATCCATTTTTAAATAGGAATGTCATGTTTTGGTAGAAGAATTCTTTTAGGAAATTTACTATATTTTGGCTTTAAAAAGCATATATGAATCCAATTACTTTTATAATTGAAAATAAATACTAAACACTATAACTGGATTATACATTTTGCCTAAGCAATATGTCTTTTTATATATTTATTTACTTTACTTGTATTTTTTGCTCTTATACCTCATGTTCTTTTTTACTTAATTTCAACCACATTAACTTCATAATTTAAAAGAAATTCTTCAATTTTATTAGTTACTATGTTTTATTTAGGAGTATAAAATGTCAAATTGATACATTAAAGAGAATTAATTCTTACGCAACATTTTGGTAAGAAAAGAGTAAAATTATGTTACTTTCTTTAACATACATTCTCATTAAATACAAACTTACAAATTTAAGGATACGGAAATCTAATTATTTCAGAATAAGTAATGTTTGGTGTGTGTGCATGTATTTTTTTCTCTCTCTCTCTCTCTCTGAAACTGTTTGAAAGTCTAGGAAAGAAACAATAATAACTTTGAGTTTTTGTAACTTCAGGGAGGCATAATAATAAGGCACCTGGAATCCTGGTAGTGTGATTCTGTAATGAACTTTGACAGTATTTTTCCACAAAGCCCTCATGCATTTCTCTTCATCCTCATCCTAATGTCATGTCAGTCATCCAAAGAGTTATGATGCAATCTATATGAATACTTTTCCAAAGTTGCCCAGAACCACCAGACAAAAAAATCAAGCAACCTCTCGTTTTTCAGGCCTATATTTCTAAATTTTTTCTTTGGTTTGAAGAACAATAGTTTTATATTTAAATCATGTATAAGATGTCCGAATGAAGGCTACATCATTTCCTAGTGTTCTTTTATCTCCAGGGCTGTTTTTTGTTGCAGAAAGGAAGCCTGCTGTTAAGCAGAGCTTAAATGCAAGCATAATGGAGCTGTTTTCCCACTAATCCAGTTATACGCTTTGATAGAAGTAAGTGGTAGATGATAAGAGCAGCAATTGAATCACAGCATGTTCTGATTTACATGCAAAATTTCAAATGTGGGCACACTGAGTGGAATTTGTTTATAAAAGTGAGGGAGTTAGACATTTTCTTAGAAGTTGCAAGCCAGTGTATGCTGATTATGGACAATATGTAAAAAGTTAACAGCTGAGGAAAGAGGTCAATGTTTTAATAAAATCACATATATCCTTACTTAAGAAATAGATGCGTATGTTATGATTATATTAAGGATCTTTGGGCCAGTTTTCTTCCGGAAAGCTTTTCTAATTCATGATCATTATAAAATGCTGTCTTTGATTACTCATCAGAAAGAAATAATCAAAATATAATTCTTCATAATATGTTTCCTATTAGTTGTAAGAGAGAATTGTTTTAAGTAAACTCTCCCCTTTGCCTAGATTGCAGTCAACAGTTCTAGGAGTAGCAATCTCTAAATGCTAGTGCAGAATGAGGAGTGAGGAACCATAGCCACACAGGCTGGGAAAGGGATGATCATGATGGAATGATATGGTGACATTAGTAAGGCTCACCTCCGGTTAAGTGACCTACTTCCCAGTCTTCTTAGATAATCCTGCCTCTTACGTGTTCTCATTGAATTGCATATTAACAATGCACAACCTTTGAAATGACTAGTTATATGATCTTGTACAAGTTAAGTAAGGTTATAAATCTGTTTTTCCTCTTTGAAATAGAAAAATCACATTTAACTTGCCAGAATGTTGTTGAGCACCCCATGAAATAAAACATGTAAAGTGCTTACATACTGGAGTCATTATTATGTTTATTGTTATTATTATCATTTTCTAGTACTTTTCTACTGACTGTTGGGAGACAGTTCTTCATGAATATGTCACAATTCTTCAAGTCTAAGCATTAACAGCCAATGTGCTCAGATTTTGTCCATTCCAGGATAGTGAAGAGATTTACATAGCAGAGTAATTACAATATTGGGTATATATGATCAAGGGCTTCCCTCATCTTGGGATTTCTTGCCAAAAATATACCTACTGCTGGTGCAGATGACCTCTGGCCCTCCCCCGTCCCCTGTGGGAATTGGGGTTTGGGTGCAAACAGAGATGTTACTGTGGCTACTGTTATTGCTATGAGTAATAAGCTGCCTTTTGTCTCTGAGCAGAGGACTTGCATCTCTAAAACTGTAGGAGGCTAACTTGTTAACTTACAAGTAGGTGAAATTTCAGACATTTCCCACTTTTTGACTTGACAGTTTAACACCAACTAATGTCAGAGTAGAGGTTTATTTAAATATGGAATCGCACTGTTATATGTAAGAAAGACCTAATTTGGTTTGTTCCTTTTCCTATGAGCTTTAAATTTCAGATTTCCTTCTAAAGTATGCCTGCCTAATGGTTTTCTTAGTTTAGGACCTTTTCTGCATATGATAACAAGCACATTTGTAAGTTGCTGCACAATTTAAATTAAAAAGTTACTTTTAGACCCTTACAAAATGGGCCTTTTCTTTTTTGCCAGAGCTCAAGTAAAATGAAAGATATTTGGTATGCCAATACAGTTTGTGATAAATGAATTCTAGGAGAATAATTTCATTTCAAGTCTTATAAAATAGTCATCTATTAAGATTTCAGGAACACTGTATGTTGATTTATATCTAAATTATGTCAACAAACCAAAATATTGGCATTTTCCCTTGCTACTTAAAATGGGGCCTGTGGCCAAGCAGCATGAGCAGCACCTGGCAACTGGTTAGAAATGTAGAATCTCAAACTCCACCCCAGACCGATGGAGCCAAAATCTGCAGTTAGCAAGTCTCTTGAGGAATTCAGGGAACATTACAGAGTACATTCAGCAAAGTCCAATGGGCACCTGTCTGGGCTTTTTATAACTAATCATGCTTATTATTGACTTAGATTTTAAAATCTTGGTACTTCATAGAATTACTAGTACTATGGATGTTTATGAAAGTGTTTATTTTGTAGCCATTTCCTTTTTGGAAGGGAGTTATTAAAAAAACAGGAAGAAGGAGTAGAATTAAGTTCATTAAAAAAACAAAGTTCTTTCTATCATACTTTTTTAAAAGGTAAAGATGGTTACTTTTTAAAATTATCTTCATTTATAAAACAAAAAACTATAAATTGTAAAGAAAAGATTGAAATTCTAGGAAAATTTAGAGATCATAATAATAGACCAAGTAATCAAAGTTATTTAGTTAAAAAAAAATTGCCAAAGTATAACTTAATCGCTTTGCAAGTATAAGGAAAGTTTATAAGATATTGACAAGCATGAGAAATATTTTTTCTATTAATTACATGATACACTAAAGATGAATTTTGGTACTTAAAATTTAGTTGTGTTTGTAGTTTTAGAAATAGCAAAGTAGGTGAGGCAGAGGGAATACTTTTATCTTGAACTGAACTATTATTTTTAAAAATATAAATGTTATTGACTTATTGGCTGGGGCTTGAGGATTAGGAAAAGACTCCATGCCAGTAAGCACAGATGTAGGTGTGTACTTATTGGAAAAGATTTTTCAAAGTACAGTTATTCATTTAATTTTGAGTATAGGTAAAGAGAGTGACTAGGACTGACCCGAACTGTAGTCTTGGCAGAGTTCCTTATGTTACTTCAATTAAATTAAGCCGCCATATTAGAACTTATTATTTAGCAGGTTTAAATTCAAAAGAAATTAAAATATAAAGTGATACTGTACTAAAGTACTTATTAGTAGAATGTATAGACTTAAACCTTAATTTTTGAATAGCAAAATCTCATTTCAGCAAAATCCTAAAGGAGTAAAAAATCATTTTGAGAATTTTGATGTCTTCACTAGAGCTTGGAAACATGTACTAAGACAGGAACGCCTTTTTTTTTTGTATGTTCTGTTGTGCAGGGCTTCGTCATAAAATGACAATTTTCATGTTAAGGTCTCATAAATTTCAAGTGCAAATACTGGCATTTGCTTTTTCCCACTACGTTCCTAGTGTTTTGTTAAATAATTCATGCCGATTGTATCCTTTAAAATATATTCCAATTTTTTTTCACTCCTCATGAAATCTCTTCTCTTTAACCCTATGTGCTATTAATTAGTTATCTTTTTTGTCTGTTTTTTTATTAATTTATATCATATCATACTCTTTTTAATATGTATTTCATATATATGAAATAGTTGTATAATATATATAATATTTGATCTTAATGGAACTGAGTTAGATTGAGTGTAAAATTTTTGAATGTAGTTGGTAATTTTATGTTGATCCCAGATGCTGTTTCATGTTTAGAACTCATTGGTGATGTTAATAACCTTGTTTAAAAAACAGATCTGTCCTTTCCATTAGGTACATGTCTTACAGATATGCACAAATTAGTAATCACATCTGTTTACCCTGAGTCTTAATGTTTCCACGTTTATACAGCTGCATGTTATCACCCCACATTGCTCAGGTCTTTGTTTGAATGCTTCCTTATTATAGAGGTCTTCTTTGATGACCATGTCTTCAAAATCATTCTAGTTTTAGTTACTGTATCACTTCAGTTATTGTCTATCACTTTACCTTACTTCATTTTTGTTTATAACGTTTCTCTCCATCTGATATTTTATGTATGTGTTTGTTCCTTATTTTCTATATCCCTGTACTTCTTCCTTGCCAGGAATGGATATTTCTTTGAATTTAGAGGCTGTTTTGCTCAAATGTTACTGTGTATAGATTTCAAGGCACATAGTGGCCCTTCTTGAATTGACTTTGACTCTACTTCTTTGTCAGTCATAACAGTGCTAGGGGAAAAAGTGCTACATAGATGTCAGAATTTTATAACAAATTTCAATCAGTGATAAAATATCTTTGTGTTTTTAAAGGATCGGAGTTATCTTCACTCATCAGTGTTGCACTATCTCTACTCTGCAAATACATTAGATATGTATGTCATTCTCTTTGTGTTTTTTAGGAAATCCAGCAATCTTTACAACTGCTCTTTTTTCAAGTAACAAAGATGTTCCAAGTAATCAGCTTTAGGTACAGTGAAATATTGAACACGTTGGCCAGCTCTGTATCATAGTGTTGGTGAAAAGGAAGAGAATAAAGAGTATAAGATCATTTGGTCATTTTATTAAAGCTTCATCTTTGGGAGCTGGCATTTAAATTTCCACAAGGCTATGAAAAAATAATTGTAATATAAATAATGCTAATATGATTACTATATCTCAAGATGATGGAGAAAATGCTGTTCGTCTTTATAGTCAGACAAGTGTTATTATATCAGGATTGCACAGTGGTTGATTAGAAGATGGTTGAGAAAATATAAATATTGAGTAGTGAGTCAGAAGCTTAATACAAATTACTTTTGAAGCAAAAGTATAGCACTCTCAATTGAAATTCTACTAAAGGCATTTAATTAAGTTTAAAAGTTTACTGTGTCGAAACAGTAATAGAATATATTAAAATGACAGCTGGGACTTATGTAGAAATGTATTCAATGTTTCAACGAAGGTCAACAGACTGAATTTTGGGTATGCCATTATTCAAGTTAATTGAAATATTTGTTTAAAAATGAAAACATTTGGCTAAAGTTTTGATGGCAATGGTTTATAATTTTAGGCAAACACAAATTTTAATTGATAATGTTGCCAATATTTTCACTATTTTATTGGTGCCATTTTCTTTCAACATATACAGAATATATTATTCCTACTCATTTATGTAATTTTTTTCCTTGATAGTTATAACTATCAGAGCTAAATGATATTATTTTAGAATATGAGGGGCTTTCTCAGCAATCTAGTAAAATCGTTTATTTCAGAAAGGAGAGACCTAAAGTGGTCTCAGAGGAGATAATTGAATCTTGTAGCCATTTGATGCTTATTAGAGGCAGGGCCTGGACTAGATCTGGTTTTCCTAAATGGAATTTTCCTAAATGGAATTAAAAAGTGGAAATTTTTTTATCATTTTTTTTTTTTAAATAGGCCAAAAACAAACAAAACAACAAAAAACTACAAACCAGCAGTGTTCAGCCACAGCAAGGTCAATTTCAGGACAAGAGGGTTCAAGTTCCAGATGCCATTAACAAAGATATTCCTGGTGTTTCTGTGGGAGAGTAATCACACCTTCTGGTTTTCCCTAGCCAGGCATTAATAGAAATTAAAATTATATTCACAACATTAGCAAAAATCATGAATTACCTAGTAATACTTTTAATAATGTATCTGGGACCTGCATTTTAAGACGGAAGAGAATATATGATGTATATGTAAAAGAGTTAAAATGGAAATAGTTATAAATGTGGAATTAATGAATAATTCTTCCTGGAATGAAAAGCTGACTTATATGAAGATGTCAGTTTTTCTCAAATTTATTTGGTAAATGTAATTTTAATGTAACAAAAGAACAGTTCTGAAGTTTAATAGGAAGACGAAAGAAATAGTATTATAGGATACAGTTTGTCAGCTTCCTCCTCTGGTATACACATTGAAAATGATTAGACATTGTAGAGTGAGTGTGTCAGGTGTTTGGGATAGAAGCAGATTTCTGACTCTTTGTTGCTGTGTGACTCTGGGCACTTTGCTTTACACTCTAAGACTCATTTCCTCAACTGTATAATAGAAACCATATTAAAACTGAAATCATAAGCTTGGTGAAGGTTAAATGAATTTCATACATGTAAAGTTATAATTCTCAGTATACGTTGGCTAATATTCTTATTATTAATATTAAAAAGTAAGAAGTTGATGGAATATGGAAAACAGTAAAGAAGTAAAAATATTCTAGAAGTTTGTTCCAAATTGTAATTTATTATAAAGAATGAATCGCAAACCAGTAATTATTCAATGAAAGGGAAAACTGACCAGCTCTTTGAAAAAAACAGATTACTCTAATTTTTACCTCATACTATTGGAGAAATAAATTTCAACATGACTAAACACTAAAGTGTAAAATAAGCAAACAAAATCATCAAATGTTAGTAGAGACTATAACTGAATATTTACCTGATCGATAGATGGTTTTCTAAGCATAACATTATTTTGTGAAATCACAAAGAATAGTTTCAAAATTAAAATTAGAATCTAAGCAACAAAATGGGGGGAAAAATAGGATTTACATTCCCCAGGATTTACATTCCCCAGGATTATTTTGCTTCATTAGCCATCAAGGAAATTCAAGTAATTACTATACTGAAATATTTTTTTTTTACTTAAAATTTAGCCATAAAAATGTTAAGTGTTTATGAGAATGAAGTAAGATTGTAATATATATATTGTAAATTGTTGCAAAATTTTTGGAAAGTAATTGGCAACAGATAAAGAACCTTAAAATCATTCTTAACAGGTACTAGGTGCATGTGTATGAATAAATGTTATCAGCTATTTTCTCTGGATTTTAAGATAATCATTTTATTTTATGATATTTTATAGTCTCCAAATGTTCTATATAAAATAGGAAAGTTAAAATAAATTAAAAGTAATTCTAATAGGATAAAAGTTAACCAAGATTTTGAAGATCACAGGCTGTTCACTTCCGTTTTATTTTTCCTGCATCGCCATCTGTTGTCCAAAATGTGGATAGCTTCCTAATTTGTAATTGTACTGCTTACCATGCAAAATTGTAAGTTTTTAAAATTTAGACAATGCATTTAAATTACTTTATATAATATAAATTTTTCTATAGATTATTTATTATCATTAAATTATGTTAAAGTTTACTCATATTTTGCAATTTAAAAAAATGTCCATGTTCCAAAGGTCTAGATTTGATCTCTTGTTTTTGCTGATCATCTACAGTTTGAACTTACAATTTTGCACTATATATATACATATATATATATATACATATGTATATATATATATATCTTTTCCATGCAAAAAAGAAAGGAAATGGATTAGAACAATATTTCAAAAACTAAGGAATTATAAATTATGTCAGTTTTGCCCATAAATAACGTTTTATGACTAAACAATGTACAAAGTACCCTAAAGTAAGTCTGCCTGTATCAGAGTTTAGAATCCATGGATGATGGAAAGGAATAGAAAGGAATAGAAATGTATACTGAGTAGTCAGACAAATATTCAAAACGCCACTTCTTTTTTTCTGCAGTGCCAACTGAAAGAATATTACCTCCAATTTTTTTTTTTTTATTTTTAAGTTTTATGGTAAAATACTTGAGCTCACCAGTCTTCTCAAAGATTGGTGCTTCGTGAACGTGTATTACAGGTACCGTTCCTAGACAAGGCTGCTTTCCAGGAACTTGATGCTTTGACTTACGCTGAATATCAAGGCAGTGCCAGCATTCATCATTTGTATCCAGGTTAATCTAAAGAGCAGCAGAGCCCCCTCTCTCAGGAGTATTGTATGAAGTGACTTCTTACTCAGTAGAAAATCAGAAAATAGATATTGCCTTACAAATCCAAAGGTTTTGAGAAATTAACAGTTTGTTCTGGCCCTAAAGTATCTTTTCATTTGACATGTGTACTTGACTATGATATTTAATAAGAATGTTTTTTAAAATTTGATGTTCATGGTTATCTGAGAGACTATTTTAAACATTAAACTGATGTTTGAGGGGCTCTTGTATCATTCCATTAGTGAACCTTATTTAAATCTCACTAAAGCTGATATTTTATTTATCCTAATTGCCTATCTGACTCTTTCTCATGAATCTAGGAATCCATTCTCATTTCAGTATTAAGTATACTAATTTTTACTAAAATAATCTTTTAAATGATGCAGTTTTGATTGCTTTGACATCTGTTTTATGCCAGGCTCTATGCTACATGTTCTACATACATCTTCATTTGACTATTTTAATAGTGTCTACTTGGCCAATTTTTTTTATATTTATGAATGTGTAAGTTTAACAACATATTGTAGAGCTAAAATACGATTAGTACACCAATAAGTCTATAGTTTGCCTATTGATCAACATTTTATATCATCTTTTAATTTTCTTAAACTCCATACATTTACTCAGTAAGTCTTTATAACATACTTATTATATGCCAAGTATTGAGGATATAATGGTGGGGTAGCCTTTTTTTTTTTTTTTTCATGTGGGCTTCTAATCCAGAGTCTATCAAGATACCATACAAAGAAGTATGATGTTATTACTATAATGTGTTCTATAAGAAGGAGCTATATGTAGGCCTAGGAGAGTTATGATAGAGTGACTTGACCTAGTGAGGGAAGGTCATAAAAGCCTTTTAGAAGGAAAGAATGTTGAGATAAATAGAAAAACCAAGTGTAGAAGAGAGGGAAGTGTAGGCAGAAGGAACAGAACATGTGAAAGAAATGAAAAGGATATCCAAATGCTGAAGTAGAGATGGCAAAGTCCTTCATGATTTCTACCCAGAAATCACACAACCCCACATGCCTTCCTGTCTCAGATGCTGGCAGAGATTTTCTTCAGCAACACCAATAAGGGACTTACTTGGTTGAATTTTGGAGGGCTCAGGAATGAAATCTGTGTGATATTAGTTTGGATTTCTGACTCCATAGGGTTAATTTAAAAACATAATTTTAAAAGAAGTATTTCTTAAAAGCAAAAGTAGGCTCTTTAAATCTACTTTCCTTAACTATATGCAGTTTCAAAGTTTTATAATGATATGTTATTAAACTTTTGCCCTAAGGTTTTTAATATATATGTGGTTTATATATTAAATACATGGTTTATAAATTAAAATCTAGACACATGTTACCAAAGGCTGCAATTTCAGTTTATGAAAATAAACCCGTTCTTTTTTTTTCTGTTCTAAAAGCAGGTGAGTATAAGATGTCTGTGAATATATTCCTATCTGATTTAGAACTTTTAAGATTTCTAATTCCTTTCCTTAGGAGAATAAGATTTGCTATAGGGATTTATCCTTTGTAAGTTATTCCTTTCTCTGCATTATTTATGAGTTTTATTATGAATATAATTATAATATTTCTGTTACACACTACTGAATTTGTATTTAATAAATTGAATTTACATTTAATCAGTTTGTGTTGAAGTGATTTAATGAGATGCTTCACTTTTCTGTGTTAAAAGCAGGTCAAGGCCAGTCAGAAGACTCAGGGCAATACATTATTCAGTGTTCATTTTCTGCAGAACTTGTAATTTTACCATGATTCATGGTTTAACTACATCAGTTAATAACATTTCCTATAACCATATCTAATAATTCTCTAAGGTTAGATGTTTTAATATTTTGGCAAACTATTTTTCTTTACTTTCTAACATGAGAATTCTCATATTCTTTTATTTTCAAAATGAAACATATAGATTACAATTGTGTCACATTATCAAAAAATGGAAAAGTGATAAAAGAGGAAGTGAGAGTTAGATGTGGATCTGAAGAGACTAAGTTTTCACATTCAAATTTATATAAAACAGCAAACAGATTTTTTCACCTCTTTCTGTTTTCCAGCATCATTTTCTTCCTTCACTCTTTCATATCAATCTTCTCTTGCTCTAATGACCATTCATTTTAAGAAGCCTTTCCTTCAACCCAGGTTCACCTGTACAGGTATCATCCTCTTTTCCTTCTCTGCTTCCCAGCCAATGGGCTTTGAAGACAGGCCTCCACACATGCTGTAACTCCCCATTATTCTTCAGTGCATTCCACTGCATGGATGAGTTCAGTAAGCCCTCATCTTCTCTGTCTCCGAACTGCAGTGTCTTCTTCCTGAGACTTTTTTCTCTCTCTCATCATCCAGGACAGTCCAGGCACCTTATTTCTTTCTCACCTCCACAGGAAGGAATTTAAATCTTATTTACTTTTCTCAAGAACTCCTCTTCTACTTCACCTTTATTTCACATGGTTTTAAACCAAATTTCTATGCTGAAGCTTTTTAAAATCTCTAAACAAGACTTCTTTTGAGCATCATGCTTTAAGTGTTATGATTTCTTGACATCCCATTTGCATATATCTCACTTATATTAAAACTCACCCTCACTTGAACTCTGCACTTCTCTTCCCTATTCCTGAAGCATCCCCGAACCCATCACTTCTCCAGTCCCTGGCCGTTTCAGCGCCCCTGTTGGAAGCTGACAATCATTCATAATACCACCACTTGCTTAATTCAACCACATATGCAATCCACCACCACGTCCTATTGCTTCTTCCTCCAAAATCGATCTGGAATCGCTCCTTTTCTGACCATCTCTACAAATAAAGCCATTTTGCATGTTCCAGCTAGGTTACCACAGTAGCCATCTAATTACCCCCACTCTTTTGTATTTTGCTCACCTTAAATCCATTTCTCAAACGACAGCTAGGGTGACCTCTTAAAATTCTAGATTAAATTATTTTGCTTTTGGCTTAAAATATTTCTGTGAC
The DNA here is from genome assembly GCA_003508835.1 of Eonycteris spelaea. Lineage (NCBI taxonomy): Eukaryota > Metazoa > Chordata > Mammalia > Chiroptera > Pteropodidae > Eonycteris > Eonycteris spelaea. The sequence goes on along the minus strand of PUFA01000033.1, from coordinate 7,694,792 downwards.
TTTTTATTTGACAGAAAATAAAGTACCGATGCTTCATATTTCCATTAGATACCCGCATGATCTAGCTCCAGCCTCCCTCCCTGAACTCATTTTGTATCGTTTGTCCTCATATGTGACTGAGCTAAACTCCTTCTTTCTGTTTCACTAAAAGGCTCCCATACCCTCCGCCCACATTAGGGCCTTTTTAATGTTGTTCTGTTTGCCTGTAATATTCTTTCTCCATTTTTTCCCCCCAGAAATCTCCCCTAACTGCTCACGGTCCAAATTAGAACCTAGTCCCTGATATTGTCTTCTAGAGCATAATATTATGTTGCTTAACAGAAGTAATCATAATTTATTGTGATATATTGATAGCTTGTGTAGAACTAGTTAAAATCCCAGACTTCTGACCTAGTGCTCATCTGAATTCTGTCTATCACTTATTTAGTGTGTAACTATGAACAAATTACCTAACCTCTATGCTTATTTCTTCGTGGATAATAATAACACTCATCTTGTAAGGCATTTGCCAAGAGAAGATTAATATTTATAGAGTGTATAGTGAATGCAGAACATAGTAAACACCATATAAGTGTTTACTTACGTGTGTGCACAAACCCAGTTTACTTAATGTGTTAAAGCACAAAACTATTACTTGCCATAATTCTTGAAATAACAGACTGATAGTAAATATTTGCTTAAAGGATTGTTGAAAAGTTCAGTGCACCTTATAATTAGGCTTCCATGATCTTCAGAGAAAAAAGAATGATGCATTATATTTATCATATATATTCGCTTATAAAATAAATTTTTTGGCTTCTAATCCACCTGTTGAAACCATTTAATTATGTTTTTGATCTGAGACTATCTTCACCATTTAATGTGTCTAGCCTCCACTTCCTAACAAGTATATTTTTATTATTCTTGTTTTGCCAATATGACAGTCAGGCCCCAAGAGCCTGAGGGAATTCCACAAGTAGCAGAGGTAATAAATGAGAGCATGATCCTACTCATCTTAATATCCAGGATCTTATTGCAGTACTCCTGTTGTTCTTATCTTTGGGGAATTAGCCAGTGAACTATGTGAATACTTTTTATAGGATTGGTGAAAACAATCACTTTGGTGATCATTCTTAAATTTTTCGGCTCGAGGCATCGGTTATTCGCGCTGAACTTCTCGAGGCAGGCGTCACTGGTGTTCATGTTTTCTCCTCCTGTAGCCTCTGTTGTTCAGGTCCTCATCACTTATAGCGATAACTCTGTAAGAATCTTTTGCCCTTTGTCTTGCCTCCCTCATTCCACTATAGTCTGTATATCACCTCTAGAGTAATAGTTCCAAAAAGCTACCAGTTGTTCTTCACAGTTTCAAATTGCTTTTCTGCTTTAACCCCCATAGGAAAACTCTACTCTCACATTTCAAAATTATTAAACCTCTGTTTCTTTAATTCAGTCTACTATCTTTCCATCTCGTTTGCCCTTAGGTGAAGCAAGTAAAATACTCAGTTTTTCCCTGTATCCTGCACAGGCATTATAATATCATTTCTGGTTTCTGAATACATTTCATTATTTGTTAGACTTTTTCATATAAATGCTCATGAAAATTGATAGCTAGCAGGAACCTCACATAACTCAAATCCCAAATTTATAATCAGGGAAACCAGGCATCAGGAGGTAAGTGACAGGCTCAAGGTTACAGTATAAGTTGGGGCTTAGGTGAAAGTATTGCTTGATCCTTAATGCACTTTTATTACCAATCTATTCCATTTTTTTTTGAAAGAGAAAGCAATACAACAGTATTGAGAATTATAAACAACAAATTCAACAAAAATTACATCGTTGATTTTAATATTTATATATATTTTTTATCTTTTGCAGTTTAACAGCAATGCCCAGGATGTAAGCTGTTTTCAGCACCTTGTGCAAGCAAATGTAAGAAACAAGAAAGTGTTGAAAGATGCAGTAAATAATATTACAGCAAAAGGAATCACAGATTATAAGAAGGGCTTTAGTTTTGCTTTTGAACAGTTGCTTAATGTAAGTATCAATACCATCCCCTTTGCTCTTTTATTATTGAATTATAGTAGCTGAATTTCAATATCCTGATAGTTACTGCTACTAGGAGAAATGACAGTGCTGTTTTTCATTTATTTAGAAAGCACATGTATCCAGGCAGTAGAAATCTTCGAACTACTTGTATTTCTAAATACATAATTCAAATGGCATAAAAAATGTAGATTTCCTTTTAGATCTGTCTTCTCATTCTTTTTTATACTGTTTAAAAACACATATGTAAAGTTATTAATACTGTATAAGCACTTAAAAAATTAGTTTGTGTATTTAGATCATTTTTTTTCTTATCTCAGTTACTGTAGTATTTATCTGGAAACTTGTACTCTTAATCATCAAATGGTTGCTGGATATATTTTAGTTTTAAACATCTAGTTTGAGTCTTTAAGTTGCTCCTAAATGTACAAAAAAAGTTCAAATTGTAGACATTAAAGTGACTAGGAAGATAAGTTCCAGAGAAGGAATTCCTTCCTCAGGGAAGATTCCCTTGAACAAACCACCTCGATGTCTAGAGCTAGACTGTTAGACTCTGGCATGGCTACTGTCTGCCTCGTATCATAGTGGGTATCTTACTGTGGACTGTATTTTCAAATGGCCATGTCATCTCTGTCACTTTCAACTATTTAAAAGTAGGAGCCATCATTCAGTTTTGTATATCTCAAGAGACAATATTATCGCTGTGGTCAAGAGTGTGGACCTAACATCTGTGTACCTTGGTTTCCTCTCTTATAAAATGGGGTCACCATAGCATGTACATCAGAGGGTTGTGAACAGGATTGTTTTTTGTTTACAGAATCTCACACATAGCACACCTCATGTGTATGTAAGTTGTTGGGCTGGTGTTGGAGTCATAATCATTGATATTATAATTAATGACTAGCACATGGCTGGTACAGAGTTCGCTCATAATTCCTATCATATTTGCCGAATCACTGAATAAATTCTTACATATGGTCTTTTCTGCAAATCTGACTTTGTTCCCTAAATGACTCTTCTAAACAGTTTTCGGATGTCCTATTAGTTGATTCATTCATTCGTTCATTCAGCCAGTGTTTATTGAGTGCCTCACAATTTCCTGTCACAGTGCTAGAGTTGGAATTATAGAAATAAATAAAACCATCTGTTCTCAAGAAGATCAAGCATAAGGCACTAAATCATTACCTTAGTACAATGCATTAGGGCCATTACAGAACATTCAGAGTATGTTTACTGGAGCAACATGGAGGGACTCAACTTACCCAAAAGAGGTCAGGAAAGTATGGCATAACTTTGAAAACAGGATTTTGAGGAATGAGTAGACTCTAGGGAGGTAGATGAGAAAGGTGAAATCATTCCAGATAAAAAGAACAGCATGAACAAACGCACAGAAGTATGCCAGATAATGTGGTACGTTGCAAGAATTGCAGGCCGTTTGGCATGGCTGGGACATAGCCATATAGAAGCAGTGATGAAAATGGAAAAACCATGAGGTATCAGTTAATAAAGTCTTTAGGAGCAAACAAAAGTTTACAGTATGAAAATGACATGATCTAACTAATGTTCTAAGTTAAGAAGCTATTGTAGAAATCCTGGTTTTGGAATAGAAGTGAAGAGATGTTAAAGAGTGACTTGGTTACTGGGTTGGGGAAGAAATTGCTGAGAGGGGGAGGGATTTGGGTGACTAAATTGTTTGAACTAGAATGGGAAGTGGGTGATGGCACAAGAATCTAGATAGTGGGAATGTGAGGGTAGAAAGAGCTCAGTTTCTGTTATGTTGAATTGAGGTGATGATATTTATTAGATGCTGTAAGATAAGCAAGGGAGACAGAAAAGCAAAGAATTTCAACAGTGCAATTTTCAAGAGAAGTTATCTTTGGTAAAATGTACATGTTTTATTAAGTGACACATGTTCATAATAAAAAAATGAAAACTCAAAACTTTGAAATTCAAATGTAATTGACCATTAGATTGAGATATATTCTTTCTGTAGTAAAGAAATATAATTTTTAAAAATAAAAATTATTTTTCTCTTGAGTCAGTAATCGAGTTTTCTAGATCTTGTCATTTTAATTATTCTTCGTATTGTTCATTTGCTTCACTTCGTTCCCTCCTATTCTAGGGTTTAATTGTGAAATGATAAGGGGTCTCAGGCCTAATGAACTATCGCAGAGACAGTCTCATTAGAGAAGCCACATTAACTTTAAGATTCTTTACTAGTTACTGATAAAATAGAATTTTACTCCTATTGGCCTCTAACACAATTGTATATGATTTTTAATATGTCTCAGTTATTCCTGGAGTAAATCTCAGCTGTTCTTTCTGTCTTCCACATGCCCTTATGTATTATATTTGTTCATTTTAAAATAATTTTCCCAAGAGTCATAGCCTGCCTTATTTAAAGTTGAAGCATATTTTGTTATCTCTTTTAAACATATCTAGTCGTATTATCAAACATGCCATTTCATGTTTTTTTGCTTATCCTTACAAGGTTTACCTTTAAGATCACTGAAGCAAGTATCAAATAGAATTAGACATACCATTTATTATATAAAAATTAAATTAAGATTTGAATTAATCTTCAGTACTATTGCATAAAAATTATCAAATAAATTGAGATGCATTTTTCAAAAAAATTTTTGAATGTGTATATGTTGGATGCTGTGCTATGTGCTGGCAACTCAGGGATACTACAAAGCAGTTTATGAAGTCACATATTAAAGTAAGTTACCAACTCTACTCATGATAATTTTATTGAAATAGTCAAGTTCTTTACTTAATTAGTTACAAGCCAGTTAGATATAATTGTTGTGACTGTGTGATTCTTTAGATAATTACAAATTCACTGAGAAGTTGTTGTGATGTACTTAACTCTAACACAAGTCCTAGAAGGCTACCCATGTTGAAAACAAAACATTTCTTTGTATCCCTTTTGTGTGTGTGTCCTAGTATCTATCTCTCCTTGAAAAGATTATTTTAAAAATATACAAATGATCAGCAAGACCCAGTGTGCTAATTTATACTGATATTTGCATTCAAGAATAGTAACACCTCTGTCACTTTAAAAAAAAAATATATATGAAACCAATGGGTTAGGGGAGGAAATGTTGACTTGAGGAGTTAATGGTTTCTTTGAGGAGATGTGTTCTATAGAGTTAGATATATTAATCTAAATTTCTAGAGGGGGATTTAGACATGGAAGATAGATGTGGGAGTTATTCCCGTTTGGTTGTAAAGAAATGGTCAGAAATAAAGGTTAAAAAAAAAATGAAACCAAGTCCTGTTGTAAAAACTTTACTTATTTTATAACTTATAAGAAATAGTCCTTTAGGTATGTATTATTTTGCCCATTTTCAAATGTGCAGATAAAAAAGACAAATTATCAGAAAAATTAGTTTTAATTAAGAGATTTCAACACCTTTCACAAAAGTATCTTGATAATAAAATATGTAACTTTTGTATAATCAGATTTTCAGATGATTATCTTCAAAGATAAGAACCATGCTTAAATGGGATAAATTATATTAGTTGATACTTATGTTTTCACAATGTTTGCATAAAAACTTTAACTGCCAATGTTCTAATGACCTTATCTAATGTGATGACAGTATATGTAACAGAATCTTGTTATCAATAGAGGACAGTGTTATCTTAATTAACTTTTATAACAGGAAATGGGGTTTATCTTATTTGAAAAATAAGATGGAGTATGGACCTTCAATAAGCTTAAACAAACAGGAGAATTAATGATTTTTAAAAAATTAGTAATTTAAAGACCAAAACTGTGCCACAATCACATGTGCTGTTAAGCATTTGAAACGTGCCTGGTCTGAATCAAAATATTTTAAGCATAAAATACACATTAAGATTTGAAGGATTATTATAAAAGAAAATAATATAACATCTTAATGAATTTTATATCGATTCATATTGAATTGATAATACTTTAGATGGCTAGGTTAAATAAAATATATTATTCTAATTAACTTGAGGTATATTTTCTTTCTTCGGTGTGGCTATTGGAAAATAAAATTACAAATTAGGCCTACAGCACTAGGCTGGAAGTTTGATATTTTGAAAGAAGCCGAACATTAATAAATTGTGGTATCTTTTATTCTCAATACTTTCACAAACGTATTTAACAATAGTAGAAAGGCTGGGATTATAATTTCAGATCTCAAAGAAGTCCAGCTTTCTAAATTAGTTGTTTATTTTAGTGGCCCTTTGGTGCTAATCCATTGTTCTCCTATGTTTGACTCTTTGGGGATCTTAAAGAAAGGTTAGGAAAGGATTTTACTATTGGAATTTAGTCTTTCAAAATTAGAATGTGTGTGGTGGGTTGAGAGAGGATAGAAGGATATTCTGAGAACAGGTCTGGACATTTATAAAGATGTGAAAGAGAATTGGGTGTTAGGGTTCAGCTAGGAGTTTACAATTTAAAGTGAACAAAGTAGGAATAAGGAGGGAAGAGAGGGACAATGTTTGTAAATAGATTGAAAATATAGGTGAAAGGGTATATACATTTTTATTAATATAATTTATTTTGGTATAAATTGTAGGAGCATAAAATTGACATAATAACTATTAATTCCTTTAAAATCTATTTATTAATCAACCACTGAGAGGTTATTATATGCTGGGTACTTTCCTAGTCAAGGAAACACTGAACAAAAAAGACAAAACTTCATGCCCTCATGGTACTTACCTTCAATGTGGGAAGCCAACAGTAAGCAAACAACATATGTACTTTATATATAAAAGAGTATAAAATCCTATGAAGAAAAATGCAGCCTGGGAGGGAGATTGTAATTTAAAATGTATTTTTCAGGTATGTCCTCACTGATAAGGTAACATTTGATTAGAGGCCTGAAGGAATAAGACCTGTGGAGGTCTGGGGAGAGGCGGCGGGGTGAAGAGGAGGCCCTGTGTAGGGGTGGGCCTGGCCTGATCCAGGAGCTGGTTTTAGAATATACTAATTGAGCAGATATTTTATTCATTACTTGCAACCTGTCCATGCTCTTTCATATGCTTTACATGTTCTACCTTTTATTGTGAATGTTGTACTTTTTTTTTTTTACAGTATAATGTTTCCAGAGCCAACTGCAATAAGATTATTATGTTGTTTACTGATGGAGGAGAAGAGAGAGCCCAGGAGATCTTTGCCAAATACAACAAGGACAAAAAAGTGAGCGTAATTTTACAGTATTTTATTTTTAATATTTGTTTATGGGTATTTAAAAAGAGATAGTCGGGGAGGAACAGTGAGAGGAATTAAAAACACTAGTGGTACCAATTATATAGTCATACAGATCACAGATTATAAACCAAGGTCTGAATTACAGAATTGTTAAATATATTTTTATCAGATTCATTAGTAACTTATGACTAATTTACTAATAAAATAATTTTAACCTATAGAATTCTATTTGATTCTTCTGAATAAATTCTATATTAAAAAATGTTATAGGAAAAGAGAAACCAGAAGAGAATAGAAAAATAGGTATAATTTAGGTTTTTCTGGGATAAATTTATGATATTATTTAATTATTAAAAATTAATATAGTAGCACTAAAATTTCCTATAGACAAAAGATTTATCAGCACAGACATTTTTTTTGGAGATTTACAAATAAAGCAATTTACAACAGCAAAAGCTATATCTTTGAAAACCAATTCCTTAAAAAAAAATATTTCAGACAAACCATTTTTAAAGGTATATTAGTTCATTAAGCAAAGAATGTGAAGACAAGTATCTCAAGGTTGGAATATATTTGTTTCATGGTTGTTTGACTTCAAAGGAACCGATTCCGATGGTTCACCCATGTAACGGAACCTGCTGTCACTGTAGAGGATACCGACTGTAACTATTTTTTCTAGCAGTCTTACTATCAGCTCATTTCAATTTTCTGATTCCATAACTGGTAAGAGAACAAAGATTCTCAACTTGGCTTCTTAAAATGCTGAAGATCCACATACACACACGAAAGTAATGATAAATTATAAGCTGTTTCTTATGTTTCAAAAATTCTAACAGAGCTTATACATTTATCCAGAAGACTATCTGCAGGGTAAAATGTCAATTTGCTTTGCTTTTAATTGGAATTTGACCATTTAGAGAGTTGTAGCTCATCATTAGCTCTACTACATTGTTTTATGTACTTTTCAGTAATTAAAGAGAGAGAGAAATTTATTAATTAATATATTTAGATAGTTTTCTAGGAAAAACATTGTAAATAATAGGATATAGCCTTAATGAAAACTTTTGGAACACTTTGAAATATTCTAAGGTACTTTTTAGGCTATGTGTGATCTAAATATGATCAAAGAATTGAAAACATATATACACATAAACTTCAAATTAATCACAAATCTTTTTAATACTCAACTTTCTGAATACTGCATAAGCTATAAGTATGTCATATGACATAAGTTTAATGCAAGGGTTAAGGTGCTTTTTTTAAACACCTGGTTATTTTAATGGTGAAAAGTCATTTCTTTTGAAAAAAAGTTGGTAGGTAGACTGAATTGTTGATTGTGAATACTTTCCAATGATACCTTGATTTTATGAATATTTTTCAAAATTATCATAATTAAAAGTGGGAAGATGCAGATGTATTAACCTAAGATATACTGTATTTTACTTATTTAGTAACTTCTACTCATTGTTCCAAAGTCAGGGCAATATCACCACCTAGAGGATGTCCTTGATACCCACTTCCCCTTCAGGCTCATTTAGGTACTTGTGCCCTGATTCCATAGCACACTGTGTGGAGTCCTTTGTGTCTCTCCTGTGACCCTGTCTGGATTACAAGGTCCTATAAGACTGGGTCTGTGTCTGTTTTATGTCCTAAGGAAAACAGTTATATTCTACTCTCTATTTTCACAAATTGTTCAGTTAATTGAATAAATGAAGAATTCACTGGTTTAAAGTCATTTTTCTATGTGTATGTCCTAAAACATCCAATCTAAATATTATTATCTTGAAACACTGCTTCTCTTCTCCTTCACCTTTTATAGAACTAAACTTTTTAAACAAAGGCATTTCGTGACATGCTAAACCACATATTAAATGATTCATATTACATTTACTTTTATAAAACTGATGAATCTAGTCATATTCAACAATACTGCTGGTTTTTTAATTGATATATTTACTGCTGTGCTTTAAGGGCACATACCCTTTGTTAATGCCAAAGCAATTTTTAAAAATAGGCAGTTAGCACTTAGTTTTTGTGATTTTTAAAATGAATGTTTTTTATCATAAAAATTAACATATTCTTGGAATTAAATACTTTATTTCTGTGATTCTAATTCCAGTGGCTACAGCAAAGTTCTGTGATACACAAAAACATACTTATATTCCTACATATTCATATATAGCCACACATATTTATATCTATTTAAAATGGGCATCCCCTCTGTCCATTGTATCTCTAAGAACAAGGGACCCCGTGTGTAACTCTAGCATGACCTCTCTTACATAAAGTGGTATGCATAAAGCCAACAGGTGGTTGAGAAGTAAATGAGGGATGAGGAAGTAGAAATCAGAACATAAACTATTTTTTCTAAAGTCTTTGAAGCTTCTCTAAGAAATATTGCGAAAAAAAAAATATGGCAGTCAACTTGGAATCAAGCCATCGGCACACACACGTATGTGTGTGTACATATAAATTTTTTTTAAGATGGAAGAGCTAATTAATTATCACATATTATAGGATAGTGAAAGGGTACACTGATAGGAAAGTTTATTGATATGAAACAGAGAAAAGATGTAGATCTTTAAAAGAGGAGGGATTGAGAGAGATACAGATCACAGATTTCTGAAGTGGACAAGTGAGAATTATATTTCTTGAAACATTGTTGCTCCACATTTAAAATGTACTCAACTTTCAAGTTTGATAGCTTCCCACATTTTCTAACGTGAGAAAACTTTGTTAAACAAACAAATATTCATCTCTTGGTTTTTGCATGTTCTGTATCCACTAACAATAAGGCTAGATGAAAGCAGACAACCACTTTTAATTCAGTTACACCTTTGAGTGTATTTGTATTTTGTCCAGACAGCATTTACATAGTTAATTGTTTATGTCAAGGACACATGTGTGCAATAATGTGTATATATGTACATACTAAAATTGTGTATATATGTAGAGAGATATTTTTTTAAAGCATCTTCAGATATAGCTACAAATAATTGTGGAGAAATTGAAGAATCCGTTCTAACTTTCCCTTCTCACTCAAACTTTCCAACCTTCCACCCACCCTGTCTGAGACATTTGCAGCCCACAGACATTGATTTGGAAGACAATTGTCTATCTTTGTCATCTGAGGATATGTATGACCAATTCTATACTTGCAGAATTAATATTTGTTACATAATAAATTTATCAACTCAGAATTTCACTAGCCACGTTATCTTTCAAATGATCAATAAGTAAAAATGAAATTCATTAGATAGATATAAATTTTCAGTACTCTTAGAAATTATATATTTGATTCTAACTTTATTTTCAAATACACTCTTTAGAAGTTTACTTGTAGCTTAAAAACATCAACATTACAAAGTTATAAAAAAAAGTCTGATGTTTAAAAAAAATCTGAAAACTACTCTCTGAACCCTACTGTTGCCTCAAGCCTCTTGCTTGGCATTAATATGGCTGCTTATTGCTTCATTTGCACTCATTTTTCATCCAGATGACATCAGAAATCATTCAGAGCACCCAGGTAGGTGTGATGAGATATGTCCAGAGAGCTGATGAATGAAGCTGCAGATAAACAGCACAATTTAATGAGGCCAAAAGGTTTGAGAATTAGAACAGAATGTTTGGGTTCTTTTGTGAAATGTATTGCTCTTGGGAATGAATAGACTTGATTATAGATAGGTACAGCTTTAAAACTAAATCCATGTTAATCTCCCCACACAGCTGTTTCGAATTAAAATGCATTCACTTTCTAATCTTTACCTGTAGTAATGCCATTCCTTAGGGCTCACCCATGTGTACAAGACGCCCTTAAAAATGGTGCCAAAAGTAAAATGAACTCTATCACAGAGTCCAAACAAATGAATAAAGAAAAGTAAAACCAGACACAATGTTGAAAGATAATTCCCAGGCCTACCAAAATTAAAGATAGCTGCTTTTCTGTAGAATAGCAAAGGGATTGGTTAGCAATACATACCTAAGATTCTAGCCAACTAGAAAATAGTTCTCTGATTCTTAGTTCTCAAAATTAATCAAAAATGAAAAATTAAATCAAAATTAATAAAATGAACATTTCAAAATAACTAGTAAATTGAATAAGGACAAGTGAGAACAAAGCATGTGATGTGGAATAATTTTCAAAATAAAGGATTCATAGCTAAAGTTATAATTGTCTGAAAATATATGCATTATTTAAATTCTTTTAAAAACAATTGGAAAAGTCTTTCCTAGATTTCTGTCAAATCCTGAGTTGAGAGATAAATCTCTGTATGGCCTTAAAATATCTAGAGCAAGTCACAAATGACTGAATCTGCCTATGTGTTTATATAGTAAGTAAAAATTGTCAAGTTTTCAACAGATGGTAGGAAAAATTACTTATGGAAAATAATTACCTTTTCTAATGTCTCTGTCTTCTTCATAAGACAAAAATGAAATCTTTGTAAGAAATGTTCAAACATAATAATGAAAGGCATTCAGATTTGTAAAATTATTTAATACTATTTAACACATGTAGTGCATCTAAAAAGTTTGATTTTGGATGTTTTGGTACTTTCAACAGTTTCTAAAAGATTTTCAGCTTAAAGTAGGAATTATACCCTTGTTCATAAAAATCAAATGTATTATTTATGCTGGAGTTACTATATAGCTAAAAACGGTAATTACAAAGTATATTGGCCCTGCCAATAGAGAGAGTATCAATTTAAAGAGCAGGCTTTGTGTGTGTATGTGTGTTGTCCTCCTCTCTAACACATTAATATGTTTTTTTCCTTCGAATAAAATTAACATTGACAATTCCCAGAATTAAGAAAATCTACATTTTCTTTAGGTTTGACTATAAAACCTACTTCTACGTATGTTATAGTCTTTAGTATCTAAAACACATCTAATGAAAAATAAGTTTAAGAATTAAGCACAAAATATATAATATAATGTTAACTTTAAAGTGCAGAAAATGCACTTGAAGTAACTTCTAGGTAGAATTATACCACCTACAATTGAGATTGCCCATTGTTTGTGTTAAGACAGACCAGAAAAAGCAGACTTTTCTTGGCCGCCTTCTGAGGTTAGGAACTCTGCACACAATTCATCTCCGCAGGGGTGTCCTCCTCACTCAGTCTTTCTACAGTTTTCATCTTTCCCCAGAAAGCTGCTTTACCATTCTCTGTGTTAGCATTCTGTTTCTTCTTCGTTTTCTTTCTTCCAGATTACCTTTTTTTTTTTTAACTTATGTATTTGTTTACTTTTTATTTCAGACTTCTCTCTATTATAAGCTCCGTGAAGGTAGGGGCTGTGTTCGTTTGTAAACTGACCATTGAACCCTCAGAGGCTATCACGGTGCTTTTGATGTACAGTAATTACCAAATATTTACTGATATGTTCAACTGATACCTATCAGTAAATATGCAAGAAATATGTACTTAAGGTAAATTATAAGAAATTCACAAATGTCAGGAAAAATTCAATAGTTTTGTTCTTTTAATAGAAAATCAGTTTTTCAGTATTTTTTTTTTTATATTTGGAATGTTGAGTAAAATTGATGTTCCACTCTTACAGATCATTTTATAAGTAGGGAGGGCTTACATTTATATAAAAAATGATCGCATTGATGACACCTTTCCATCTAACACATAGTTTGTCATGAGTATTCTCATTATTAGTGTCAGTGAAATATTTGGCATTACTCAAGAATAATATATTAAATAAATCACTCTATCGCATATTTTATGATATCTCAGCTGACAGTAGTCTTTTCAGAGCTACAAATTTCTTGGAAATGTCATGTACCCATAGCTTATTCCTCCTTTATTAAGTATTATAAATGTAGACAGAGGGAAGAGAAACTCGAAATTACTTCATTATAACCTGATAATGTGAGGGGAGTTCATTATAATTGTTGTTAATAAATTAAAAATACCAACATAAACCCAAGGCATATATTTACATTATGCACCAAAATATAAGACATGTGAAAGAAATATCAGATCATGTATGTACAACCTAGATGACCATTGCATTTTGTTTTCCTCTTTTAAGTTGTTTTGTATTATTTACTTAAATCTAACAGGCGTACATTAAATTCTTGCTTCTATCAGACCCTTGGAAATGCCACATAGACATATCTCATATGGACACGATCACATTTAGACAACATTAGCCTCTTTTCTTTAGAAATTATTGCTAAGTGTAATAGAGTGAACCAAATTTGTTCTTCTAGAAAGATATTATGTTGAGTTATTTTAAGTTCTTGAGGCGTGAAAGGCTAATGTCACACTATTGAAAAATGCTACCTCATTGAATAGCTTGACTATAGAAGACAGTGTGGTCATCATTGTCATTGTTGTAATAATCATCACCATCTTCATTACTGTATTTATAGAGCTAATAATTTTTCATATATTGTAAATGCTTTATATGTATCATTTCATTTTCAACTTGATTAATCATATGATAAAAGTATTTTTATTACCATCAGCTTCATCCCCTTAACTGAGAAGTTAAGTAACTTGTTGAAAGTTTTGCAGCTACTAAGTGACAGAGTCGAGAATTTAAATGGTCTACAATCCAAATTTCATAACCTTATGTGGAATGCTACTGACTGGTCATCCGTCTTTCTCTTTTGGGGAGCCCTGTGGCTACGCCAGTCATCGTTTGCCCACCCAGGAGCCTTCCTTCTAGTAAGACAACAGGATTTTACCACTAGGGGACATGTTCCTCACAGCCTTAACTGACTAAGATGGATTAATCTAAACCATCGAAACTTTGCGGGCTGCAAACTACCTTACAGATCATTGGACCTTATAAAATAAATTAAGTGTGAAAGGTGAATTCAGACACTTTTATTTATTTTATAATGCTATAAAACTAGAGATATGGGTTATTCAAATGCTCTGGATTCTGATATATTTGTGAGTTATAGAAACCACTGTAGAATTTTATCCTAAAATATTTAGTCCAATCTAGTATTTTTATAGGCTTAATGCCAAAATGTTTAGTACAAATAGTAAATTAATAAAACCCTTTTCTGACATCATTTTTCTAACATGTTTCGATAGCTGAAGTTTTTATTTTAGTGTTATTGGCTTGCTTTCTTCATAGTCTCATTTCCATTATTCCTTGGAGATTTGCCTATTGTAAATTAAACTTGAACTCTGGGTAACTGATAATTGTTGAGGTGACAGTTTCCAGTAACTGTTCCGCTGGGAAACGAGAAATTCCTACGGCTTTCTAAAATAGGTTGACCCTGTGGCTTTAGAAAAATCTTAATTGACGACAAGTATTTTAGTCTTCAACAAACAAAACAAAATAAAAAACAGATTAGCAGAAGTCCAGAAGTGTAGGATAAAGTTATAAATCATTGGTATAATGTAAGAAACAAATCAGTAATATATTTTAAAGAACCGAATTTGTTAATTAAGTTTTCTCTGATCAAGTAAGCCAGCCTTGATATTTCAACTTTATTTTATTAAAATCGTATTTTGTTTAGAGAACAATGGTTTTTGAAGCAATTGAAGGCCAAATTGTGTCAGTTTAAGGACTGATTTTTAATTTTTTAAAGTTTAATTTTGTTTAATATGCTGTCAAATTTCTTTTGCTTCTATGAATATGCTTATAAAACTAAGCATGAGTCAAGAATTATGAGAACTGTTTTCATTCTCTAGGAATAATATATTATGTATGTGGCATGTGTTAAGGATGCTTTATTTTGCCTGCAAAGGTTTATTTAACTCCATTAAGCAAGTCTGAATAGCATTAAAAAAAAAAGATTAAGAATTTACCATGATGTAATGAAACTGCCCAAATTACAAAATGTAAGACAACTGCCAGCCCAATTTTGACTCTATTCTATTCTAATGAAATGATTCACATGTCAGTTGACATGACATGTGTCTTAGATCCCTCTGGTAAGAAGTTGAGACCACTCATTTGACTATTGGCTTTTTTTTTAATATTTAAGAAATATTTATTTCTATTTATGTCTAAGGTACTACAATAGATGCAATAGATAAAATAGTAAAATCTTGGAACTGTTTTAACCTAATCCAATGTTTATTTAGCACTACCTTCCATGTTATTTCTGATGAAGACCTGAGCTCCAGGATTTTGAAAAATATTTTTTAAAGCCATCTATGGCTATACATGTCTCATATGTGAACCTCACAGAAGTAAATATTTTGAAATGAGCCTATCTAAAAATCATACAGATTAGTTGAAGAACACTAAGCAAATTTTCTAGGATCGTTTCACTTAGAACAGAAAGTTCCCAGTGTGCATTTGTTACTTGAATCTGGTGTTGTGATTATAAATGTACTATGAAGCATAAGTAAGAGAACTTTTTCTCTACGAAAGTTGACTTTGTCTTGATGTATAAATGGTTTTAAGTAATTTGTTTAACTGAGACTTTAGATGAAATATATAGCTTGGATTTTGTATGTCATTCTAATTGTTTTTATATAAGACCATCTAAAGATACTAATAAGAAACAAACTTTAAAAATACACATCTACAAGAATATTTTTCCCTGATTTTTAAATTGTGCATATTTCAAAGATTGCTTTATTTTTCCTTTAGTCGAAATTATTGCTAAACAAGAATGGTAAATTTACAAAGTGAAAAACATGAGAAGAATGGGAGGATAACCATCATCTCTGTAGATTGTAGCATCTGGAGTTTTAGAGTTAGTTCATTAACTGTTCCACAGGGTGGCAGTAATATAGTATGGAATAGGAGGAATGCTGTCTACAAGTCCAAATGGAAAGTTAATGTGAAAAAAATCATCTTTTAAATTTTACTAATTTATTATGTATGTACATCATAAAATGTGTTTTGAACATGTTTATGACATCAATTAAGTTAAATATTTATTACATAATTATGTAAAATGTGTAAAAACCAAATTAAACATGGGTATGGCACCTGGGATTGAAATAATTTTTATTTTGTGGTGCGAGGGGCAGTGCTGGTTACGGTGAACTTTATTGACGGTGTATAACAAGCTAAGTAAGACTCCCTCAGCCCCTCTACTTCTCTGGGGAGTTTGGGATGGAAATTAGAGGTCAGGAGATACTCAATGTATTGGAGGATCAGTCTGGGGCAAGGACTCCCCAGAAGCTGAGGGCTTCTCTTCTTCTCACTAGGGCTGGTGGTCCAGGGTCCCTTAATCCTCGGAGTCCATATGGACCATAAGGTCCACCACCCTGTTGCTGTAGCTAAATTCATTGTGATACAAAGAAAAGAGCTTGAGGAAGTGGTCATTGAGGGCAGTGCCAGCCACCAGCATTGAAGGTAGAAGAGTGCATATCATTGTTAAAGTTGCGAGAAACAAAGCCTGGTCCTCAGTATAGCCCAGGATGACTTGAGGGGCCCTCTGATACCTGCTTCCCCGCTTTCTTGATGCCATGGTACTTGGCAACTTTCTCCAAGCAGCAGGTCAGATCCACAACTGAAACATTGGGGTAGGGCCCTGGAACCATGCCAGTGAGCTTAGCATTCAGCTTAGGGGTGACCTTGCCCACAGCCTTAGCAGGACTGGTAAAAACAGGGTTGACGTTTTGGGCAGCCCTGTGGCCATCATGCCACAGCTTCCCAAAGAGTATCCACAGTCTCCTGGATGGCAGTGATGGCATGGATTGTGGTCACAGGTTCTTCCACAATTCCAAAGTTGTCACAGATGACCTTGGTCAGGAGGCGAAGCAATTGGTGGTGCAGGAGGCATTACTGACATCCTTGAGGAAGTTATCATATTTCTTATGGTTCACACTCTTCACAAACATGGGGGCATCCACAGAAGGGGCAGAAATGATGACCCCCTTGGCTCCACTCTTCAAGTGAGCCCAGCCTTCTCCAAGATAGTGAAGACACCAGTGGACTCCACAACATATTCAGCACCGGCATCACCCCATTTGATGTTGGTGGAATCTCGCTCCTCGAGGATGGCAGTGGGCTTGAAGATGGGCTTTCCTCTGATGACAAGCTTCCTGTTCTCAGCCTTGACTGAGCCTTTGAACTTGCCATAAGTGGAATCATACTGGAACATGTAGGACCATCTAGTTGAGGTCAATGAAGGGTTCATTGATGGTGATAATATCCACTTTGACAGAGTTAAAATCAGTCTAGTGACCAGTTGAGGTCAATGAAGGGTTCATTGATGGTGATAATATCCACTTTGACAGAGTTAAAATCAGTCTAGTGGCCAAATCTGTTCACTCTGACCTTCACCATCACATCTCAGAGTCACTGCTGGCACTGCACAGGAAGATGTGGCTCTCTGTCAGATGAGAGGAGTAGAGAGCTTGAAATAATTTTTATATTGATTTTTGAGTAATTTTTATTAAACTCTCAATATATATATATTTATAAAACTCAAATATAAATATGTATTTATAAAAGTATTTCAGAAAATTCTAAGGTAATCTAAAATGATTAGATATATACGTGCATCTGTTTGGGGTGTGTGTGTGTCCACCAAGAGAAAAATAAGCATCTTACATGTATTAGAAAGATTTTGTAAATATTGTAATGGCAAGGCAGTTGCCGAACTTACAAAAAGAAGGTTTCAGTTATAATTCTTAAGATTTTAGTAACCATTGGGAGTTTAGAAAATTTCAGAAAAAAAAGGCCTTTAAAAATGTTGACAATAATGGAAATAAAATTTCAGAAGAGTAGTACAGATTATACATTTGTTATATGAGAATTATTAAATCACTTAATGTAACATATTCAAGTGGCCAAGGACCTATGTGAAAAATAAAAAGAAAAATGAGTACATTTTAAAATTTATGAAATTATAATTAATTGTGACAGAATGTACACCATCACAACCCAGCCCTAACCCTGAATTCTTTACTTTGGACTTCCGAGGGCTCCAAGTAGGCAAACTGTGGGGGTTAGGTAAAACTTTCGTAACAAAGCAAAGCACCAAGCTTTTTTTTTTTTTTTTTTTTTTTTCCACACTAGTATAGTTTTTGGCTGATTTAAGTGTTTATTTGGACTATTGAATGGATAACCTCAGTCAAAATAAAGACGTGGTATTTGTCTAAGTGTAGCCTCTATGTTATTAGAAATGCTTGCCTTCCAGTGACACAGATTCTTATTCATTTATTTCTTTTTACTGAAAAGTATTTTATGGAAAATGTTTTACTAGAACACTATTGTGTAACAGGAACAACTGGACAAAGCAACACTTTCAGTTGAAAATTGGAGACATGCTTTCAAATGTTAATTATGAAAAAGATCTCCAGGTGCTTTCTGGAGCATCTGTATTTTTTCCCTGTCCTGAGTTCAAGTGATAAATGTTTAGGGTATGGCAGTTAAATTGAATTAACAATAGGGTGGCCAACCTGTTTATAAAAATATTTCCATTAGAAGTAAGTTCAACTGTATAAGTAGTAGCACTCCATTGAAGTATATAGATAGCCTAAAAAATGACCCAATTGAAGAACTGAAGTAAATGAAATAGTTGCATCTTGAGAGAGAGAGAAAGGCAGGCAGAGTCAGTATCACTAACTTCTATCATTAACTTAGAACCAGTAATTGCCGGTACGGCTTAAGGTAATTGAAACTCAGCTGTGGCCACCAAATGGCTCCTTACATAACTAGCTAAGTCAAACCTAGACTGCTTAAGGGTGGCTCACATAAAACTTTACAAGTGAGACGGCAACATCCCCAATGTACATTTCAGGGCAGGGATTGTTATGATGTGGTTTCTGTGTGGCCAAGACAAGTGAAAGAACAGAGAACAGATGTGAAAACTCTTTTGAGATTTGTGCTCTGTGGTCATGTGGAAAAGATGAAACAGACAAAACAATTAGAAAATATCAATTCAAACAATCGACATGAATTAGGGAAAAGCTCTTAACATAGTTCAAACCAGAATACAAAATCATGGAAAAGTGATTTTCTGCATGTTTACCTTTAGAAAAAGCTAAAATGTTGAACTTAGAATATTGGTTTTCTTAGATTACTTAATTGATAAAAATCAATATTTGTTAAATAGGCATTTTATTAAATACTTGTTAACATCATTGAATTTATGCTTTATACTTTTATAGTATTTAAATTCAATGGCTTCCAATAACTATTTAAATTTAAATTACTATAATTTAAAAATCATCTCAATTGAATTTTTAAATATTTGCATATTTTAAAATATGCATGTTATATTGCATGTTAGACACAGTCATATTTTGGATCTCTTAAAAGTCTAAGAGCTTAAAATATTTATATATGCCCATCATCTTTTATAAAAAATAACTAATTAATTAACATTATCATATGTGTGCATCCAAAATATTTCCATAGTGTGAAAATAGCAAAACCATCACTAAATTTAGTTGCCTTAAGCAGCTAATAGTATAATGACCTTCTTTCTGTATACCTATGAATTAGAGAAATTTATTCTTTTTTCAGTGACTAGGTATATGGAAAATGTTTTAATCAGGTGAAACAGGTGAAATCAGGTTGAACCTGAAAGATGCCATTTCTATTAATGAAACCTTAGTCATTATCATGCCACAGGATCACGATATGGCGCAGGGCACCTAAGTACTGATTTAAAAATAATAACTGAAGTCTATGTATGTTTATAGTAGGAGATGTCATTTTCCTCTGGTGCCCTTCTGAATACTTTTCTGGCCTCGATTTTTCTTGTCACATTAATCAACTGAAAAATATGTCTTTATTTATTTTTTACTTTAGTTATTTTGTTGTACAGTTCAATTAATTTGTGTGCAGCCTAACAGATGCCTATTTTTCAATTCACCAGGTACGTGTATTCACATTTTCAGTTGGTCAACATAATTATGACAGAGGACCTATTCAGTGGATGGCCTGTGAGAATAAAGGTAACAGATCTCTTTTCTCAATCACATTTTATTAGAAGAAAAGTGACTTGGTAGTTGTAGTTCTACATATTATTATTTAAAGTAATCTAAAGTTGTAGCTAATTTTTATAGGAATTGAGGCAAGAATAAGATGCTGAACATGTTTTCTATAGAAAAAAACAGACAATACAACAAACTTTGGCATTAGTGTTACATTCAGACTCTGGTTATATTATTGTACCATCATAAAGGGATATGTTTTATTGAATGATACTTAATGGTGCTCATCAAATATAACTATACATGAAAAACTAAGAATGAAAGTATATCTGAATTATGTAAAACTTAGATATAAGAAACTATGACACATGTACTTTTTTTTCTGGTTAAATTATTGCTTTTTTAAACTTACTCATATATTCCTACATAATTCACATTTTGTGTAGTTAACCTATATTTCCTTGTACTTAGAAAATAAAAGATGTTATTTGAAAAATAAAGTGATTACATACAATAAAAAAACTAAATATATTCTAAAAGTTATATTTAGGCAAATATTTTGTATAAATATAATAATTATCAGATACCCTTGATTATGAATCTTTAATAATAATTGCCAATGCAAAAATATATATATTTTTAATGATGCCAAGTTCCCTACTGCTTTGTAGAAAAATAACATTTATTTTATACTAAGATAATGTAGCAAAATTTATAATAAAGTCTTTACATTTGTTGTGAATATACATTAATCAAACATTTTTCAAATATATCAGCAGTATTACTATTTTAGAATTTGCTCAATTAAAGTGAAAAAATGCTTTTTTCTCTTACAAAGCCATAAGTAATTGTGGCCTGTTATTATAATATAATATTTACATATATAAATATGTATATTTCAGGTTATTATTATGAAATTCCTTCTATTGGAGCAATAAGAATCAATACTCAGGTATGATTATTTAAAGTTGGTTTAGATTATTTTTTCAAAGTATAACATTTATTTTTTCCTTTAAATATGTTAATATGTAGAAAATAGGTGAAAATGGAAAATCCCACCATATTACATTTGTGGCAAATGATGAACATTATGGCCAATGTATTAGTTTTTATTTCATTAAGGTTCCAAGTCTTTTCAAACATCCAAATCTCAGGTAAAAAATATGTGAACATTTTCAGACGTTAAAAATGTCATACAAAATATATAAAATAAAATTTACTAATATTACCATTTCATGTACTTTGAACGTGGTTCTATTGAAAATAATTTAAATGAGTTTCTTGAAGTTGTAGGTACCACAGATATAATTAAAAATAATTATTCCCGACAAATTATATTGGATCCTACCTAGATGCCTCCCAGATAAACCCTGTAGTTATATTTACATGTTTAATATATACTTACGACAAGGAGATGATTTTTCTACAGCCATTCGTTTGAAAACAGGCCCATTCAAAAACGTCGTAAATTGCAGCAATTACATTAATTTTATATATATATTTTAAATATTCATAAATTACTATTTAAAATTATTACTCAATTTTAAACATAACCCAGGGCTTATAAAATAGACTAAGTCAAAATTTAGCATAAATAATATGGCATTTGTGGAAAAGAATACCGAATCTGTTGAATGTTGAAATGAAACAGCAGCTGCATTTGAGTCTGATGTCTAGATTTGGCACAGTATTTCATTTATTTTTTGATATGTTTAAATGTAGTTTTGAATTTCAGCCAATCTTTGATATGAAAGCAAATATGTGGCTGCTTTATTATTTCAGATTTGTGCAAGTCCATCCAGTAAATCACAAGCCTTAAATAGTTTAGATTAACATAAAACAATTCACAAGGAACATATTTCACTTATCATTGGCTATACCTCAGAAGGAGAATGTTTTGATTGTTACTAGAAAAAAACTGAGGTAGATATATTATATAAATGATATAAGTCAAATAATGTTGATTCAAAGTATGTAGACATGCCATTTATGGAGTATCCAAAGTAGGAATTAAATGATTACATACTTACTCCCTAACAATGTTGATTCTGTATTCATTTTTTTAACTCCAGACAAATTTTCCTCTTTGGAGATGATTTACTTTTATATAACATAGTTTTTAACCATTTAACTTTTTTTTTAATAAATAGGAATATTTGGACGTTCTGGGGAGACCAATGGTTTTAGCAGGAGACAAAGCTAAGCAGGTCCAATGGACAAATGTGTACTTGGATGCACTGGTAAGAGGCTGGCTGTTTAACCAAAAACATAGCGAAAGCACACAGCAGACTTCTACTTTATAGGTGACATTTCTTTATTCTTCATAAAACCTTTATAAAATTTCTTTTATCACCTTTTTTGCTAGAATTTAGATGTAAACCTGTATTTGTGTGTAGTAGAGAAGTGCAAAGGTGAAGTGCTACTTTCTTTTCTGGTTGATCCATTGAAAATGTAGAATTTCAAACCTAGAATCTTGAGTTATGGGAATTTCAATAACTTTATGAATATCTATGTTAAAAAATGCTGAAAGTGATGTGAATCAGTACTGAGCACTACAGATTTTGAACAGAAATTTTGAAATATTTTTAAAGTAAACTTCAACTAGCAGAAGCGTTACAACCTCCACAACTCAAACTAGACCTAACAAAGCTCAGAAGTACATGCAGTTAGGCAAAATTCTGACCCTATTCTGAATTCATCACAGATCTAATCACCTCTTCATGTATAATCCCTAGCTTTAGATCAACCCCAGCTGTTTGTAAAAATAAGCCATTGAGGTGATCGAATCTAATGTGAAATAACAAAAACATGTAAAGTCATTCACTGCACAATTGAAATTTTAGTACAGGTATTCTAACATATTTTCAAATAGTGGTTCCGAACTGCTAGTGATTTTGCCTCTCACAGGTTATTTGGAAATATCTATAGATATTTTTTAGCACAGTGACTAGGTTGGAGAGGGTAGCTACTGGCATCTAATGGATAGAGGCCAGAAATACTGCTAAACATCCTATAATGCACAAGAGAGCTCCCCCCTGCCACAAATACACACAACAAAGTGTTTATAAGGCTGAAGTTGAGAAATCTTGTTTTAATGTAATTTTTAATTTCCTGATATGACAGTTATAGATAGTAATTATCATACTTAATATTTATTCATATGCTTAATCTTAATAAGATTTTATTAATGACTTCACTAATGTAATATATTGAAGTGAATCAAAATGCTAAGCCCTGAAAAGTACATGCTGGAGTTCAATTATATGCTGATACTACTTTTTGAACACAATGATAAACCCAAAGGGCAAAATGCAATCCACTTAAAATTACTTATCATTTGGTTCTAGTAAAATAAACATATACAGGAAGTTAGAAAAAAATAGGCACTATTAACAGCAGCCTTGCATGCTAAGACAGATAAAGTGAAGCTTGCTTACTTCAAGCCCTAGCTAAAATTACTGTTCAGTGTTTCTTCTTGACATCACATATTTATTTAAGGTCACATGGTCATCTGAAGCTGTGGTTAAAATGTTTTGCTTTTCCCAATCTATCACAGGACAGAGTAGGATAGGGGGACCCAATAAGTATGCCCTGTTGTATTTCCTATGACCAGAAGTTCATTAACTAACAAGTCTGCGTTGTTGGTAAGGTTCTTACTGATAGCACAAATGAGAAATATTGAGGAATTTAGGTTCTCAATATGCTGTTCAATAAGCTGAAAGTAAATATAAAAAATGAAAAAAAAAAGAGGCACATTAATTGGCTGTTCAATGGACATACAAAATATTCTTTTTACTGACTCGAGAATGAAAAGAGACCAATCTTGTATCTTTAGTTATTTGTTTATAATCTCTGCACATAGCAGATTCAACGCATATACCGGTCAAAGTAACAGTTATATGAAGAAGGAAAGAGTAAAAATATTTTAAGACAAAATATAATAAACATAATAAACAAATGAAAAGAGCTCTAGAAATCCAGAAGAAAGAAGCCATATATTTGGGAATGGAATAAGGCGAGGTTAAAAAGATGGTAACACTTTAGCTGATTTATGACTTCAGTTAAACTTTCTCTAATTGGCGATGAGTAGTGAACCACACAAGAGATGTAGTATGAAAGTTGCCAAAGTGCTGGATATGTTGAAGAAATGGTGCCTCTCTCACTTTTGGAGATAATAGGAAATGAGGACAGAAATAAGACTGAGACTATTGTGGAGGGTTCATTTTATTTGGAAGATAAGATGAGATTATTTTTGTATAAAAAGAGAGATGAAAAAGAGTTGGGCTCTAGAAAATAAACCTCAAATAAATTCCAGGAGAGCAGAAATCTTGTTTTATCTTTTTTTTCTTTTTTTTAAATCTCTAGAAACTTGTACAGTACCAAGGAATAGCATACAATTTTTTTTGTCTGTGTAATAAATAAGGGAGAAAACAGAAGTTGGGCACCAATGAGTTCATCCATAAATTTGTGTAATATGTATCTCATTTGGACACATTTTACCATATTTAGAAGTAAATTATGGTATTCTATAAAAATGCAAAAGTGATCCAAAGAAAAGGATTGCATCCATATATACCTTCTGTATGCTAGTATGTATAAAGCTGTACATATACATTATAACTCAAATATAAATTTAATTAAGGATGTTTTCATTACCAAATAGTCTTGCTTAAGATTAAATAGAGATAATGTGTATATCATCGTGAACCCAACTACATGTAGTTGTTTTATTAATTTTATTTGTCCCTCAAAATTTGGTAGCTTATTCTGCTGAAACCCTCTCTATGATTGTCTTTCTTCACTAATTCAGTTACCGTTATTTTAGTGATTCCCACATGCACTATTATAACCATAGGCTAAGAGATTTTCTTCATGAGACCATGCTGTTTCTGGAATGAGAACAGAGGGCATGAGATTTAGATTTGAGGTCATTATTCATAAGAAAAATCATTAATATTTTTTGCTAATATTTTTCACTAATTCACTGATATTTTCTAAGCTTGGCGAATTTGAAATTACAAACAACTTAAAATTATTTAAAAAGTGATTTTTTGAAGATGAAATTTTGGCACAAAATAGTGGTAAAAATATCTAGTCGTTGCATATGGCAGTAATGAAAAAAAAAAGCAACCTCTTTCTTGAACTCAATTTGTTTTGATTTATCTCCAAGGATTCATTTAATATATGACATTATCTACGTGCTGACTAGCATGTCATTATTTTTGTTATACAAAACTGCTTATGACTGGGCTTTCATATTAGATGCTTGCAGTTTTCTTGTATACATTATTTTACTTTGTCAAAAATTACTATTTATTTTGGAGGGTATTTAGAAGCAATATTGCTTCTTTTGAACAGCATAGTGTTTGCCTAGAATATCCCAGAAAGGCAGTATCAATGACATGTTTCTTCTATTCAAATGTTGTTCTGCTACACATTTGTGAATAGCATGAAGCCTTGGACTTAGGGCATTAAACCAATTTTAGAATAGAGCTACAACAAAGGAATGTAAGTAAATCATTTGAAATATGTAAGATTCTAATATCCTTATGGACGCCTCTGATATTAGGTGAACTATCATCACGAAGAAAAGAGTTACTGAAATGTTTAATGTCCTTTGATTTTTTTTATTTTAAGTTATTTGCAGTGCTCTTGTAGACTATTATTTCAGATGGTGCATGCTTCCATAGCTGCCTAATAGATCTTGATTATTTCTAAGACATTTTCATTTATTTTTTAAAAAATAACCTTTCAAAATTAATTACTAGTTTTTTTTAATAAAATAACTCTAAAAATTGGTGTCATATGTCAAAGACTAGTACCATATGACAAAGTTTAAATTGTAATTTTAATTTGCCTCTTTTTTTCTGAATCTCTTTTTAGGAACTGGGACTTGTTATTACTGGAACTCTTCCGGTCTTCAACATAACTGGCCAAGTTGAAAATAAGACAAACTTAAAGGTTAAAAGTTAATTAATGAAATTAATAATAATAAATGATAAAGTGTGACGTTGAAGCTTATTGTGGATAAGATATATCTATAAGTGAATATATACAATGTAACTGTCTTGGGAGGCCAGAAGTAAAAGATAACAGCTGCTTATATGATAACCACCTAAGAAAAAGGAAATGCAGGTCAAGTTCTGTTTCCCCAGAGCCGAGATTCAGCTTCACTCCATTTAACTATGACCTGAGGAGAACACAAGTTCAGACTCTGGGAGTAATTATGTGATAAATGGGCAGTATTATTGCCTGCACATTTTTTTTTAAAATGTAAGATATTCATGGATTTCAAAAAGAAAAAAATCCAAAGAACAATACCATGACGATGTTGGTATCAGGTGTACATAGGTATATTTATTGAGTCATTCCTCCTCCAACCGCCATTCAATCAGGAGGTTTTTTTGATCATCATGCACCTTAAGACACTGATTTAAATGAATAGTTCTCTTTATTTTTTTCTATTTTTAAGATTCAGGAAAAAAACAATGAGTTTCATAAAA
The DNA here is from genome assembly GCA_003508835.1 of Eonycteris spelaea. Taxonomy (NCBI): domain Eukaryota; kingdom Metazoa; phylum Chordata; class Mammalia; order Chiroptera; family Pteropodidae; genus Eonycteris; species Eonycteris spelaea. The sequence goes on along the minus strand of PUFA01000033.1, from coordinate 7,668,249 downwards.
ATCTTGATTTCTACAGCACTGATATATTGTCAGTACAATAAAACGCTATCCACTAATTGTTCTGAAAGTTCTGAAAAAATGTTTCATGTACTCGTTAAATTCCATTTCTTATTTTTTAAATACTTTTGATTTAAAAGTAGGGTTGCATTCCTATTTCTTAGCTTGCATCAAAAGGAATTTAAGGACACAGTAGAAGTTAATTCTTTTCTAGTTCTAAATATTCATTTTATAGTTTGGTTGACATTCCTGATTTGAGGGAAATTTATTTCCAGTTTATGGTATAATGAAGCCTATTGTACTTAAAACGTTATTTAGTTATTATAAATTTCAATTGAGCTCCTTATTTTAATGATGTGGCCATAGAAAACATTGTTTATTCTTCTTTGGGAGCATGGGGACCATTACCATTCTTAAATATTTGTGGGTTATAGTACTGTAACTCATAAAGTAGTACTCTGTTTCCTTGTGTGGACTGTCTATAACTATACACTGGATTTTATATTTTCTTTGTAACATTTTAATTTATTTTATAATTTATATTATTCCATTTAAAACAAAAATTCATGATTCCAGATTTTAACACCATTTCCATCCTTATGTCCCATAGATTATTGTAACCGTTTGCCACCTAGCCTCCAGACCTGCAACTAAAACTATGATGCGCATCATCTGGTATTTAGAAGTTAGCAGCAAGCAGGTGGCGTTTTGAGGATTTCTATTTTATTACCAAAAGGTCACATAATTTTCAGGATAGTTGTACATACACAGTACTATCAACAGCAAAAATTTATGGTTTTTTTCATTCCATATTGCCCAGTATCTTTAAGCTGGACACTTTTGTGAATTTTTAATCATAGTACAGCACAACGTCAGTCTACATTCACATACATGGACGCACACATGCAAAAGTTCAAAGAGCTATAGCTTCTGCCTATCAGTAGAAATTAAAGATTAGGGGTATAAAAAGTATCAGATAAAAATTTTTATATGTTTTTATTTGTTAACCTCAGTCATCAAGATTTTATTTTGTAAGCTAAATAATAAGTTGTGGGAAAACAATCGAAGCGGAGAATCATTGTAACTTGACCAAAAATGTCTCACCCCTATACAAATGTGCAAGCTAGTGTAAAATACAACCACTGTCAAACAAAGGGATGAATAATATAATAATTGTGTACACATATGTAAATTTTTGGTATAAAACACACTACCTTTTTGCTGTCTTACTGTAGAACCAGCTGATTCTTGGTGTGATGGGAGTTGATGTGTCTTTGGAAGATATTAAAAGACTAACACCACGTTTTACAGTAAGATGCAGTTTACTTTTTTGGTATCTTTTCTATTTTAAAGCTCTGTACAGGTTGAACTCATCTGGAAAACATTAATTCTCAAAAATTATGTACTATTATCTTAGCAAAGGAACTAAATGTTAAAAGGATTCTTAAAATATTCTTCATGCTTAAAAATGCATATTTAAGGTTTAAAAGAATGAGAATTTCTGATTGTGACTCGGGGAACTCTAAGTCCTTGTTGTTTTTGTTTCAGTTGTGCCCCAATGGCTATTATTTTGCAATTGATCCTAATGGTTATGTTTTATTACATCCAAATCTTCAGCCAAAGGTATGTATATAATTTGTTTACAGTGAGTAGTGTTCTATACAGTTAATTATTAATGTTCTTAAGTTAGTCATTTTCAAATTCACTATAAACACTAACTATAAAGGAACATTATATCTGTAACATAAATGACAAGTTCCCAGTTTATAATATATGAAACTGTGAAAGCAATTTTCATTTTCTGTTACCAGTTTAGCTATCCAATATTTAGTCAACAAATATTCCTATTTTAGAAACAGCCATTATTACCACCCGTGCCTTAGTTTCTCCTCTCATCCCACATGGGAGTTTGTTTAAGGCTGTAAGATGATGGAGAGTGCCCCACCTGGGTGTGAAACTGATAGGTATAAGCAATGTCCCTCCATGCACAGGCTGCATTTTCCAACGCCCTTTACTTCTGGTAATTATCTCTCCTTTCCATGTCCCAGAGTGGCTTTTTTTTTTTTTCTCTACTATTGAGTAGGCTTGTAAAAATACGTATGAAATTCAGGAAGTAAAACTCTATGGGATGGGCTTCAGAAATGGAAAATGTTTATTAATCAGTGAATTATTGGGAAGTGATAAAATTTTGTAGATAAACCATTTATGCTAATCTGTATGTTTTCCAAGATATATTTTCTTAAAAAACTCATTCAAATTATTTCACTCTTCAATAATGCTTCACAGGTAGGGGGAAATTTAGAAGCAAAAGTTGGTAAAATCTTATATGATTGTTTTAATAAGCATCTTCAAGTTGTTAACTTTGAAAATAATACTGAAGATAGTTTAAACCACGCTGGAAGGAAATATATGCAGACTTGCATTCTACATTCTTTTCCCCGGTCATGAATATTTAATGTTAATAGTATTTTAGGACACACATACACATACAGTATGTGCATGTGCACGTGCGTGCACATGTACACACACACATACACACACAAGTTGAGTCATTTAAATGTTGTTCATATTAATAGATATTGAATGCAAAAACATAAATGTTTATATTGATATTGAATGCAAAAACATAAATGTTTATAATTAATCTCTCTATTTTAATTCCTCTTACTTTGGAACTTATTTCCATTTACAATTCATCACTATCTAAATATTTGCAATCAAATGTAGCTGCTGATCACACTATATTATTTTTAAAGTTATTATTTCATTATAAATGTGGTATAGGCTTTTTTCCCATTATTATTAGTCTGTCACAGATGTTTATAAACATGTCATGTTCTTGTTAATAGAGTTGTTTATGGTTGAATAAACATTCTGTGATTTTGCCATAATTGAAAAATTTTATCTCTTTATATCTTTTTAAGATTTCTAACAATTTGTGATATTATTATGAGGTCTTTGTATAGTCAGTGTAATTTAAATTATATTCTCATAACTAAAGTGAATTAAAAGCAGTGACAATGTAATGTGCTGAAGGGTGTGAAAGATCCCTATTTTTATGATTGTAGGTGTTAATGTATTCTCCAAAAGGAACTAAAATATATCAGGCAAAATTAAAGAATATTGAGAATAATACACATATGCTATATATATAAATCTATCATTTAGAAGTAAAAAATTTGAAAAATGTTTCTCCTTTTTGCATTCTTCTACTAATAATGAACATTTGTGTAAAGAATTTTATTACAATTTGAAAGATGTTAACATATTTCACTCATATTTGAAATAATTTACTAAAATTCATAAAATTATGTGAAAATATAAATTCTATATAAATCATTATTATAGCTCAAGTGATTTTTTTTCAGGATTATGTTAGCTTTCACATTTTTATATAGGAAATCATTAAAGCAAGTATGCAATGGAAAAATATTTAGAAAAATTTTATTTTAAAAACCATTAAAATAAATGTTTGAACAATTAATGTACTCTTTTTTTCTGAAATTTATACTTGTGAATTAAATGTGCTTGTGAATTCTCATCACTAATGGGTTAAACATTATGATTTCTATTTTGCATGTGATAGTGTATGCTATACAAATAGAGACAAGAACTTTGTAAAAGGATGATATAGTGAAAGATAGCTGTTTTTTAGAAATTGACAAATACAATATGGTAACAGCTAGTATAGTAACAAAATTAATATCAATTTTTTCATTTGAAATTCACCAGCAGAAATAAAGGAAAATAATAATATGTTCCACAGTACCTGTTACTATTTTAAAAAGGTCCAAGCCCAATGTTATGCAAATAGTCTTTCTGAATGCTTTGTTTTTCTTGAAACTATAATCTTAATTATTTCAGTACGATTTTGTTGTTTGTGGAAGGCAAAACAAGTGTCCTTTTAAAAGCTCAAAATATTAGTAAATAAAGCAGCTATGAACCTTTTGCATATCTAATTTTCTAAGAAATCATTACTTAACTTCTAATACACTATCACCACCATCATCACATTTAACAAATGCTGAATTATGTATCCTGTTTTATTTCAAAATGCATTTAATATTTTTTCCATTTTTTATGGAAATAACTAGATCAAGTATAGTTTTTAGATATCTCATGTTTGATCAAAATTAAGAAATATTTATTGTAAACAAAATTACATGTAATTGATGTTTTAGAAGTCAATATTTTAAAAAAAATATTCAGTGTTATGATTGAATTCTCCATCAGTTCCACAGATAAAACTTTTGGTATCACTTTAGAAAACAAAGGCAGAAATTTTAAGGGTTTAAGATTAAAACTTTAATATCCTATAAATTTATATTTTAACACATTGGAATCATGTAAATTCTAAAAATTTCTATTTTTTTTTTTTCTTGTTTTAATCAGCATAAAAGTTTTCTGAGAAGAACCATCTTTCTCATTTCCCACTTCATTTTTTTTCCCTAGGAAAAAGAATATTATAGTCATTTTGCTAAAAATATTCTTTTTTAGTATTTTTATCAGCATAACAATATTTACTAACATTATGTTTAAACTTTCATTTTATTTATTGACTCTTTATGCAATCTATGATACCTGTTTCTGATCAAGGAAATATCTGACCAAAATTGATTATAGAATAGAACCCTTACCTATGTTGAGATGTACTATGATGAATTATCATCTTTCTGTTGCTTTAGCCTATCGGTGTAGGTATACCAACAATTAATTTAAGAAAAAGGAGACCCAATGTTCAGGTAACTGTGAATGAAGTTAGCAGTGCCTTCAGATTTGCTAAATCAGCATTGAAATTAAGCTTCTCTTTCTAAAAGCATATTATTAATTCTGCCTTTCCTGACATCAAGCTTCCAGAGCATGAGATGGAGATGAGCATCATTTCTCAATAAACTAGAGCAAAAATGTTCTTAATGATGGCAGAGGGTATGCAATGGCTAACTACAGATTGCTAGCAAATTATGTAATAATGTTAACAATCAGAGTAATCATAATCAGTTGGCTTCTAAAAATAAATTTATTAAATATTGTGAAATTAGTGCCAAATCCATGCATTTCTAACAATTTGCTTCTGAAATTAACTTCTAAGTGTAAATAAAAATACAATTCTGATGTGATAGTTTTTATAAGCCACAAAATTTAAGCCAAAATTTCTTTGACTTTCTAAAAGTATATTTTTAGATTAGAAGTCAAATAAATTTCCCTTTAGTTAATTAAAAATATCCAAATTTGCAGGTAAATATTGTGAAGTTTTATTGTTTGGCAAATTCATTGCAAAATCTTTTCTCTATTGGAAACAAAATTTAAACTTTACTATGTGTATACGTATTTCTATAAGCACACTAAAAATAATGTAAAGGAATACTTCCTACATTTTAGCACAGTTAGGTAGAATTTCAGAAGTTTAAAGAAAGTTCAATATGACTTAAGGTTTTATATGTAAACCTATTATTTCTTTAAAAAAAAAAATCTGGGCAACATAATGCAGATGGTCCCTGACTTGTAATAGTTCAACTTACAATTTTCCAGCTTTACAATGGTGCCAAAGCAACACACAATCAGTAGAAACTGTCTTTGAATTTTGATCTATTCCTGGGCTTACGATATTTGTTATGATTCCTTCTGGTGATGCTGGGCAGTGGCAAGGAACTGCAGTTCCCAGTCAGCCACACAATCCCAAGGATAAACAACCAAGACTACCCGGTATTCATTGTATTAGATGCTTTCGCCCAACCGTAGGCTAATACTGTGTTCTGAGTACGTTTAAACATAGGTTACCCTAAGCTATGATGTTCGGTAGATTAGATGTATTAAATGCATTTTGACTTAGAATATTTTCAATTTATGATGAGTTTATTGGGATGTAAATCCCATTGTAAGTCGAGGAGCGTTTGTAGTGGAGAGGTAGTATGATATTAAGAAGATCATTAAGCTATGAATTATAGAATTGAGTTTTAGTTTAGTTCTACTTATACTCAATGCTGTACTTTTGAATAATTCTCTAAACCCCATAGTACTTCAGTTTTTTTTTTTTCATCTGAAAAGCAGGAGGATTGAAGTAATAATTGTTTTCTACCACACAGTATGTTTGTCTAGGAAATTTATATATACATATATATATAATCAATTCCAGACTCCATTTTCTGAAAATTCTGATTTCATTTAGGCAGGGATGGAATCCAGGCTTCTAATTAGTTTCTGAAGCTTTCCAGGTTGTTCTAAAAGCGTAGAGCCACTGTGTTAGTTAGGAGTGTCAGTTCCCCTTTAGCTCTAGAATTCCATTACAACTTGAATTTCATGTCATTGCATCAGTTTTTATATCCTTTATGATTCCTGTAGAGGTTAAAATTATACTTATGTCTTTTCTTGATATAATAAATTGTTTTTGTGTTACTTTTGCATGTTTCTTTCTGTGTATTATCTAAGCAGTCATCTACATGTTAGTAAATTTTTGTTTTTGCAGTACTTTCAAATATTGCATGTAAATATGATATAATTTAAAAATAAACAACCTGAAAAATGGTTTGTTTTATTTTTGTTTTCCTTTAAGGAAACCTCAAATGGCAAACTAGCAACCACACAAGACTTCTGAATTTGGGGAATATTTTTGAACTACGTATGTAGTATTTTTAATAATACTAACTACTTATTATTTCAATTTAAAATTTGTTAACAACGTTGCCTTTATTTTAGTTCCACAGGTGATGTGGTCATTATGTCAGCTGATATTCAAATTTTACAGATGAGAAATGTTAGCTCTTTAAAATATCAAACAAAAAGTATTGGAGTAAGAGAAAATGGATTCCAGTTTTCAATCCTTTCTCTGCTTTCTTAATAGATGATTCTACTTTTGATTTTTTAATCACTGATGGGTCTTTAAAAAATGGTCAGCCAGATTGCCATTTAAAAAGTACAGTTTATGCATTGACATTTTCCTTTACAATTTCATTTTCTTCTCTGTGTCTTTATATGTTGGATGGGACATGATCTCATATTGCCAATTCTTCCTGATAATGCCTCCTCCATGCATGCTGTTTTGGGTCTGCTCATGCTATGCATTATCCATGCATGTAAGATGATATCCTTATTTCTGTTTTTATGATTTTGATTTTTGCAGTGAGTAAGTTTGTTAAACGTTTAATACTGGTATGATGGTATTTGTTTTCATGGGACTTTAAATAAGCAACCTGAATAATATTTTCAATTTTAGAGTATCCTTTTGTTAGAGACATTCTCTTTTTGTTTTTTAAAGAAAGGAATTAGAGTTATTTTCAATATTGGTTTTTACTTTCTTCTTATGAAATATTCCACATTCAAATGAAAATTTGTTTCTGAGGCAAAAAAAATGCTGTCCAAACTCATGGTCAGTGTTGTCTTATTGAATAATCTAATACTTATTTTTAATATTCTAGAACCTTCTGATTCTAGATATGAGTTCATAAGCAGTAAATGTTATTTCAATAAAAGTACCCGACGCAGTTGAGGTTATTTTTGTATATTTTGTCTTGAAGAATCCTCATTCATCAAAACTCATGGGAATCTCATAAATTTTTATTGTTTAAATGTAGTTACTCTTTGAAGGAAGGCATTTTGGTCATAATTATAAAATAAAAACATGCTGTATGTACTATGTCATTCAACATTTAAGATAAATCAGACATGATTAATTTCAGTACATTTTAATTATCCTTGCATAATCGGCCCTCCTAAAACTGTTTAAAATAGTGATGATCTGAATATATTTTAGAAGAGCCTGTGAGGCTGAAATTACTAAAATTCTATTGACCTTTCACTAATACAACATGGTTATATTTATTACTTCTATCTAATATTCTCATAGTTAGTGGCATTTATTTTAGTAAACATTAAATATCCAATTCCTAAAATTTTGCAATTATAAAATAATAGACATTTATTATTATTTTATTGTTCTAGTGAACTTCGAAATTCACTATGATATGTGTTTACTTAGCAAGTGTTATAAGAGAACCAGTATATTTTTATTTATCAAAAAGTTCAGTAAATCTTCATTTTACAATTGACAAAAATGTTTAATGTTATATGAGGTAAATTTGGCAGGCTAACAGTTTTATTTGATATAGTCACTGCCTTGTTTCACAGTGCTTTTATTTATTGTTGGATGCCAGCAAGAAGAAGCAGTGAGATGTTAAAGCAGGAAACAAATTTAGTGAACCCAGGGATTATTATTCTCTTTAGACTTTAATTATAATAGCTAATGTTTATTAAAACCTTTTATGACAACCACAGTTTTATCTTATAAAATTTACTTAATTTGAATTATTGAAATATAATGTAAAATTTCTGAGGTCAACTATATGAAGCAAACTTGTATCTTTATGCATTTTAAGAAGGAAGAGATGTTTATGAGTTTCTTTTGCTTAGCAAATTCAAACATAATTTTTAAAATATTTTCCTCATGTAGTTTATTTTTTTTTTTGGAAAATAAGAAAGTATATTATTTATATATTTTCCTTGTTTTATTCCTATATATTATTCACCTGGCTATATTTTATTCCTTTCCATTCTAATTAAAGAACAAAAATTATAAATGAATCTTCAAAAGTCTTTTTCCCCAGAACTTGTGATTCTAAATGTAGTATCTAACACAGCACTCAAAATGAGACTGTTTTCAGTTGGTGATTAAAATGTGTTTGCTACACTTAAAGCTCAAATTCCTGGTCTATTTATTATTTTTTAAAAAAATATATGTGAAAGAATATACCTTTGTACAATTATTTTTGACGGCAATTTAATATACCTTAGGTAAGTAACTTTTACAGAATTAATTTTGTATGTAAATATCCATTGAATTAGTCTATGTAACATCATTTTACAGCATCTTATATGTTTAATTATTATTTTTTCTGTGTAGAACCCCAAATCTCAGGAGCCAGTAACTTTGGATTTCCTTGATGCAGAATTAGAGAATGAAATTAAAGTGGAGGTGAGTGTAATCAGTAGGCCTAAACAAAACCCTCAGATCAGATGCTGAAATTGATTCATTCTGCAATCTGCTGAGCAGTTTCATTGTATGGAGTTCTCTCTTAGGTACTATCTACACAATGATGAATGGCTTTCGTCTTTAAAAATGTCTAGGTCCTGGGCTTGCTCATCCAAAAGACTATATAAAAATGAATACATATTTTAAGTTGGGTGTGACCTTATTTTTTTCTTTCTCATTCCACAGGTGGAGGCACTTTAAGTATTTCAATACAAACACATGTAACATTGTAAATTTCAATTAAAAAATAAGAGAGAGGATGATACTATAGAATTGAAAGAAAAGTTGGAAGAAATCTAACCATCCAACCATCCAGTGAGAAACATGCAGGGAGAAGCTACTATGTTTATCTTAGTACTCTACTCAGAAAATTTCTACTTTATTTCATAATCAAAATTTTATGTCACTTGCTCTGAGAGTATCTTCCATAATATTGAAGTATAATCATTAATAATAATATTTATTAAGTACATGATATGTGTCAGTTATGGATTCTTTCTTCTTCTCCTCCTCCTCCTCCTCCTCCTCCTCCTCCTCCTCCTCCCTCCTCCTCCTCTCCCCATCCTCTTCCCCCTCTTCCTCCTCCCCCCTCCTCTTTCTTCTTCTTTCTTCTTTCTTCTTCATTATATTTGTTGTACTGATGATATATTTGAGGTACAAAGAGGTTAAATAGCAGAACCAGCATTTGAACCAGGCTCTTGTACTCCAAAGCAGAGATATTTTAAGATTCTTTCAGATGAATTAACTCCTTCTCTTACCTATGCAAAGGTTACCAATTTCTTTTATAACTCGTCAGTGTCTTTTGAGTTGTACTTGGTTTATGCTTTTACACATTTATCTCCTCATTGTGGAACAACAGAATTTATGTATTATAATTACCCTAGACTGATGCATAGTTCTGGGATGTTTTAGGTGATTAAAGAATATTTATTGTAAAGTGTTTGGACTTGATAGAGTAAGATTACGTAATGGTGAAGAGCTTGGTCTTTGACTCTCATGCCCCTGAGTGACTAGAATATTATTTAAGCTCTCTTAAGTCTCAGTTTCACCTTATTCAATCCCATAAAGCACTTAACCACTCTTTTTAAAATTACATTACAAAAGTAATGACTAGTTAAAGTATTTCATGAAGGGTTTTTAAAATTATTTAAAAATAATCGAAAATGACAATAATATGGGAACTTTTAAGAGCATAGTCCCAGGGAACAACTGCAACTACTAGTAACACCAAACTACTATTTTTATTCAATTTCTTCTGAAATAAGGTATAATCATACTTTGGTAGGTCAATTGAATACATGTAATAAAATAATTGTTTCATTTTCTCTTAGATTCGAAATAAAATGATAGATGGAGAAAGTGGAGAAAAAACATTTAGAACCCTGGTTAAATCTCAAGATGAGGTAAGAATAAAGTCAAGCTTATACTTAAACAAAAATATATATGTTAAATATAATTGATATTGTTTGTGTTTGTTTTCTGTTAAAGCAATATTAATTGATAAAATAGGAATGTCTTTAGTAAACAAAAAAAATAGACACGCTTTTGAAGAGATTTTCAGTAAGATTTTTAACTAATTTTTTAAAATTTTATTTTCAATTAGAGCTGACATTCAATATTATTGTTTTATTATTTTCAGGTGTACAGTATAGTGATTAGAGACATGTATATAATTTATGAAGTGATCCCTGATTAGTCTAGTACCCACCTGACATTGTACATAGTTTTACAATATATAATTGAAAATATTCCTTATACTGTACTTCACACCCCATGACTAGAGTGTAACTATCAATTTTTTACTTCTTAATTCCTTCACCTTTTTCACCCAATCCCCTCCCATCTGCCTATAACCAGTTTGTTCTCTGCACCTATGAGCCTGTTTCCATTTGTTTATTTATTTCTTTAGGTTCTACTTATAAGTGAAATCATATGTATTTGTTTTTCTCTGATTTATTCCACTTACCATATACCCTCTAGGTTTATGTGAGGACCTAGGTGGTAAGGATTCATTTTTTTTTTTTAAGCCCAGGTAACATCCCATTGTATATATGTACCACAACTTCACTATCTATTCATCTCCTGATGGGCACTTAGGTTGCTTCCATATTGGCTATTATAAAGAGTGCTGCAATGAACACAGGAGAGCAGCTATCTTTTCTAATTAGTGTTTTGGTTTTTTCAGATAAATACCCAGAAGTGCAATTGCTGGACCATATTGTAGTTCTAGTTTGAATTTTTGACAACCTCCAAACTTTTCCATAGTGGCCGTACCAGTTTGCAATCTTGCCATCTATGCATGAGGGTTCCCTTTTCTTCACATCCTCATCAGTACTTGTTTTTTGATTTATTGATGATAGCCATTCAGACAGGTGTGAGGTGATATCTCACTGTGGTTTTAAATTGCATTTTTCTGATGATTAGTGACCTGGAGCATCTTTTCACATGGCTTATTGGTCATTACATGCCCTCTTTGGAGAAATTTCTGTTCAGATCCTCTGCTCATTTTTTAATTGGATTGTTTTGTTTTGTTTTGTTTGTTTTTTTGGGTTTTGAGTTGTATGAATTCTTTATATTTTTTGGATTTTAACCCTTTATCAGATGTATCATTGGTAGATATCTTCTTCCATTCAGTAGATTGCCTTTTCATTTTGTTGATACTTTCATTTGCCATGCAAAACTTATATATTTCGATGTAGTCCTATTTGTTTATTTTTTTCTTTTGTCTCTCTTGCCCGACAAGATATATCAGAAAAAAATATTACTGAGCAATGCCAGAAAGTTTACTACCTGTGTTTTCTTCTAGGAGTTTTATGGCTTCAGGTTTTACATTTAAGTCTTTAATCTATTGTGAGTTTCTTTTTCTTTTTCTTTTAGTTTATTCTTATTATATGGTGTAAGAAGGTGATACTGTTTTATTTTCCTTAAATGTATCTGTGCAGTTTTCTCAACACCATGTATTGAATAAACTATCTTTATTGAATAGACTATCTGTATATTCTTGCCTCTTTTGTCATAGATTAATGACTTTATAGGTGTGGACTTATTTCTGAGCTTTCTATTCTGTTCCATTGATCTATGTGTCTGTCTTTATGCCAGTTCCATGCTGTTTTGATTACTATAGCCTTGTAGTATAGTTTGATATCAGGTAACTTTATTCTTCTTTTTCAAGCTTGCCTTGGATGTGTGGAGTCTTTTATGGTTCCATATAAATTTTAGGATTATTTATTCTAGTTCTGTAAAAAATGTCATTGGCATTTTTGATAGAGATTGCATCGAATCTATAGATCACGTCGGGTAGTATGGACATTTTAACAATGTCAGTTCTTCCTGTCCATTAGCACTGTACATGCTTCCATTTGTTTCTGTCCTCAATTTATTCAATGATTCAATTTTTCAAGTACAGTCTTTTACCTCCTTGGTTAAATTTATTTCTAGGTGTTTTATCGTTTTTGATGCAATTGTAGATGTCTCTGACAGTTTATTATTGGTGTGTAGAAATGCAACTGATTTCTGAATATTAATTTTGTATCTTGCTACTTTACTGAATTGATTTATCAGTTCTCATAGTTTTTTTTTTTTTTTTTTTTGTAGATTCTTTAGGGTTATCTATTGTATCATATCATCTGAAGATAATGACAGTTCTACTTCTTCCTTTCCAGTTTGGATGCCTTTTATTTCTTTTTCTTGTCTGATTGCTGTGGCTAGGACTTCCAACATTATGTTGAATAACAGTGGTATTGTTCCTGACCTTAAGAATCACACTTTTACCTTTTACCCGTTGAGTATGGGGTTACCTATAGATTGACATATGGCCTGTATTATGTCGAGGTATATTTTCTCTATACCCACTTTGAGAATTTTTTATCATAAATGGATGCTAGATTTTGTCAAAAGCTTTTCTGCATTTGTTGATATGGTCATATGATTATCTTTCAATTTGTTAATGGGATATATTTGACTTGAAGATATTGAACCAAACCTTCGTCTCAGGAATAAATCCCACTTGATCATGGTGTATGATTTTTTCAATATCTTGCTGAATTCAGTTCGCTGATGGTTTTTGAGGATTTTTATATCTATGTTCATCAGGGATAATGGCTTGGCTTGCAATTTTTTTTTTTTTTTTTTGTTAATGCCTTTGATTTTGGAGTCAAGATAATACTGGCCTCATAAAATGAGCTTGGGAGTCTTTTTTCCTCTTGAATTTTTTGGAACAGTTTGAAAAGACTAGGTGTTAATTCTTCTTTAAATGTCCAGTAAAATTCACCTGTGAAGCCATCCATCCGGTCCAGAACTTTTGCTTGTTGAGAGTTTTTTAATTACTGATTTGATTTTGTTGGTAGTAACTGGTCTGTTCAGATTTTCTATTTCTTCTTGATTCAGTCTTGGAAGATTATATGTTTGTAGTGATTTATCCATTTCTTCTAGATTGTTCAATTTCTTGACATATAATTGTGTGTAGTATTTTCTTATAATCCTTTGTATTTCTGTGTAATTAGTTGTCATTTCTCTTTCATTTCTGATTTTATTTATTTGGGTTCTCTTTTTTCTCAATGAATGTGATTATAATTTTATCAATTTGTTTATCTTTTCAAAAAACCAGCTCTTGGTTTCATTAATCTTTTGTATTCTTTTTTTAGATTATTTTGTTTATTTCCACTTTGATCTTTATTATTTTCTTCCTTCTACTTACTTTTTTTCTGTTCTTTTTCTAGTTCCTTTAAGTGTAGGTTAGATTGTTTGTTTGAGATTTTTCTTGTTTCTTGAAATAGGCCTGTATTGCTATGAATTTCCCTCATAGGACTGGTTTCACTGTGTCCCATAGATTTTGTTCATTGTGTTTTCATCTCCAGTTGTCTCAAGATATCTTTTGATTCCTTCCTTGATCTCCTTTTTAGCTCATTCGTTGTTTAGCAGCATGTTATTTAGCCTTGATATATTTGTGTATTTTTCAGTATTTTTTTTATAATTGATTTCTAGTTTCATACCATTGTGGTCAGAGAAGACAGTTGATGTTGTTTCAGACTAGTTGATATTAAATTTCTTGAGACTTATATTGTGGACTAACATGTTGTCTATCTTGGAAAATGTTCCATGTGCACTTAAGAAAAATGTATATTCTGCTGATTTGAGGTGAAATGCTCTAAAAATATAAATTAAATTCATCCGTCTAGTGTGTCATGTAGGCTGGTGTTTCCTTGTTGATTTTCTGTCTGGAAGATTTGTCCATTGGTGTCAATGGGTGTTAAAGTCCCCTATTCTGACTGTATTACTGTTGATCTCTCCCTTTATATCTGTCAACATTTGCTTTATATATTTAGGTGCTCCTATGTTGGGTGCATAAATGTTTACTAGGGTTATACCCTCTTTCAGATTGATCTCTTTATCATCATGTAATGTCCTTCATTGTTTCTTATTATTTTCTTTATTTTAAAGTTCACTTTGTCTTATATAAGTATTACTACCCCAGCTTTTATTTTTCATATCTATTTGCATATCTTTTTCCATTCCTTCACTTTCAGTCTGTGTCTTTCAACCTTAAGTGGGTATCCTGTAGACAATATATGTATGAGTCTTATTTTCATATTAATTTAGCTACCCTGTCTTTTGATTGGACCAGTCAATCTATTTACATTTAAAGTGATTATTGATAGAAATGTAGTTATTGCCATTTTATTATTCATATTTATGGAGTTTTTGTTTCTTTTTTTTTTTTTTTTTTTTTTTCTTCTTCTTAAAGAAGTCCCTTTAACATTTCTTGTAATACCGGCTTGGTGGTGATGAATTCCTTCAGCTTTTTTTTCTGTCTGGGAAGCTCTTTCCCTCAGTTTGAATTTTAATCAATAGTCAATCAATAGTAGAGTAGTCTTGATTGTAGGTCATTGCAGTTCATCACTTTGAGTACTTTTTGCCAATCCCTTTCTGGCCTGCAAAATTTCTGTCGAGAAATCAGCAGATTTTATGGGAGTTTTATGGGAGTATCCTTGTAAGTAACTAGCTGCTTTTCTCTTGCTGCTTAGGATCTTTGTCTTTAATCTTTGCTATTTTAGTTATGCCATGTCTTCGTGCAAGCCTGTTTAGTTTCATCTTCATGTGGGCCTGTTTGGGACTCTCTGTACTTCCTGGACCTGTATGTTTCCTTACCAGGTTATGAAAGTTTTCAGTCATTATTTCTTCAAATAGGATTTCAATTCCTTGTTCTCTCTCTTTTCCTTCCAGTGTCTATAATGTGAATGTTGTTATGAGTGATGTTGTTTCCAAAGTCCCCCAAATCAGCTATTCCCAACCTTTTTGGCACCAGGGACCAGTGCTCCTATGAGAATCTAATACGTAATGATCTGAGCTGGAGCTGAGGCAATGATGCTAGCTCTGGGGAGCGGCTGCAAATACAGATGAAGCTTTGCTCATTCATTCATTGCTCACCTGCTGCTGTGTGGCCTGGTTCCTAATAGGCACCGGACCAATACTGATCCACAGCCCAGGGATTTGGGTCCCCTTGCCTTAGACTATCTTTATTATTTTTTAATTATTTTTTTTCTTTTTGCTGTTCCAATTGGGTATTTTCTGCTACCTTGTCTTCAAAATCACTTATTCAGCCATGTACTTCATCTAATCTGCTGTTGATTCCTTCTAGTATATTCTTCATTTCAGTTATTATATCCTTCGTTTCTGACTCGTTCTCTTTTGTAGTTTCTGTGTATTTTTTTATGCTTACTATCTCCTTGTTGAAGTTCTCACTGAGATCTGTTCTTCTGCTAAGTTCATTTAGCATACTTATAACCAGTGTTTTGAACCTCGTATCTGGTAGGTAGGTTGCTTGACTCCATTTCATTTAGTTCTTTTTCTAGAGTTTTCTTTTGTTTTTTTTAATTTTGGACATGTTTCTTTTTCTTCTCATACTGGGTGCCTCTCTGTGTTTGTTTCTGTATATTAGGAAGATCTACTATGTCTCCAGTCACTGACCAGGTGCCTTGTGTGTGGCCCAGTGACACAGACTCCCTGGTCATTTAAGCCAGGTGCTCCAGGGTTGTCTTTGTTGGGTCATGTATGCCATCCTGTTGTAATTAAGCCTGATTGTTGTTGGTACATCAGTGGGTGGGACTGATTCTCAGGCTGACTAGCTTTGAGTACTAGCCATGCCTATAGCATATGAACTGCTGTATGGGGACTGACTTCCAGGAGTAAGGTTCACCCCAGCGAGTTCACGTGCCTGTTAAGATGACCCATTGCATGTACTTGCCTTTTGTGGCAGGTGGTGCTCTGACACCAGCCTTTGGGTGTTTTGGTTCTGAGGTCCCTTGGGAGGGGCTCCAATGCAGGTCAAGCTCAGCCATTGCCTGTGACCAGCCGGAGCTGCCTAGTACAAGCTACAAAGCTATCCACAGTGTATCACTGCTTGTGCTGGACCTGGAGTCCAGCACACTGGTGGCAGGCCTAGGCACTTCAGCAAAAGGCCCAGGGTACCCCAATGCCTGAGGCTGCCTGCTGGTGCCCATAAGGCTCAGCAGCTAAAAGAAACATACACAGTTGAGTGAGGTGAGGTCCAAGGGAGTCACCAGGGTGGGGCAAGTGATATTTTCCAGGTTAGTGCAAATTCAGATTTCTTTGCCAGTGCTGAGCCTGTGGCCACTCGTAAAAGTCTCAGATCACATCGGGGCCTGCTGATGCCTGCCTCAGGCCCACAGATACCCAAGATTTTATTCAAGAAATACTGCAGCTTCAGTCGGGGCTGGTTGCCCACCACTGAAAGCATCTCTGGAAGTGTGAGAGCGGGAGCCTGTTGGTTGCTGCTGGAGCCTCCTGCCAAGAGTGCAGGATTGGGCTGGTTGCCCAGCCAGGATCATGCTTCTGGCAATGTGCAAGTTGGGTAAAGCAGAGTCTCAGGGAGTCAGTAGGGTGGAACAAATGGAGTTCACCAGGTCAATGCAGATTCAGACTTGGCTGTGTTTGGGGTTGGGCTCAACACAAGGATAATGGTAACTGTCCCCCCAGCCCTCACCCTGAAGCCACACAACTCAGTCTTTCCTTGTATGACTCTGGCACGTCCTGAGCTGCTATTCCTTCACCAAAGCCCAGGGTGAATGCCTGCAAGCAAGTGAATCTGTACACGGGCCCTTTAAGGGATTGTCTGGGTTTCTGGAAGTTTTCTGTTTCACCCAGACAGATGAAATCATTGCTGGTTTTCAGTCAGATTCTGTGAGGATGCCTCTTCCTGGCACTGAAACTCTGAGCTGAGGAGCCCTGATGTGGGGCTGGGGTTCCTTGCTCCTCTCAGGTGTGTTGCGGGGTGGCAATCCAACCAAGATATCCTTCCTAAAGCTCAACCTCCACATATGGGTGTGGGGCCAGTTTCTGTCACTTATCCGCCCCTCCTACCAGTCTCAATGTGGTCTCTTCTTTATATTATTAGTTATAGGAGTTCTGTTCAGCTAGTCTTCAGATGATTATCCAGGTTAGGTTGATTGTTCTATAATTTAGTTGTAATGTTTATGTGAGTACTGCATTTACCTACTCCATTATTTTGACCAAAACCCTTAACTCTTTAAATTTTTATAGAATAATTTTGCTTTGCTTTTCTTGATGTATTCTTATAATATTAATAATATGTTCTTGAAAACTATGTTTTATGCTTTGTTTTTTATCACTTTTAGAAATAGACCACAATTTAATGCAGATGTTTTAATTTTTATATCCCATATATTAATTATTTTGGAATATTAATTTTTTTTGTTTGTGTAATTGTTTCTGGCTTGATTTATCCTTTTTTTGTTTTACTATTTATGCACTTTATATTGTAATCACCCTGCAATTTACATCTTAAATTAAATCAAGAGAAGACACAATCACCCCATTATTATTGGTACTAGTATATAATAAATTTATATTTATTGTTATTCCATTAACATGGAAGAACTCTTTGTACATGAAGAATGTCTCTTTCCATTATCAGTCACATGTGGAGTAAATACACATTTATATACTTACGTATTTGAAAAAGTATATAGAACCCAGAAGCTTTTGAACCTGGTAATTTAAGCCTTTATATCATCCTTTTTAAATGAAACATTTCTCCTGAATTCCTCAGCAGATCTTTTCCTAAAATGGAGTTAAGATCTAAATATGATCTTTTATCAGTATGAGGCTTTCCTCATTTTAAATATCTTTAGGAGTCCCCATTACAAAAATATAAGGGGAGATATATATCAATCTCAGTCTTTGTTGAAACTCTAATTCTATTTACTTAGACTTTAGCTGTGTGTACCCCCTCACTCCTTAGAAGAAAGATGTACACCATTCAGCAGTTCTGCCAACTTCTTCATGTTGTTCCACTAGCCATAACTCTGACTTGCACATTCTTTTCTCAACTTACAAATCAATTTTGTTTCAGTTAAATCACTTCAATATTTTCTTCTTTCAATTTACTACAAAAATTTTTTTAGCAATATTCACCTATAGATTTTTTCTATTACTGATATTGAAAAAATATTATCTTGTATATTTCCCTAATCTGATATTATTTTTATACTATTTTTATAACTTGCTGAACACTAGTTTGCCTTTTTTTCTGAGTAGTAACAAATATCTAAACACTATTTATTTTAGTTCTTTTAAGAATTTCACTAGTCTAAACCGCCTGAGTACTTCCTGTTTTCTCATTGCCCATTCTCCGCTCACTTAAAGCCATAGGGATGTTTCCTCTATAGAGGCAACATTATATAATTGCTATGAAATGAATTTAGCATTATACATTCTTTTTCATCCTGCCAATTAAAGTCATCTTTAAGACATCTCTTCATCAATAATTTGTAGAGAATAACAGTACCTACTTAGGGCATTGATT
This sequence comes from Eonycteris spelaea, assembly GCA_003508835.1. Taxonomy (NCBI): domain Eukaryota; kingdom Metazoa; phylum Chordata; class Mammalia; order Chiroptera; family Pteropodidae; genus Eonycteris; species Eonycteris spelaea. The sequence continues at coordinate 7,649,386 of PUFA01000033.1, read as the reverse complement.
AAATGAGACAATGAATACCAAGTGCGTAGTGTATTGCCTAACACCAAATAATATTTCAGTGAATGTTACCGTTCTGATGGGGATGATGAAGCTGGAGATAACTAAAAAAATTTAAAGATATAAGCATGTAATCACTATATCTAATGGAAGAAAGAATGATAATTTCCTTTCTATTCTTCAGCAGCTGCATATGAATGATTCTATATCCATGAAGTTATTTACTCTGTTTTTCCTATCCCTGGTAGATTTGTTTTTCTAACCTTCAATGATACTGAGTAATTACTCTCTCATGATAGATAAAACAATAATAATGGCTTAATAAGAACAGTAATATGCTAATTATACATTTGGATATAGACACCAACTGCATTTAATTTCCTGCTTTTATCACTCTCTCTTAAACGTACTCTACTATGAGAATATCTGAGCCTTATCTAACATTTCTTAGTCCTAATTCATTATTAAATTTTATTTTTTAGGAAATATTATTTTCAGTTTTCAGGTTAATAATTTGGCATCAATTACTAAGACTTTACACTTATAATTCTTTAAAATTTATTATGTGGGTATTTATTTCTGTCCTAAAGTTTTGCTTCACACATCCATATACCCATAACAAAATAAATACTTGAGAAATAGATCAGTGAAGCAAGTAGTCGAATGACTACTGAATTTATAAATAAATGCTAATGTTCTGCTCTTATGTAAATTTACAGACTAGGTAGTAATAACCATGTCAAAAATTTTTTCTAGAGATATATTGACAAAGGAAATAGGACATACACATGGACACCTGTCAATGGCACAGATTACAGGTAATTGACTATATTTATATTTATACCGTATATAGTATTCAGTGTCTTTCACTTATTTTTAGTAGCCATTCTTTCAATGGATGATTATTAAGTCTGGATTTTCATAAGCTATTTTTAATGTAATTAAAATAGAAATGTTACCCTTGACAACATTAAAATGTTTAAAGTTATAGGCTTGTTTTCAAAATGGAAAAGGCTAGGAACATAAAATTTAGAAATGAAAACTTAAGGAATATAAACACACTCAATATTTTGTATATTTATGTTAGTAACAATAAATGTTGACAAAATGCCCTTAATTTGTAGTCATTACCTACACTGATCTCATTTAAATTAGTTTATATTACTTACATATTAGGTTATAAATTAACTTAATACAATGTATTATATCATAGTATAATCTGATATAAAATGATCAGTTGATATAATTTACTCCCTTGAGTAGCAATTCTGCAATATCCCAATCCCTCCAATTGAGTGGGCCTTGGAAAACTGCATAGAGTTACACTCTATATAATCTCTAGAAAATTCTCCATTCCTCAACATTTGCTGAGCATTTTCTTTCCTTGTTTCAATTCTCATACCCTTCCTGTGGTCCCGCTAATACTAGACTGATATGAGTATGTCTTTTTTGTCACTCATTCTCTTTTTCCTCTCTAAAACTTCGTTTTTGAATCTCATGTCACCAGATCAAAACACCCAGCATTCCTCTCTTTTAATAGTTATCTCTCTCGTTTGTAAAAGGTTTCAGTTCCTGTCTCACTGTCGTTTTCTCCTACATTCACATAGATCACTTTTCTCAAACAATGACATAATCACATTTATGTAAAATAAAACAAAAATTACTGCCGGAGCCAGCCAGCCTAGGTCGAACAGCACCTGAGAGGGGAAGTGAGGATTAAGAAAAAGACAGAGACAAGAGAGAGATTCGGGAGGGCTGACAGTAAATACTGCAGCCCCGAATTTATTTTGCACAGCGTATTTATACCCTACAGAGTACCTAAGGAACAAAACACCTCTAAGTAACAAACAATCACCGAAACTCTGTAGCTAACTTAACACCCTCTTTCCTATGGTCAAAAAACATTCAGTTTCTCTCCCCCAAGCCAGGTGCACTTCCCCCTGAGTCAACAGACTGCACAGCTCGCCAGCTCTGCAAAACTCCCAGCCTTACTGGCAGTTTAATCCTGCCTCAAAACAGCTCCCAACAAATTACCTACTAAAATAAACTTTAAAAGACATAAAAACTCAAACTGAAAACTTTTATTAGATTTCACAAACATAAAATTATTGTCAAATTACTATATATTTTTCTAAGTGCTTACTCAATTTCTATACTTAACTGATCATGAGCTGATGATAATTTAAATGGGTCAAGTCCATGGACCATGCTTTAAATACCATTGACATAGACCATTTTTCTAATACCTAGACTTTGTTTTTAATCTCTTCTCCTCTAATGATCTTGTCACCCCTTTACCTTGGCTACCTACTCCAAAGTCATGTTTTGCACTTCTTTTATTGTTAAGACTGCTACTCCTTCATAATCTCAATTTGAGATTTTTTTTCTTCCAACTCTTAGCTTACTACATTTTAGCTTTCCATCTCTTCCTTCTCATAGCCCAACTGCAACAATCCTTTGACTCATTTGGGACCTAAAACCCACCAATCCCTTCTACTTTTTCACTGTGTTTGCCTTCTCCATGTCTTTGTTCCCCTCTTTATTCAGCATACATTTTTTGGTTCTTATGATAGTCATTCTTTTATACACACCATCAACTCCCTTCATCATACTCTGATTTGGCAAATGGCAGTTTGGTCACTTGCAACCCTGGTTAAATTCAAATTGTTTCCAATGCATACTGCACCTACACAGCTACAAGTGGGAGGAGAAAAATGATCTATGACCAATATATAACCCAAAATTCATGACCTCTAACCTCAACTAGACTTTAGTGATGACTGCTGATCTCAATAGTCTAGTAAATTTAGGATATTCCTACAGGCTTTTATAGCTTCTCTTCTTTCTCAAACCCATGACACTTTCCCATCCATATTCTCTCAGGTGACGTCTTTACTTTCTGTTTCACGGAATAAAATAGAAGTGGTCATAAGAGAATTCCCACCACCACTGTATTATAACTGTTTGCATCTGTATCTCCATCACCTATCTCTATTTCTAGTCTAAACACAATAACAATAGTGATATTAATACTTGAGTTAGACTGTTTCATTTCTCTACTCAAAACTCTCCAATAATTGGCTGTTTCATTCAAGTTAAAAGCCAAAGTTTGTCATGGCCATCAAAGGCCTATAGCATCTGGCCTCTCCCAGATTCTCCACTGAACACCTTCAGTCTAAGCTATACTATCCTCCTTGCTACTCTCATTAACCCTGGACACTTCTGCCTCAAGGCCTTTGCACCTGAAATTATTTCTGCCCAGGATGACTTTTTTTTCCTATATTCACATGCTCATCCTCATCTTCTCAGCATTCCTTACTTTCAATCTCCTCAGGAAGGCCTTCCCCATTAATCTTATTTAAAATGTAAAGTGCCTCCTCACTCTCCCCATCTCACTCCTCTGCTTTGTATTCTCCATAACACTCATCATCAATTGATATTATATATGTGTATATGTACATACACACATATACGTATATATAAAGCATGTATAAAGAAATTTATTTCTACCATTTATTGTTACAAAAAGGTTGTAACATTGTTAGATTCTAAGATTGTTGGCTACTTCATTTATTTACTTTTGAATCCCCAGCTCATGATACAGTGGCACATAGTAGACATTCTGTAAATATTTATCTATTTTACTTGTGTCTGTCTACTGATTTCTATCTCTCACTTCTCTTAGGCATCTGTTTACACATATACAATCTTTACATACATACACAAGTCATTCTTTTTTCTTCCTCGTCCATGATTATTGCCAGCTTTCCTTTTTTGGATAAACTTGTCAAAAGGTGTACAAGAGAGAGGAAGTCTGGGAGTCCTACCTCTTTAGGTGATTTCATGATAAAACAATGTATTGGATACACTGTGTGGAAATGTGCCCTATACCTTTATTTCTTAGATGGACATGATGTGGCCAGATTAATATTCTTTTCTCCAGTTCTGTATGTCCCTCCTTATTTACAAAACTTTATTCTCTTCCCATTTTCATTCAAGTTAAATTTGGACTTCCAGATTTGATATTCATATCACACATTTCTAGCCTAACCTGCCCACCCTGTCATTTCTCCCACTGCTCTCCCCATACAAATCATTGTTTCTGAACAGACCCCAACTTTCCTACTTCTGTGTATTTTCTTCACATTTCCTTTCCAAATCTACAACTTTGAGCCATACTAAATCTCTTTTTATTATAGGTACGCCCTGAATCTCTGTACAAATGAGTTCACAAAAAGCAATTTAAAACAGAATATTGCATCTAAATTGAAGAAAATGTTTTGATTCAATGATTGAGGTACCAAATTACACTTAGTGACTTCTGTCTCCATAAGCCTTGATATAATTTAGGTACCTCATTTTGAAATATAGTAATTATATTAATAGAATTCTCTCTCATTTTTAATAAAGAGTTAAGTTTTATAGTGATAAATAATTGAGTTAGAAAGTGTGCTATATTCCATTTAACTAGTGAACTATGTTTACATGAGTCCCACAAATATTGCATGGATTTTACCATCCATCTGGTGGCACTGGCTTTATTTGACTTTAATCCCTAGGAGAAAATAAAGCAGCCTTGGTCTATTAGTCTTATATGGAGAGAGACAGTAAACACCACATATGACAGCATCGTTGATTCGGAATGTTAGTAAAGTTTCGGCTGCTATAGTTGAAAAAATGACTTGCATTGAGGTGGAAATAATTAAATTAAGTGTAACCATATTTTTCTAAAGAATAAAATGTAGCTGTTACTAACAACCTGAGATTTGCAGGGCCAATAAGGTGCATTTTTAATATGTCAATTTTAAAACTTATATTGTATTTCTCATGAGCTTCTACACTGTTTTTTATGGTACATGAGAAGTAACCCAAACTTACAGAGTGACACTGTAGCAGCCATATAATATAATGTTATCAGTTTTAATTAGAAGTTTTTCCTAGCAATAAATGCTGATGGGGTAGTAAAAATGTCCTAATTTCCCTTGAGAGGAATTTGTAGGAGACAGTCTTCAAATGCTCAATAATTCTGCTCTACATTTTATAAATGGCAAGTGAATCATGAAAGGTCATCTTGCTTTCAGACTAATTGCACTGCTTATTTTAATCTCTGCCTCCACTTAAAGGAAGTTACCTGTAAAATGAATATAGAGATTTTCATTAAATCTACATAACATTTTATTTCTCTGACCTTTATCCATAAGGAAAGTCTATGAATTACTTAGTGATGGAGAAAGATTTGGGAACTGAGAGGTAACAAGAATCCACTCATTTTGCTATCTTGACTGTATAATTATAGCAAATAAACTTCCTTTTTCTTCATGAATTTTCAGTACGTGTGTATATATATGTGTGTGTATATAATATATATACATATATATATACTTATAAGAAGGAAAACTTGAAATTTTATATTTTGTCTTATTCTGTATTGTCCATAAAAATATATATAATGAGGTTATATTTTGGATATCTATCCAAGAAGCCTGGGAAACATGAGGCTTGCATTATTTTAAAGATCTGCAAATACCTGGAAATAATTAGAAGCCTAAATATGCACACCTTTGCCTATGCTTTGATAAATTTTAGATTAAATATTGAAAGTGAATGCTGGATGATTCAATTGGTCAAATTAATATAGCATTGCTTTTTGAAAATAGTTGTATTGGGAATCTTTATGATACCCTTATTTCTTGCACTCATTAGTTCATAAGTTTCCGCCTTCTATATTCAAAGCATTGTAAAGGTCATTTGCAATAGTAAATGTGGATATGGAAGAATTAGTTATATCCTACACATATATATTAGACATTGTGAGAGTAAAAGAATTACACAAAGGCAGTTGTATTATTGGAAACTGTATAATACTCAAATATTCTTTTAACATTTCTAATGCATTATGTGTTTTATTAATTGGCAACTTTCAAATAATAAGGTTACCTGCCTGTCAGCTTTTTATTTTGCTCAGCCATTAAGAAAAGGTTTGACAACAGGCTTGCCTGACAGTCCTATGTCTAAAACATTCTGAACTTGGCTTAAGAGTTGCACTGGACATTTCCTACAGTTTGTGTATCTACCATAAGTCTATAGTAGCCTCATGACCCTTGTAAAGTAGTGAGCTCAAGATATATGTCCTATTTTACTTAATAGCAATTTACCACATGATATGGAATATCCACAGTAAATAAACGAAATAAAATGCCATGCCTTAGTCATACTATTGGGTAAGAATGAATGGGATGAGCAGAAAATCTATCTTAGTGCTATAAAGGAATTTGAATTTTCCCTTTAAAAGACACTGTGGACTTGTCTAAAGATTAGATTTCTACAATAGCAGGTATTTAAACCCTTCAAAAGAATATGTTTCAGAAATATATAATAGAAATGATAATACTTCTTACATTTATAATTTAATAGCATACATTTGCTATAAAGCACTTTAACATTACGCATAACTCCTTAAGTTTATTTACTTTGTTGAAAAATACCCTAGAATTAATTATTCTGGTTTTTTTTTCAACACTCACAGTGTTTTAATACATTTTTCTGGAAATGTAGTACCCATACCCATGACATTTCTTTCTCAGCTAACTTATGGGCACATGTAGAAGCTTACTTTCCATGTCTCTTCTGACTCCCTACAATGTAGAAAACTGGATTATTCAGGATGGCAAGACCACATTAAGTATTCTATTAGCAGACCAAATTAAGTATTCTCTTAGCTGAATGCATTTTACTGTCAAAGTAATGTCTTTTCTTTCCCACGAGGAAGACTTGATGTGTCTTTTTTTTTTTTAAGTTATGTTTCATTTTTGTTTGTTTGTGTTTATGCTTCTCTTGTTTCTATTGCAGTTTGGCCTTGGTATTACCAACCTACAGTTTTTACTATATAAAAGCCAAAATAGAAGAGACAATAACTCAGGCCAGATGTAAGTACTGTGAAAGTGACTTTAGGGTCTATTTGTTATCTTCTAGTATCAGATGTTTAAAGACGTCTAGATTTTGAAACACCCAAGGCTTATTAAACATTTTAGTAGGTGTTATTACCAAATCTACAGCAATGATTCTAACCCATTCCAAACATGCAAGGAACAAGAAATATTCTACATGGATAGAATATGAGCAGGTACTCCAGTCTCACTGGCAGTCCCCACCACCCTTCCCTGCCTTGCTTTGTGCTCATAGAATCATTGCAGTGCTGTGTCCTTCTGTTGCTGTTGTTTTAAGGGTCTGCTAGCTTGCGCAAAATGTTTCACGTAGTCTCTACTCATGGCACTGTGCTAGTAAAGCTTTATCTTTTCTTTCTTCTTTATTGTTGCTTTTGGCAAGAATAATATTGTGCTCCACATCTACTTTGTTTGAATACGTTAAATTGCACTGGTCTTTGGCTTTGGTTTGGCGATTAACTTTCTTCTCATAATCCAAATTAATGTCTTCAGTAACTCAAATGGATGAACTTTTTAAAGCATCATTTGGAATGTGGAGTAATTATGAACACGAGTGCATATTTCAAGTCATTATTAATCTTATTTTGTTTTGGGTGACTAGATTTAGTAAAGCAAAATGACCATCATATCCTTTGCACATCACTCAATTTTTACTAACAACCTAAACTTTTTCTGGTACATAAAATTAAAAAATATATGTGTTTAATATACCTTTTACATTTGACTTTAAGTAAACTACTTTCTTTCATTCTTTTTGTCAGTTCTTTTTTGCTCTCCGCAGTCCTGGTTCTCATAGTACTTTGTGGTAATATATGCATTTATATCACTTCACTTAATAGATATGATGGTCTTTTAACAATCAGCAACTTTGCATGAGCTAGTTCTTCACTTAATTAAAGAAGGGATGACTAGTGGGTTTTTGATGATTGGTAAATGCTTCTGTTTATAGGCTGATATCACTGGTATTACACCTGCATTAATCACTTTGCAAAATAGACCCTTGAAATAACTACAGTACAGAGTGGGCTCTCTAGTAGTAATTGATAGGACCTACTTTTCAGTCTTCAAAAATATTTGTCTTTTTTTCCAGACTACAGCTGTACATAAATAAACCTTTGATCTATGCACAATATTTTTATTCAAGAAAGTCATTGAATAAAATATTGTTTGTGACCCCTTTTGCTTTACCCTCTTTTTTTTTGTTTCCCTGCTTTCTCTTTCTGATGGATTTTCACAGCAAAAAAGGGAAAAATGAAGGGCAAGTATTTTCTTGTTGCTCAATATTTTTCTGTTTAGTACACGAGATTTCCACTGATCTTTCCATTCCTATTGGATATTACCCTCTGTGCTTCACATTTGCTAGATTCTCTTCCATGATCACTCCAACCTTAGCAACCAAAAAGGGGGAAAGATTGTACTTGTGTTTTCATATGCAACCAGTGTTACATTCAAGTTTATTCTTAGAGTTAAATATATGTGTGTTTTTATCCTTTCACTTACTAATTCATATTAATGTGAAGAATGTTATTAATATACTAAAGGCATTAATGGATTTATTAAAATCATTTCTTTACCATAATATTGGTGAAGTTTTTATATTGACATTTTAAATAAAATACTTTTGATGTAAATTGATATAAATCACTTTTTAAAGGATATCCTGGTTATGGTAGAGTTTGTAAATGGAAAAAAATTATAAATATAGCATTGTGTATGATACAACTATTGTAATCAATATTATGAAATTAAAATTGATTTTATTTTTCTAAGTATGGAACATATTTGTATTCATTGATATGTTTCAATTTATGATGTGAGTAGTCTATTTTTATTCTTCTTATTAGGTTGTCTTTCTAAAGCTTTTTGATCGTCATAGGGCCTTAGGATATGTATTCTGGATTGCTTATCTAATACTGTAATATTATCTTTGCAGATTCAGAGACACTGAAGCCGGATAATTTTGAAGAATCTGGCTATACATTCTTAGCACCAAGGTTGGTTGTTTTTTGTTTTTTTTTTAAATTTTTAAATAGTTTTAATGGATGATAACAAACAGTTCTCCATTGGGGTCAGGACTGCTCTGGGTTAATTCCATGCCAAATTATAGAACCAAAGGGAACAATAAAGCTGAATTGAAAGAGAATCCCATTCATTCATTCATTTACTCATTACTGAGCTGCTACTATGTGCTAAGCAATGTACTGATGTGGGGATATAACAGTGAATAAGATAGGTCTAGGCTGTGCTTTCATTGGAAGTAACTGTGTATTTAACAAAAATGAATAATTGTGCATTTGTGTAATGTGTATATATACAAACATATTCTATATATGTATGTTTTTATATATTGTATACACACATATATACCCACACATACTGCTAGATATCTGTAGATATGTACATATATATGTGTGTATATATACACATAATGTATATACCTCATAGAATGTCTTAACCTCATAATTGATTTTTTTTAATACTCTAACACAACTTTCTGGGAAAATATATATTAATATAGTGACTTTTTCTCACATATGTTTTAAGATTGACATGTTTTTCCTCCTGCCCAGTTTTATTTCTCTCTCAGATAATTCCCCTTCTCTATCCCTAATGTATATCATTATCCTTACTTCTATTTTCACATAATTTGAAATTCTATTCAGTAATCCAAGAGTGATCTCTATTTTTATTTACTTGGTTTTTGATTCCTACTCTCCAGCAGACACACATAATATTCAAATTAATATAATTCCTATTAATCTAGGCTAAATTATTGAAGAAAGTAGGTTCAGAAGTTTGTATTATTAATTTCTCAGATTTTATACTTCTTAAAGAAATTTTAAGAACGTAAAGAAGGCTCATAAAAGTTGATCTGAGTTACTGTTAAAATTTTTGCATAAGGATGCCTGAATTTTTGGTTCTTGAAAATAGGGAACATACCTTTTGAGAAATCTGTTAACAGAGCATTTTCTTGACTTTATAGGTGACTACCTTTAAGCATCTTCTCCTGCTTGAATTTTCTTTAGTGTTTAATACTCCTGCCACATATTCATTCTCTTTTTTAAGCTTCTTTTCTTCTGCAGATCACTTACATGAGTGTGCTAGCTTAGGCTCTCTTCTTAGATTATGTCTACAGACATACTACCGAACTAGTTCATGTCTACAGTTTAGAGTAACGCCTTCCAAATCTACAAGATTGCCATAATATCTAGAAACAAAATAGACATACTATGTGGCTTATTGACATTACATTACAATATAGAATCAAATGATGTACTGTTTCCAGACTTTATGTCTATCCTATATATTTTGATATGAGATTCATATTTGTGGAAACGTAACAGGGATATTTTTTTACTGTGCTTCAAAAACAGTATCTCCTAAACATTTGTTCTATTTGGAGAAGTTTTCTTTGTGTTGCCTCAGTGAAGAAAATACCTCTCAGATGCCCACCCTTGCAACCTGTTAGTTTTTTTGCTCCCTTTCCTTTAAATCTAACTTCTAATCAATCAAGAAATTCTGCCAAATATAATTTATATTCTGTGTATCAAGCACATCTGCCAAACTCTGCTGCCTTTGTCCTAGAGCAGACCACTGCCTTCTGTCACCTAAACTACTACAGCTGCCTCCTGATTGATCTCCCTGCCTCCAGTATTTCCCACTTACTTCCCAATCCTATCTTCTTTCTGTAACCAAAGAGAGTTTCTAAAATGTGTTTCTCTAAATGTGTTCTACTAAATACTAACCAATGGCTCAGCATTATACTCATGATAATCTATACTTTATGTCATAGCTTTCTCTTTTTTTTAATTTATTGGGGGTAACATTGGTTAATAAAATTATATAGGTTTCAGGTGTACAATTCAATGCTCTGTCACTAGGTTCCAGTTTACCAATGTGGTTGTCTATACTCTAAATCTGGTGCCATCAAACTATAGCCTACAGATTGGCTGCCTGTCCTATTGTGAGTTAGCCCTGCTCATTTGTTGGTGTACTGTCTTTCTCTGTAAAGGCAGAGATGAGCAGTTGTGCCATAAACTTTAATAGCCTTCTGAACCTGAATCATTTACTATCTAGTATTTTAATAAAAAGTTAGCCAACCTTTGTTCTAAATTCCAACCACATTAAACTCCCTTTAGTTCCTAAATGCACTGTTTGTTTCTCCTTACTTCTTTTTACTCACTAGTTTTCTCTTCTATTTTGGACTATTCTCAGAAACACTCCACCCCTTCCCAAAACCCAACTTCACCCCTTCCCAAATCCCAACTTCAAACATCGATCTGGGAATTTCTTCCCATTTTCACAGAATTAGGCAGCCTTACAGACTGTCTCATGGAATCTTGCATTTCCCTGACTAGAGTACCAGCCACATTGCATTTTATTTACTTTCTCTGTCAGAGCCACGCTTGCACCTATTTGACTCACCATTCAATACTCAACGTAAAAGCTATTGCCTGATACACAGTAGGTGCTGAATAAATATTTAGTAATTGCAGCATCTATAAATACATGGAGAATATTCAGAAAATCATATTATTGACAATAACACCTGCAATCTTATTAACATTTTTTCGATACAAGTAATTTGAGCAATTTAAGACTGCTAAAACCCGTTTTAGGTAGAAAGAAGACTGCTAAGCACAGAGCAGTGTCCCACAGAATATTAACCTATTCATGTATTATCACTGTAGAAGAGACTGAAATCACAGCAAAGTGATAATATTTCTCCATCTCAGATAGCGATTTTCCTCTGGGTAACTTCTTCACTCATCTCTCCCATTTATCACATAGCAGGCCACACAGACTGGTTTTTCTGTACTTTGCCATCAGACAAGATGGAAAACATGGTAAAATTCTAGGTATTCATAGAGTGGATAATATATCTCTTAATTCCAATGTCCAGTTTGTAAGCAATGGACTTTACAGCAGGGGGAACTTTCTGTGGCCTAAATCAGATTCAGTATCAATATGACTGACTTATTGGAAGACTGGAATTTGCTTACGTATTTAGGGAAGGAACAAATACCACAAAAGGGAAGCAGTGTTGTAGTTTATCAGACAAACTGAGTGTCCACCTCAATTAACATGAGTTAAGCCCTTTACATGCATGATTATATTTACTGTTCGAAACAACTCAATAATTAACTTGTGTTATTATTCCATTTTATAGATCAGGAAACAGTTTTAGAGATGTTAAACAATATGGTATTTGAACCAGATTCCTTGCCTACTACAAGATATTAATATGTATATTGAATATACAAATGCTAATGGATGTCGAGAGAATATCCAATGCACCTGAGTAAAATATTTTTTGTAGAGAAGGTTTACTGGGAAAGTGAGTTTTGAATGTGTATTCACAGAGTTGTAGAAAATAGAGTGATAGAAAGTTGAGATAAAGAAAAAATTGGCAAGAAAAGACAAATTTATGTGGTACACAACAGCACTCATGTTTTATCACTGTTATTAAGGAGAAACGGCATAGCAAGCTCTAGAGCAAGACTATCTGAGTCTGTTTTCTAGATCTTTGTCGTTACAGATGTTACTCAATTTCTCTGCACTTTGTATCTTTACTTGCAAAATGTTATAACAATCTCGACCTATCTCGAAGAGTTATATAAGCTTTAAATGAGATAGATAATGCATGCAAAGTATTTACCATAGTTCTTGTTAAGATGTGGGCTTTAAATAAATATGTTATTGTTCATGGTTGTAGTAAGAGGTAATAAGAAGAGGCGAAGAAGAAAGGATCATTATTTAATAAAGGATATTAAAAAGCAGTTATTTTTAAATAATGTAAAGATAGAACCTTTTTTGTTAATCCCTAAATAATTTAAGCCATTCGATCCTGGTTAATAATCAGTTTTTGCAATATCCTCAATTTTAAAACTACTACACAAGGAAAACATTGAGAATATAGATTCACAGAATAGTATTCCCACCTTTAAGAAGCATACTGACATATGGATGAAAGGTCTAAAATATGGGTTAATTTTACTATCTTTCTTGGATAATTAGAAATGAGAAAGGTACTTCAAGGAGGGCGAGTTAGAATGAGAATGAAATAACAATAACCTATGATAACCTATAGTTCAGTGCTAATCTGTGGTATATGACCTGTGTAAGTTTCTTGCACAGAATGAGAACAAACTCATTTTCAGTTTTCTAGAAAGAAATAATTTACCAAATTTCCAATATTAAAACCCTTTTAATTTCAAAGCCTTTAAGTTACAAAGCCCACTTGGGTCAGAAACAGGAAGTGAACGAAAGAGATTATAGGTTTCATGCCCTCAACGTATTTTCAGAAAATTAAAATTTGATTTGTTCCTTTAAAGCCATCCAAAGATTTCTGCACCTTGCTGCTTCACTTTTCTGAGGAATCATTTTCCTAAAAGAGATTAAATAACAATCAGTGTGCATAAAATTGATCTCTTTTAGAGAAACAGTGCCGCATAGAAAGTGTATCAGCAGGGCTTCCCTCATGTCTTTGGGATACAATTGAACAGTCTTGGTAACCACAGGTATTGTGCTGCTTCCCACTGTCATGGATGGTTCCTTTGGGACAAGAACCTAAGAAAGGGTGATTATCTTGAGTTGTCACCTCCCAGCCCTGTGCTGAATAATTAGGCTAACAGGCAACCAACATCAATGTTGTCCGTCTAGCCACAAATTCATCTCTCAAATATTTCAGTCTCTTGCTATACTTACTGCCTGTTGCACAAGGACCACGTTCTTGTGATTTTCCTGGGTGATTTTCTGTGGTCCTTCTGGGTCATTATTACAGGAGAACTCATTCCACTGAAACAATAGTTAGTGTTTTCTCATATTTCCATTTTTTAAATTATTTCACTTTTGTGTCCATTCTAATTTGACTACTCTCCTTACTGGCACTTGCAGCATTTTCACAGCTTTGCCCATTAGTAAACATCAGACTGTATTTAATAGTCTAATATTTACTGACATCAGAAGTAGTCAGTAATATCATGGTATCTTTGGACTACTTCGAAATAGAACACAACCCAGCCAGCAGGGATTAAAAAGAAAACATGATGACATTGTCTAAATTTATTGCTCACAACACTAAAATCCTTCAATTGGTAGAGGTCAAAGTTGCTTTTGCCTTGGAGCTTTGCAGCAACAAAAGTTCACAAAGTGAAAGTTCAGAGCACATTTATGGTTGAAACACACTAATTAGAGATGTGAAGTCTTGGCTTCTTCTCAGGGATTGACTATTTGCTTTTTAGGTACCTTTGGGTTAATTTTTTTACATCTTTGAATCTGAGTTTCCTCATCTTTAAAATATTAAATACCTGATAGTGATTTTTTAATTAAATGAGTAAAGGTAGTTTTAGAAATACCTTTTAAATAATAAGATGGAATTCTAAAAATGGTTTATTAATAATTATTGGCAACATTTTATTTTAGTCCTTCTAAAGCCTTGCTTCTATTCTTGAGATCATAATTCAATATACAGGCCTTTGACTACTCGGCTAGTCAAAACAGCCTAGCGTTAAGGGAAGAAGTCCATTTTATCTCTCTGAATAATGAGTATAAATCATGTAAATTTCAAAAAACCTTGCCTTTTGAAACTAAAATTTTCAATGAACTGAGAAGTGGGTTTTTTTTTTGGGGGGGGTGGGTTGTTTTGTTTTTGAACTTTTGACATTCTATTGCGCTTTACTCTCTGAGGTTTTGTATTTAGGTAATGTATTTGCATCTGAAAATGCTTACTATTTAATTGAATTTTTGCCTTGACTATTTGGTTATCCAGTCTGTTGGTTATATTAACCTAGTTATTATAATTGTAATCTTATATTTATGTTGCCTTATATTCTGAGTTTTCAAAACACTTAAGATAGCACTTCTTAAAGTATAATTCTCCAAATCCTGTAAGTTCCACAAGGCCTTTTTAAAGAATCCACAAGGTCAAAGTTATTTTCTTAACAATTTCAAATGGTGTTTGTCTGTTTTATTATATTGTCATTTGTGCTCACAGTACAAAAGCAATTGTGAGCTGATGCAGCAGCACTAAAGTGTAATTGTAATCTTGATTGCCAGTCATCTGCAGTGGGGGAAATGCCAGTTGCATTTTAAAATATCCTTGATTGAAGCAGTAAAAGTTATTAATTTATTTAAGCTTTACCCTTGAGTATATGTCTTTCAATATTCTGTGGATTGAAAATGGAAGTTCTATGGCATGTCAGAGTAACTTTCATGTCTCAAAGAAAATCACTTCTTTGTTTAATTGAGAGCTGAAGTAGGTGCTTTTTTTCAATAAAATATTATTTTACTTAAAAGAATGACGGGTATTTGGAAAACTTTTTCTCAAAAATCAATCTAGTTAGACTTTTACTTTGAAGAAAACAATTATTTGTTGCTATTACCATTGGGGGTGATCTAAATCCATCATTGCCCTAGTGGCACTGGCGGGGCGGCGGGAAGGTTGGGGGGGCTCCGTCCTTTCCACTAACATAGTAAAAATTACATATCAGCAAAGTGTAGGACAAGTAAGATTTATTGAAATATATTTCAAGAGAGAAACGACCTACACCAGAGAGGGCTGTAACCTAGTAGAAGCAGGGAGGTCTGTCTTGTATCTGGGCCGTGATGGGAAGTTACAAGGGTGGTGCTAGCTGATTGATGTATTAGGTCATTTTGATTGACAGTTGGCTGTTATATAACTTGCATGTCCTTACCCAGAATTCAGTCTGTTATAATTAGACTCATGAACTTCCAGGCATATGTACGATATTATAATGATATAATGAGGCTAAGATGAAAAGGTCAGAGTAGCCCTTACTGAGTGTTTGTGACTGGCCTAAACTGGTTGCTATGCTATGGTCATTTATTTCCTTGTACTCCAGGATGGAGGAGTATTGTTATCTGAAAAATGAATTTTTTTCTGGGAGGCCCTTAGGGGCGGCCTTTTGGGTTGGGCCATCAGTGTTATCATTTCTATGGTTACAGAGCTGGGCCTTCACTACCTTTGCTCATGGCTACCTAACTACCTAACATCGTCAATGACAAAATCTGAGCTTTTAAACAAAAATTAAAATTTGAAGAAAGTTGTATTTATTACTGTGAGCATACCAGCTCCCCAATAGTTAGATTTATCTGTTGAGACATGAGATGATACCAATGAATGTGAATTTTCATTATTGTATAATGGAATGTGTCATCATTTGCATAAGCTTTGCATAGCTCATATTATCAAATAACTAATTAATGATGTTCCAAAATCATAGATGGGTAAATGATTCATTTAAAATATAAAGAAATGCATTGAGTTTTAATGTGACAATATAAAAGTACATTTATATTGCTTCCAATTCCACATTATATTTACCAAGAATTACAAATAATTAAATTTTGGTATGTTATCAAAAAAGTATATACACAATTATCTGAAAAGACTATCAAAATAGTCCTCTTTTTCAACTATATACCTGTATGAGAAAGTATTTTTTTCATGTACCAAAACAAAATCTTGCATTTGGTTGGATGCAGAACACTTGCCTTTTATTAAGTCAAGAATTAAAGAGATTTGCAAATAGTAAATCAATGTCACTTTTTTCCACTAGGTTATTTTTTTTTTCCGGTAATACAGTAATTTCTTATAAAATGTTAACATATAATGGGTGTTTGACCTTTAATGAATAAATACATATTTTAAAATTTCTCAGTCAATTTCTACATGAAAACTGCAAACCTACAACACACAGTGATAATAGTGTAATAAGAATAACAAAAGCTTACATTTTATGATCACCAGAGGTCAAGTGCTTAATATATACTATCTTTAATACTTACCACTTATTGTCAAAGTATTATTTCAATGTAGAAATGAGGAAATGAAGGTAACAAGTTTAATAGCTTGCAAAGTCATATAGCTAGTAAAAAAAAAAAAAAGAAACACCTGTTTTCACTTTCTATGATTACCGTGTACATTTTTTAATGTTTTGATTTTAATACCCAATATTTTCAAATATTTTTTTCAGAGATTACTGCAATGACCTTAAAATATCTGATAATAACACTGAATTTCTTTTAAATTTCAATGAATTTATTGATAGAAAAACTCCAAACAATCCATCATGTAAGTATGCATTCATTTGCAAGAATTGTGTCACTATGGTTATATCCAAAGTGGTCAAATCTTGGTTCCGATTAGTTTGTTGTTATAATGGTTTATTTATTTATTTTGTAAATTTTTGATAGTAAAATGTTACTATTTGGCCTTATACATATTAACCCATTTCCTTTTTAGAAAATAAAGATACAGCTCGCTACCAGCGGTAATTTGATTTTACAGAAACATGTTCTGAGGCTGAAGCAAATCTGACTGGTTTTCAGTGTGAAAATAAAATATAAAAATTGTTCTTGGAGTTATTTCTAAACAGAACTTGTATGTAATCCTAATGTAACAAAAATATATACATAAATCGGATTCATCATATGAATCTTCAGCTAACAACTGTTCAAGAACAATGTTAACATCATGAATAGAAACACTGTATTATCTAGGATTTGACATTTTAAGGGATCGAGAATTACTATATCTCGTAAATGGAAATACCACTACTTAAAACAGAATTCTATTAACAGAATTATGTCATTTGTTTCCAAAGGCAATCTATATAATAGAGTGATGCAGAAGTAATAATGAAAGGGAGATATTTTATGGCAAATTTGAGGGGTAAGGTTAGGACTATAATCCACAAATTATCTCAAGGTAAACGCTGCAGCCGCAAGCGACACCAGTGAATATTCTTGGGCAAACAAGAAATGGGTTAAATAAATTTTATTTCTTTATTAAGTAAAATTAAAATTTCAAAGCCAAGTAATACTTGCAAATTTTTAAAATAAATAGGATATGCTTACCTTTGGTCCTTTCAAATTTAAGAAACTTTATTTTAAATTTTCTTTTGAAGGTTTTTTGTTTTTCATTCTGGCTATATACATACATATGTATATCCTCCAAATTATATAAGGAATTTTAGTATGAACACCTTTAATATAAATACCTTTTTATATACTTTATTATATAACCATTATCTTAATGGTTCGTTTTCTTCCAGACATTCCATTTTCATCACAGTTAACTTTGTATATTAAAAAATATGCTTCTATGATTTCCTATTTTATTAGGCAAACCAATGTAAGATAAAAGAAATAGTTTTTAACCATTATATCTATCTTTCAGAGAAATTTGAAAATCATTAATACTATGAAACTATATAGAGATTTATGGATCTTGGATTTTAAAACATTTAAAAGTCTTCAATTTTCTTCCTAAAAATATCCTATAAAAGTACTATCAGAAAAAAATGCAACACAAATGGGAAATAAGAGAGGAAAGCCAATTCCATAGGAAAAATTACCTTAGAGAATAAATTTGCAAAAAAAGAAAGTATACATAATTGACATTTTTGTTCTTCCCTCCTTCTTCCTCTCCTTTTCTTTTTAAACATTATTTTCCTTTGTATCAGGAACAGTTAAAAAAAAAAAAAAACACTTCCTCACTTATAAAGAATGAAGAGTCATCCTTAAGATATCTTTCAAATTTAAATTTATGTCATGAAAAGAAACAACTTCCTAGCACTGCTAAGGGGAACTAGCTACTCTGAAAACCTGTTAGGTAGATGAAGTCTACATTGATTAGGCCTGACTATGAGTGAGTCCAGACCTTTCTACTCGGTGTAAACTCACTCTTACTGAGCAAAGCCTTTTTAATATTATTTTACATTAGGATTTATTACCTACTAATAAGTAATAGGCATTCCCAAGAGAGAATTGAAATAATATTATTGAATTTAATTGGATGGCTCTAGGTTCTAGGAAAATATAAATGTGTTTAAACTAAATACTTTCCATATAATAGTACTAATATCCGCACTGTTTGCTGTCTATTCTTCAGTCTCTTCCTCCATTTCACTTCACCTTTTATCTTCCTCAGTATAATCCAATAGGAAATGTTTGGGTGATTATATAACAATGTGAAGAATTGAAAAACATGGGATTTTTAATTATCAAAAGAAACTAATAGCTATAAAATATAGTTTCCTCTGTTATATATATATAAAATAGATTTTTTCAATCATATTTTACCTCATATTACCAAATGACATGTAAAACTAACTCTAAAAGTCAATGTCAGTGATTGAAATCTAAGTGTGATCTAAATCGTCTTTTTCAAAGGGGTATCATTTAATTTTGCTTTACAAAAGTACCTAAGCCATTGGCAAAATTAATTGATAAAATTCTCACCTAATATTTAAGTTAATTGATTAACTTATTAAGTGTTTATACTATAGAGTAGATGTCTTCCTCATATTTCCCTTTATTTTTGAATATAAAAATGAGGTTGTACGTGTGTATATAAAATGGTAAAATTAGTACTAATAATCTGTTTATCAGCTGTAATCAGCTGCAGGGGATCTATTTCAAGACACATGCTAGACTTACAATGTAACAAAAATATGAACAAAATTATGAAATTACTTGCATCAGTTTATATTACAAATTAAAATAATGAGTCTCATCTTTTGTTTTACCTAAAAGGATTTGAGACAAATTATAGCATTCACTTTCCAAATGAACCATTTTTTAAAGTGAACAGTTCTAAAATAATATAATAAAAATAGTTTTAAAATGAATTGAAATGAAGTCTAAAATAGGGATTAAATTGACCCTTTAATCCTGGGTAAAAGATACATTAAATTAAAATAATAAAAACCAAATAAATGTTTCTGGCCTATTCTACCCCTCCTCTTGTAGTAATAGGATATTAGGTAAGACTATATATTCTTTACCTGAATAAAATAAAATTATATCATAAATGTGAAGTTTCAGAGGGTACTTATAGGTTATTCAGAGCTTCAAGGGCTTGGAGTAGAGAATCCAGGAGGAAAGGATGAAGGCAAAGATTTTTGTTTAAGAATGTGTGTTAATTTGACCCTTGGTTCTCATCATCTCTTCTCTCTATACCTTTGAACTTGAGCTAATAATATGCTCTTTCACCTATACCAGTAGATCAATAAGGCTTGTCTGTGATAACTTGTGATGTTCCTCGGCCAAAACAAAACAAAAAATTATATGTATTATGTAGTTTTATATTTATAAAATATAAAACAAATGTTCATGAAATTATGATGGTTTGGAATCACCACACTAACCTACCCAAAAAAATTTAAAAAGAAGAATGACATAACCTCATTGTTTCTTGGTTGGCATATTTCGTATATCTTTTTAATAAAGTTTACAAAATAATTTGCCTCATTCAGTATTGGCTTTTTCATTACTAATTCTAACCATAACCTGAAAAATCTGAGGTAAGATGAACAGTATTAAAAACATACAGAAAATTAATAAAGGATATATTTTAAGTTAATAAAAATATTCATTCTAAATGGGTTTTATAAATAGATAATATATTTGTCTCATTATTATCCTAATTAAAAAATATGTGGGTGTATTTGAAGCTATCCTTTTTCTGTGTTAGGTAACACGGATTTGATTAATCGAGTCTTGCTGGATGCAGGCTTTACAAATGAACTTGTCCAAAATTATTGGAGTAAGCAGAAAAACATGTAAGTATTTGTTCTTATTAATAAAAGTATATATATTCTCCATTTCAGTTGAGCACCCTTCTGGGAAATAGTCCTCAAATTTCAAGTTCATTATTTATCTTTAATAACAATTTCTCGAAAATATCATTTTGCAATTGTCGATCACTTGAATTTGTAGTTGTAGGTGTGTGTCCGGACTATCATCTGCCATTATTCAGCTTTACACATAGTGCCCACACTGCATTGTGAACAACCAAATTAAATAGGCATGCCTCTGTGTGTTTTAGCGTTTGTGGTAAAATAGGGTTTCTAGTGAACGTTCAGTTGGCTTTTTTTCCTTTGAGTTCTCAGCCCTCCCCCCCTCTGTACCTCACTTTTGCGGGGGACCATAATTGGGGGAGGGGTAATAGGGAGTTGGAGAAGGAAAAGGTAGGAGAGTGTGGGAGGGAAGGGAAAAGGGGCCCTAAAAGGAGGTCCCCAATGAAAGGGAGGGTCCTTGGGGAGAACACTCAGGTTCTTAAGAGGGACAGGAACACAGGGTAGGGGGCTGGCAGCCTCAATTTGGGGGCTGGGGCGTGAGCTGAGGTGGAAGAGGGGGACTGGACTTTGGGGAGCCCTGGGCTGGGGGTGTCTTGTCTACCTGCCCAGGGATAGAAACTGTGGGTAGGGGTAGGTGGTTGGAGGCAGCAGTGCAGCCGGAGGAGCCACGGAGCTGAGGAAGGAAGGGGAGAGAGAGGACTCAGTTGGCTAATAGCATTACCCTACACCCAGGCAAGAAATTGAGAAATCTGACGACGGTTCTCATTTACAGTCGCTTCTCCACCCTATTTCCAATCAGTCACCGAATGCTAAATATTTAGCCTAATTTTTCCTTTCTTTTTCATACTCAAGGTCCTAATTTCCCATTTCCAAGAAAATACAGCAACTGATTTTTCTGCCATTAGTGTTTCCCATTTCTCTACCTACAGCCTCCAGTCTATTCTTCATACAACTCATACTTGCCATCTTATTTTTAAAATGCAGTTCTAATTTCAGGCTAAAGGTGATACTCTCCAGCATAAATCATTTATGAGCTGATCATCAAGAAACTTGTACTCAAAACTTTCATTCCTATCGTTTCTCACCTTGTTCCCTATGCTTTTGTTACACCAAAGAGAAGCACAGTTCACTAGCTTTCCCTTATGCATACTCATCACTCTGCATGTGATGTCTTCCTATTTTCTCTGTCATCCTTGTTAACTCCTATTCCATCCTCAAAATTCAGATGTCTTCCTGAAGCATCCTCCCTTTAAGTACTTATTTCTTAGATGTTTTAACTATTGAAACATAGTTTGCAGTTATTGTTATATTCACTTTGGCTTCTTATACTTTAGGAGCTTGTTATATTTATCTTTTCATCATCAACTCATAATTTAATACCTTACAAAGAGTGAGTTGAAAAAATATTTCCTCTTCTGTCTTCTGTTCCAGCAAGGGAGTGAAAGCACGGTTTGTTGTGACTGATGGTGGGATTACCAGAGTTTATCCCAAAGAGTAAGTTCAAATAACATCTGTAAAAATAAGTGTATTACAAAATACTACTCTAAGGATCTACACATTACTGTATAAGGAAGCCATTCTTCAGAGAAACTGATCATTATTCATAGATTAAATTGGAGTCATTGTTTAAAGTACTTACATTAAAATATTCCATTTCTTTTAAAAAATACTATTATGTGATTCTTCAGTGATCTATTTTTGTATCATATATTAAAAATCTAAGATTTTGAAAGACTTCTCAATGGATGCAAGCTAAGCTAGTTAAATTAACATAATTGTTATAGCTCATTGACTATATTTGCATAGCACTTCATTGTTTTCACAGTTCTTCATTTATCTTACCTCTCTTTATCTTTAGATAAACAATCCATAAAGTGGGCTGGGCATCAGGCTTATTAATATTAATAGCCTATTAACTGACTTGTAAAGAATTACCTGGCTAGTAAATGACAGAATAAAACAAGGAGTCAGCTTTTCTGACCCTTAATATAATTCTCGGCTGATATTTTCCTTAGTAATGAGTATCATTTACCCTATTAATTACCATTAACTTTCTCAGACATACCTGAGATGTAGACATATCTGTAAACTTCAGTTTTGTCTACAAAGGGAAAAGTAGGTTATCAGTAGATTAAAGAATAAAATTGATGAGTCATTTCCTCCTTAGGGCTGGAGAAAATTGGCAAGAAAACCCAGAAACATATGAGGACAGCTTCTATAAAAGAAGCCTCGATAATGATAATTATGTTTTCACTGCTCCCTACTTTAACAGTAAGTATTACTTTGTAATTCAGCCTTACCAATTTTTAAAAAATAAATTATCGCTACTACCTGCTTTCCCCCAAAACAATATATTGCAAGTTAATTGCTCAGAATACTCATTATTGAGCATATACTATATACATGACATTGGAAAGACAGAAGCATCTATTTAAGAGATAAAATACAGTCACAGGAAATAGTCATCCAGTAATGTAGATACAGCATATCTAACATGCATTCATAATATATAGAAACACATATAGATAATCTCTTATCTCAAAATGCAAATATATTAAAGAATGTTTAATGAATTGTTTAATGTAATTAGTTACTCCCCTTTAATCAGTTTGTTAAATATATTACTTATAGAAGTTAATAATAACCCATATTTTAAAATATTGTGTTGTGTTCTTTCCCCAAAACTTTCTAATGTAATCCCTCAACTTCTCTGGGGGGTAGCTATTATTTATCCTTATTTTCCAAAGGAGAAACTGAAGTTCAGAAAATTTCAGAGTTTTATCCAGGAACATATATCTTCTAAAATGCAAAAGCGGTTTGGGAAAGATCAGTCTTTCTACTTCATTTCAGCAGCCTTCTCCATATTTTAGCAAATGTCGTGAAGTAGAGATTTGGCATGCCTCCATTTTATTGTGGAAGTAGATGCAGCCAAGCTGAATAATTGACTTCCCAAAGTCAATTAATGTAAACCAGTTCACAGATCCTCTAATTAGCTTACTTATAGAGAAAAAAGAGACCACATACCTCTTTTTAACATATCTATGCTAGAATATTTAAGTAAAGTTGTATCCACCTGTACCTATTAAAAGAAATTCAATATTATTTGGTTTATCTAGATAGGTCTGTTTTCGATTTCTTTTAGAGAGTGGACCTGGTGCTTATGAATCAGGCATTATGGTAAGCAAAGCTGTTGAGATATATATCCAAGGAAAACTTCTTAAACCTGCAGGTAAGCGCAACCAAAATTTAATGTGTTCAGGGCTTATCAGGAAGGCCATCAGGAAGCTTCAACTAAAGCAAAGTCAAAAACAGGCAAAATAAAATACGAATACTTCTCAATGGCATTGTTGATAAAAAAATTGATACTCTACAGAGCTTAGGAATTTTCAAGGAGTATGTATGTTTATACGCTGTTGACACAAATTTATGGAGTCAATTTAATATCATATATCAAAATTCTAAATGCTGGGTTGATCCAGCAGTTCTACTTTAGAATTCTAACCTAAAGACACATTCAGATATGCAAAAGAATATACAGCCAAGGTTGTGAATATCTGTAATAGTGCAAACATGAGAAGTTAAATTTCAATCATTGGGGGAAAAGATAAGTAAATAATGGCATATCTATACTATGTGTCTATTAGGAAAATTTAGGTAGAGAACTATTTTTTAAAACTAAAAAATAGAAAAATTACTTTTTTCGTTAAAACAAGTCAAACAAAACAAAACAACTTGTAAAACTGAGCATCAGTGGGAATTGGAAGTAGGCTGGAATGAGTGACTACAGTAAAGTAACTATTATTATTATCTTTTGCATGGTATGATTCAGTATTGTTTGAATTTTTCAAAGAGCATGTATTAGGCCAGATTGAGAAGGTAGATAAATTGCCCTCTTGCTCTGGAAGGCAGTTTTATCCCTCAGAGTTTTAACGACATAGATTCACTCCATCACTTCCTCATTAACTCATTCATCCCTTCCTTTGATCACTCAATTGCTTTTATTCAATTAGTCTCAGTCCATCATCATTCATTCTCCCATTCTCCTACCCACTTATCCTCTCAACTATACACTCTTCAACAAACATTTCTTAAGCACCTGCTGCATGCATTGTCGAGGTTAGGGAAGCCTCTTAAAATATCCTCATATTTACAAGGCTATTTCTAACATTATCGCTTTTTTTTTTTTTTTTTTTTTAGCTAACTATGTATATTAGTCAATTGACCAGGATGTGGCAAATAAAGAAACTGTGTTGGAATATAAATGAAGTTTATGTAATGGTTTAAGAGCCATTAGCATTACTTCTTAATGAAATCTCCAAGAAATCTATCTCTGTAACAAACATTATATTTAACCCAAATTTAATGTTATTGCACAAATTACCTAACTTATCATGTAGCAGATATACTTCAGCTAGCTAAAATTGCAGCGTTAAATTAATTTGAATCAATTTTTCAATATACAGATGAAATCAGATTTTTTAATCTCAAGAAATTTATACATTTGCTTGCTTGCTCAGGAATTTTCAAATGTGACAGGAAAAATAGATATGTAAGAATTGTAGCTACATATTTTAATGTGTGTGGCAATTTTTCTTTTATAATTTTCCAGTTGTTGGAATTAAAATTGATTTAAATTCCTGGATAGAGAATTTCACAAAAACATCAATCAGGGATCCGGTAAGATAATTTAAGAAAAAATTCTTATGCTATACGTAATAATGTCAAATACAAATAGGAAAAGTAAAAAGTAAAGTCTTATACAGAAGCAAAATAAATTTTCAGTACAATGACATTGAAACAGAATTATGAATTTCTATTTTTTCAAAGATTTTTTTTAATCAATTAATAAGTAAAAAATAACAATATTTCAGTATTATAATTTGAAATGCTAGTTTAGATATCCATTCATCGATATTGTCTAATTTTAAAAGTAAAGCTATCTTTTTTATTATGAATTAGACTATTATTTAATCTGATTTTTATACTAGATAAATTACTCTGTTTTCTAATTGTAACATAATAATATGATATAATTAAAATCCTATTTTTAAAAAATATGAGGTGATAATTGTATTTTGTCTTTCAGTGCGCTGGTCCAGTTTGTGACTGCAAAAGAAATAGTGATGTATGAAAACTCTTTAAATTTTTTAACTATTTTTTTCTTGTATATTCTTGCTAAGATTTAATGATAAAAAATGATGCAGGAAATTTTAATGAATGCTAAAAAAATTATTCTATGGAGTTGTGAACTAATTCACTGATAAGAATTTGAATTGTGTGCTTTTAATTCTTAATTCCATTTTTTAAAATGTTCACATATTATGGCATGGTATAAAAAGAGCCATATCATTACGGGCTGTATTCTCTTCAATCTCAATTGTGTGAGATTCTTTTGTACCTGTTTATCTTTATCTCCATTCCTGGAGGGAAGTCTCTAACTGAGGTGTCATTGGTTATAAATGCAGGCTTCTTTCATCTTTTACACTTTCCCTGAATTGATTCAACACTGGATTTTCAATGATGAGAAAAAATTAACTAAACCTAAGAATTACATAATTTATTATAAAGTTCCATTAATATGAACTAGATTTTACATTGTTTTCGATTTTATTTGTGTTTGAGAAATTGAAAAAGCAAATGTAGCCTTTCTTTGTTCAAAAGTTGAAGATGCTCCAAGAATGATACCAGATAAATTATTCCAAGAATGAATAAAAAAGGGTGAATTCCGCTATTTTCTTCTAGTCCTCTATGTATGTGTGTATTTCCAAGAGAACCAGTGGTTCATATCACTGTATCATTACTAGTTGTGTAAAATTATGGCTATAATTTTAATTATTTTTGTACTTTATTCATTTTATATTGACTTTGTATGCATATGTTCCCAACTCTAAAAAATAATGTATTAAATTGTGATTTTATACAATAAAAATCATTAAATTGGTTAATTTCAACATCTAAACTAGGTGGAAATTGATTCTATATTTTAGCATGAATGGTTTTTTTTCTTAGTCATGGGCATTTCTTGTTTTGCTTTTTCTTTGAAATCTCAAATTATCCAACCAAATATTTTTAATAGAAAATAGTTGTAAATATCCTCAGCCTGCTGCTTTTTTTTTTTTTAAGCCTGTAAGTATGGTGACTAAAATTCATTAAAAAAAAATATTTTTGTCAAAACCTTGTGTTTAAAAAAATAAAATAGTTATGCATTATTAAATATTTCGATCTATCATTTCCTGAATCATTTAGATGACCTTGGAGTGGAAAAAAGATTATTCTGATTTGTTCTTATGATTTGTTCAGACTGAGTTGATAGTTTTAATTGGATGAGTGGTGGTGGATTTGATGTGAATCTATGCATGCCTTTAATTTATTTCATTATAATCTCTTGACCATATATGTTCGAGAATCTATAGTCATTTTCTATTTTGTTATTATAATCATCTTTATATAATGGAGTAATGATAATGCAACATCCTAACCTTCCTAAAAATGTGTTAACAGTTCTTTTATTTTCATAGGTAATGGATTGTGTGATTCTAGATGATGGTGGGTTTCTTTTGATGGCAAACCATGATGATTATACTAATCAGGTATGTGCCCAAAGTGAGAAGAAGCAGGGTTTCCAAAGTGTGTTTTCCTGATCAGCATCACAGAATTCCTTCCCTTTGTTATAGAAACTGCCGAGTTGTTTTATTACTGTCATAAATTATAAAGTGCTAATATAACATAAATCATTATGAAATGCATTCTAAATCTAGTTTTTCTTATGTTAAGTTTACTTTCTGGTACTCATAGTTACTGTTTAAAACCTATAGCTAAAGATCTTAACATAACATGAACTTTTTCATTTTGATCTCTTGTAAATTTAGAAAATTTTCACATATTACATATTTATCAGTTGATACTGTCCAACTTAATATATGGCTGTTTTGAAACAGATGAAGTTTCTAATCTCAAATTTGGAAATTGGCAGTACATAGGCTATTTGATCCACACAGGATTTTAAATGAAGTAGAGTTCCTTGCCAACTAATGTTAACTATAGTTCTACATTTAGGGCTTCTCTTAATAAAAAAGAAAAAGAATCTCTCTCTCAACATCCTACAATGTTGTGGGCTGGCGTTTAGGATTATCCTAGAGGATCAGGCTACAGGTTGCCCCTGTAGATAGAACTCATAGTCCTTACCAGTTCCTTCCTTTTTTTAGAGCCACCCACTTTAACTCATTAAATTACTTTTCTTTTCCCCAGGAGGCATTTGATTGTGGCCTTAATGCTTAGTAAATTGTGTCCATTCCTTCTACAAATATTACACAAAGAGACTGAGTAATGAGAATACCTAATTTTTGTGTGTCTTCTTTTGGAGTGTCATATATTGGTTTAATACTTGTTTTTGTTTTAAAGCTCTGAGTGGTTTTAGGACACAGTTTCTTTGTATTGTTACTTTTCATTGTCCTGGCCCAGGTGTTAATATTTGACTTTAACTTGAAATTTTATCTTATTATCTTTTTTTGTACCAGATTGGAAGATTTTTTGGAGAAATTGATCCAAGTTTGATGAGGCACCTGATTAATATATCGGTCTATGCTTTTAATAAGTCGTACGATTATCAGTCGGTGTGTGAGCCTGGTGCTGCACCGAAACAAGGAGCAGGGCATCGCGCGGCATACGTGGTCAGTAACATCCAGGTCACCCTTCCTGTCCAAGGGTTGCTTGGTGTAGATTACTGTAATGATTTTTATATTCTATTTTATAGCCATCAATAGCAGACATATTACACATTGGCTGGTGGGCCACTGCCGCTGCCTGGTAAGTCAAAATTGTATTTTTATTGGTAATGAGAAAATGGTGTGAAATAGTAAAGAATTTGATGAGAATACAAATTTCATGACACATAAATAATTACTATCAGAGTTTTTTTTTCTATTTTCTATAGCACATATTGGTTATATTTATAAATAGTTCTTAAGTGGTCAGTGTAAAATGTTACAATTATTCAGTTTTTTTTATGTGAAAACAATGTTATGCTCATGCAAATTCAGCCTCTTCAGAGGCTTCTTTTTTCTATGGATCTATTGAAGCTGTTTTCTTTTGTTTTTTTTTTTTCTTATATACAATTCCTTACATTTTAGGTATATTGATCCCTATTCTTTATTGCCTTCAGTGTCCAAATTAGGTGTCTTCATTGACCAAATTCACAGCATGACTTATCTTTCTACTTTACTATCTATACAAAGGCTGGCGTAGTTTTAGAGGCATCATTGAATAGATCTAAATCTTTCTTTTCATTGATTCCCTCCGCCTACCTATTTCATCCCTCACCTATACCCTGCCACCTATGAAAATAAGACATTTAAACTGCTTAGTGAGAACTATGAAAGTCGGAAGATAAAATTTGTCATTGTTTGGTGCTGGTCGGTAAAATAACTAAATCTCCTGTTGTGTCTGGAATCCATTCTCTCCCTCCTTTTCTTTCTTCCTTCCTTCCTGCCTATGTTTCTTTTGTATCAATGCCCTACTATATTGTTCAACCTTTTTCCATGTAGGTTAATCTCTAATATTCAGTTGGTTGATGCTTTTCTAGCTAAAATTAAATGCTTGTAAAGTAGCAAAGATTATAGATTAAAAGTCCTATTTTTTTCTGAAAAAAAAAAAGATGTGCAAATGGTGCTTTTGTCATGGCAATAATATTTATATTTTAATCTATATTGGTTTCCTAAATCTCATAGTGATCCTGAAATACTTGATTGCCTTTGGGTTATTTTCTAGACAGAATATATTCCTCCTCCCCACCTTCCACCCACCCCCTGCCTTTTTTTTTTTAAACTAAACTCAGTTCCAGATGATTCTATGCTAATATTTGGCTCAGTTGTCATTTATAATAAAACTGAAAAATGCCATATGCCCTATATACAATGTATATATTTTATTTCATGAATGCCACATTATATATTTACAAATACAGTCTATATTATGAAGTAAATGGTTTGTAAACTGTGGCTAAAAGTCATTTTTGTTTGTTTTTTGGAATTTTTCTTCTACCACAGTTTTAAAAACTAAAACAAGGAGAAAATACTAAACGTGAAACTTTGAAATGAAATATTGACATTCTCTCTCTGAAAGTTAACCTCTTCTTCACAATCTCATTTCATCATAGGCCTCTTAACCCATATGTGTTGCTCACTTGGTCCTAAACACATATGACTTTATGAATTCTTTAACAGAAAAATGTTTATTTACAATGTTTTGTATAATTTAAGAAATAATTACATGAAAATGGCTCCTAAACTTTTTATTAGAAAATTCACATTTTTCCCAAAAAAAAAGATGAAAAAGAAATATGTTTATATGTGTATACAAAAATGTGCAGGTTTTTATTATATAATTTATAAAAGAAATTAGATTTTTATCAATATTTGTTTATATTTAAAATTCAGGTCTATTCTACAACAATTTCTCTTAAGTTTGACCTTTCCACGACTTCTTGAAGCAGGTATGTAAATGCTCAGATATTGTCACAATAACAATTAAAATTTTACTTTTGATATGCAGAGTTCAAGAACTCAGTGAGAAAGTGTGTTTGTGTGTGTGTGTGAGAGAGAGAGACTTGTAGGTTGAAATCGTTTTGTCAAAACTTTCCTAATGTTTTAGAAACTTCCCTGTGTCACAGTGGACTCTACTTTATAGCTGTTACATATTTTAATTAACATATTCTACTGATATTTATTGGTCACCTATTAGGGTCTGCCATTATATTACACAGCAGTAAACAAGCCAATTCAGGTGCCTGCTCTCATATATTTGTTTTGCTCTGTGAGAAATGAGGGCTCTGGGGGAGTGTTTGTAGTGCCCCATCATGATGATGGTCTTTCTTTCCCCACAGTTGAGATGGAAGATGATGACTTTACAGCCTCTCTGTCAAAACAGAGTTGCATTACTGAACAAACGCAGTATTTCTTCGATAATGATAGTAAATCATTCAGTGGTGTATTAGACTGCGGAAACTGTTCCAGGTAATTTGTTTCTTCATTTCTGGACTAGACCTATTTCACTAAGAAATTGTATTCACATTTATAATCTTTATGGAAAATAAGAGAGATTGTCAGTCGAGTCTGAGAGATATGAGTAACTGTTTTATGTTGAAAACATTAGAGATCTTCACTTTCTCTGTAGGTTTTTAAATTTTAAAATTTTTAAAATTAATTTTAACTTTGAATGATTCTTTCAACTGCAGTATTATAGATCAAGAAATTCATACCTACTTTTAGGCAACATAGAGAATTTGATCGTATTTCAATGTATTTTTTTGTCTAAAAAAACTCATATTAAAATGTTTCTAATGTAAAGTTGTAGAATTATATTTATTCTAATAAGATTAAGATTAATTACATTAGTAATTCTAAGTAATTGTTAGCCAAATACATGACTTTTTTTCTGAGGGTGTGTGTTTTACTTCTAGTCTTCATTAAAATTTATAATTGAAGATATATTTGATTTGAAACTGAAAGAACTAGGAGAAAATATGTTTCCTAAGGTCACGGTTAATGTTAGTCATAAAACATGCTGAAATTTTTTTGAAGAGGTGGAGAATTTAATTTCATTATAATGGTTAGAGAGAAAGGCAAAGTGAGGATTTTTGAAGTTTTGAGAGAAAAGTCATAATCTATGTCATAGGATGCCTGAGAACAGAGCAGAAATGCCCAGCTTAAAAGGCAAAGAGTTGTGATACTCTGTTTTGAGCAATTTAGGGCAGGTTATTCTAGAAGAAATGTTAACATAGTGAAGACATATGAGGAGGTAGGTAATCTGAGCATGTAAAAGGGTTGGAATAGTTAGCTGCTAGGGATTCAGAAAAAAGTATTATAAGAGTTAAAAAAATATTTTCAGGAATGAATTAACTGAAACTAGCATGGATTTTTAATAGACATGGTCGATATGGTTTTAGGACTTACTTTAACAAACCTCTATGTCCTAGTGAGAAGTAGAGGAAAGGTTGAAGAGAATTAGAGATGGACTCAGCAAATACAGACTGTCTTGCTTAAAGATTAAGTATTAGGCTATCAACTTCGGGAAACAGCATTGTAGTATGTTTAATGGGTGTATCAAAAAGAGTTTCAGAGTCCTTTGTCCTTTCATTAATTGATGTCCTATAACAGCAATGTGTACTTTAAACATTGTCTAAGTTAAATCGTAAAGATCAATATAATCAAGATATTAAGTTAAATCATGTTTTCTTTTAACTTGCATCCTCATGTCCCAGGTTCAATGAGAAAAAAAAAAAAACACAAGAAAATCTATTTCTTTGGAAATATAAAGAAATTACATTTAAATTTTTATCATGGTTGCAAAGAAGGCAGAAGCAACTTAAGATGTGGGAAAAATAATGCATGAAATTTAAAGCCCTTGATTTTGTCTATATCTGTGTTGTTCAATTCAGTAGTTACCACCGCAGGTGGCTCTTTCAATTATCAATTGCAATTAATATTAAAATTTTGTGCCTCAGACACAGTAGTCTCATTTCAGGTGCTCAATATTGGATATTTCAGGTGCTCACCATATTGGATAAAGCAGAAAACATTTCCACCTTCACAGAAGTTTGCTGAATAGCACTAATTTAGACTTCTCTGCTATTAGCTTGGGCAAGATGCTTAGCTATTTTTGTGCTCCTAGTTTCCTCGTCTGTAAAACTAAGGCAACTTTGGTATATTTACAGTGATAAATACCACAATTCCTAAACATGTAAAATAAAGCACTTTTTATGACTTTCAACACTGAAGAGTGCTTATTTGCATTGAGGACTAACACTTAAAAAATACACTTAAAACATCTATTGCAATATTTCAGTATTCATTTGAGAGAAGCAATATGTGCATACTAATAAATAAAACCTATTTTCTAAAATCATTCTCATTCTGTTTTACTGTTTGTGTTGATGATGCTTTGTGTTTTAAGATGTCATACTTTGTCATTCATTTTAATATGTAAGAATCTTTGAAAGATTTCTGTTTTTCCCAAAAGATAATATTCTGTGATTTTTAAATATTTATTTTGCAGAATCTTTCATGTAGAAAAACTTATGAACACCAACTTAGTATTCATAATGGTTGAGAGCAAAGGGACTTGTCCCTGTGACACACGACTGCTCATACAAGCAGAGCAGACTTGTATCCTTTGACATCAGAGAGGTTTGGAATGGAAAACTATCTTAAAATAATGCATTTTTAACCTTGTTATGTGGTTTATGTTTATAAAAAGAAAAATAGAATGATCTCCTACAGAGGCAGAGTAGATCCCTCATGCAGAATTTGGTTTGCATGTAAAGACTACGCATGCACCAAAAGAATATAAGTGTCTTAATCTGATAATAAGGCTTTGTGGAGAGAATAGTGGCACATTCCCAAGAGGTCAAAAAGTGGCTTGAGAGAGCAGGGAGGAGCAACTGGCTTGGGGTTTTAGGGTGGTTCGGGAGTGGTGCTAGGTACTTGCCTATGCTGGCTGGGGTTTGTGTGGCTCAAACTTCCAGCCTGTGCCAAAGGAGGGAATACATAAACTTCCCTATCAGCTTGCCCATACATGGGGCCGAAAGAAAAAAAAAAAAAAATGAGTGTTTTGGCTTGAAAGTTTTTCAGTAGTGAATCAGCCAAAATGGAGTTAGATATGATATATATGTACAATGGAACATTATTCAGCCTTAAAAAATAAGAGCATCCTATCACATGCTACAACTGCAGTGGCAGTAATACTAAAACTTCTATTGGTCAATTTGGGAAATGGCATGCAATGACTGTTAAAGCATTGTAGGCAGCGGTTCTGTAGAGTGCCTGTACTTTTGCATTTACCTCTGCTGTTTTGAGGAAAAAAATAAGTTTCTCATCTATGTTTGGATTTGACATTTATTATTAGGAATTAGTTTATGTTTCTAACTAAACAGGATGCACCCAGGTAGTCCCTGTGCTGCTTTACAAGTATGACCCTGTCTTAAACTCAGCATCATTTGTGCATTTCATCCACTTATATTCTACAAATACTTATTCAGTACTTGTTATAAGCCAGGGACCAGTAAAAATAAAAAATAAAAAATAAAGTTGATCTCTTCACGCAGCCCCTATTCTGACAAGAGAAAATTTGTGGCAGTTTAGTTCCTTAAATTTTTAAGTCCTTAAACTGATTGTGTTGGACTAGAGTAATTATCTCTTACTCTCTCCTGGGAAATAAATACATAGCATTGTCTTTTTCTAATTGTGTGACAAAAAATAACTTCATATTCCTTAACAAGTTTTTTTAGCTGATGGTCCAGATCCCTGTGACATGGTTAAGCAACCCAGATACCGAAAAGGGCCTGATGTCTGCTTTGATAACAATGTCTTGGTAAGACCAAACGTTTACTGTATTAAAATACTATAGCTCAGTGGTCATTGTCCACAAGAATTTGAGACAAATTGCAATTTTAATTCAAACATAATGTCTGAACCATAGTGTTGCTCATTAACATGATGGACTTGCTGGTAATAGATTTTTCATTTCAATATTTTTCATGGTTAGCATAAGCTTAACAGTTGCTTCTTCTATCTGTCCTTCCCACAGAAATTGTACTTTCAAACATAATTCCAATCAATTTACTAATAGTCTAAGATTATAAATCTGATGATTTTAAAGACTCTAATAAATAGTAACTGGCAATAATTATTACTTATGGAATATAAGTTGCCTACCTTCATTTACATTCCAATTTTGAAGATGTAAAAGTTATTTTTATTAGTTTGTGTTTAGTCCTTATTTAATGTATTTTAAAAACCTGTTAAACATCTGTTGTTTTATTATCTTATAATTCTACCTTGTTTTACATGATTTCTGAGTCTATCACATTATTTCTCTTATGTATATTAATTTGTACATCATTTGAAATTAGACCAGGTCAATCACACAAGGTTAAGTTGATTTGTATTATTCTTCTTAATTGTATTAATTGTTGTTCAAAATTAGACTACGTCAGTCATGCAGGATTAAGTTGATAATATTTTAATTTTTTTTAATTCCCCTTCCACCCCTGGTTGCAGTCTCCCCTTAAGAAATGGGTCTCTGGAGATGGGGTGTCTCTTCCCACGCGCTCATGTTGTGCACCAGGGGTGCACCAGGGCCTGGGGCACCACTGGGGCTTGAACCCAGGTCCCTCTGCATGTAAAGCAGATGTGCTAACCACTACTCTGTGGAACCACCCTAAGTTGATAAAATTTTACAAAGCACATTTAATGTATGTTATTTAAACACAACTACTAATTTTCCTATAGGTCAGCTGTCTTTCTCTAATGAACACTATTCTGACTTACTGTGTCTGTAATCAGCTTTATGCTTTTAAAATTACTATAATTAAGAAACTTTATTCTCAAATGAAGGCCGCAAAATACCTGCCCACGTTTAAAAACTAATTCCCAATATAATATTCCTCAATTCTCTAATTCTTCAAGGTGTGCCTTTGCATTAAGTGGCTTACACACACTAATGAGCATGCAAACAGAGCATTATTATCATAGGAATTGTTTATTCTAAAAAATATGCCAGACCATCTATTAATTAACGTGCCTTTATAGAGATTATTATGTATTTGTTTAGAATAGACTTGCCTCTTATGTGCTTATTTAGTCCAATAAACATAGCCACATTTGTCCCAGAAAGAATAAGGCATTTTCATAGATACATACTATGCAATTAGATGATATAAATTAAAATTGGAGCAAAGAAGAAATAAAATAGTGATAGCAAAAAGGCTAAAAAGAGCAAGATGTTTTAGCAGATTAACCTCAGTTATCTCTGTGAAAATTATTGTTTATTCTTTATTGATGGGGAAAGTGATTCGAAGTTGCAGCTTTTTTTTTTTTTTTTTTTTTTTTTTTTTACCTAGTTAGACTTACAATTCAAATATGAGGACTTCTGTCGTTTTATCTACTGCACCTTCAGGAGCTTTG
The DNA here is from genome assembly GCA_003508835.1 of Eonycteris spelaea. NCBI lineage: Eukaryota > Metazoa > Chordata > Mammalia > Chiroptera > Pteropodidae > Eonycteris > Eonycteris spelaea. The sequence continues at coordinate 7,613,878 of PUFA01000033.1, read as the reverse complement.
CGCATGTCACATCAAGTCCCCAAAGAATGTTGCATGTGTTGCTCATTAGGGAAAACTTTACTCATCAACTATTTGCCACCAAAGACTGAGGTTAAATTCATTCAAAGACTATCTTTGCTCACAGCATCAAAAAAGGTTTGACTAAGACCAAAGTTTCTAATTCAAGTTCCTGTAAATTACACAGCGGATTGTGTGTGAAAGTACAACTCTTGCTCAGTAGCTTAATGTGCTAATAATGTCTTGTGTTTCTTTAGCAGTGGAATATTTTGGTAATGCTTATTTGCAATGGTCACTGTGAATCTGCTCTGGATGGAGGCTCACATAAACTGCTAACTGCCAGCAAATTGCATGAAATCTCATCTTGTATGTCTTCTTTTCTGTGTTTTCTTTCCTTTCCTGTACTTGCTACTTTGCCCGTTATTAATAGGATCAACTTATATGCACAACGAGTCGTGCCTGTACCATGATGTCAGCTCCTATCTTCATTTTACTGCAAGTTTTCATGTGGTGTGGATGGTCAGTCACTTTCTCTAATTTTTCTTCATTTTGTGTTTGGCTTGAAATTTAAAAAAAATAATAATAATTCATATCCCTAAATGCACTATAACAACTGTCCTGAAACCAGGTAATTAAAATCCCAGTACTGATATTGTTTTGTAAATAATTTCTTAAACAGAACATCACAACATCCTATAGTTATTTTAAAATCAATATTTTCCATAGGGTTTTTTATAAAGATTAAGTTAGTGTGGAGAAAAAAAATACATGTTTCGTGATATCTTACTAAAGAGAAATAGCCTAAGCACAGTTATTAGAGCTGGTCATCTCAACTTATTTTAAAAAGATGCTAACATAAAATCAATGAACCTTTTCAGTTTTATCACACATTACTTTATAACTCAATCATTTTAATTTTTCTTTTTATATATAAACAAATATGCTTTAAACAATGTTTTAGATTTATAGAACCAAAATATTGATGTTCTTATTGAAATATTTTAGTGTAAGTGCTTTGAATTTCTAAGTTAACTTTACTTAATATTGCTTACATTATCTAGGGCGAAATTATGATTTATTAAGCTTTTGACAAACTTCTGAATTATATAATGAATACAACTAAATAGATGTTTTAGGGCCTGAGTGAGTGTGTTCTGGGTTTCATGGATACTCTTGCCATTTCTTTTCTGATGCTCTGGAATCACCATGATTGTTGCTAAAGCAACTTTTGTTGTGTTATTTCTTCATTGTTGTCCAGATATTCATTGATTAGGAAACCACTAGATGGAGATGTGGCCATTACTTTGAATGGAGTGAGCTTATCAGAGGGGAAAAAAGGTAGAGTAGCACAGGAAGTTTTGGAAACAATCGAATTCATTCTGGGATAATAAAAATTGTTTTCACAGCAAAACATTGCACATGAAGGAAACATAGCTCAATAAATACTCAATAAAATACTTAAATTAAATAAGCCCTCTCTATGAACATCCATTTTAATTGATATATAGGTAGCAATTTGAAATATCATTGATCCTTTAAAGAATTGGTCCCTTAAAGATTACATAGGTAATCATACTATTTACATATTAAAAGTGTTGTAAAATATATTTTCTATACTTGTCCCTTTTTGTGATTATAGTAGAAATAAACTAAAGCTTAAGAGTAAAAAAAATACTATATATTATATAGGTGAACAATAATATAAAATTTCCTATATTTTTCAAAAGTTTACTTTTCAGTCACAGAATTTTTAGATAAGATTTATAGTCTACCAAATAAATGCAAAAATGCATGTCAACTATTTTTTTGAATAGGTCACTTCCCATTTTGCTTTTGCCTTAAAAATCTTTAGGTAACAGTGAATTAATTTTTGTTAATCTAAGACCTTCAAAAAGATTATTTTGAATTTCCTATGATATTTTTCTTTCTCACCATAACTATAAATTTACCAAGAAAAAAATTATCACTGTGGACTGAATCGGAGGGATTAAAACATTTTAATGAAATAATTTTCGAAGGATGAAAGGAGCACACCTAGGATTCCTTGATACTGTGTCTTTGAGGGATATACAATGGATAGTGTCGAGATGATGTAGATGGCATATACCTTACATTGACAAGACTTGGGTTTGATGCTTAAAAACATTTATCAGTGTGGAACAGTGAATCTAGTCTATGCAATTTGAGTGTTGCTATGATGATATCAAAGGCAGTATCTTCTCTGAAACAATAGAAAGTTAGAAAAAATAACAAAGTATTAAAAAATAAAAACACCATAAGGTTCGTTGGCAGCCGTTTCCACATGAGGACCAATAAAGGTCAAAGTCTAAGTAAGCTTCATTGTTGGTGTGGCTAATTTGTGGTGGATTAGATCCTGCTCACAAGAAAGCTGGGATGGTGGTGTCACCTTCTGAAGGATGATACCACTCTAAGCATTTAAAGAGTGACTCTGTCTAAAGCTAGGCTTCTTATACCCTGTGGATCTAAAAATGATAGTGTATAGATATGTAATTATAAAGCCCCAAACCATGAGGACTTCATCAAAACACAAGTGTTCAAATGAGGCCTTTCGACAAGAGCTTTCTGAAGACTTAAATGGTAAAGAAGAAAAAAAAATAAAAACATAAAATATAAAGCTAAAGTTTGTTTATAAAAGAAAGTAAAGCAAGCTAATAATATGTGCCACTGAGAAAATTTATTATTATGCAAAACTAATTTATAAAAATACATTATTGAATACATGAAGAATGAATATGCAGAAATGTTTGTACATGTATATATTTAAACATACATTTAAATTATTGAACAAATATACTACTTACCTCACAAGTAACTGTGGTGTGTTAAGGTGCTATGTAAGAGAAAAAATTTTTATTAGGAATTTTATTCCTAATACAAGAGTTATAGCATAGTATCCACCTGCCTAAGTAATTTTAAATATCAATTTTCTTTGAAACTGCTGTGAGTGACTTTAAGAACAGACCTAATTCCAAAAGATAGACATTATTCAGTGGATATCTTCACCAGTGATTTGCCTTTTGAAGGAAATTTAATGATGACTATAATTTAGAAAAGAAAGAGCAAAAACTTGTTAGCCAAATCACCAGAAAATTTTCTCTTGGGAAAATTTATTGAAATAAATTAAAAATTAATGTGCTTTTATTACATGCAGTTAGCTACCCTAGGTTCTGGTTGGGGAAAGAAAGGCAGACTGAGGGCTTATTAATACTTTTCAACAAAGGAAAATTGAAGAGATTTTAGCTACTAGTGTATATACATGGTCTCAAAAAGTATGATTATATGAATATGACTATAGTTTAGATTGTCTTTTCTTTTAATGAGTAATTTAAAAAACAGAAATGAGGGATTCTCTATAATATCTTTATTATAATATCAATCTTTATTAAGATATAAATCTAATAAAATCATATTTTAAAATAAGTATATAATATTTGCACCGTATCTTTTTCAATTTTAATGTGTCAAACTGAAACCAGATACCAATCAGTTATTTTCTACTACAGTAAGTTTAAAAACCAGGATAGTCATGGTATTAATGGGATTTTGGTCCCTTTAAGACAGAAAAATGCTGAAATTTCTCTCATATCCGTACATTTGTGACTTAAATAGTTTTAGAATGTAGCTCATAATTTATTTTCATAGAATAATTTCAAGTCTTGGTATAGGTGGCTGCCCATGCAAAACACATGAGAAACTATGATCAGGAAACTGAAGAGGCAGGTTTTTCAGTGTGAATCAACTTATAGGCTTCAGGAACTCTGAATAACTTTCTAAGCTACCACCTCCCAGACTGAAACAGACGTATCTCATCATCACACAGTAGAAATGAAACTAAAGGGAAACACACACACACACACACACACACACACACACACACACACTAAAAATATAAAAACAATGGAATGAAGCCAGAGAGAATATTTTTTTTCCATAAGACAATTCCAAAATATAAAAATTTATATCATATTAATAAGAATTTATTTGACAAAATATATTCTTAATACATTAATGGATCTTGTTTGTGTGTTAGTTTTCCATTCCATCAAATTAGTAATTAATTAGGACTGGGGAGCCTTTAAGTTAGTATGTTATGTTTGCAGTGTCTCTAAACAATAAATATATGTGCTACTTTACTGAGTACCAACTATTCATTTATCAAGTACTTGCATGTACATCTACTGTATATCAGGCTGCTGTTCTATTTGTTAGATATTTGAGTTATATTTAAACTAAAATATATATTTTTTAAAACTGAAATTTAAATATAACTGAGCACCTTGTTTTTTATCTGGCTACCCTACTTAGAGGAAAAAATATTTGAACAAAGAGTAGACTAAGTTCAAAGGCCCTTAGATAGTAAACACCTTGACCTATTGCTGGGGAAGCCAGTGTTATTGGAGCTGAGTGAGTGGTGGGGAAGGGAAGAAGAATACAAGAGGATGGAGAGACAGCATAAGTCTTTATAGGATAAAAGGAGCACATCTGTTTAAGAAATTTGTATTTTGTTCTGAAGTGATAAGAAATTTCAAGAAGGGAGTGAAAGGATTTTATTTATGGCTTTTAGAAGACTGCTTTTTGGAGAAAAGATGGTAAAAGGGCAAGAGTAGAAACAATAAGGCAGCTTTTTCAGTACTGTAGGCAAAAAGTGATTGTGACCTGAGCATTAGGTAGTGAGAAGCAGTAGGTTTGGTGATATATTTTGAAGCTGGAGTTATTAAGACTCCAGTTATTAAGACATGCTGATGGATTAGATGTGAGAAAAAGGAAGGAATCACAGATGACTTGTCTTTGACCTGATCCACTACTCCTAAAAGTGGCATTTAGAAAAATAATGTTTTGGGGCATTTGAGGTCTTTCTAAGACATGTAAGAGGAGAGGTGGTAGAGATCAATTAACCTGGAGATCAGAGGAGAATTCAGAGCTAAATATAGGAAAATGTGAGTTATTGAGGTTCTGGTCCTAGGTGGTGAAATAGGAGGCCCCAAACTTATCTCACTCCACAGACACACCAAACCTACACTTATAAACGGAGTAATTCCCTCTGAAATAAATTTAGCTGAGTGACTCCTGCACATTGGGTAAACAAGAAAATACCCACATCAAAACGGGTAAGGAAGGCTGAGACACACTATCACTATAACCTCCGCACCTGACACAGAAGAATAAAAACAAGAGGGAACTCACAACTTCCAGGTTCCTCCTGAGGAGTGAAGGGTTTAAACTGAATATCTAGCACCCCAACTTTTAAGACTCTCACCTTCGAGATGGGACTTAAAACACCTAGCTATCAAAGTCATTAGGGGCTTACATCCAGGATACCCACAAGACTACAGTAAACAAAGAATTCTTAATGGGCCCATGAGGACTCATCATGGATCTCCCCCCAGGGGTCAGGGAGGAGGGAGCAGTCAGAAATGCCCTCCTCTCATCTTTCCCTGACAGAAGATATTTGCACACTTTAAAAGCTATTGCATGAGGGTAAGCCTTCTAATTTAGCACATTTAGAAGCTGACTGGGATCCTCTCTGGAGGACCAGTGTGCAGTAGGTGATGCTTTTGTGTTCATCTTCTGACCAACTTCAGTTCAGTGGTGTCTCCCTGAGAAGAGCTTACAAATATATCTGGCATCCCAACTTATAAGGCTGTTTGTTGCCCTAATGATGCACCCTTTCATCACTTTGTGCTGGAGGCCAGCAGGGCTGCCATTTACAGGTACTACAGGACTGTAGCAAATGAATAGTTCTTAAACACTGCCCTCCACACCCCTCAAGGCTCAGTGCAGAGAGAGCAGACAGAAATGCCCATCTCCCAGCCTTTCCCTGAAAGAGATTTATTTACATACTTTAAAAGCTGCTTGTTTTTGCTTCAGCCTCCATTCAGCCTGAATCTAGATGCTAACTGAGAATCTTCCCACCAACACACACACACACACCCAACAATGCAACAATGACAGGTATTGGCGCACCCTCAACTATTGGGAACTACCAAGAAATACCACTTCAAGATTTGTAGAGATGGATGTTTTATATAATGCGCAGAAACCAACACAGGGAGTCAAGGAAATAAAGAAACAGAAAATATGCTCTAAATAAAATAATAAGATAAAATTCCACAACAGACCTTAATGAAACAGAGAAGAGTGATTGACATGATAAAGAGTTCAAAATAATGGTCATAAAAATACTCACCAAGGTTAGGAGAACAATGCATGAACAATATTGAGAACTTTAATAAAGACATAGAAAATACAAGAAAGTACCAAATAAAAGTCACAGAGCTAAGGAATGTATTAACTGTACCAAAAAAAAAAAAAAATCAGTGGAGAGGGGTTCAATAGCAAACTAGATAAAGTGGGAGAAAGTATCCATAAACTCAAAAATAGGGCACTGGTTTCATCCAATTTTAGGAGGAAAAAGGAAAAAGAATTAAAAAGAGTGAATATAGCTAGAGGGACTTATGAGACAACATCAAGCAGATCAAAATTTGCATTAGTGAATTCTAGAAGAAAAGGAGAGGAATACAGAGGCAGGAACTTATTTAATGAAATAATGGTTGAAAATTTCCCTGGTCTGGGAAAAGAAACAAACATCAGCATCTAGAAGCCCATAGAGTTATAAATAAGAGGAATCTAGAGACTCCCACATCAATTGAGTAGTAGGGAATACTTCCATACTCATTCTATGAGGCAAGCATTATCCTGATACCAAAATCAGAAAAGGTCATTACAAGAACAGAAAACTAAAGGTCAATATCTTTCAAGAACATAGATGCAAAAATTCTCAACAAAATATTAGCAAATAAAATCTAACAATATAAAAAATGAATTACCATGATCAAGTGAGATTTATCTAAGGTATGTAAGGCTGGTTCAACATATGCAAATCAATATACATAATACATCACATTAATAAAATGAAAGCTAAAAGTTGCGTGATAGTATCAATATATGTAAAAAAGCTTTTGACAAAATACAACATTCTTTCATGTAAAAATCTTGGCCAGACAGGTGTAGAGTAATATACCTCAACATAATAAAGGCCATTTATGACAAGCCTCCAGCTAGTACACATAATGAAGAAAAATTGAAAGCTTTTCCTCTAAGATCATGAACAAACAAGGATGACCACTCTCACCACTCTTACATTCAAATATGGAAAGAAATAAAAACTCATTATTTGTAGATGCTATGATACTGTATATAAATACCCAAGACTCCCCAAAAAACTGTTAGCACTAAAGAACAATTTCAGTAAAGCTTTAGGATACAAATTTAAAATATAAAAATCAGTTGCATTTCTATACACTAAATATGAAACATCTGAAAAACAAAGGAAACGATGTCATGCACAATACGTAAAAACAATGAAATATCTAAAAATAACTTTAACCAAGCAAATGAAAGATCTGTACAATAAAAATTACATGACTTTGCTGAAAAAAAATCAAAGATGTAAACAAATGGAAATATATCATGTGTTCATGGATTAGAAGAATTAATATGTTAAAATATCTATACTACCCAAAGCTATCTATAGATTAAATGCAGTTCCCATCAAAATACCATTGTCGTTCCTCACAGAAAGAGAAAAAGAAAATGTCTTAAAATTTGTATGAAGCAACAAAAGACCCCAAATAGACAAAACAACTCTGAGGAAAAGCAAAGTCAGAGGTATCACACTTCCTGATTTCAGACTATACTACAAAGCTACAGTAATAAAACCAGTGTGGTACTGGCACAGAAATAGATACAAAGATTAATGGAATAGAAGACAGGCTAGAATTAAACCCCTACAAATACAGTCAACTAATATTCAAGAAGGGAGCCAAGATCATCCAATAGGAAAAAGCCTCTTTAACAAATGGTGCTGTGAAAACTGAATAAACACATGCACAACAATGAAATTGGACTCCTACCCTACACCACTCCCAAAAATTAACTCGGGAAGGATGGAAGACATAAACATAAGGCCTGATTCCATAAAACTCTGAAGGAAATGTAGGGAGAAGCCTCTCAACATTGGTCTTAGCAATGATTTTTTTGGATATGATATCAAAAGCATAAATGACAAAGGCAAAAATCAACAAATGGGATTATATATCAAACTTAAAAGCTTCTCCACAGAAAAAGAAGCCATAACAAAATGAAAAGGCAACCTACTAATGGGAAGAATTTTTGCAAGCCATGTATTGGATAAGGGGTTAATATCTAAAATATATAAAGAACTGATAAAAATCAAAATTTAAAAATGTCCAACTAAAAATGGGCATAAAAACTAAGCAGATTTTTTTTTCAAGAAATACATCCAAATGGCCAACAGGTACATGAAAAGCTGCTCAATATCACTAATCATCAGAGAAATCAAAACCCCAATGAGATATCACCTCAAATTTGTTAGAATGACCTCATGAAAAAGACAAGACAATAAGTGCTGGCGAGGATGTAAGAAAAGGGAACTTTATATACATTTCGGGTTGGCATGAAATTAGCGTGACCAATGTGAAAACTGGTTTGGAAGTTCCTCAAATAATAGATCAACTGCATGATCTAGTAATTTTACTTCTGGATATATATCCAAAGGAAATGAAAATAGGATGTCAAATATATATCTATACCCCCATGTATATTGCAGCATTATGTACAAAAGCCAAGATATGGAAACGCCTAAGTGTCCATTATTGATCAATGGAAAAAGTGTGTGTAGACACACACACACACACACACACACACACACACACACACACACACACAGGAATATTATTTAGCCATGAGAAAGGAGAATGTTTTGCTATTTGTAACATGAATAGACCTGGAGCATGTTACACTACGTGAGATGAGTCAGAGAAAGACAAGCACAGTATGATACCACTCATATGTGGAATCTAAAAAAGCCAAACTTGTAAAACCAGAGAATAAATCAGGGATCCCCAACCCTCAGGCTGCGGATAGGTACGGGTGCATGGCCCGTTAGGAAACAGGCAGCACAGCAGGAGGTGAGCGGTGGGCTATGGAGTAAAGCTTCATCTGTATTTGCAGGCGCTCCCCAGCGCTGGCATCACCGCCTCAGCTCCAACTCAGATCATCAGGCATTAGATTCTCATAAGAGCACCAGTCCCTGGTGCCAAAAATATTAGGGGCCATTAGAAGAAATGCTAGTTACCAGAGGACGGAGGATGGTGGAAGTAGGACAATAGGACAGATTTTGTTAAAGGGTACAAACTCAACAATGAGTAGTAAATAAATCCTAGATATCTAATGCACAGTACAGTGTATATAGAGAACAATATAGTATTATAAGAGACTAGAAGTTAATTATTGCAACTACTAAAAAGAATAGGTAATTGTATAATGTGATAGAGGTACTAATTATTGCTACAATTGCAATAATATTACAATATATACATGCATCAAATTAATATGTTATACACCTTAAATTTACACAATACTGTATATCAAATATATTTCAACAACAAAAAAAGAGATCCACACTAAGACACATTATAATTAAATTACCAAAAGTCAGGAGGAAAATCTTAAAAGCAGCAAGAGGAAAAACAATTCGTTATGTACAAGGGAACCCCTAAAACTATCAGCAGATATTCAGCAGAAAATGTACAGACCTGAAGGTAGTGGTACATTATATTCAAAGTGCTGGAGAAAATACCTGCCTCAAAGAGTTTTGAGACAAGCAAAAACTGAAGGAGTTTATAACCACTATACTGGCTCATAAGAAATTTTAAAGACACTTCTTTAAGCTGAAGCAAAACGGTGCTGATTAGTTACAGGAAGACATAAAGAGTATTAATCTCATAGCTAAAGGTTAATATATAGTTAAATTCAGAATAATCTAATATAATGGTGGTGCATTAATCACATATCATATCGATTATGTATATAAAAAGACAAATGTAGTAAACTAATACAATAATTAACGGTTACCAAGATAAAATATGTAAATTGTAACATCAAAAACATGGTGGGGGAAGGGTGAAATATAGAGCTTTAGAATTCATTCAAACTTAAGTTATTACAACTTAAAGTATAGTGCTATGAGATGTTTTCTGTAAGCTTTTGGATACCACAAACTAATAACATATACTAGATACACAAAGATAAAAGAAAAGGAATCTAAGCATGTCATTCCAGAAAAATATCAAATCTCAAAAGAAGAGAGCAAGAGAAGAAAAAAAGGAACAGAGGAATTTCAAAACAGCCAGAAGACAATGAACAAATGGTAGTAAGTCTGTACCTAGCAATAATTACTTTAAATGTAAATGGACTAAATTCTCCAGTCAAAAGTGGCTGAATAGGTTTTAAAAAAATAAATATACGCTGCATACAAAAGACATACTTTAGCTTTAAGGACACACACCAATGGAAAGTGAAGGGATAGAAAAAGATTCTATGCAAACAGAAACAAACAAAAAAGTTTGGGCAGCTATTCTTAGTCAAAATAGACTTTAACACAAAAATTTATTAATAAGAGGCAAAGGAGGTTATTATATAATGACAAAGGGTCATTTAACAAGAGGATGTAACATTTGTAAATATGCACCAACACAGAAGCACTTAAGTATATTAAGCAAATATCAAAAAGACATAAAGAAGAAATAGACAACAATATAATAATACTCGGGGACCTTAATTCCCCCGCTTTCATCATTGGCTAGACTATTCAGACAGAAAATCAATAAGAAAACATTTGAGTTAAATAACACATTAAATAGATTAATGTAACAGAACATTCCATCCAAACGCAACAGAATACATATTCTTCTCAAGTGTATATGAAACATTCTCATGATAGAACATATATTAAGCCACAAAAGAAATCGTATCAAGCCTCATTTCCAACCACAATTATATGATGCTAGAAATCAATTACATGGAAAAAAATGGAAAATTCTCAAGTTTGCAGATCTTAAGCAGCGTGCTTCTAAACAACCATTGTTTAAAGAAGAATTCAAAAGCAAAATAAAAAATATTTGAGACAAATAAAATGGAAATAAAACATACCAAACCTGTGGGTAGTAGCAAAGCACTTCTAAGAGAAAAGGTCATGATGATAAACACCTGCATTAAGAATAAAGACAGATCTCAGATAAACAACTTAAATTTATATCTCTAGGAATTAGAAAAAGAACAAACTAATCCTAATGTTAGTAGGAGGCAGGGAATAAGATCATAGAAGAAATAAATGAAATAGAGACCAAAAGACATTAGAAAAGATTGATGAAACCAATAACTGTTTTTTTGAGAAGATAATGAACATACACAAACCTTTAGCTGTACTTCCTAAAGAAAAAAAAAGAGAATGTATAAAATCAGAAATGGAGGAGATGTTAAAATTGATATCACAGTAATACAAAAGATCAAAGAAATTACTATGAACAATTATATGCCAGCAAATTGGACAATACAGAAGAAATGGATTAATTCCTAGAAATATACAACCTATCATGACTGAATCATGAAGAAATATAAAATGTAAACAGACCCATTACTAGTAAAAACATTGAATCAGTTATCAAAAATCTTGCAAAAAACAAAAGTGCAGGAAGAGATGGCTTCACTGTGAATTCAACAAAACACTCAAAAATAATTAATACCAATCTTTCTAAAACTCTTTTGAAAAGTAAGAGGATGAAACACTTTCAAACTCATTTTACAAGGCCAGCCTTACTGTGGTACCAAACCAGACAAAGAGATTACAGAAAATTAAAGTCAAAATTCTTGATGAACATAAATATAAAAATTCTCAACAGAATATTAACAAACTAAATTTAACAATACATGAAAAGAATAATATACCATAATTAAATGGGATTTATTTAAATGGTGCAAGGATCTAACATCCTGAAACCAATCAATATAATATACCATATTAACAGAATGGATAAAAATAACATAATTTCAATAAATGTATAAAAAGCATTTACCAATTTAACATGCATTTTGGCAAAACTCAACAAAGATGGTAAGAAGTACATACCTCGACCTAATAACAACTATATATGACAAGTCCACAGCTAATAGCATTATATTTAATGGTGAAAAGCTAAAAGCTTTTCCTGTAAGATCAGGACCAAAACAAGGATGTCTATTCTCACCACTGTTATTCAGCATAATACTAAAAGTCCTAGACAGAGCAATTAGACAATAAAAGAAAATAAAAAGCATCCAAATTGGAAAGGAAAAAATATAACTGCCTTTATTTACAGATAACACAATCATATATAGAAAGCCCTAAAGACTCCATCCCAAAACTGTTAGAATTTACAAACAAATTTAGTAAAATTGCAAGATACAAAGTCAATATACAAAAATTAGTTGCATTTTATACACTAATATTGAACTATCAGAAAGGGAAATTAAGAAAATAATTTCATTTACATTACATCAAAAAATTAAAAATAAAATACCTAGGAATAAATTTAACCATGGAGGTGAAAGACCTGCACATTGAAAACTATAAGACATTAATGAAAGAAACTGAAGAAGACATAAATAAGTGGAACAATGGTGTTTATTGATTAAAATAATTAGTATTGTTAAAGTGTCCATACCACCCAAAGCAATCTATATATTCAATGCATCCTTATAAATTTTCAACAGCATTTTTTACAGAAATAGAACAAATAATCCTGCAATATGTATGAAACCACAAAAATCTTGAATAGCCAAAACAACCTTGAGAATGAACAATGTTGGAGGCATCAGACTTCTTGATTTCAAACTATACTGCACAACTACAATAGTCAAAACAGTATAGTATTGGTATTAAAAAAAAAAAATGGATCAGTGGAACAGAATAGAGAGCCCAGAAACAAACTCATGCATATATAGTGAATTAACTATGACAGAGGAGCAAAGAATATACACTGGGGAAAGGATAATTTCTTCAATAAACAGTGCTGGGAAAATTGAACAGTGACATGTGAAGAATGAAACTGGACCACTATCTTACACTATGCACAAAAAATCAACTCAAACAAATGGGACTGTATGACTTAAAAGATTCTGCATAGCAAAGGGAACCAAAAAAATTCAAAGGAAATCTACCAAATGAGAGGAAATATTTATAAATTATATACATAACAAGGGGCCAGTATCCAAAATATATTTAAAAAAAAAAAACTTATACAATTCAATATAAAAAAGTAACACGATGAAAAAATGGGCAGGGGATCTGAATAGACATTTTTTCAAAGAACACATACAGACATACTGCCAATAGGTATATGAAAAGATGCTCAACATCACTAATGATCAGAAATATGCAAATCAAAACCACAGTAAATACAACCTCACAACTATTAGAATGGCTGTTGTCAGGAAGAAGAGATAAATGTTGGCAAGTATATGGGAAAAAAGGGAAGCCTTATACATTGGTGATGGAAATGGAAATTGGTGCAGCCATTATGGAAAACTGTATTGAGGTTGGTAAATGAGTACACACTTTCCGCTATGAGGTGAATAAGATCTGAAGATCTAATAAAATGTGGCTATAATTGATGACTAAGTTGGTAACACTATAAAATTGAAATTTGCTGAGAGTAGATATTAAATATTCTCACCAAAAAGGGAAAAAAAGATAAATATGTTAGGTGATAAATGTGTTAATTACCTTGATGGGGGCAGTCCTTTCACAATCTATATCAAATCACAGTGTACACTGTAAATGTCTTACAACTTTAATTGTCAGTTATAACTCGATAAAGCTGATTTTTTTTTAAAGTTCATTTTCATATTAAGGTTTTCATATTGTTTTCACACTAAAAGAATAAAAGTATAAGTTATTGATGAATGTGTGAAATTAAAAGCTGTAAGACTGGATTAATCACCTGGGGAGAAGGTATAAATAAAGAACAGAAGAGAGAGAACTAACCTCTGGAAAAATCTCACGTGTAGAGATCATAAAGAGAATGAGGTCGAGCCAAAAAGAGTAAGGTGCACCAAAAATAACTTTGGAGGAAAACCAGAAGATGTGTTAGATAAAGATGAATGAGAAAATATTTCAAGGCGAAAATACTGTACATTGTCAAATGCTCCTGAAAAGTCAAATATTATGGGGACTAAGAATCTTTTTTTTTTTTTTATGATTCTCTTTAGATTTAGGGCATATCTTTGAAAAATAATATTTGCCTTACTAGATTCTTTTTTCTCAGACTTCTCTTAAACAAAAAAGTTCTACAATACAAGAAAGAAATTTTACTTATTTACTGGGTGGCAGGTACTGTATTAAAGCACCTAGTGAGCAAAAAGAGCCAATGTTCCATTCTCTGGGAATTTAGAGTCTTTGTAAAATTATTTTGAATAGAATATTTATTTATTTATTTACTCATTTATTTACTTACAAAGCCTGTTATTTTGATTATCGGAAGATGAACCTTGGATTAGTGAATTCTTAAATGTTTAGGAATTAATTAGACATGAGGGTTTTTCTATGAAATTCAATATATCAAAAGGAATTAAAGGATGTAGAAAACATTACAGAATATAGAAATTAGGAATAAAAGATAAGTAATAATTGTGCATTACCAGGGAACCTAATGAGCCATGACTAGACAGTTCAGAATCCAAATGAGTATGTTCATTACTTATATTTTATGGTTTTCTAAACAGAACAAACCTTTCTTGCTGGCTTAGCACCTTGTTTAGGATATATGTTTTCGGAGTGTCTTTTTATTTATGGTCCAAATACATTATTCTTTTTTTTTAATTCTTGATGAAGGTGCAGATGCTACACGTGCAGTATGGTATGTTCACTTTTGAAACTGGACGTAAGGGATATAGAATATAGAAGTTTACTTCTCAAGTTTATTTATTTTACCAAACCCAAAATGTGCTTACTTGAACATAATTGCTAAAATCATAATTCTTGGGAATTATAAAACATATTATTATTTTTTTATTCCTCACATTTATAAATGTATAGGAACATTTTATCCTAATAAAGCGATTTTTTTTTATTTAGAACTGCATTCAGTATTATTTTCTTTCATTATCGTCAGAATCTGCAACTGAAATTTTAAAGCATTCTGAATGGTTCTAGAGAATTGCTTTATCTGAAATTGCTGAACAGTAAGAACTAGGAAAATATAAATTTATTTGGATTTGAATTAAAACAATTTTATAAGGTGAGTTCAGAAGTGAACTAAAATGTGGGGTGCTCTGAAACATGTCTTACTAAATATTTTTCAGGATTTTTTTTTTTTCCTGTTCTTTCCAACAGGAGGATTATACTGACTGTGGTGGTGTTTCTGGATTAAATCCCTCCCTGTGGTCCATCATCGGAATCCAGTTTGTACTACTTTGGCTTTTATCTGGCAGTAGACACTGCAAGTTATGACCTTCCAGAACCAAATCTGCATAATTAAACTCCAGGCCCTGCCAAAACATGAACCCTCAATTATATCAGCATAGGGTCAATCGTGGAATCAGCAGAACATTAGCTGGGTCCATCCATGATAAAGCTAAGGCGCAGACTCATAAGGCACCCACTGGCTGCATGTCAGAGTGCCAGATCCTTAAACTTGTGTGAATGCTGCATCATCCATGTATAACATCAAAGCAAAATTCTGTATGTGCTCTACTGAAAAATTTGAGAGTCTGTTGTTGCACTGTTGGCGATTACATGTAAAAGGGCTCCCTACACAATTGTTTATGAATCATACAAATTATCTTGATTTTGACCTGGAATTTGGACTTACTGCAATCTTTGTTCTTTTACCAAGAAACTCTCTAGGGGACAAAAAGAGTTATTTTTGCCTTTACTTATTCTTCTGTTAAAAATTATTTCCTGATTTGAGTATTTATTGAAATATACATATTCAGAAAGAATTAACGATGTAATTTGTCAAAATAGAAATAATGGCTAATTTTCTGTTAAAATTTTGCCATGAATAAAATGCCTTACGCAGAATGGCTTCTTTGCCAAAAATACAACACAAGTGATGACCAATTAAGTTTTGGTGGGGTAATGAATTGGTTTTTGAAAATAATAACTAAGAAATTATTAAACTAAAGGTGCTTGAGGGTGAAATTTGAATAGTGACATATTTCTCTATAAATGTAAGCCCTTAATAAGTGCTTCAATGTAATGTTCACAGTAAAGTTGTGTAGTGCTAGCCAGATATTTCAAAATGCTCTAAGAAATCTTGTTAGGGGGAGGGGAAAATGTTTTTTCTTGTTATAAATGAACTTTGGTTACCAAGGGTATTTTGCATGATGCTGCTGCTATTTTAACTTTCAGTTTGTTCTTCTCTTACTGTAGAGTATAGTCCATTGAAAAGTTAACTGAGTGACATTATCGTTATGTAAGATTCTGAACTTTGCAGTGTGATGCACTTAAGTCATCTTTAAAAATGTTGTTAAACTACTCTGAATATACTGTGCAATGTAAATGCTGAATGATTGGGTTAGGTAAATGGTGAAATGGGAATTAATGGATTTTATACAGATTCGTGCTTTTGCCTGAAAACCTATGTACAGATATTTTAAGTACATAAATCAGATTTGACACATTTATTTTTTGAAGAGTTCATATACGTTCTCAGTGAAGATTCATTCTAGGTTTCCTCTTTGTTCGTTTGAAGAGTAGCACATACGATCCAAAATTTTCTGCTGCTGCTGTTTCTGTCTCTCCATTTTAAATGGTATGATCACTTGACCAAAATTTCCATGCAGTTCGATGAGGGTTTTACAATAATCTGAACAAACAGGAAACCTTGAATCTATATGTATGCACATGAATACTTGATTATGAATATTCAAAATTGTTTTTATACAATTTCATTGGTGAAAACAATTAGTGTAGTAAATCAGATATTTCATTATAGGTTAATATGGAAGCAGAATATTATTTATGCTTTTAAAAGTTATTTTCAAGAGTAAACAGTATTTGAAGAGAGGATAAAAACAATGAATGTGTAACTCTAGTTATAGTGAATAATTCTGCTGATGGCTGAAGTATGCAGATTTTTTTATGGCTAAATGCATTCATTCTTTTTTTGAACATGCCAAATATTGGTGTGTGTGTATATGCTGGAAATTTTCTTATATATCATTTTTAAGTCAAATCCTTATTAACATTATCCAGCATGCTTTAATATGTTCCACATATCAAAGATATAGCCAATTATTTAGCATAGCTTAAAGATATATTTGTTTTGTCTTTAGCTTTGCATATATTTATAATTCCCTCCCATCACCAATATACCCTAGGTACCATTTGTGTACCTTTTCTTCTTTAAAATATATTTTTTTTAATTTAAAAATGGGGGTAGTGGGAGATGGAATCACTTTGCCAACTATTGTTCTAAGAGTTGACATCAGTTACCATTTCTAACATCTTGTTGTGATTTTGTAGTCTCATTTGTAACTGGTATTGACATTTTAGAAAACACCAAAGTGATTTAAAAAAAAATATGGAACTTCTCACTCTAGTAACAATATGTTTAAATCATGTTGTTTGTTAATTAAATATTTAAAAACTTACTGTCAACTTTTGCTAGACTATTTTAAATCATAAAGTATTTAAATATGAAAGTAACATATAATTATGTTAGTTTGTGTATATAAGCAAAACACATTAAAACAATTGAATTGCTTCCAGCATACAACAAACTACCTTAAAATTATATTTAAAATTTATTAAGTGTATTTCCATGGCTAATGTCACTGAAATAGTATGTTTTCATCAACTGATTATTGTTGTATTAATCACAGTTAAACTTGGCATCTTGGCAGGATCCTATTTGATTTCATTTGCAAGCAAAATATATTCACATGCACGAGTCTTGCTGTAATTCCTTATTTTCTGCTATAAAATAAACATATATTATGACAACCACATACATGGTAATAAATTGGGTAAGAACGTGCCCTTTGACTAAAATTTGTTCTGATCCCTAATACTAGTCTTCTTGCATTTAACATACTTACTTTTTTATAAGGAAGTAACACTCATCCCATCAAATTGTTATATTTAATTTAGGATTTTTCTGTGAGTTCTAATTGTTGACATGAACTTAAATTAGAGCCTGTTATAAATATTGATTTTCAAAGACTAAACAGTACAAGAGAACAAGAAAAAAGCTTTTAAACTCTTTCACTTATTTAATTTTTGTTATACTCATACAGCTCAATGTAGTTTGCCATTAAAAAAAATCAAATCAGTCTTGCATTGGTGTTGAATAACAGGAACAAATTTTGCATTAATGGTTTCTTTATATTTTCTTCATTTGAACAACCAGCATTACTGCCAAACACCAATCGTGGTCCATATTTGTAACAGGTTTTTAACATGACATAGCAAGTTTGATTGAAAAGATTTTTAGGTCCTGGGCCTATAAGATTTTAGTATGATCTTTTTCCATGTTTCTAATGCTTGAGGCATTATTGCTTAACTGGGGGGGAAAAAACAGTGTTGCTGCCATTTGTAAGTTTTCTTATAATATTCCTTTTATTAACTTTAAAACTGGCCTTACTGGGTTCAAATAGGCAGTATCCCTTTTAAGTGACCTTTGCAACCCAAGTGTTACTTGCTTATTTGATGCTCTCTTGTATTTTCCATTTCATTTATATCTTTGCATCCATCACAGCTTAAATTGTCTTAATTTAAAACTTTAAACTATTCCATTGATCATATTAGTTGACATTAAAATGTCTAGAGATGTAGAATTTGATCTAGTGAAACAATATGGATGTTGTGTCTTTTTTAAAGTGTGGAATAGAATGATTATTTCAACTTTCCCACAATTTCAAATATTTTGTTTTCTGGAACTTGTGTTGTTTTTCCAAAGCCGAATGTTAATATTGCTAAATATCAATGTACATTTCTCTAACGAGCAAATCAATAAAACAAAAGTATCAAGTATTGAAAAAATTTTAGAATTTCAAAGACTTAGACAACACTGACCAATAGCTTAATGTACCTTATTTATATAGCTCATATAACGAACTCAAAGAAATTCCTCTGAGACTAATGGGATACTGTCTTGTATAGATGCCAATTGAGTTTACAGTGTGACCTGACAAAGCTGTCTTTTTTCATTGTTGTACTGTATGATTGTTGGATCATGCTTTTAAGGATACTTTTATTGAAATGCTTTGTGTGCATCCATGCAAAAGGCCAACTGGCTTTGTGAACAAAAGATCTTTTCTCCCCTTTATTATGTTCTCTTGACACTTTTGTGGAAATTAACTAGCCTGATGAAAACATTTTGTAAAAATTTGTACAATACTGTTATAAAAATATTTATAATCCCAGAAAATGTTGTGTTAAATCTTGTGCAAAAACAGTATATTCAGAATAAAAGTTTATCATTTAAAGTCACCATAGTTTGGATTATTTAAATTGTTAAAATCGAGTAGAAAGAGACAGTGATCTCTGTCATAAATATATTTTAAGAAAGCCAGGCTTCCTGTAGAGAGAATTTAGACTGTGGAAATTAAACTTGGGATTGCAAAAGTGCTTCTACAATTACAAACCTCAACTCACAAACAAATATACTTGCAAATCCTCCACATAACTCTGATCCTTCTCACATGTGCTTTTGCCATCAAGGCATTTAGGAACTTATTAAATCTGACTTTGGATTTCTACTATATGGGGAAAAAAATTTTCTAGGCAAAAATGTTTTCATGTTTCTTTAAAAACCTTGGGAAAATAGTTTGAAAGAAACTAGCTAGAATATCTGAAATGTGCATAACTTCTGTACAACTAACATTTAAATATCTCTTCTAGCTATTTTATAGCAAATAGCAGCTGAAAATATGAAGTCTAGTGTAAAGACTTGTTTTGTTTTTAACCGTTCAGTTCCTTTTACATTGATACCAGCTACCACCTGTCCCCTGTGCTCATCTAATACTGTGTGTGATCTAGTAGAATATCAGCCTACTCTTCTTTCTGGAGACTCCCATAAAAGAGAGCCCTTCTCTTGGGAGTAATGTATATGGGTACCAATGTTGGTGGTTACTGGAAAATCTGACACCTAGTTTCTGATCAAGGCATTTCAGCAGAAAAACCCTACTTAAAAGTATAAGGTAGATAACACTTGTTTTTTGCACATCTGGTTTTCAATTCTGTAACCAATTTATCATCCTTCAATCATCCTCTTACTCCCCAGACCTCATTTCCTCTATCAATCATCTCGATGCCATCCTACTTCTTCCCTGGGGAACCTGCTTCATCAATTCTCCTTTCTCAAGCATATTCAGTCTCCCCTTTCTGCAGGCTTATTTCCCTCTGCCTGCAAACACATTCAGAACACCTCTAGTTAAAACAAACAGAAAAATGAAACACTCACTGCCGCCCCCTCTAGCCCTATTACCTCCTAGAGTTATACACTGAGAATTAAAATTCCTTTGCATATCTACAGAAACATTTTGGTAGTCTCTTTGCAATATACTCAACTAGGCTTTAGAATTTTAAGTTCAAATGGCATATTATTGTCTCTGATCTTTAGCTTTGGGCTACCACTACATAATTACATATATATATATATATATTAGTATATATATTAGTATATATGTGTGTGTGTATTAGTACTGTGTGTTCACCACCCAAAGTGAAATCTTCTGTCACCATATATCTGACCCGTTTTACTCATATCTACCTTCACACCTTTCCCCCTTCCCTCTGGTAACCACTAAACTATTGTCCACATCTATGAGTCTCTTGTTTGACTTGTTCATGTGTTGCTTTCAGTTTTATATCACACATAAAAGTGAAATATGGTGAAATATGATTCTCAACTTTTTCTGACTTATTTTGCTTAGCATCATAATCTCAAGATCCATCCATGTTGACACAAATGGCAATATTTTATCTCTTCTTATGGCTGGATAATATTCCATTATATATACGTACCACAGCTTCTTTATCTAATCATCTATCGAAGGACACTTCAGTTGTTTCCATGTCTTGGACACTGTGAATAATGATGCTTTGTATCTTAAAGTGGAGCTATTCACAGAGCACCTCCACAAATTTCTATAAATTGGTATACAATCAACAATGCTGTATATTTAATATTTTATATGAAATTGACATTTTAAAAAATAAATGCATTTAAGGGGGAAATTTAACATTACCGCCATATTGGAAAACCAACATAACTTGATATAAATTAGTAGGTATGTCACATTAAAGTAGGTTAATATCTATTATAATGAGAAGAAAATCACTCAGGATATGCCAGTGTCAAATATGTTAGATTTAACATAATACTTCTTTAACATATTCATTATAATGATCGATTTTTATATTTCTACTGCTAATATTTTAAATGTAACCTGGACTCAAATATCTGAGTAAATTGTA
Source organism: Eonycteris spelaea (assembly GCA_003508835.1). NCBI lineage: Eukaryota > Metazoa > Chordata > Mammalia > Chiroptera > Pteropodidae > Eonycteris > Eonycteris spelaea. Next base: position 7,592,535 of record PUFA01000033.1, on the reverse strand, counting down.
CTTATCAATACATTCAAATGTATTTATCAAAATGCATGTTCACAAAATTTTTTTCAAGTGAGTTTTCTTAGGTGCACAGACTTATTTTCAAAATGCTTTATCATATTCATAATGGTTTTTTCAGTATCTCAGGACTCTAATATAAAAGTAACTTGTAACATTTTTGTTGATATAAGGACAATGTACAATGTGCCCCGGTTGGAGTAATATTGCCAATTTCCTATATTGTAAAGGACTGCTCTTTCAGATATTCTCTTTTCTATAATTGTTTAGTTAAGAAAAAATGATTTTTCTTCTGTGAAATTATGAAATAATACATGATAACTATTGTAAATAGCAAATTTGTTAAAGTTATGTCAGTTGTCATTGCCAGTGCTCATCCTTTCATTTTTTTAATGCCGAAATTACACTCATCTGTAAAATACCTAAATGTGGTAACTACTGCTCTAGTCCTCATCATGAAGACAGTATACCACCCCGTAACTGCAGTCTATTGCTTGGATTCAGATCTAACTTTACCTTTTTTTTTGAACCATGTGCAATTTACATAATTTCTTCAAGCCTCAGTTTTTTTATTCATAAATTAGAATAGCACTAACTACCTTGTATGTTTGACATGATTACTAAAAGATATAACTGACGTAAAGCACTCAGCATAGGGCCCAGCACTGAGTAAGCACTCAACAATGCCATCCATTAGTATTATGACTTGTTATCATAATCATCTTCCTGGTCATCATAATCATCATTTTCTGCTGGAGATTTTTAAGATCCTAATATCTGTCATATCTGCACCATGTGTCACTTAAAACATTTACTCATTCTTTATTCAGCTGAAAAACAAAACAACAACAACAACAAAAAACTAGTCCCTTGCAACAGGAGTCCCCAACCCCTGCGCTGCAGACCAGTACCAGTCCATGGCATGTTAGAAACCAGTTTGCACTGCAGGAGGTAAGTGACAGGCCAGCAAGCGAAGCTTCATCTGTATTTGCAGCCACTCCCCAGTGCTAGCAACACTGGCTCAGCTCCACCTCAGATCCTCAAGCACTAGAATCTCATTAGGAGCACTGATCCCTGGTGCCGAAAAGGTTGGGACCACTGCCTTATGGAGCTACTGACCGGGAATACTGAAAATTTAATAAGCATTTACAATAGCGTGAGGTTAATGCTATGGTATAGGAAATAAATGCTATTATGGGATATTACAGTAGGGTTATCTAGATAGACTAAACAGGCCAGAGAAGGTTGCCATGATTTTGAGCTCAGGGAAGGAGGTAGTGGTACTGTTACAAATAGAGGAGCATGAAAGGTGAGAGGTACATGCAAGGAATTGGAAGTAGCTAAATATGAATTCAGTATGATCTGAGGGGTGGGTGATTAGTAGCCAGAGATGAAATGAAAGATGAGGCTGGAGAGACAAGGGGACAGAGCTTGAAGTCCTTTCTGGGTCACATGAGGTGCTGAGGCAATTGGAAGCCACTGAAGATTTTTAAGCAGAGAACAGTATGGTCAGATTCACATTTCAGGAAAACTACTCTGAATGAAATGTAGGCTTCTGGTAGAAGAACACCAAGAAGGGGAAACAATTAAGAGACTATTGCCAATGTGAGATGCTTTTGTTGACTGACATAGGAAGCTAAATAGAGAAAAGTGGACAGATGTTAGAAATATTTAGATGGGGAAAAAAAAGAGGACTGTGTGATTCATTCACCGTAGTTTTGAAAGAAAGGAAAAAATTTAGAATTACTCCCAGGATTCTGAAGTTTAATATTGTGGTTAGTGGTACAATCCCCTAGGTTAGAAAATATTAGAGGGTGCTTGTGGCAGGATGGAGATAGGTGGACAATCCCAGAGGAGAAATGAGAGACTGCAGTTCAGAATTATTGTGAAGGAGCTTTTGTACAGTGCTGAGAATACAAAGTTGAGAAGATATGATTTCTAGTGCCCAAGAATATATATGCCAGGATAATGATTCTCAACACTGACTGTGTTTAGAAGCCCTTATTAAAGGTTCTGTTTGTTTGTTTGCTTGTTTGTTTGTTTTTATAAATACTGATATGCAGGACCTATTCTAATTCGGAATATTAGGTGGTTTTACTGTGCGGCCTGCATTACACTACCAGGAGCATGTTAGACTATACGTGTGACAATTCTGATGCCGGTATTACTGAATTACACTTTATAAAACCATATTTAGATCTATATTATTGGTCCAATTTTAAATAAAACCCCTTTTTGAACATATTTTTGGGAACACACCCTATGATTTCAACTTAATTGTAGTCATTTTGAGGCTGTACTAGTTAATGTTTTATTTTTCTTTTTGAGTCCAGATTATATAGCTGTATATAGCTGATAATCAGTAAAGTTCTCATTTGTAATTGATAATCAGGACCATTAATAGGACAATTCCTACTACAGGAAATTGTATTTATATTTAAGCCATGTTGATATCAAATGCCTCATAGAGTTAAGCTATAGTTTTCTACAAATGTTATTAGAGAAATTTGTCAATCAGTTTCATCCTATGTCAAATGATACTTCAGATCACAATAAAATTAGGACATGATATTACTTAACAATCTGGTTTCTGTATACATTATATTTAATTGAATAATAACTATTCCTTATTAAAATAAAAATCTAATGAAACTTTAAAAACCCACTTAAAAATATGAATTTCAGATTGACTTCAGACTGCCAGTTCATCTGAGTCCACAGAACCTTGAAGAAATCTTACTGAAGCAAGAAAGACCATGTGTTACATGATAGAAATTCCAGGCTCTGCAGGCAGATTTCCTGGGTCCATATCCCAGCTCCCCAATTTGGGCATGTTATATAACATCTCTAACTTTCGGTTTCTTATCTGTTTTATTTAAAATATTGACTCCATAGATATTTTTGCCAAAAAATAAAATAAAATAACAATCACTAATAGTTGTTCAGACCTCTACTTCTTATCTCAGAAGCTTGATCATTTTGATGCTGATGATTTTGAGAATACCTAGAGAAACTGCACCAAGGGGATCCCTAAAGTGTGAGGATGTTGTCAGTACTTCAATTTTTTTACTAGACACTAAGTATACAATGACGCAATGAGAAATACAAAAGCCACACAAAGTGTAAGGAATGTAGAGAGAAAATTCATCCAAAAAATTCATAAATAATTATATTACTAACTCTAAAGACTTTGTTATAAAAGATCTTGGTAAGAAGCAGCTAATGGCAAGGGATAAAACAGGTTCTGATGGAAACAGAACCGGGTTTAGTGACTGGACTAGAAAGAAAATAGATGGAAGATCCAAAATGTTCTGAGTATCTTCATTCAAATCTAGAAACAATTAGACAGACCAATATTCCTGATGAAAATAGATGTAAAAATTCCCACAAAATCTTAACAAACCAAATTTAAGAACATATTAAAAGGGTTATACAGCATGACCAAATAGGATTTATCCTTAGGATTCAAGTATACTTCAACATACACAAATCAATAATTACTATAATTACAATAATAAAATGAAAGGTAAAAATCTTATGATCATTTCAGATACAGAAAATACATTTGACAAAATATAACATTTTTATGATAAAAACTTGACATACTGGGTAGAGACGGAACTTATCTCAACAGAATAAAGGCCACATATGACAAACACACAGCTAATATCCAACAGAGAGAATTGAAAGCCTTTCCTCTACATCAGGAAGAAGACAAGGATGCCCATTCTCACCACACCTATTCAGAATAGTACTGGAAATCAAACTTGAGCAATTAGGCAAGACAAAAAAAAAAAAGACATCCAAATCATAAAGTAAAGTTGTCATTATTTGAAAAGATATAATTTTGTATACAGAAAATTCCAAAGATGCCACTCAAAACTGTTGGAACTGTTCAATGACCACAATAAATTTGCAGGATATAAATCAACATACATAAATCCAATGCATTTATATACACTAAGGATAAATATCTGAAAAACAAAGAAAGAAAACTAGCTCATTCACAATAGCATCAAAAACAAATACCTAGTAATAACCAAGGTATAAAGACTTGCACAATAAAAACTATAAGACTTTGCTGAAAGAAACCAAAAAAGACACAACAAATGGAAAGGCATCTTGAGTTCATGGATCAAAAAATAAATACTGTTAAAATGTCTACACTACTCGAAACCATCAATAAATTCAATGCCATCCCCATCAAAAACCAATGGCATTCTTCAAAGAAATTTTAAAATCTAAATTTGTATGGATGCTAAAAAACCCTAATAGCAAAAACAATCTTGTGGAAAAAAATAAAGCTGCAGATATACTTCCTGATTTCAGTCTATACCATGAAGCTACAGTAATCAAGACAGTATGGTACTAGCATAAGATAGGTACATAAACAAATGAAACAGAACAGAGACTCAGGATTAAACCCCCATATATATGGTAAACTAATATTCAATAAAAGAATCAAGAAAAACCAATGGGTAAAAGATAGTCTCTTCAACAAATGGTGTTGGGAAAACTGAATTAACGCATGCAAACAATGAAATCGGACTTCTATCCTATACCACTCACAAAAATTAACTTTAATGGATAGAAGACATAAACATAAGACCTGATCCCATAAACTCTTTGAAAGAAATGTAGGGGAGAATCCTCTCAACATTGGTCTTAGCAATGATTTTTTGAATATGACATCAAAAGTACAAACAACAAAAGCAAGAGTCAGCAAATGGGACTACACATCAAACTTAAAAGCTTCTTCACAGAAAAAGAAACCATTAACAAAATGAAAAGGCAACCTACTGAACAGGAAAAAAAATTACAAATCATTTCTTAATATATATGTATTCCTTCCACTGTGTGTGTATACATATACACAGTCACACATATACAAAAACAACACATAGTAGAATGCTATTCAGCCATTAAAAAGTAGGGCATCCTGCCATTTGTGACAACATGAATGGACTTGAGCATGTTATACTCAAATGAGGTAAGTCAAGAGAAAGTATATGTGGGATTTAAATAGTCAAACTCGTAAAAACAGACTTTAACAGTTCTTGCTCCAACCAGTTTCCCTACTTTAGAGTTCATTCCACTTTAATCCATCCTCCACGCTAGTTTATTTATTATTTTTTAAATTTATCTCATATCCTTTCCATGTTTAAAAACATTCACTGACTCCCCATGCCTATTAAATAAAATGTAAATCCCTTAGGACAGATGAGACCAATTAGAAGCTGACTTCTGCTTATATTTAACCTCATATTAACCCCCCTTTCCCATCCCAACACCAAAACACTGCAATTTTACCTCAAATATTCCAGATTACCTACTGTTCTTCAAATACAATACAGCAATTCATGTTTCAGTGCCTAAACACATGGCTCCCACTTCTTCTAACCTCCCCTGTTAACTACTCTTTATATTTTAAAACACAATTCAAATGCTGCCATCTCTCTGGAGCCTTCTCTGATGTTTTAAAGTACAATTATACCTCCTCTTAAACTGCCATAATATTTAGAAGTATCCCTGTTTATGAAATGTGTTATTTTTTTAAAGAAAATGTGGATTTTAGAAATAAAAAAAAAATTTCTGAGTGTAGCTTTGATTTTCACTGATGAGACCTTAGATTTCCTAACATTCTATTGTAACAGTATCTGCAACTGTAAATTGTCAAGGCAACATTTTTTTTGCAATATTTGGAACAATTTTTAATGATATGGTAGTGGCAGAAAATAGGGGCTTAATAAATAATAGCAACAGTTAGTAAAACAAATCCCCAATCTCCTAGTAGACACAGTCTTTCTGGTATTGCCAAATAACAAGAATGTTTCTAATAGTCAAATATTTTGGTTAATTTTTGTTAATATTTTCATTAGTTTAACTAATGGCTAAATTGTCACATTTCCTAAAGGGTTTTTCTTCTCTAATTTAACATTCATTCCACCTAGCACAATCTCATGTCAAATCAGGAAAATCTAATAGAAAACATCAACAATCACATCTGTAACTCAAGAAACTTCTAACTTAAAAAAAAAATTAATTTAGGAACTGAAGTTTGAATAATATTGTAGATGGGATCTAGTCACGAGGATTAGCAAAAGTAAGTCAGGCAAAAATCATAGCAAAGCTAGCAAATCATATGGATCATTTTTAAATAAAAGGTATATTTTTAAAATAATAATAATTAACAAAATGTATAAATATTGAAAGAAAAAAAACTGGGATGCAAAATCAGGATTCAAAAGGAAGTTTTATTCAATAATGAGATGTTAATTTACTCACAGAGGATTCCTTGTTTCCCTAAATTCCAGGGTCAGCAGAGCCTCAAGAAAGACATTAATGGCTCGCAACTGATGGGAAGCAAGACAATTTAGCTACTAGATAAAATGGGAGCAGAAAATGAGGAGAAAGGAGAGAAAAGTTTGATTTTTGAAAGAATTAAGATGGCAACATAGACAGGGAGAGAAATCTCATATCCAGCTGTGATTGTTTCACCACAGCATGGTCTAAGGCAAAATTGTTTCTTTAAAGAAATTAATTTTTTACTGCCTTGTTATTTCAACCTTTCTCTGTGGTAAAAGGTTATTATACTCAAAAGGCATTTAATTAAAGAAACAGAAAAATAGCAAAGCCATCTCAGCTAATTTATGTTAGAGGTAACTACACATTAGATGTATATGTATACGCACATATGTATGTAAATATATATAGTCAAAGTTAAATAGTGATAGCAAAAATAGCTAAATTATAGCCCTAAAATTGACTATTAACTATGTAATGCTACAACTGGGTTCTGTATACATTTATTTATTGCATTCCATGTCAATTAACAGAAATAAGAATAAGAAATAAGAATTGCTGTGAAATAAGAATAAAGACTCAAGGCAATTACGAATCAAAAACCTAAGAGAATAATGAATCTAAATTTGAAAGCATCTTTTTTCAAGCTGATCCAAAAAATTAAAATTTTGTTATTAAACTATAATGTGTGTTCTTTAATACTCAGTACATGTCTTAATAATTTCTATATAACGGCAATGTCTCAGGGCCACTCCATCGCAGGTATACCATTAGGCATACAGTGATATTAAATTATTAAATTAAAATGTGGCCCCATCGGCTAGCTTGCTGCTGATTTGAGCATGTTTGAGTCACTCCCTCTAATCGGAATGAGTCTGATGTGAAGGTGTTTTCAATCCTGCTGTATTTGTTTTATAGGATATCGAGAATTAGAGATTATACGGAGCCCTTCCCTCTGCAATTGCTCTGCTGGTGGTTAAGATCAGAGATGTCTCAGTTCTATGACACTAGAGTATTACACCACTGTCCCTTATGCAAGTTAGTACTCAATACATCTCCTCAGTGTCCTTTTACATTGCCATTGTTTACAGCAGAGGAATGTAGTCTTCAGTGAGAAAATTCCATCAACTCTCTGAACCCTGTTCTATTTTGTCTAGCCTGCCAAGAGTTGTTCTAAACGCTCAAATTGTCTTTGACTCAAGTTGTCATTTATTCTGTGTATTTCTCTTCTAGACTATTCCTAAGTATGCATTATGAAAGTTTATTAGTGTGTCTTTCATGTGGTAAGATCAATATATACGTAAAAATAATTTATTAAAAGGTCTTCGCTAGTGCATTGCCTTCATATTTTTAATTAAATACAGGAAAGATACAGAATATTATTTACGTTAACCTAGATAACTCAAATAACAAAAAATTTCTTCCTATGCTTTCCTTAGCAGTGTCTAAGTCTTTACATAGGACACCCATTTTCTAATATTATTTTATCTTTTAGTCATAGGAGGTTGATTAGATGTTTAGGCTGCCATAATTTACCATAAAGTGGATGACTTACAACAAAATAAATTTATTCTTTCATTGTTTTAGAGTCAAAAGTCCAAAATTAAAGTGTCAACAGAACCATATTCCCTCCAAAGTCTCCAGGGAACAATCCTTCCTTGCCTCTTTTAGCTTCTGCTGGCTCTGGGCATCCTTAGTTTGTAGTAGCATAATTCATTTCTGCCTCTGTTTCATATGGCTTTCTCCCTGTGTCTGTGTCTCTTCCATCTCTATCTCTTATAAAGACAAGTAATTGGATTTAGGGCCTGATCTCATCTCAGATCCTTAACTTACTTACATCTGAGAAGACCCTTATCCAAATAAGTTTATAGGCTGCAAGAATTATGAGTTAGACATACCCACTACACATAATAGCATTGGAATTATTATATGTGTGTGAGAATGCTTATTATGAGTTCTCAGACTTCATTGTCCAGCCTTGATTTTTCCATTTTGTCTCGATTCGTATGTTCAATTTGATATATTAGATGGCCAATTTGATTATCCCACCCAAGTGTTTAATAGTTGTAGGAGAGATAAGATGCAACATCCAGACCCCTATGTTCAAAACCGAGGAACTCATTTTTCTTCCAGAGAATTGACTGATTCACAGCTAAGTCCCTTCCCAGAAATTACCTTTGGGTGAAGGAGGCTGCTTTGCACCAAGTTATGACAATCTCTAAGGTGACAGATGAAGAGATTACAAAGACTTGGAGCACTGGCCTTAATTCAGTCCATCTCAGGGGGTATCCCAGCTTCAGAGCTTCCCACAAGATTGATTGAGAGCTCTGTTGCATCTGTATGACCCAATTCTTTCTGCACAATCCTGCCTTTTTTCTTCCTTCACAGATATTGTTCCTAAGAGCACTTGTGATAAATCACTTATCTGCGAGTCTGCATTTCAGAATCTATTTCCCACAGAAACCAACTCTAAAGTTGTGTAGGAAAACAACTCTTATTGTAATGTAGCCTCCACCACCTTGAGCTCTGTTTCTTCCATCAAAATGATTCCATTCCCCTTCTCAACTCAGTAAATGGTACTATCATCTACAGAGTTCTCAAGGCAAAAACCTAGGGATCACTATAATTGATGCCTTTTCTCTTAGAATATTCTATTTGAGCAAGGTCAAACAATTTTGCTTCTAAATTATATGTATATCTATCACTTTTCTCCATTTTCATCACCACCCTCCTATCATAACCATCATCTCTCTCCTGAACTATCCCCAGTTACTAGTACTGTGATCCTGAGTAATTTACCTAAGCTTTTTAACCCTCCAAAAATGAAGAGAATAATAGTACCAACATAATAGTACCAACATTATAGAATTGCCATGATTAAATGGGTTAATGAATTCAAAAGAGTTAAAACTCTGTACATAGTAAATGCTATAGTGTCAGTCATTATAAAGATCCTGCAATTCAATTAGGCTACTTCTAATGGTGAGAAATGGAAAGTTCACAACTGAATGAGGAGAATTGTCTGTGAACTTCCCCATAGGTGTCTTTGTCCTCTCTATCAAACAATATATATATATTGCACATAATTGTACCATATCATTTTATATGGTAGAATTCCAGGACCTATGTTATGTTAAAGTAAGCATTCAATATACATCTGATAATGAATGTTAAAAAAAATGATATTTTTTCCCTAAATATCACAGTTTTGTTAATTCATCTGAATGGCTCTAATTCAAGAACAAGCAGTCCAGATGCCGCCAGAAGTGCATTCCAGGAGCACATTGTGGGTTGATTGTTTCCAGTACATGGCCTTACCCCTGCCAATCTACTTACTGTTTAATTTCTTTAAAATTCCCACATATGTACAAAAATACATATTTAACACTTAATTTTTTCTTGTTCATCCCTTCCCATTTTTAGTGATGACTAAATGGGAAAATGTCAAGTTTTCTCTGACATTGTGGTTGAAATGTGATGTTCAAAACTATGAGACATAGACATAAATAGGTGATCTAATACTAGGATTTTCCCTAGATAAAATAGATATTAATAGCTTGAATTAGGTTACTATACAACCTTTTACATAACAATGAGAGTTTACAAGAATCACAAGACCAACTCAATTTTAAATTTAAAATAATGGATAAATAGACTATTTTATTAAGCCATTCTATTACTGTTAAAAACAGTAGGGTAATGAGATATGTGAGCAAATAAGGTTATACTTTTTGTTTTAACACAACCATAACAAAGCACGTGTTAAGATTTAGTATAACTGAGCCATGTCCATTTCAAAAGCTCATCTTAAAAAATTAAATAAATATGTTCTTCTCAATCTAGTTGAAAGAACTATGTGAACATTAGAGCTTCCCTTTGCCTGAAAAGAAAAAAGCTGCCAATTTCCATTATGCACTACTTTGCATTTGGCTTGCAGAAAAATGTAAGTACCTTGGAAATATGCATGACAATGGTGGCAAAATATTTCACAAAAATGCATTGAACGTCCACATCAGCAAGATCCTGTGGGTATTTAGTTCTAATGTAGGTCAGACAATTAACCTCCTATATTAAACAAAACAACAACAAAAATATATTTTGAAATTGAAAACACAATGCGCTTGAATAGTCTCTTTGGCTACTGGTTGATAAAATTTTGGAGTGCTGCTCCAAAATATTTATGGAGAAGCTTAAACATCTGCCAGTTTCAATGGTGTCTTGAGCAGGAGAAAGTTCCATATGGTCCAGGTCACAATCAGTGCAAGTTCCTCTGCTGTCCAATTTTATAAACCTGCAGAACCATTGCAGCTCGATAAGCCTGTATCAAATTTATATTATTTGTGCAGATTGTGAGAAGCTCCTTGTTTATATAAGAGCTTTTAATTTTCAACACGTAAATTCTATCTTATTGGCGGGGTGGGGGGTGAGGGGAACCCCAAAGAAACAACAAAATAGATTTTTTTTTTGAGGGAAAAAAATCTATGGAGGAAATAAAATGTGTAATCTCACAGACCAGATGCGTTTATGGGACATGAATTGATCATGTGTCCTAAATCACACATTCCAACCAACTAAGGGGTTAAGCATGTCACATGAGCCGGGTACTCAGGCTCACAGTATTCCTACTCATGTCACCCTCCACCTAGCCCTCTTGGGCTTCATGGTTGTTTTTATGACCAGTTGAAAAAGAACAAATAACAAACACTATAGATAGTTCTGTGCAATTTATTAGCACTAGCTTACAGAAGACTTCTACAGTATTAAGTCCCACTCAAGACTGGCTAGGGAATAAAATGAATAAAAGAAATACTCTTTGTATACAGGACAATTGATACTATGCCATAGTTTATGCTTTGTCTAGAAAGGCATGGCTTGAGATTAGGACATAAACTAGGATAGTAACTAATAAATTACTCAGATTGTCAGGGCTTCAAGGTTAATAATGAAAGACTGGCAATCTGAAGATTTAGGGAACACTACTGTGACTACGACACTAAAATGCGGCTAAAGCCTATAAATAGTCTTACCCTTAGAAAAGACCACCAGAAATCTTGAGAAAACTCCATTTTTTTTTTTTTCAGTTTTATTGAGTTGCCATGTTGTAAAATATTTAAAGTGTACAATGTGATGATTTGATATGTGTACATTATGAAAGGATTCTCCCCCCATGGAGTTAATTAACATGTCCATCACGTCATATATTTGCTTTTTAGAAAAAAAAAAAAAAAACTCTTAATAACTGTAGTGTAAGGCCTAACTAAAAGTAAATATGAATAGTAAGTGTCACCTCGACATCCAAAACTGGGATGGCCTAACTGCAAGTTCTCCTCCCCACTCCACCCCTGTGGATAAGATCTGTCTTTATCAAACATACCAGGAACAGTTTCTGCTTTTACTTGAGTAATGAGTTTCAGTTCTTGCTAGCACACGGAACTATTTAAGCAAGCCGATCATATCTGGTTCTACTGGAACCAGAGGGCATCTTACCCTCTTGATACTCCAAAACCTCCTACAATGCCTGATTGTTGCTGTTCTCAAGCGCAACCCTGTGTGAAATCTCATTGTGTCAGATGTCGTCCTACCCCAAGCTATGAGTGTATGTGGCTAATAAACTGCTGTCGATCTCATCTGTCCCGTGTTGTGTGGCCAGCTAACTCTGTAACCCTAGAGTGAGGAATCTCTCTCTTACCAATGGGGTGAACAGGAGACGCTTTAAACAATAACCAAATAAATAAATTAATAAAGTCTTCCAATTTTAGCTAGCCTTTCTGATTCTTAAAGCTGAAGAACCTAAATGAAACAAAAAAACTAAAAGTCAACCATTATTCTAGATATATGATGAAACCATTTGCTAAGTAAGAGAAGTAAAGAGAACTGGATTGGGAAAGGAAATAATGAGTTCACTTGGCAAGGTGAAGTTTTATGTGCTTATGCGACAACAAGGTACAGAGCAGTTGTGTAGGATATGTTTATATATCAGCATGAAAATTCAAAGAAAAAAATACAGATTTTGGAATCAATATATATAAATATCACTTGAAGTCATAGATTTAGATGTTATAGGACAAGAAAATAAAAAGTTGGCAATACACATATATTTAGCCTAATGAATCTTTTGAACGCTAAACTTTATTTTTTGCCAATCGTATTTATTCAATTTTTTTATAAATATAGATTTTTAAAGAATGTAACAGATGTTTTTAAGAAAGATGTTAATTTGCATGGCTCAGCCCCAAAATTTCTTGCTTCTTAGGTAAGTTCTACAACAAAACTACATCTGAGGTTTTAGATTACATTTGAAATAAACTCTAATATTGATTTAGGAAGTTTCTCAATTTTTTTCTGAAGGAATCGAATGTGTCCCACACTTAGTTTAAATGGAATTACAGAGCATGAAAACTAGAATATAAAAAGGGAAGGAGGGTAAAGAAGAGGAGGAATTTTTTTTTTAACATTACTTCTGCCATGTAGACTTTTTTGCATCTATCAGGTAAATATAATTCCTGTCTTCTATATTACCATAACTTCTTAAATTTTTTTTAAATTAACACTGTGTAGTTATACTTATGTATCTTCCCACCTGATATATCATGAGCTTCTTCAAGACAAGGACTTTTATCTTTGTAATCCCACTACAATATTAAAGATTAAAATTTTAATATTATATTTATCCCATAAGTCCAGCAAGAACAGATCTATGATATACTTTTGATTTGTAAAAAAAAAAAAAAAAAGTGTGATCTCAAAGCACTTAAAGTATTTAAGTAGTTTTTCCTCATACTGAAGTGTATCTCAATGAAAGAATAAAATATGAGACTGAAAAAATATTCTGACTTCAGATTAAAGAAGTCAGATAACACCTATAATTTACCCCCATTTCTTTGTGAGATTCCACTGAAATAAATAAGATAAATTTCAAAGAAGAATCAAAGTATAGCATTAAGGGGAACAGAAAGAACGGCGTGAGCATCACTGACCAATGAGAAAGATCAACGCTAGTTGAAGAGAGAAGAGAAGCTGCAAAGTAGAATACGCTATAAGGAAAAAGCAGAAAATTTTTACAGAAAAGCTCTAAGATGATCTCATCTTAGGTATGATAAAGTATAGAAATGAAAAATAGGGCTAAAATTCAATGAAACTATAAATACGGAATAATTGTTATCAGATACCCAGTTACTTTTCCCTAATCCTGAATACACAAATCGCAATTAATCCATATTCATTCCCAGGCACATGAATTAATGGTTTTACAGCACCATGTGGTCAGTTGTGAGCAATGAATTATCAGATAAAGTGATGTATGTCCTTTTTTGAGCAGGATCATTTGATTGTTACCCTTTCAGAACTCTCCATTAATCACAGACAAGCAACTTTGAGGTACCGGCTACACCTAGTATCAGCCTATGCCCAGTGAAGAACTAGGGATAGTCTCTATTATTGTTAAAGTCACTACATTTTTTTGGTTTGTTACCTTAGCAAAATCTATTTCATAAAGTCGTGTATTAAATATTCTTATTCCGCCTACCCTCTTACCCAAAAACATGGAGGGCGGGTGTGGAAGGGATGGAAAAACCAAGCCTTTTAGTGTGGATGTTTATTTATGCCCAGGATTAAGACCCTTTATTCCAGTATTTAAGGGCTCCTACAAAATAAAAAGAAGATGGAGAGGAGAAAACTTACCTGACATGAGATAATTTTTAGAATGAAAGAGCTCACCAAATGCCCATCACTTTAAATTTTAAAAAGTTCACACTGATACATATTTTCATTAAACTTCAGAACAATAAAGATAAAGAAAATATATTAAAAGCTTCTAATGATATTTTTTAAATGACACTCAAAAAGCATTGAGAAAGTAACTGTCATGAGAAGCTATGTAATGTAGTATTTATGCACATGAGGTCTAGTCAGGTACAGTATACTAACCATGTGTTTTGGGCAATTTATTTAACTTGTGCTTCAGTTACTTCAACTACAAAATGGAGATAATAATAGTTTCTATCTTTTATGGTTGTGAATACCTTAAAGTGTTTAGAACAGTACCTAGACCTAATAAGCTGTTAATAAATGTTGGCTGTAATAATTTTCAGATTTTTCAAGAGCAATCCTGTTTGTGAGAAGACAGTAGGGCAATGAACTCAGTTTATAATATGCTTTAAATGGTTGCAGTTACAAAATGAACACAATTACAAGTGTCCATTTATAGTGTCTATATTTCTTCCTAATTGAAAATGTTTTTAGCTCCTGACCTCCAATTTGTGTTTGGTAGTAGATATAATTATCTAGCCAATTCAAGGTCAGATACTTAAAGTCTTAAAACTTGGCTCCTGGGACTCTTCTCTTGCTTCCCTTGTTGCTAGAAGAAATGAGTGGCGACAGGAAGTACCTAAGAGTACAATGTCTGCTACAAGTGCTGATATCTGTTCTTTATATCCCCCATTTGCCTATGATATTTGCTACTGTTTCCATTGAATAATTGTGTTCCTAGTTGGAATAATTTATTTCTCTGCTTTCATATGAAATATACGGTATTTTTTCTGAAGTGAGGTTTGGTGGTTCTCCTGTCAATTTGGGTTTCACCTTAGTCCTTGCTGCATGTATCTGATGCTCTGAACTCAGCTGTCTCCTCATATAACTCGGACTATCCCTCTAGAGCCTGAGCTACATGGTTACCTTTACCTCATTCCACTGTGAACCCTCAGCAGGCACCCTGGTTCTATAATCTCAACCACATTTTGCATCACACTCAGAAATTTCCTGATCTTCTCCATGTTAGTGACAGCCAAGGGTCTCTGTTTGCACTAAGTTGCAACTATGCTTTTACATACAGGACACATACTAAAGGGTATATAAAATAAACAGTGTGACTATAGCATGAAAGTTTTAACCAGATTTAGAGATAAAGAAATTAGGCGACTCTATCCCATAGTTACTGGAGTATAAGGGAGAAAGAGTTTTACTTACAAAAATAAATCATAAAATAAAATTAGACTAACCTACACTATAAGCATTTCTGTTAAGGAACTCTGATTTTAGACTCACTTTCCCCAAAGATCTCTATCCCATTGCTCAATTATATATGGTGGACAAAATTTGCTCTTCACTATTTAGACAACTGCCATAATCAATGAATGGTTGAGAACGAGAGTTCAGTCCTTAATATGATCCAATACATGGAAAGTGTGATCTCAGGGTCTGTCTTTAGCTGTAAAGTCTATGAATGTGTTTGAGACTCACATATAATGCCAGTTGAGTGTTGTTTACTATGGTTAAGACATAGCTTAACATTTTATATATTTTTATTTTAATTCTACTATATTTTAATAATATTGAAAATACAACAATTGCTATTATTTGTTGCAGGCCAAATATGGTACCTCTATAAGTTTTCAGTAACTGAAGCACTGAATTATATAATGTGATATGCATGTCTAGTATGGCAGCTTGATGTACAGAAATGCGATCTTTAGAATTTTTGTTTGTTTGTTTTTAGCCCTTGTGTTTGGATAGATTAGATATTCTTCCTAGCAGATATTACTAAAATAGAAAATACCAATTATCAATGACAATTTTTTTTAAAAAAAAAGGCCTCTTGCCTGTTCCTTGATGGTGTAAAGATAAAAAAACAAACAAACAAACAAACAAACAAACACAAAACCTGACTTCTTATAAGAAACATCAGTAAGCAGTGCTTCAAGTCACATTTTTGCTATTTTATTTCAAGATCCTTTCAGCCTTAGACTGTAAAAACTAAGTTGTAATTTTATTTTGTTTTAAAGCATAGTTGTGGGGACCTAGATGAAAGAAAAACATTTCTTTGAAAAAAATTCAGATCGTAATTTCTCATCATCTGATCAGGCCTTCTTATAGCACCTAAGTTCAAGGGCATGTGGAATGAAATGTGATAAAGAGTCTATATACGTTACATATTACATTACCAATGTCTAGCTTCAATAAAAACTTCATCCAGCTTCTGTACCATGTGGTATATGAGTTAGACTCACTTTAATTGACTCCAGCTGTTAGTTCCTATGTGGAATAATGAATCATGATCTTTTCAGCATTGTCTAAAATGAGATATGTGTACAAAGGGAGAAAATGTGTAAAAAAAATAAATAATCACCAGTCTATATTTATTGAGTGTATTAGGCCCAAATGTAGAGAAAGAGGGACATTCTAGAATATGGCAAAGTAAACAATGAACTAAGTTAAAGGAATTCAGTCATAATGCAAAGAACAGATATCTAAAAGTCAGTACACCTGGTTTCAGGCCCTCGCTTTGCCACTAACTACCAGTGTGAGTGACTAAAGTGTGAATTATGCTTGCTTTTACAGTTGTGGTAAGGTAAAGAGAGAAGGAAAAGTTTACCAGATTTGAATAAGCTGATAGGTGAGCCGGGGTGACAATAGAGCATCTATCTGGGGGATAGTACAGAAAACAGTTGCCAAAGGAAATTGATAAACCCAGGCTAATTTATGCCATAGTCATCTATGGATGTCCAAGAAGTAATAAAATGTCAGCCAAAAGGGGAGAGAAGAGAAGCAGATGGTATTTTACAAGCCAAGTAAGATCAGTGGTCCTCAAACTGACTACATGGTTGTGGAGCCCACCTCAGACTAATTAAATCAGATATCTAGGGGTGAAACATTGACATCTAGGGTTAAAACATAGACATGCATACATTTTTTATATGTCTCCAAATAATTTAATATGTTGTCAAGGTTGGGAACTAGTGGTTACATGAAAGTTTTGCCCTTGAAGTAGCAAGTCCCAAAACATCTGACTGGGGCTCAGTACCTTCAGGGAAGCTAAGCTCTGGCACTGGGCATAAAACATAAGGCATTAAGCGTGGGGAAAGCAATTACACCGGAATTAGGATGAGAGACCGGTGGAACCAAGTGGACAGTAGATCTCAAACCTAACTGCTAACACATCTGAGAAGGTGACCACACTCAGCACTTAGTACTAAAGTTAATAGAGGTGTTGGTTAGAGTAGTTTAAGAACCTCAATCAGCACCAGAAGCTGGTTGGGAGAAAGACAGCAAACCAAATGATATTACATAAAACAAGGGAAAACAAAAGGCAGATGCTCGTTCTGCCTTGGTTACTTCATCAGCGAACTGCGGTTGAAAAATCATTTCTTGGAATACTCAGCACCCACATCAGTCATCTGCTCCACTTCAGAATCTTCTCACAAGGCATTCCTCTCATAGTTACATTTTTATTCATTCTGTTCTTCAGTACTTCAAAACATTTTAAAATATACCTCTTTCACAAAAAAATTGCAAAACTAACAAAGTTATTGTGATACTTCAGCTCAAGAGTGATTTCAAAGGTACTATATAGTAGTGCAATGAGAAATAAATAAATAAATTTAAAAATTGGAAAGCTGAAGGGTAAAATTTTCATTATTTGTTGTTAAAATGGTACTAACCAAACCGTGGAGACTATTACAAACATTAAGTTGTATAGTAAATTTGTGGATGCAAAATTAACATACAATATTAGGAGTCTCCCTATATACAAATAATAAATTAGAAAATAGGGATAAAAAGATAAAATTTCTAGAAAAAATTAACAGGAAGTGTAAAAAAATAAATTTTAAAAATAAATGCTATTAAGGAATTTAAAATAAACAAATGAAAAAAATTCTTTGAGCTTGGGTAGAAATTTTATCAAAGATGTCAATTATAACTAAATTAATTAAATTAACACAAAAGAAATATAATAGGAATTTATTTTCAAAACTAAACATATTAACTTTAAAGTTTATAAGGAAAAGAATACATGTAACAATATTACTCTTTTCATAAGGCAAGAAATGAAAACAATTTTAACAAATAATATTTTGGTTGTGTAGAAAAGAACACACCAAGGGAAAAAGGAGACTATGAAAAAATACAAGATTTTTGTCTGGGCAGGAATTATTTTCTAGGTAAAGTTACTGACCAGTAGTAATTCAATCACAGATAGATCACAGATAGAAGTCTAAGCCATGTAGTTTGGTTCTTGATTTTTCCATTTCCTTTTTTAGAAATCCACATATAAAACAAGGCTTGCAGTTAATTTAAAATAGGGGGCATTTATGTCATTCATCAGCTTCATTCCCCTTACTAACCCTGATATAACATTACACTTTCTTTAAATACAACATAACACTTGCATTGTTCTGATCTGACCAACATTTTCCATTTTTGAGTCTTTTCTGAGGCCTCCCTTCCATCGCCCAAAACTTACCCTTACCTTGTCCTCATTTCTTCCATCCGCCAGTTTTTCAAATAATATATTTCCTTCCTCTAGAGTCCAAGACAAATAATAATATTTGAATCCATTCTACTTAACTGTAACTGAAACTACTAAGCATTTATATATTTGCTGCTATAAAGAATAATCACTGTCCATTGTCCTTACATACTGATTCTATAAACCTTGATGACATTAATTTTTATTAGATCATAATTTCCTTGTCACATCATAAAATAAATTATTATGACATGTTTTATTGGGAAATAATCTGATTTCAGAGTTTTCAAAATCATTAGCCTGTGAAGAGTTAACTGTGTGCTGTGTGCTATGTGGATTTATTTCATCTTTTTAGACCTTTTATTAATTTATTCAAACTGAATAGTTTACAGTTTCATAATTCACTAGTATTATTTTAGATGTATAGTATATTCATGAGCTTTGGGGGAAAACATTTAGAACGGCAGTATTTTAAGCCAGAAAGTGAAAACACATATTTTTTTTCTTTTGCTAAAAACATATATCCAATTGACATTATTTTTTTCTGATGTTCATCCATATGGTTGAGACATAAGTAAACCTTTTAAGACTGATGTGACATGGCACTACACTTTAGTTTAAATTTTTTTTTTTCTGTGAGTACATATTAGGTTTTATCTTAATACATGGATGAAGCAAAGCTTACTCACAAAGAAGTTCTTTTTATAGTTTATACTTTATCTATATCATTAGTGATAGTTATAGCAGAGAAAATACATTAAACATTTCTCTCCTCTAAGTAAACTGGCTCCATACTGTTCATTTAGAAAGAATAGAATTCTGTTCACCTGAAGCACAGAATTTGGCTTTAGGCCATTGAAACAATTTGAAAAATGATCTCTAAAATGTTTAAATTAACAAAGCAACTGTATTGTATGTATTCATTTGTATTTCAGAAGGAGTCTGTTTTACACTCTGAGCAATATGGTTAATTTATCAACAAAGCACATTTTATGATATATTTTAGGAAAGGCATATTGCTTCAACTATATTATAAAAATGGTATTGGAGTCATCTGAAAAGTTTATTTTTTATACACTCTGGACTATTTTTGCCACAAGTGTATGCACAGTTTATCTGGAGATGGAATAATTATTATTTCAACTTTTTCAGTGCAGATTTATTTCATGCCCAGTATTAAGAATGTACAAGAAAAAGAAGGAATCTTAGGTGAGGAAGAGGAGGAAGAGGAGGAAGAAGGAAGGGAGACTAAAGCAGTGACCTGTTAGATTAATGGTGTTGATGAGATTAAACAAAGTACATGTAAGACAGGGAACCACTGACCTTAATGACTGTGATTGCAATTAAGTGTTAAGGACAGAAACCACTTTTGATGAATAAGCAGAATTTGAGATAAAGGCATGAAAGGCATGTTATGTTGCTAGTGAGCCAATGTGTTTTGCAGTGAAAAATTATAGAAAGACAGTTATCAGAAAAAGCAGGGTTCACATTTTGTTTCTTAAAAACAAATATGCATTTTGACATTCTCAACATTTGCATTTGAACAAATTTGTGAATTAAAATAGCCTCCAAAGAAGTTTGAGGAAATTAAATGCAGCGATTATCACTAATTTGTGCATGAAGTTGACACAAATCCTTTAACTTTCTATTTTGAAATAGAAAATCTTCTTATAAAATCTTAATAGTCTGTAACAACAATAGTAAGTGTCTGAATAATTTCTCCTAACCATACATTATTTAATCACCCCTACTTCAAACAGATTTTCTTAGGAGACCTACAGATCTTTTGCTGATACTATTTGGAACCTTTCAAAAATCTACCAACTCAATAAAAAAAAATTATATTTAATTAGAATGGAACTTAACTAGAAGTATCAAACATAAAAATAACCTATCATCATTAAACAATATTCAGAAATAAAATTGTGACAAGCTTTAGAGATTTACTTCCCCTTCAGTAGCATCTGCCAGGCAATACAAAGCATTAATGTGTGGAAAATGGCTTTTTGATTATGGATGTTATTATAGAAGAATTTGATAGTATTTAAAAGTCAACATTTTCCAATGTTTGGGATTAAATGCACTTATTATATCTCAAAGAAATAGCCTGACCTCAACTTAGGACTTGGATCTCCTCTATCTATGAATATGCTATTAAAAAGATAATAATTCTCTAAATTGCCTATTTTCACATTCTAATATTAGTAAGCACATAGAAGCATTTTAACATAAGCTGGTTCGAATGCTTCCGAATCACCTCAGAGCATTATAAAAATTAGAACAAACCAGAAACATTCTCAGAAATATATGTATATTGATAGAAATTTTTATAAAAAGTTTAAAAGAGACATTACATTTATGCCATAAACCAAGGTAACTGCACAAATAAATTTCTGTTTAAATGACAAAAGAAGTAGAAATAAAAATGTTGAGTTATGGTGTTCAGCAGAAGCACATAGCAATTTTTACATGGTTAGTGAATGCACCAGAGTCATTTTGATTAAGTCAGTGATTTTTCAAAGTGGAATTATGTGCCTTAGCTTGATTTTGTCTCATTTTGCCTTTATTTACAAGATAGAAAATTCTACCTGTAAATTTCTTATTATTCAATAAGACTAGAATTACTAGGGTTTACTAGCATAGTTGTTTATGATATTTGTCATTAACCAATGTTTAGTTTTTGTACACTATAATCATCAAATGTATATAGAAGTACTATGAGTTTGTATTTTTGGAAAGTTTTCTTTGTGAAGTAATATATGTAACTATTCTATGAACTCTGGAAAAGAAGATGATTTTTTGTTTTTAGAGTATAGCGTTTGATGTATATCAAGTAGATCTACTTCTTAAATACATTATTTTGGTCTTCTATATTGCTCTTTTATTATCCTCTTGTCTTATTAAAAAATAAACTAAAATTTTCTATTACTAACATGTTTTTTTCTATTTCTCCTTTTATCTCTTATAAACTGCATTGTTTTATTAGCTGAAGTCTATATCCAGGCTAAAAGAGAGAGAGAGAGAGAGAGAGAGAGAGAGAGAGAGAGAGAGAGAGAGAGAGAGAGAGAGAGGAGACAAAATTTACCAATATCAGGAAACAAATGGAGATATCACTACTGATTAAAAGAATAAAAAGAAAATGTAACCAAGACAATCTATATTCATAAATTCAACAACTTAGATAAAATGAAACAATTCCTTGAAAAATACAAACTACAAAACTCACCAAAAAAGAAACAGATAAACTGAATAGCCCTATGGCTACTAATGATATTAAACTATAGTTAAAATCTATTAAATAAATTAAATTGCAATATTAAAATATAGGTCTCAACTTATTCTAGAAACAAATGATTTCAATAGTGAATTCTACCAAACATTTAAAAGTAAATAATACCAGTTACTCATAATGGTGGAACTATATTTTATATTTGTAGAACTCCATCATCACTTCCAATAAAAGAATTAGAGGGAATACTTCCCAGCTTTATTATAACTCCAGAATATTACCAAAACAAAGGCATTATAAGAAAAGTGCAGACCAATATCTCTTATGAACAGACATAAAATTCCTAATAAACATTAACAAATCTAATTTAGACATATTAAAAAAGAAAAGACATCATGACCAAGTGGAGTCTATCCATAGAATGCAAAGCTGAGTTTGATACTAAACAATTGATCAATGAATTTGACCACATTAACAGAATAAATAAAAGAAACCATATGATCATCTCAATAGATATAGAAAAGGTATTTGACAAAAAACAACATCCATTCATGATTTAAAAAAAAACTCTCAGCAAACTGTAATAGGTAAAATTTTTAACCAAATACAGAGTATCTATGAAAAGTCCACAGCTAAAATTGTACTGAATAGTGAGAGACTAAAAGTTTTCCTCTAATATATGGAAAAGGCAAGGATGTCCTCTCTTACCTATTGAATATCTAACTGAAAGTTAACTAGTAAAATAAAGCAAGAAAAATAAATAAGAAGCATACAAATAGAAAAGGAAGATATAAAACTATTCAGATAACATGATTTTCTATGTACTAAATTCCAATGGATCTACAAAATATTTTTCTGGAAATAATAAATGAGTTTAAGCAAGGTTGCAAGATAAAAGTCAATTACAAAAATCAATTGTATTCTGATATACAAGGAATGTATAATTGGAATATAAAGTTTAAAAACACTGTTTACAATAAAAGTCCAAAAAAGTACATAGGTATAAATCTAACAAATTTTTCTAGGATATGTATGTGGAATCTATAGATCACTTATGAGAGAAATCAAAGAAATCTAAAGTTGAGAAAGATGTTATGTCCATGGATTTGAAACTTCAGTATTGTTAAAATGTTAATTCTTTCCAATTTGTTCAAAAGATTTGACACAATCCCAACTGATATTCCATCAAGCATTTAATAGATACTGGCTAGCTGGTTCTAAAATTTATGTGAAAAGGCAAAGGAATTAGGTTAACCAAACAATTCTGTAAAGAAATAACAAAGTCAGAGAACTCACATTTTCCAATTTCATGATTTACTATAATGCTTTGGTAATTAACACAGTGTGTATTGAAGAAAGAGTAGACACATAGATCAAGGAATCAAACAGAAAGCTTAGAATAGATTCACACAGATATAATCAACACTTTTGACAAAGACTCAAAGGTAATTCAACAGAAAAAGAATAAACTTTAACAAATGAGGTTGGAAAAATCAGATATCAATATGCAATAATAAATAAAGTACTAAAGTAATAAAGTAACAATAATAAGCCCTAGCGTGTTATAAAAAATTGGATCATAGACTGAAATGTAAGACGTAAAACTATAAAATGCATAAAAATATGTACAAGAAAATATGTATCACCATTTCTTTGGATATCAATTTGTAGAGACAGCATTAACAGCAAAATCATAAAAAGATATATCAGTAAATTACACATTATCAAACCTTTCTAAAAATTACTCTTCAAAAGATACTTTTAAGAGAATAAAAAGCAAAATAGAGACTGTGAGAAAGTATTTGAAAATCTGTTAAAGGTCTTGAGCTAGAACATAAAATAAATATCCCTCAAAACTAAACCACAAGAAAATAAACAACCCAATAAAATATGGACAAAAGATCTGAATAGAAGTTCACCAAATATAAATAGATGGAAAATAAATACATGAGATGATTTTCAAATAATTTGTAATTAAGTAAAAACAAATTAAAAGAAGGAGGTGCCACTAGATACCTATTAAGTAACTAAATCCAAAAGCTGACAATACCAAATGTAGGTGAAGATGTAGAACATTTATTGCTTCGAGCAGAGTTCCCCAATCCCCGGTCGTGGACCAGTACAGGTTTGTGGCCTTAGGAACAAGGTTACACAGCAGGAGGTGAGCAGCAGGCCAGCGAGTGGAGCTTCATCTTTATTTGCAGCTGCTCCCCAGCACTAGCATCACCTCCTCAGCTCCATCTCAGATCATTGGGCATTAGATTCACTCTCATAGAAGTCCTGGTCCCTGATGCCAAAAAGGTTGGGGACTGCTGGCTTAGAGAATGCAAAAGTTTCAGGCACAGTGGAGGACAGTTTGACAGTCTTTTAAAATAAAGTTAAATGTAGACTGACTGTGTGATCCAGCAATAAATATCCCTCAAGCTTCTGGGGTTTTACCCAGGTTACTTGAGAACTATTGTTCACACGCAGAAAAATTTTAGAACTGATTTATTAATAATAGCTAAAACTAGAAGCAATTGAGTTATCTTCCAACAGGGTAATGGAGAAACAAATAGTATAATACTATTCAGAATTTTTTTTTAAATGAGCTATTTTTTCATGCTACATAAATAAATCTTAAATACATTTGCTAAGTGGAAAATCCAGATAGAAAAGGCTACCAATTATTTATTTATATAAACTTCTGGAAAAGACAGTACAACAATGATGGAAAACAGATCAGTAGTTGCTAGTGGTTGCTCAAGTTGAGTAGGACATTAGCTACAACAAGGGGTCCATAGAACAGGGGTATTGTTCTATATATACTGAAATGGTGCGTATATGACTCTATGCATTTGTCAAAATGCATAGAATTAGACATTACAAGGAATCTTAGAAGAAATAAAAGAAAGAAAGAAATATCATCCAGGATGCTGGAGGATGCCCACGATAGAATACAGATTGTGACAAATAGAGATAACTGTATTACCAATATATCACACAACCACACTGAAGAGAAAGTGGGGGAAAACTGATTGATTTAACCTTGGGAAATGTTGTTTGAAGGAAACTGGAAAGCTAAAGACAGAAAATAAGTTGATAAACATATAAGATGAATGGTGGATTGGGGGAACCAGGTTTCTCACTATTGGATAGGATGGGTAGAGATACTAAAGAAGGAAAGGCTAAGAGGTGAAGTCAGCATTAGCGGAATAGGAGATCCCAATTCTTGCTCATCCCTCCAAAAGCGAAAAATAAAAAAACTATGAATAAACAACTATACACAATAAAAATAGTTCTGGGAGATTCTGGAATAAAATAAAGATGCCAAAACACTCTGTAGTGCAGAAACTGAGGACGGAGCAGAAAAATGCATAGGAAGCATTTTGCTTACATCACCTCATCCTTTACGCTGGCACAACTATGCTCAAAGACAATACCCTTGGTGTTACCTCACTCTACCTCTGGGAGTAAAGGAGAACAAGAGGATTCCAACAATCCTCATTGCCACCATCATTCCTTGCAGCTTTTGCCACCAAAGAGCCCTGGAGCCTTCACTAATGCTGAACCTAGCTGATGGAACTGCCAAAAGTCTACGATGCTGTACCTATCCCATACCCTGGGGCTACAGCCATCACTGTTTCCCACTGCTCCCTGCTCCCACCAAATCATGACTGCACCCTACACCTCACCCAACCACTGGAGCCAACATTCCCCTCCTGCAACCATACCCATGCCTAGGACCCTGGCTTCATGACCACTCTGTGCATACCTACACCTCAGATGCTGGTGTCTTTGTATGAGTGAGCCAGTGCCCTGTACTAGGTGCCATGGTTGTCCTGAAAGCTCCTGAGCCCTGGACTCCAGCTCTGTGGTCACTTGATGCACCCTTTATTCCAAATAAATGAAAATCTACAAATTACATGACAAAAAAATTCAAAATAATCGTTTTAAGAAAATTCAGGAAGCTATCAGAGAACACAGACAACACACAAAAATTACAAAAAAATGATTTCTGAACAAAATGATAAGTTCAACAAAGAGAAATCATAAAAGAGAAGCAAACAAATTCTAGAGCTGAAGAATACAATGAATAAAATGAAAAATGCAATGGAAAATTCAAAAGCAGATTCAAGAGCACTTTAAAGAGTTTCAACGATTTGATCAGGTAGAAGAAACTATGTGAATTAAGAGACAGGTCATTTGAAATTATCCAGTCAGAAGAAAAAAAGAAAAAAAAAAGATGAAAAAGTGAGTAAAACTTATGGGATTTATTAGACACCAGCAGGAGACCACTGTGTAAATTATAGGAGTCCCAGGAGGAGAATAGAAAGTGAGAAAAGGACAAAAAGCTTCTTTAAATAAGTAATAGCCGGAAATCTCTCTATCTTGGGAGGTAAATGGACATCCAGATTCGTAAAATTTGAAGGTTTTCAAACAGAAAAAAAAGAAAAGAAAAGAAAAAACTGAGGAAGATTAGATAAATCATTACATATTATAAACGAATTGTAAACATCAAAGACAAAAGTAAAATTTTGAAAGCATCAAGAGAAAGCAACTCATATATAAGAGAGCACCATGAGACTATATATGCTGATTTCTCAAGAGAAACCTTGCCAGCCAAGGAAATAGAGGGATGTTATATTCAAAGTACTGAGGAAGGGGGAAGGGGGACCTTTTAGCCAAGGAAACTATATTAAACACTGTTGTGACTTAAAGCCTAGCTAGGCCACATTTGGCCACAATGCTGAGGTTGAGCTGGTTCCTCCAACCTCTGCGAGATCCCTACAGCTATTTAGGGATTGAAAAAATAGTCAATAGTGCTCAAACTGGCAGCTTAACACAGTTTACAGCTAAGGAAGCTCTGTGGAATGTTTTGGTGGCCACTAGGTGCAGATGTGGTTTTAAGTCGATGAGATCAGAGGCCAGCGTAGCATCATTGGCTATAATGTTTGAAGACCAATCTTAAACATTTAAAAATTTTGTTGGTTCATTATTTGAATATTCTTAGATCATTTTCATTGCAGTGTTATTTACAATAGTCAAGACATGAAAACAAGTTTAAGTGTTCATGAATAGATGAATGAATAAAAAAGATGTTATACATATAATATATATAACATATATTATATATATAATATATAATAGAATACTATTCAAACATAAAAAAGGAAATTTTATATTTGCAAAACATAGCTAGACCTTGAGGGCATTTTGCTTAGAGAATAAGTTAGAGAAATATCATTTATATGTGGATCTCTAAAAAAAAAAAAAAAAGGAATTCATAGATACAAACAGATTTCTGGTTGCCAGAGGAGTGTGGTGGGGGGTGAGGAAAATAGTTAAAAACTTTTTAAAAAATTTATTTGACAATATGCAACAAAAATTAATAAGAACAACTTTTAGAAAAGCAGTAACAAAAGGACACTTGCGCAATATGATAAAAGGCTTCTCTAAGAAACCTAAAGCTAATGTCATACTTATTGATGAAATTCTAAATAATTTTCCCCTAAGATCAGGAGAAACACAAGGATTTCCTCTCTACCTCTTCTATTTAACATTGTGCTGCAGGTTCTAGCAGTACAATCAGGAAGTGGAGAGTAATAAAAAGTATTATATTGGTAAGAAAGATGTAAAACTGTCATAATTCACTCATGAGATTTTTTAAATGATTTAACAAAATGAAAATATTTTAACAGAGTAAAAATTTATACTTTAGGCACTAGATAGAATAGACACTATAGAAATCGAATTAATTAAGTAGAAAATAAGAAATTTTTTCAATGTGGTATCACAATGAAATATAAATAAACAAGAAGATTACACTTAAGAAAAAAAATATATATGTTGAGGACAGAGAGAAAAGAAAATAATGTTTGCAAATTAGGAATTTTGATCAAGTATCAAAGTTACACAAGTCATAAAGAATGAATTAACAACAAACACAAACTCCGACTATTAAAAAAATAAAATACTCAACTATACAGAAAACTAAAAGGCTTTCCTTATACCATGAAAAATTAGTCAAAACATAGTAAATACATTTTCAATTAAATAAAGCAATACAATAAAAATATTACTTATGGTTTTCTATAATATAAATTTCAGAGGGTGAAAATTATTTAAAACTGAACAAAAGTTAGATGAACTGAAGTGATCCAGAACATGAAATAATATAATCACTGCAGTTTTAAAGTGAAATGGTACAAGAAATTCATCTACAGTGAGAATGGTTTTTCATGTTTGAAAACTATAGTAAGCTTTTCTCAGATACAAAAATGGCTCAAAAATATTTAACACATATTCTCATTCTATAAATATTTATAAACAGGAAAATAAAAAGGATAAGCAGTTGGGTATTAAAGCATTTAAATATAGTGTCTTTGAATAATTTTAGTACATATGGTGGCAAAGAGGGATTTACTACTAAAATAATCCTTCAAAGTATATGTATTCAAAAATATAGTATTTAACAATAAACGGGGTCTAAAAGTAAATATATATATATTTGGAGTAAAAATCTATGAGGCTTCAATTATAAGAGTTCATAAAATAATGTTAAATTCCTTTTACACTATGGAAGTCAGAAGATGTCACTGATCATTAAAGAGAAAATTTAAAACACGTGCTGGTAGGAGGTATGTATTGCCAATCATTAAAAAATGCACCAATATAAAAGGAAACCAGATAAAAGTGACTCAAACTTTCGGAGCCACGGACCTTTTTAAGATTGAAGAAATATACAAACCTCTTTCACCTTTTCTTATCTCAATACATATTAACACTTGATTTCAAAAGTTTACCTAAAATTCACTGTAATGCATTAGAGACTTATTTCTTTCACATAATAAAAAATTTTAATATATTCAAAAATTGTCTTTTGTTAATAATTTTGCTGCAAAACTGTGGCCATTTTCCTTAAAAAAATGAAAGTTCAACTTGTACAGATTAGTATAATTCTGCTTCAAGTAATTTTCAGTGTAAAGACTGCTGTTGTGGATATGAATAATAATTTGAACTGGTGAATAGTCTTTTGAATTTGTAATATGCATGCTATTATTGAAAAGCAATTAATTTTGATCATTTTCTATTTAGCAGCAGGCTGCAGAAAATCCAAACTCATAAAAGTATGCATTAGCAAACAGAATCAGTGAATTCTCAAAGCCACTTCTCCAGATAAGGGTGGCTTATGCCGAGAAAATCCAGAATTCTCTGACATTTCTTTGAAGTCATGTCAAATTTTCCTTTTGTCTTCAAGGCTGACATCATCTTTGGCAATGTATACCTTATTGATGTTGTCTTTGTCGGACAAGAAATTAATAAGAAATCCACATTTCAATTCTGAGGTTGTCTGAGCAGAAGTAATCTTCAAAAGGAGGCTGCAGGGTTCCCAGGTGTCTTCAGATTCATGCCTGTTGTGAAAGTGATGTATAAAGCTCTTGACTTCATTCTGACTAACATTTTCAGCATTGGAAAGTTCACATGTTATTGATCTTCCATTTCTTCCTCTAGAGTGGCAGCTACATAAACTTCTAAACGTTTTTGAGAGATTCTATAACCATGCCTATAAGGCCAATGCAAAAATGTCCACAAAAAAATATATATTTTTTTCAGTTCATATTGAGTAAACTCATATCTGTTTAAAAAATGGGATTTCTTTTAATTCTGTGACAATTAGAATTTCTTAATGGGATAAACAAAAATGACTTCAAATAATTTAAAAGGAAGATAAAGCACCACTTCAGTTTTCTGGGAAGTGTACTGGGATAGCTTATCTGAAAAACTACATGGAAAATCAAAAGAAGAGATTCATATCATAAGAATGTACCTCTGTTCACCTGTCTTGGTGCCTTCCGGCAATGCTAACCCTTAGTAATTTAGCAACCATTGATGGTTAACTCCTCTGATAAAAGACTTTGTTCCCACATTTAAGCTACAGTCTCAGCTTTTACCTTCCCTACCCAAATATGAGGCAGATCTAATATTCCCATTGCCCCCATGTTGCTTCAGGAATACCATTTTATGTTAGTGGGGAAGAGAGATAAAAATGTTACTACTCTGGGCAAATAGTATACAACAGGAGTTAATTTGTAGATGTCAAAGGATAGGATTTTGCATTTCTCTTTTCTACCCATCACAACCCAAATTTATCTCCAATTTTGTGCTTTTGCCCACATGAACTTTTAGCAGGTGGCAGAGAATTGGCCTTTTTATGCAGGACTTTTTGGAATTAGTCATTTTAGAACATTGTCTGTAAGAAGTTACGGGGTTTTTTAAAAAACAATGTTTTCTTTCTGCCTTGAAAACAACTATCTTCAATGTCTCCTTCTTCCTTTAGACCTTACTAAAGCTCACAAGAAATAAATGAAAATCCACTATTTTCAACAAAGCCCCCAAATCTTCTGCCACAGTAGACTTTGTGCTGGATTTCAAATGACAACATGAAGCATTTTATCCAGTTGCTTCAATATATAACAAGAATTTTAGCTTGCCAGACTTGCTTAGAAAAATCACCATTGAGAAAAAGTTCTGCTTTTATTTTTGCTCACACAAAAAAATCAGACTATTATTTTTTAATTGATTTCTAAAACTCAAGTAACATCCATAGTCAACTGAGTATCAACATGAAGATTTACTCAAAGGAGTTTTCTTTTCCTTTGAACTCAGAGTGGGACGTGTTAAAAGAAAAGAGAGACTAGAGTTGGAGTAGTGGGGTAGTAAAATTTAATTGAATCTTTATTATCAAATCTCCTTTTGTACTTTTTAAATTTTTACTTAGAAAATAGAATGACCCAACACCACTATGTATCTAAAAATACCTTAAAATTTAGAGGAGGGATAATAATTATAAGCTAACTCTTTCTGCACCTTCATAATCATTTTGCAACTGGAGAATGTTCAGGACCAGGAGAATCTCACTAAAACTCTTCTCAGGGGAGATGACCCACGCTGTTCAGGTTAGCACTAGAGACAAATCAGAGTCAAAATTTTATTTCAACCTCATCCAAATTTTTCTATAAAATGTGTTGCCTCTCTCTTCTCTTTCCTTTCTTTCCTTCTTTCCTTTTTAAGATTTTGTGTAAAGGGTATCAAAAAAAAATCAGAAAGTGTTACTTGATATGGACATTTTTATTGGGCAAGAATCAAACTGTTCTTGAACAGGAAGACTTCAAAACCAAAAATGATGAGCTTGTTTCAGGAAGGTTACAATAGGCTTTTGAAGAATGGAAGTTTACAGAGCTTAATTCTCATTGGTTAGAACTAGCCAGTTACTTAGGTCATGCTGACAAGGAAATCAGGCTCAAACCTTCTTTACAGTTGAAGTGGGTATTTCAGGAAATGGGTATTTATGAGTTTTGCTAACCTGAGGGTGGGCTATTGGCTCAGAGGCAAAGGCAGGTCCTGGGCTCCATTTGAGTTTTATTTCATAAGGACTATATTATTTTCCTCCAGTTTCTTTTTATCTCCAAATTGGAATAATATAGCATGGAGTAATTTAAGAATTAATTTCAATTTTGAGATATTTCCATGTAGGATTGGAAAGTTCTTAATGTAAGGAAAAATCCTTGCTCCTAGTCTCCTGAGCTCTTTGGTCTGAATTATGGTTCCTTTAGTAATGATATGGCTCCCAAAGTATATTGTATTTTTTAAAACTGTACAATAAATTTAGACCTGGCAGAAAATTGCTTGGGTCTAGAGAGGCATCTCTATCAGGAGATATTGAGATTTCTGAAAAAAAGTTGCCATATTATTGTCTCTTTCTATACATACAGACATAAGTTATGCCCAGGGAATTCATGCTTGGCAAATATTTTTAACACAATGCAGCTGATATCCTTAAACTCCCTTTTTTCCATGGACCAGTCTCATTATTGGAACAGATGACTATCCAAAAACTTCTATAGGGTCTGAGATTGGGGTTGTCGCAATGGGCTGGGAGATATTGCAAAGGGAAAAGGGGGAATCTGCTAGCATTTCTATTCTACCTACTAATCAAACATTTTTCTTGTTTTACATTTTTTGCCTGATTGTTCAAGCAAGGTTTAATCAGTTAGTTCACCTGTATGCAAAAGTGAGTTGATGGATCACAAACCATTCACAGGTATGATACCAAATTTTAATCTATGCATAAAATTTATATTTGTTTCCATTGAAGATATTATGCTATTATGTTGATGTCTATCAATTTGATTTCTTAACTGAACAATTTGTAAAACACATTATAGGGTAGAATATAATTTAAGAGGTAAGGTACAGGTAGAAAAGAATAGTTACATCAAGGGTGAAACACAGCTCTCTCAAACAGCAATAGTTATACAGGATGACTAGTGCAGCAATTGTGGATTGTTTTTCGTGCAGTAATTGTGGGTTATTTTTTATAGAACACATTTCCTGTATTTGCTGTTTTTAAGTAGAGTTTATCTCTTAACCCTTCCAAATTGGGAGAAAAAAAAAGTTCATCTATTTATTTCAATCTCCTTCTTTTAGAAATGAGTATACACAATTAGTGGGAATGATAAAGCAATTGCCCAGCCTCATTGTTTTCTTGGTCAATCTAGGCAGATTACTAATTATAAAACCATGGCGATGTTGGGGGGGGGGAAAGCTAGATATTTATTCTTGAAGCTGAAATAGTTAGCATATCTAAAGCATCTGTACTGGTGGTAACTGTCAAACTTTGCATTGTAAAATTCAAAGCCAGAACTTGAATGGGATATTAAATATGACAATTAGGTTTTAAAGCATTGTAAGAAGTAAAAAAAAACCTAAAAGCCCTAAGGCAAATATATTCCACTGACATTTGAAACTCCTACAATAGATTTTATTTATTATGCTTTTTAAAAACTAAGAACTAGAAATACACATTCCATTTTGCAAGGTGAGATATATTCTCTCTATGACAATAAAAATGTAAAAATAAGGTATTTTATATATTAAAATCCCAATGAATTTGAAATTTGCAAATGATCTCTTTCAGAGTATCTCAAGATAACAGTTTGAAAACCTCTGGTGACTATATAATGATTCATATCCAGAAAGTGCTTGAAAATTGTTGAACACTGATGGTTTGTAATACAAGTTGAAATAGTCCATACTGAAATGACCTCTGGTGAATTGGACTGGGGATGAAAAAACTGTTTTGCCAGGGATCATGTTAAGTGAATGCTAGCAAGCAGGGAGACAGGTGTTTCCTGTTCCCAACCACATGGCATAATCGTATAGATTAGCTGCAAGGAATCTAGCCAAAAGACTTTTTTTAAACCTAATTCAATTTACCACCACTCATGGAAATTGGTTTAGGTTTAAATTATATTCTAAATAATTTAAAACTCATAATTAAGATTTATACTCTTTATTCTTAATATAGCAATACCACACAATATCTCAGAATCATAAATGCTATCTCATTCAAACTCTCTACTAATATAGATATTCTATCAGTGCCCTGGAAGACGGGCCACCATTTTCTGCTCGAACACTTCCAGTGTCAGTAAGGGATAGAGAAAAAGTCACAAGGGATGGAGATGAAAGATCCATTTTTAGATACCTCTAAGGCTACAGTTTACTGATGATCATTCATATAATTATTATTCAAACTAGAGTTAAAATATTAAGTACAGCACTTGCAAAATGGGAAAATATATTTGCACATTTTTTCTCTTTACGTTGATTATATATTAATGGATTACCAACATTGCTTTTACATTTCCAAAAAAAATTTTGTTATGTCTAAAATAATACTAAATTGGAGGGAATGTTTTCTGGGGTAATACTGATAATGACACTCAGTGATTAAGTGTATATTTGTAGTTCTCATTCCTGAAACACAGTCATTCAATACACCATGGGAAGTCGTGCACTGTAGGGCTCTTAAGAGATTGTCTAGGTGCTGTATCACTGCCCTGCCACACACTACAATAAATTATCTGATTAGTTTCAAGATTATGACAATAAAAGAGGTAGACTTAGTTATGTGGCATCCCGTTAGGTTAGAGATGGGGTAGTTTGGGGTGTTGTAGAGGAGAGAATGACATAGGTAATTCCTAAAATAGCTTATGTTAAGGGCTAAAGGCTGAAAGGAAGTGATAAGCCCTCAAAACAGCAGATTTTCCCCCATTCAGGAAGAGAATAAAGCATTGTAATATTTTTTAGTTTTTAATAGGAGATTAAAAACTAAAAAATTAGTTTTTAATAGGAAGATTAAAAACTAAAAAATTATTACAATGCTTTATTCTCTGTGGAGCTGTGAAGACTCTAAGAAAAAAGCATAGGTCTCGTGCATATACCTATTCTACTAATGGGGCAGCACAGTCTAGGGGCTAAATTTATGGTCAGAGGAAGAGGCCCATGAGTCAAATCCAAGCACCACTACTTAAGTCTCGTAATTTTGGACGATTTATTCAACTTCTTTGTGCCTCAATTTCTTCATCTATAAAATGGAGATAATAATCTGTAGCAGCTAGAGTTGAGGTGGTAAGTCAATGAGTAAACCGTGCAGAGTTTTCAACTGGTGAATATATTATTATTGTTGTTGTTATAAAAGTATTCTTCAATGTCATTAGAATTTTCTATGTGTTTGTTTTGTGTCCATTATTCCTGATTCTCTGCTCTGCTTTGTTTGTAATCCTTCCAGGTTATGAAAACCTAAAAGACAGTGAGTATTTGGGGGAAGGAGTAGATTTCTTTCTCTCTCCTTCTCCTCCTCCTTTTCCTTCTGCTCCCCCTCTTTTTTTGCTGAGTCCTCAGTTTTGTGGAATCTAACAGTTATATACTGAGGATCTGCCCACACAGGTAGTAATTTCCTGGGCTATAGGCTGAAAGCACAAAGACTGCACGTGATGGCTAGGACTTCCTCTGCTCTGGACAGATGTAAGCATAATTTTGGCCAAAAGGCAAGGGGGTGGAAAAGGGAGAGATTCCTCAGAGCAGTGCTTTGCTGGTGTCTTTCAAAAGGGAAAAAAAGATTATACCTCTCGGTTAAAAAGAAAGACTAAACCACAATTATGTAATTTTGAAAGATTCCTAAATCTGTATTGGCATTATTTTTAAAACATTAAACTTCAAAGAAATAACCAAAGAATTTCCCCTGACCTCATACTACATATATCCCATTAAAAATTCAATTTGTAAAACATATTTCAAATGGTTATTCTCAGGAGAGTATGCCTCGGTAAAGACCAGACACATGGAATATTTCAATTGTGTGTGTCTCTCCTTAATTTTCTTTTCTTTTTCACATACAGGATAGGACTCTAGATGAATAAAGATATGATTTTCCAGAACTAAATTATCTTTGGGCTGTGATCAAGCATGAGAAATTTCAACCCTGAGGAAAAATATTTGAAGGTTGCAAACTAAATGTAAGTTCATGGATAACACTATTTTTATATTGTAAATATACTGTAATTCAAATATATTTTCTATAGAAAATATCTGGGAATTCCTAAATTATGTATTCTCCGGTGATATACAGATTGGTGATCTTAATCAAAATTTTAGTATGGCAAAGACAATAGATATTTTCTAGTCATATGCTCCCATTCTGCAGATAACTAAACAAGGACTTAAATTATTTTGGGGAGATAATTCTAACTTTGTGATAGAAAATAGCTTCTGCTTGAATATCAAATCTAGCCAATTACTAATGCCTGTGTGCAAATTTCTTTTGAGAAAGAATGAGAGGTTAAGTTCAGAGTCAACTGGAAAGGATACTATGATCAATGAGCACCTGCCCCAGACTCAGGGTCAGGTAGCTGCTAATGGCAGGTGTTAACTGGGAAGAGGAGTTTTTACAGTCAATAAGTCTGGCAATGAATCATTGTGCTACTCTTTCTTTTTGAGTAAGTGTAGACTTGTTTATTAATATTTCTGCACCTCAATTTCCTCATTGATCAAGTGGAAATAACTTATTTATTGGGAAAATATTAATCTATTCAACCAGAGCTTGCTCTATAGTCCTAGACTTACTTTTCAGAAGCAATGATGATTTGTTTGATATTGGCTGATCTCTCTCCCAAGCTGGATTTGGTAGCTCATAACTGTGATAGTGCAAAAGACACTCATGGATGCTGTGAAAAATTTGATATGATCAAGCATACCAAGAAGACTGTAAAACAAAAGTCACATGGAAGGAAAACCCAAGCACCATCATTATACATAAATGTAAATACTGCATGTAAGAAATCTGAAGAGCCATATCATAAAAGTCAACTCTGTGGAGATCCCCCCAAGAGCAGATTGGGGAAAGTGTGGTCATATCAACATGATCAGAGAACAGTATCTTGTGCTAGAAAAATAATACTTTCATAAGACCAGCAAAATCATGTCTCTAAGTGAGCAAATCTTAGAAGATTCTAAGTAAGCTAGGAACAGGATAACAAGCATTACCATGGGAGCTTTAACCATGTGAAATGGAATGGTGGTGTTAGGTAGTTAGGTGGGCATGAGCGACAGAAGCAAAGGCCCAGCTCTGTAATTATAGAAACCTCCATTGAAAACCTTCCTTAAGGACCTCCCAGAAATACCACCCCCTCTAGGGTTATAAATTACCCCAAATCCTAGAGCACAAAGGCCATAAAAGCTGTTGGCTTAACCAGCCACAAATATATGTGCAGAAAGTAACCCCAATCTGCCCATAACCTGAGCTGCATTATACCATCATTATATGTCTATGCCCAGAAGTTCAGAAATCTAATTATAACAAACTGAATTCTGGGTAAACACATGTGCAGTAGGCAAAGTGTTATATAGCAGCCAACTGTCAGTCAAGGTGACCTCACATAGGGATCATCTAGGACCTCACATCATAACACAAATATAAACAGACCTTCCTACTTCGACATTGTTATAGCCCTCTTTGCTAAAAACCCACTCCTTTCTTGGAATATTCTCTGGCTTTTATGTTTTATCTTTTCACTTCCCAAATTCTACAGAGCTGCAGCCTTCCTTAGCATGGCCCATCTCCTTCTAAAATGTACTTTCAATAAATCTTACTTTCTCTAAATCTGCTGACCTGTAATTCGTTATTGTGTCGACAGGGAAGAACTGAGGACTCCATCATGTCACTGCACCTATGACGGATTTCACATCACCCCAGTGGTAACAGTACCATCAAAATTGAAATTCTTTCCTTGTAAAGCTATTGGTAAAAAGTTGAAAATACATATCAACAGGTTTATAGAAAGAATATGGAATTTTCTGCTTCTATGGATCACACATATGAGAAAATCTGCAAACTGAAGAAAATCTTTCAAAATGCTATAAATAAGGATGAGTATCATCTTTGTGGTTATCTTTGATATATTGATGACATCAAAAATTTTGGGTTTTCAATGTTGAAAATTATTTCAGTGGTCAATTTATACTTGGTCATGTTTTCCTGTTTCTAAGCTTTGGTGTGAAAACTACATTGTCAAAAATAGCTGTTTTGAGAATTGCAAAGTTAGAGAATACATAAAATGACCAAAGGCAAAGGAAATATCTGTGATTGAGAGAGAGGAGGAATCATTTTCTCTCAACTTGGGGAGAAAGTAAAATGAGGACAGGCCATAATAATGTTATTAGAAATGCTCAAGCCAAAAAGTTCCACAAGAAAGACAACTTTTTACAGCTGAAGAGAGCATTTATAATGTTACTTCCTATTTTAAACACCTTGTTTAAAATCATTTGTTCATGTTTGACTTGGCAGGTGAAATTGATATCATTATATCTCACATGACATTTTTTATTCTAATGTACATAAATATTTAAAATTAACAATAATACTTATTAAGTACCTATTATGTGCCAGGCACTGATAATTTTTTTCAACTGTTTTTTATGATTAGGAAAAATGTATTTAGGGTACCTGAGAAGGTAACTTTTCTTGAAGGGTAGCTATTATTTTTCCCACAACCACACTGTTAGGAATGAATAGAATATGAACTGGAACTAAGCCTGTGCTCATTTTCTGCTTTGCTATGTTTGAATTTCTCAAAGCCAGTTGCAATATCTTAATATTCTGCTGATAGATGTCACTTCTACCTCTTTCATTTTATTGCCATCCCTGATTCTAATCCATTTTTCTCACTTTACTATATGATTGCAGCTCCCCCCAATAATTAATTATTTATTTTTTATTTTATATAAAACCCACATTTATAGATATTATTGTCTTCGATAACTTTACTGAATTATGGGAGTAGGAAACACATACACACCTGGAAATAATCTATTGTCTTATTTTGAATGTTAGCCATTAGCTAATAAAACTTGTATCATGTCACTTTTGTTTTATCATATCATATCATTTAATACTTATATTAAAAATATCAAAAGGTGCCATTAGTTTTGAAGTTTCCATTAAATGTGGTTTAAATATACTATCAGTGGCAAATGAATAAACAAGAACCAGTCATTATCTAGTGAATGGAAGATCTAGTTAGCATGTATACAATTGGACAGAATGGACTTTCTGAAAAGGGAAGATATTTAAACAGAAAAGATTTTAATTTTGTACTATATTCCCATAGTTTTATACTGCCAATTCTTAACATGCTAACTTGCTTCAAACTGAAAGAGCAAATATCATTTTAGCAGGGAAGAATTGGATATTCTTGAGGAAGATAGCACATAAGTTCCTCTGTGCTATTTCCATTGAAGGGAATATTGTCCTGTCTGAGGGTCTGATATGGCTCTTTAAATATTTGAAAACTAAACCATATACATGCCATACTATTAACAAAAACTCTTTATTTTTAGAAAATAATACGTAAGAATCAAAAGAAAAATATATGCTCTATATTACAGTTCTCTCAGTGAAATCTGTCATGACCAAACCCCATCAATCTTATTAATATTGTTCTTTTAATGGACATTTATAGAAAATTTCCAGTTTTTTCTTTCTTTGTTTTTGTTTTAATATATTTTGCTATGAATAAGCTCTTTTTTGATACAGTAGATTTAAAAGTTAGTATGAACTGAAAGAAAAAAGATAAAAATGTAGTGTCTTCTTCACATATATGAAAGGAAACTAGATATAAAATCATATTCTTTTATTATATATGGCATATGTTCATAATTGTTTGATAATATTCATTTTGATTTAAATCTAAAATTAATGTGACCTTTTAAAAATTGAAAAATAAAAAATATACAGAAGAAATTAATCATCCTAATTTCAACACTCCAAAATAATTATTATTAATATTTTTTGTTATTTTTCATCAATGGAACTGTACTGTGTATGCATATTTTCACATTATATCATTAGTATTATATCATAAGCATTATCTCATCTACTAAAAATTCTTTGAAAATATTTTATTCACTTTATATCTGTAACAAATGAATTTTAGTCTTTCTATTTATTAGACAAAGTTGAGTTCTAGATTTATTTTTCACTAGCATAAATCTATTTGAATGAACACCTCTGTACATAAAATTATATATACATATATTGTTAATAACTTAGAATAAATTCCTAGATGCAAAATTGCAGAATCTAAAGTTATGATCATTTCTAAGGCTTTTGATACATATAATTTTTGTGTGGTTGACTATTCTAATGCAGATTTGTTTTATTATATTTTCTTCTAGCTTATTTTCATAATATTTTATACCTAAATCATGACAAATCTAGATTTTGTTATTATTGTTTAGTTGTTATTTTTGTAGAAGGTGACTCTTTACCTTGTATTTTTCTAAATTATCAGATAATTTATTTCTAAAATTTGCTCTTTAAGCAAGATATTAATATATTATAGTCATCAAATATTGGGGTTCTGAACAGTCATTAGTCTCTATGTATATTTTTCTAATACCTAGTATACAAAAACAACTCTTGTTCAAATAATTTTCTCAGCTTGTTAGAAGAAACAATGGGGCAAGTTTGTGTAAAATCAGTTCAGAGATGCCAAGGCCTAGTACAAAAATGCAATAGATATTTGTTGAAGTTTTAAAAATATGTTTGTTAAACTTTTAAATGCTATATAAAACTTATGAATTAAAAACTCTCCTAGGATGTTTTATAGATCACCATTAATTTTTTAATTAAAAAAGTAGAAGACGACAGTTATTAAAGTATTTAGATCTAAAGGATCAGAAGTTGAGTGTGGTTTCGATTCAATGGAAGCATAGAATCACTTTTATTTTTGTTACTGGCCTGTCTTCTGTTCTGTTTTCTAGTGTCAACTGTCACTCATGAAACACATGAAACCCTGATCAGACATTCAAGAAAATTATATTTGGTGGCCTTCTTGTCCATGAAAATGCAAAAGTTGTTGAAAAACTATATAATCTATGTAATCATGATTATATTATAGCAAAACCACAAGAGAGATCTGGGTTACAGTTTCTTGATTTTCCAAAAGACAATTTCTTTTATAGTCTTGCTATTTAATAAATTAAGTCACCTTATTCTTAAATGCTATATTCTCAACAGAATACTTAAGCCATGTAAATTCTTGAAGGTTAATTACAGCAGTAAGGGAGATTATGCCTTGGAATAAACTTTTAAAAAATTCTTACAGGCAAAATTTGGCTAGTTTACTTTAGATCCATTTCTGAAAGCATGAACATTTTTAGGTGTGCAGTCCCAGATAATTTTATGTTACACATCATCTCTGAGAGTTTAGAATTTATGCTAATTTTTACTGCAGTCATATAAATTCTTATTGTTATTAGAATTGACAGGGGACTTTAATAGTCTGAGCCAAACCAACTATATTCTTAAAACAACAATAACAATGATACTCCTTGTCTGCTTGGTGAAGGGTGAATTAATTGCTCACAGAAAAATATTAAGAGACTCTACCCCAATTCTGTCACTAGTCATTATGAGGCTTTTATTCAATAATGCTCTTTTAGTGTGACTGAACTGGAAGTTAGAGTAATGTCTATAAGTAGTTGAGGTACTACTATGTGTTAAACCTTTTACAATTAAAGTTAACAAAAACTGCATGTTCCATATTAAGAACCCATTTCTCATATTAGAAAAACATGGATAAAACAATTAAGTAATCTGCCCTAAATCCCAAAGTTTATAAGTAGTAGAATCAGGATTTCAAATCTAGATTTGAATGACTCAAAACTC
This sequence comes from Eonycteris spelaea, assembly GCA_003508835.1. Lineage (NCBI taxonomy): Eukaryota > Metazoa > Chordata > Mammalia > Chiroptera > Pteropodidae > Eonycteris > Eonycteris spelaea. The sequence continues at coordinate 7,551,702 of PUFA01000033.1, read as the reverse complement.
CTGCTCTTTCTCACAATGATAAGCATTTTTAGTTGATGAAAAGGATTATAGCAATGTGGAATCAGAAGTTAGTTCAGTAATACCTATGTGGCATCAGTGCTTGATATGACAAGTATCATATTTTCTATGTAAAGTTAATTCATTACAACAGCTGGAAAGTCACATCATATTTCTGTGAAACTAAACTAAAAGTGCCAACCAATTCTTGCATTTGTGTCAGTTATAATGGAACCACAGAACAGGGTGAGCCAGAGGGCTTACATCCTTACTCTCTGGCTATAATAATACAATTTAAAGGATATTGGTCCCAAATTTTCTCTACATAAAATGATCTGTGTGTAACTATAGCTCTGTGTTTCCTCTCTCAACTGTTCATAGAAAGAACTTCTTTCTTTTACTTTTGCCTATATACCTCTTGTTTCATATTGTTAAATTCCTACGGTATAGTAATACAGAAATGAACTTGTATAAAGATAGAGATTTTATCTTAAAACCATATTTTGTCTGGGGTTGCCTTATTATGGGGGTGGCTTATAGCAATTGAAAATGGTCCAAATGAGAACTCCATTATATTCCCAGTTTAAAGATAAAATTTTAGATAAAAAATACACATAACATAGTTTAGTAATGTAGTCAGAGCTTAGTATTCTCAGTCTAGGCTAAAGTGCCTTAAAAGAATCTTTATTGTCTACTTCCTTTATTTTTACTTTTAAATAATTCTGTTAACGTTGGAGTGATCAGAGTTCCAGTAACACACACACCTCTAGGTACTTTTCACTACCGAAGAAATGAATTTCAACTAAGTGAATATGAGTAATAAAATAAAAAGCACATTATGAGGTAAAAGATGGGTCAAGCCTAAAATGGGCTAACCATGTGGAAATAAGGATATATCCCTCGGTGGGGGTTGAGATGGTACAGGTTATAGACAGGGAAGATGAAGAGCTGTAACCCTGAGGAGGGAAAAGTCTGCATTATATTTGGGGGCCATGATGGGGTGGTTTCAAAGGCGTTCCTAGGTGATTGGCAAGTGAAGTCATTTTGATTGACACCTGCCTGCTATATAACTTTGCCTAGTGCACATGTGATTACTCAGAATTCAGTCTGTTATAATTAGATTCATGAACTTCCAGATGTAGATGTAGTATTATAATGACCTGCTGCACAGCCAGATTAGGCCAGCTAAGACTATGACCCTGCTGTCCTTTGTCTTTGGGGATGCAAGAGGGATTCTCTAACTACCAGTAGGGTGTTCTTTGGGCAGTCTCTAGGTTGGGCCCCTATTCCTTTGTCCCCCCTGTCACTCATGTCTGACTAACTATCTCACAGTTCTACATTTTTTATTTTATTAAAAAATAAATATAAACAATGGATATTTATTGTAAACAAACAAAAAATTACAATGTGTAATGTGTAAAATTCTCCCTTTCTCCCCAGCCCAAATGGTATCTCACAGTATATGCTATTTTTAATTTGTTCATATAATGTAATGAGGCAAATTCAAAGTACTAATTTACCTCTATTTTCTTTAACAGCATAATAAAACTTCATAGTGTTCAAGTAAAATTTTTTTAAATACGTATTGTTATGAATAATCTCTATGTTGGTCAGAACTTGCTTAAGTTCGAAAAATCAATTTGTAATAGCTCAATCAACAACAAGTAATGTATTAGACATACATTGTGGTAACACAGAGAACTGAAGAGAAAGCTAAACACCCAAACCTCCGAAAAGACAACTGTAAAGTCAGACCAGTTCAAACCACAAAACAAATGCTTGTGAGATTTGTCTACCACTGGTTTCCATTTCTCTCTGTGAGCCATCTTCATTATCTTTAACCATAAATGGGCTTCTCTACAAGGTGGGGGAAATAGTCAACTGTAGCTCTGCTCAAAAACCTCCCAATTCTAAAGCTAAAGAGAAAAGGGATTACCTCTATTATTTAAAAAGTTCTTTCAAAAGATTTTGCCTTCAAAAGGGCCAGATTGGGGCAGTTGAACCATATGGGGACTGGGGAATAAAATGTCATTATTGACCCAGCTGGGGTCCCTGCTATGTCCTTAATGCCTTGTAATAGTCAATCCTCAACAAATATTTATGGAATAAGTATCCTAAAGACAACTTTGTTAAAAGATAAATATTTTTAAAAGTCCAAATATTTAATAAACATTTTATGTCTGTAATCTGTAATAATTACTGTAATTTTACTGTATGTAAATCTTCACTGTATTCATAATATTTTAAAATGTAATTCAAACAAGATCATTTATATAAAAATCATAAAATCCACCATTTAATTCATCTGTTATTTGAGGTTAACTTAAAGACTGTTGATCTGCACACCTAATTTATTGAGAGTATGACAAAATCAGTTTTTGATTGGTTTGAAGCATTAATTTTTTTAGTTACAGTTTAAAATCTTTAAACCATCTTTTTTTTTTCCTACCAGAAATACTCAATGAATACACACTAACTTTGAGACCCTGGTATAGGTGTTGAAAATATAGCTGCTTATAAGACAAATCCCTATAATTATTGATCTTATGTTCTAATTAAGGGAGTCAATAAATATGCAAATCAATATCAGATATTAAAAAGAGCTATTAAGAAAACAGATATTAGAGTAAGGCAAGAACGTGATGGCATACAAGGAGCTGATATTTTAGATAGGGTAGTCAGGACAGCTAGTTCTCTTTGAGTGTTGTTTGAAGAAGACCTAAATAAGGGAGAGAGTCGTGCAAGTAACTTGGGATGGAAAGAACTACAGGCATAAGGACTCTAAGAAAAAATGCAGCACTCAGAAAACTGTAAGACATCTACAGAAAACCATAACGTATCTATTCAAAACACAAGATATCTGCAGAGAACTGCAGGGTAGCTATAGAGCCTTGGGGAGATATAAGAGTGGTGGGAGATAGGGCTGGATCATGCAAATCTCTGTAAGCTATGTAAGGAGTAAAACAACCTGATTTTTGTTTTAAATCATCTTTATGGCTGCCGGTATCTATTGTGTGCTGTTGTGTTGGGAGAGTAGTTCTTCAAAAGTAAACTGAAGGAACTTTAACACTTGTAATTAGTATATTAATTTTTGTCTGTCCTCCATTGTGCTAGCAACTTTTATTTGGTAACTTCAAATAAAATAAATGTTCTGCAAGAAATTTAAATTTCAGACAATTAACTCAATTTATATTTTAGATGGGGGAGCCAATTAGTGTTGGGAATTAAATGATAAAGAAGTGTGGATGAAAAAATAGTCCTAGGAAAAAGTAACCTCATAGGATGATGTGATAATAAATTCCTAACTGGGCAGGTTAGGGTGGATAGTTAGCCCAGGCACATAACTTTGATAGTTCATCTTTTCCTTAAGCAAGTCCTGCCCATTATTTTTGTGAATCAAGGTTAACATACCTCTGAAATAAACGTATTCACCCCCCAAGAGAACATAATCTTGTTAAATATGCTGCCATCCAATCCTGGTCTTGCTTTCTCCCATCTTCCTGTAATCTTCCTTACATTCCTCCTTAATCTCAAATGCATAAAAAAACTGCAAAACTGTGTCTTCGTCCCCTCTCCCTTCCCCGCCCCACCCCCCCCCCCACAAGCATTTGAGATTTTGTTTCCCGGCAACTGACCCATAAGAATTCTCTACTGGTTTGGACATTTTTAAGTTGACAGAAGACACTTAAGAAACTGCTGGTTAGATGGGGGAGATAGACAAATAAAGAAAGTGGAATGCTATGATGCTACAGAAAGAGCACCTGAACCAGTCCTTAAAAAAGTGGGAAGGGCTAACAAGGCTTAATGAAATATATAGCTTTTAAGTTAAAAACTGATGGAAAAAAGAGCATGTGCAAAGACCAGAGGCAAGGGAGTGTGTAGTAAATTCAGGAAACTGTCAAGGAAGTCAGTAAGCCCGAGACAATGGGCAGGAAGGTTTGTTTAGGTTTGTATTTGTTTATTTTGTTTACTGGGATTTGGACTAGGAGGCAGAGTTAGGGAGGCTGATGGAGAAAAGGAGCAAAGATAAGTATAGATCAATGAAGAAAGAATTACAGTTGATACCTGATCAACTTCCACATTTGGCCAATGCCATCAAACAGGTTATATAATGGGAAAAAAAAATACTATCAACAGTGAAAGATAGAGAAGGTACTGAGTTCTGGGGGCAGGAGGGGGGTGCGGGGACAAACCATTACTCTCAGTGCCTTCCAGTAAAAGTGCATTCAGTCCATCCTGAGGGAGGGTGAACACATAAGAAGATGGCGAGGCATATTAATGTTATCTGGAATTATATAAACTTCTGATACCACCAGGAACAAATTCACAACTGCAGTTAACAGGCGTGAAGGCTGAAACGCGTATTGTAAAACAAACGGATAGCATTATCTAATTTATAAGGAAGCATTTGGATAAACTTTGGTGTTGTCGTTCATAATTTTTTTATATCTTACTTGTTTTCTAATTATTAAATAAATACATTTTTTAAAGAAGTACCTTGTAGTTTTACTAAGAATTTTGGATATAATCTTGGGGGCAATGGAAAGCCCTGAGGGGCTTTAAACAAATAAATGACTCAGATTTGTGTTTTAGAGACTACTTTGCTATCTTTGTCATTGCAGTATTTAGAATCATTCAAAGAAATTCAAGACTGGATGTAAAAAGAGAAGGGTAAAGGCTGAATATAGGCTCTTTAATGAATCTTATGCATATTGTAACACAAATGATAATAAATATGTAAAGAAATGTGTACACTGAAGGTATGTTTAAAAGCCCTAACTGGGGGGGGGGGGGAAGAATAGTTAGGAGTGGAGTTAAGAGGATTTGGGAACGACACAGTTTCTGGCATTGATTTAGATTCCACCAATTTAGATTCTGAAATTTTGACTTTTGATAGCTTAAATTGACTTTTGAAAGGCTTTTAAAAATATTTCTCAATGCAAATTAGTGGTGCCAACAAAATGCGCAAAGTTTAAAAAACAGAAGTGCTACTTATATGCAAACAACTGTAATACGTATGTTTTAATAATAAACCCAATCAAAAAATCCATTAATGTAGTTTTTAAATACTGCTTATTGAGATTAATACAATTACATTAATTTAAATAGTTTAGGCATTCATATCTGCTTTCTATATTTTTCTGGGTCAGTAAGATCTTATATGTTTTATTATATTCTCATTCATAAAGATATATGTGCAGATACTATTATAAGAAATATTGATTACTGTGGTGGGTAAATTTAGCATTTCATTTCTCAGTAGAAATTGGTTAATGAGCAATAAGCAATTACTATTAGCTATTCAGGTCTTAGGTGAGATAGCATTGTTTAAGGCAGCTGTCTCCAATCTTTTTTGGCACCAGGGACCAGTGCTCCTATAAGAATCTAATGCCTGATGATCTGAGGTGGAGCTGAGCTGGTGAAGCTAGCACTGGGGAGCAGCTGCAAATATAGATGAAGCTTCACTGACTCACCAGCTGCTCACTTCCTGCTGTGTGGCCTGTTCCTACTGGCCAAGGACTGGTACTGTTCCGGTACTGTTCCGTAGCCCGGGGGTTGGGGACCCCTGGTTTAGGACATCCATCCATAACTGCTTTATTGGTTTTATATGTAGATATGAATGAATAGTAAAAAGACTGATTATTTTGTTGTTGAATTTTCTTAATGAGTCATGATGTAGCTTATGTACAATTAATTGGATGGGCATCATGGTGTTATTGTAAGAATTACATGATTAATACATTTTCAATGAAAAGGCATTGAAATTGTAAAGCTCTAATAAAATACTACATTATTGTGATTGTTCAAATGGCAGTTTTTACTTTTTATTGTTATTTCAGACAGTTGGATGTGCTAGTTTTCTTTCTATGTCATTTGCCCTTGACAAGCAAATGTTTGAAATTTTAAAGATTTATAAGACAAAGTCTTTCAAATGCCTATCATTAAATAGTTCTCTAAAGGAATAACATCCAGAGGAAAACGAATGTAACAAAATTTGCATTAAAAAACATTAAAGACAATACCTTGATGAATACATGTGTGGAGCATGAGTGTTTAATCACATTTAACTTACTTAAATTACCTCTGCATAAATATTTAATAAAGTTCTCTTTTTAAGTGTCAATAAACCTTTTTAAAGAAAATGTAGAGGCTTAAACAATATCTTAACAATTCATTGATATTGTTCATTTTTATCTTATGCAAATTTTAGAACAATAAATAATTTTTTTCGGATTTCTTTTTTTTTTAGAACCATTCAAATAATTTCTAAAATATTTCTTGTGAGTTGGAAACACTTTTAAGAATACAATGTGTTTAATTTGTGAAATTTTTGAAAACCTACATCTGTTTTTGTGAGACACATCATTGCTTTGACATCAGTGACCTAACCACATGCACTATCTTTTTTTTGAAAATTTTTTTAGTACACTCAGTAGTATATTTCATGATTTACAGAGTCCTAGCTACTTCCAGGAAACACTTCTAGTATTTGCTTTACTATAGTAATACAAATGCTATTATTTACATGGAAAAAAGATAAATAATTCTAAAGACAGAGTAGCCATTATTAAACAATTCCTCTTAATTTATACAGCTTCTTATACTGTTATGAAAATAAAGTATAAACACCCTGTGTACTTTTAAAATGAAGAAACTAAGTAGCAAATTAAATTTTCTATTTATAGAATCTTTATAAAATAACATAGCAATAAAACAATATGTAATATATCCTACATCTTGCAAGATACATAAGAAAGACAAGGTACTGGGTTTCTTCAGAAGAATTAGGTTGTTTTGATGATTGAAAGAGTATTCTATTTTCCTTTGAAACAATTTACAGCTCATTACAATTCTTGGTGAATCTGTTTTTCCCAGTGTTCCCACCAAATTGGTTGCAGTCATTTCCCCCTCTTTTATTCCTCTCACACTCTATCCATTCCATAAGCAAATATTATTGGTTTTACTTTGAAAATATATTGAGACTATGGCTACTTCTCATCACCTCCACAGCTATCACTTTGATCCAAGCCACCATCAACTCTAGCCCAAATTACTGCAACATTATTGCAACTATTCCTGCCACACTTGCCCTTAAAGTTTATTCAGAGCCCAGCAGCCAGACTGATTTTCTTACAACTTAACTTTTGCATTTAAACCTCCCAATGGCTTCCCATTTCCCAGAGTAGAACCCAAAGTCTCTACAACAACCTTTAAGTTCCTAAATGTTCCATCCAACCTACACTCATTCTGCCCTCATTTGCTGCAATACTTCCCCTTATTCAACTTGAGCAGTTTTTCTCTTGCAGATTTTTAAGCAAAGTAGTTTGGTTATATTCTTGCCTCAAGGCCTTAGCACTTGCTCTTACCTCAGTAGAGAGCACTCTTTCTCAACATATCCTTATTACTTACTCACTTTTAAAATATTTTTGCAAACTTACCTTCTCACATCTCAGTCCCAAATCAGCTGGGGTTCTGGCGGAAGAGTCGCTAGCATCATTTAAGAGATAATTAAGGACTATTTACAAAGACAGGGGAGGTTTAAGGAAACTACAAAGGGGTAGAGAAGCACTCAAAGATTAGCAACAGCTGGAAGCCATTACCATTCCTAGAGTAAAAGCACCAGGGAGAAAAGCTGTTGTTACCTGAAAATAATGAAAGCTGTAATACCAAGAGGAAAGTTACCTGACAGAAGCTTGTGACTATAGATAGAGAAACAAAGGCACTAATAAACTATAATTCATCAGGGAGGGAGTAAGGGGAATAAGTACCCTGATCTCTCTCTCTTTTTTCAACCTATGATTGACTGCTGCGGCCTCAACATTGGCTCTACTCACACAAGAGGCCAAAGTGAGAGGGAGTGTGGGAAATTACACTCTGTAGAGGAAAGCCTCGGAGAGCAGAGGGTGGGGGCAGAGAAAGTCAGGGAATAGATCTGATGGGTAAAATGGAAAATAATCACAACTATCCAGCTCTTTCCCACTTGCAGAATCACTATTTAAAAAAAAAATAATAGGGGGTAGCTCCATAATGTAGTGGTAAGCACATCTGCTTTACACGCAGAAAGTCCTGGGTTTGCACCCCAGGTGGAGCCACGGACCATACCTCAGGTTCTCCAGGGGCCAGACCGCCGCCTCCCTCCCTCCCCCATGCACCAGGTGGTAGGGGCAGGAGGACATGCTGTGAGCATGTGGGAGGAGACGCCCCCGCCTTCAGAGATCCATCGGCAACATCCATAGGTCAGGAGTGGAAGTGTGTGTGGGGGGGGGGCAGAATTAAAGGGGGGGGGAATAGCTATACTTAGCTAACATTTTACATTACACAAAACAGCATTTTGAAGGTTAATTACTATTAACGAATATAAGTAGAAGTAATTGGCTGGCACCTGAAAAAGACAGCAGTGCATACACTGCCTTACCTCAAGGATATGTCAGTTGTTCTCTCTGTTACAGTCCAGAGAAGCCATGATAATCTTTCTGGTCCATTACAAGGACATAGCACCAAACTATTACAATATATCTGATGTGCTTGCTTATTTCTCTATGTCATATCCAGCAAACAAAACTCCTCCGGCTTCCCAGGTGCACACCAAACACTTCTATTTACCTTTATTGATAGGAATTGAAAAGAAAGAGATGTCTTTCAATAGCTGTATATCAAGGACTGATTTTCTGCAATAATATCAAGAAGAGAAACTGGGATTAGTTCCAGCTACTGATAATCCTTAAGAAAATTTACTCATTATTCAAGACTCATTTGGTTTTGTAATGGCTAAAGAGACAAGTTAAACAGATGTGAGAAGAATTACAAACCTTGTATTTGTTAAGACATTAATGATAGGCTAATCTCTGTAATTCTTTTATAGATGCAGTGTTGCATTGAATGTGCTATTTTGGATGGAGAGCAGCATTTGTAGGGGCCTCCACTAGAATTCTACTAACATAATATCCCTTACTTTATGGTTAGATAATCAATGTGGGGAGTTTTGCCAGTTTTGCCAGTTTTACACATTTTTACTGTGCATGCTTGGGTTGGGTAAATAACTACAAGATGGGTCTTTGGTTTTACTGCAAGACAGACTCAGACCAAGACTCCATTTATCATTATACTTCAATAAGCTTTCATTCTAATCTGTGAGTATTATTGGCATTTTGGATTTCAGTGAACAGCCTCTGTGTAGATCTAATAATCTTACTGTTACTATTGGGTGTAATCTAAGTCCGTTGTTACCCCAGTGGTACTGGGGGGCCTTGATCCTTTCTGCAGACACAGTAAAGAATTACAGATCAGCAAAGTTTAGGAAAAATAAGATTTATTGAAATATGTTTTGAGAGAGAAATGGGGTACACCAGAGAGATGGGGAAATGTCTTATATTTGGGCCATGATGGGTGGTTACAAGGGTGGTGCTAGCTGATCGATGTGTGAGGTCATTTTGATTGATAGTTGGCTTTTATATAACCTATTGTTAACTGCACATATACCTTCCCAGAATTCAGTCTGTTATAATTAGATTCATGAACTTCCAGGCATATGCATGACATTATAGTGATGATATAATGAGGCTGAGGTGAAAAGATCAGAGTACTCCTTACTGTGCAAGTGCTTGTTGCCGGCCTAAATTGGTCACTATGCTATGGTCCTTTATTTCCTTGAACTCCATGATGTAGGGATATTGTTATCTGAAAAATAAATTTTTTTTCTGGGAAGTCCTAGGGGTGGCCTTTTGGGTTGGGCCATCAGTGCTACATTCCCATGGTTACAGATCTGAGCCTTCACTTCTGTCACTCATGGCTACCTAACTACCTAACATTACAAAAAGTCTGTATTTTTATGTCTGGTATAGAGTTCTATCACCACTTCCCTTCATTAGGAGAAGACTTATTCATGGTAGAATTTCTGGTTGCATTGCAGAGTCCCTTTTTAAATGCTTATGGACAATTTGTCTTTGATGGTTTAGACCTACTTCTGGCACCTATAATGAGGAGTTTATTATCAAAATCAAACTCAAAAATTGAGTTCCAATTCATCATCTTCTATTAGAAAACAGCCATCTCAGAGCTTTCAATAATGTTCTGGAAAAGAGTATAAAGGCATACCTCAGAGATATTGAGTTCGGTTCCAGACCATGCAATAAAGTGAGTCTTAATTTTTTTTTTTTTTTTTTTTTTTTTTTTTTTTTTTTGCTGGTGGAGGGTCTTGCCTTCAATTTGTAAATAGTGTAACATCTATAAGTGCAATAAAGCAAAGCACAGTACAATGAGGTATGTCTGTATCCTCTAGCCTTTCCAAGAAGATAGAAAAATGAGGCTGAGCAACTTGCACAAAGCTGACCCACTCCAATATTCCTTAGGTCTTCACACTCCTTTCTTTAGCATGCCAAGAATTGTCACTTCATTGATAGTATTCCACCATTGAGTTCAGTTTTCCTTTGGGTAATGAACCACATTAACGTATTAAATTCATCCCACATAATTTTCTCTAAATTCAGATAAAATTAATTTATATTTTATCTTTTTTTTCTAATACCTTTGTTAATCATTTCCACCTATGTTACCTAAACTCATAACTACACAAATAGGCAAGATCCTTTATTTAAGCTGCCTCATCCATGAAGCAGATTTTTCATTTTTATATCTGGGCTATGCTGATATGTAAATCCTCCAATAGGCCTGGAGCTGAGGGGAATTGGTGCAAGTGACAAGAGAATTTATAATTCCTTGTTATTAATCAAGTTATTTAAAGGTTATTTTGTAGAAGAGGAGGCTTGTTCTCTGTGGGGATAGGGTACAGAAAGAGGTAGTTTTTTTCTCCCAAGGAATGCTGAAAAGGATTTGAATGTTCTATGTTTTCTATCTTGTCTGTGTCTGCCCAAATGTCTTCATATCATATCTCCATGTACTATTTCTACTAAGCCAATACCTCTCTCTCTCAGAAGAAGAAATTGGAGGTGTTACATATTTAATTGGAATTAAAATTCTGAAATCCTAGCAATTAGGTCTTGACCTGAATCCTTAGCCATATATTTTCTATGACTAAATAAGATATTCTTCTATAACTGCCTGAAAGTCAGTTGATTTTCCACCCATTCTTTGAGTTTGGAATTCAGGACTTTCAGTGTATTTCTCTTTTATCATGCTTTTAGTTTATTTAGAAGCAGCTAGCTCATCCTCATATTTTTATAAACATCATTACTATAGTGACTAAAGGCTTTACCACCCTAAGATTTACAAAGGCCTTACCCACTACCAGCATTCAATCCCATGCCACCACCAGTGATGACTTGAGTAATCCTAAAACCAATGCAAGACATAAATTAACCATGTCTTTGTTTGCATCCTTCAAATATATTCAAAAGGAACTATGAGCAATAGTTCAAAATCCAGTGTAGAGGGTCTATTTTGGAATACCAAAGTTTGGGAAAAATTAAAGTATTGAAAATTGTTCAGGAAGGAAACAACACACTCAAAAGGGTGATTCGACAGTTTAATGTATGAACAATTCATGTAGTGTAAACAAAGTAAAGAGAAGTGATAGGGGATGGTAGGGTACCTAGAAAGAATCATTGATTATTGATGAGAAGCCCTGAAAACCCCTAGACTTGATAGATAAGAGTAGGGAACTACTGAGAGAAATTTGAGCACTGTCTCCAAAGCATACAAGTTGCCCAACAGTTACTGTGGCCTGGGTAGTGGACCACAGCTATGACCCAGGTGAGTGGTTAGGAGAAATAATCAGACCTCAGTCACTTCAGAACTTCTACTGGTAAATTCCATTGTCTAAATTCAACTAGAATTTAGAAGATGGAACTTAGATGATGCAGTCATAGAGATCATTTTTCTGGGGCATAGGACAAGACAGAAAAGTATAGAGAATAAATCTGAATAAGCAAATAGAATATAACTATCATTCTCCTTTTAGCCTCTGATTCTCCTATCAAAATCTGCAATACTCCTTCCCTTGGAAATGTCTAATTAGGCTTCTCTGTTTTATTTTTCTCTACAGCACATGTCATCTTTAATGCACTATATATTTTTTCTTATCCATTACTATATGGCTGTTATATAATCTTAGACAATGTAAGAAAGCAAACAGCAAAAAATATTCATATATTTGAATGCTCACACACAATACTGACAACTTTTTGATGTGTATTGTGTCATACACTCTACATAAAACAGGGCCATACCATGCATATTCTTAATACACTTCTTACTTTCCTTTTGGCATATAATTAAGCAAAGATACTTTCCCATATCAGTAAATCTATAACTATATATTTTTTCTATTAATTCCTGAGAGGTGTTTTATTTATAGATATTTGGTTTTTAATTTTCATTATTTTACATGTATTTAATTTTTCATATTTAATAAATATTTATTTTGGATATTAAGCTTTTTTAAAAGAAATTTTATAAATAAGACTAGAATTAACATATTTAGTCATATATTACTGTAAAATATCTTTATATTTTCTTGGGATGAATTCCCAGAAGCAAAATTCCTTAACTGATATGGTCCCATTCACAGAGATAATAGTTCCCTTCTAGAAATTGTGTACCAATTTGCATGCCCTACAAAAGCACATGAGAATGCATATTTCTCCATATACTGGTCAACATTTAACACATTCATTTTTGTTAAGTTTTACAATCTGATACTAAAAAATAGCATGACATACTGTTTTAAATAAATTTCCTAATGATAATTGCTCATAGTTAAAAACATCTAATGTTAGAGTAAGTATGTAACATATTGAGAAGTGGCATCTAAATGTAATCACATATCTCTGTAACATCCCACACAACTTCAATTCACTAAAATATTATATATATTCATCTCAAGACTTTTATTATCCATGACATTTTTAGAGGAAGACTGAAAGTCAAATGGAATCCAAGATATTTTATTATACTATTACTGATGTAAGTTCACCAATAACCAAGTATTATCCTGGAAATCATCAAGGCACATATTGACAACAGAGATATATATTATAGCAGCTGATTGGCTATACCTCCTTTCTTTTAAGCTTTCCCTACCTTCTGAGTTTTTCTTAGTGTGCTCTTTGACCCCAATATTCAATTTAAAATTTGTGGACTCAATTGTAACTTCTCTCTGTTTCAATTCATCTCTCTAAGTTATTTTAACACTCTGGTAACTTATCTTAATTTAACTCCCCCCACTCCCACCCCACCCCCACCACACACACACACAGTATTCTAAATGTCAGGCTGTTGTTCCCCACAAAATTATAAATTTCTACATTGCAGATCAATAGATGGATTGCCTGGATAGAGCTCAGCACACATTGGACATAAATTATGAGCACATGCTCATTTCTGAGTTCTGGAGTCTGCTTATTAAGCTATACCTTTACTGAAACAAGGATAACACAAACAGTTTGGAAATCTTCTGTTACATTGAAATAACCCAAAAGTTTTGGGTATATCTTAGCTCCTTGGTTCTCTACTTTCCAATTGTGGATTATTATGACCTCCTTTGATCCTCTTTTCTTCTTGCTATGACTCCCTTCTACCCTTTCATCCGTAGTTCTCTGCCACATTTGTGAAACAGCCTAACTTCTCAGTATGTTGTTAGAGTACTATGTGACTCAGTAAATGTGTGGCTGAGAGATTTTTGTAGTTCTGATTTTTTTTAAGTAGCTTTTTCAGAATCATTTTCTATTTACCTCAGTAGGTCTGTAATCACACGCAGGACATTATTATTTCAGTAGGACATGAAAAACAATAACAGTGTTGATCAAAAAAGCCTGAGGAAAGACACGATTACAATTCAGAAAAATAAAAAACAAAAAAGCTGATGAAAAGATACAACTTGTTATAACTGGAGACAGAGGTCATTGCAGCTGGAAGGACCACAAGAATAGGTGGGTTTTTAAATAACATTGTTTTATTTTTTTTCCTGAGTTATAAAAGCAACACATGTGTAGCACATTAGAGAAATTCTTTGAAAATATGTGAAAAGAAAAATAAAAACTATGGCACCTAGAAAAATATCTTTTAACATATGAATACCACAGCTCAAAAGACCATGATACAAACAATTTCTTACTTTAAATTATTTCATAAGCATTTTACTATGTAGAAATTATTTCACATATAATTTAAAAGCTTTAATACTATATAAATAATATATATTTTAATGTTATTTTTTATAAATGAAGCTTCTATAGCTTTTCTCTAATGTATTTCTAATTATCCCTAGAGAATATGTTTTCAAAGTGAAATCTCTAAGATTATAAAGAGATATTTTGTATCTATTTATAAATACTGCTAGATTTCCTCCAGAAAAGTTGCCAAATCTTTGACAATAAATTATGATAATGTCTATTTATTTGAATCATTGCAACATTTATATATTTATTGTGAGTTAAATTGTATCTCCCAAAAAAAGATGTCAAAGTTCTAATCCCAGGTAGCTAAGAATGTGAACCCATTTGGAAAAAGGGTATTTGCAGATGTAATTAATTTAAAATGAGATCAGGTCCTTCTCATTTCCTTTACTCTGTCTCTCTCACTGTCCCCCCTCACTCTCTGCCTGTGAGAAGAGACCATATTCTGTCTGTGGAGTATTATCCCTTTTCTAATAAACTTTCCTTTTGACTCAAATAAACGAACAAACAAACAAACAAATAAATAAAATGAGATTAGAGGGAGCTTTGGAGATATACAAAGACGCATAAGAAACTCAGGCCCTGTGATGACAGAGCCACACACTGAGTCGTGCTGCTACAAATCAAGGAATGCTTGAGGCTGCTTTGTGTAACCAGAATCCAAAAGGGGCAAGAAAGTATTCCTTCCTAGAGCCGTTCCAGAGAGAATGGCCCTGCCAAGAACTTGATTTTGGACTTCTGACTTATAAAACTGTGAGAGAATAAATTTCTGTTGTTTTAGGTCATACAGTTTGTGATAATGTTATAATAATTTTAGAAAACTAATACAATACCCTCAAAAAAATAAATTCCATTGTTACATAGTCATTTTAAGATGCACACTTTTCAATACTAGTGAAGTTTTTTTTCTTATACTTGTGACTGTGTAAATGTTGTCTTGTGTATCTGTTCTACAAATTGGTCTGAGGGTCTATCAAGGCCATTTCGACACACCCCTTGTTTATTGGTTCTTCCTTATGGCAGGTGTTTTCTAACTGTTGGTTTTCTAATTTTTATTTGCGAGAGCACCACCATCACCACCACCACCACCACCACCACCAAAGAGCTGTGTGAAAGCTTGGAATTTTTACTTCTCGTGGAAGACATTTTTCTACACCAAAGCCCTGACATAGACAAGATTTCCCTATTATTAAAGTGAGACACAGAGAGCTATTTTTTTTTTTTAGACCTTCTTCTTTATCTTGAGTGGACAAACCTTGTGAATCCCAGCTTTATTTAGAAGTCTTATTTTCATAACTCCACACTGAATTCAAATATAACACCAAGTTTTCTCTTGCTGTTTCTGGAATGAAATGAAGCTTCAAGTTTCCTTCTGGAAGCATAAAGTTTCATTTTCTTTAAAGTTCAGTTTTAATAATAAAAATATACATAATATTGACTATTTCTTAATGTTTTAGTTTAGCTAGTGTTTATATCTCAAGCAAGAAAGAGAAAGAGGAAGGAGAGAGGGAAGAGAGAGAGAGAGAAATTTAAAAAAATGTTACTGAGATAAAAGTTATGAGACATGTAAATATGGTGTCATTATAGTGAAAAGGAAGACATTTACTCAGGCTAGAAGTATTAGTCAAATTAACTAATGCTAATGTTTGTAATGTATTATAGCCCAAATACAATGACTTAATACAGTAAAGGTTTATTTCTTGATCATATCATAGAAAAAACAATGCGTTGGGCAAGTGGTAACCCAAGGACCTGGGTTCCTCCATCTTGTGACCCTGCCATCTAAAACATATGGCCTCCAAGATCAATTTTGAAACAAAAAAGAGTGAGGATGAATACACAGGCCTAGAAGAGGTCACGTTCCAAAGGTGAGAAGCTGGTCACATAAGGAAACCTGGAAACGTAGTCTTCCTGGATTCCTAGGAAGAGAAGTAGGTGTCGGCGATCAGGCTGTGCCACACTAGATTAAGTGAGGAAGACCCCCAGGAGATGCTAATAAAATCTTCAAGTCATTGTGTTTACAGTTTCCCTGTGATAGTAATAGTCAAATATAGTAATGTTCCTTAAATCCATGCAGAGAGGAATGCAAGAACTTAACAGTTCACGAATGGTATATGTTTAGAAAAAAAATAATAACCGCCCAAAATATCTCGTTTTGAATCCTGCATTGTTAGAAGGAAAACTGATACCCTAGACAAAAATAATGGATGATTAGTATAATGTAGTATAGTTTCATTAGCGTTTCTTAAGGAAGCTAAATGTTATGTTGTTGCAAGTTATTGATATTGTTTGTTCTTTTAAAGGTTTTACCGTTGTCTTCAGTTCCCATCTTTGAAGTATCTTTCACATTTATAAACACCTATTTTTAACCTGAAAGCAAAGCCTCCTGGCCAAGGCTGGCTTTATAAAAATGCTTACTATACTTGATTTTGAAAGTTTTATGTATGGTAGTTTCTATAATTGAACTCTGGATGGTAGAAAACCCCAAGAGTTTTCTCTTGTCCTCTGAGTCATTCCCTACAACTCTGCTTGTTCCAATTCCAGGTTAGCACTACCACTCCTTTGTTATATTTAAAGCTGCACTCGAAGCCCACAGCTTGCATGGTCAATCTGAATTCTCTCTTGTGGGGATGAACCTTATACTCTCCACCTTCTGGGCTTTCATTTGCTGACTGAGATACTACTTTAAAATGAACCAGTATGCTGGTCAATATCATTGCTCCCCACCCAATGTAATGTGATTCCCTTAGGATTCTAGTTGCTGGGTTAGCCTACACCAAATCGGGCTTCCTTCAACAGAGAAGCTGGTCAAAATTATATCTATGTTGATCATTTTCCTTTGGATCATAGAAATGGTTTTGCTGGCCATCTGTCTTGGTCAGTGAGATTTTCCAGGTCAGTCCTCCAAACTGGTTTGATACAAAGTTATATCAAAACTGGCAACATCTTTTCTTAATCACTCTAGCTCAGATTTTTCTTCCTTCTTTAAGTTCACTTATAAAGTTTAGTATCTGATAACACCTTCGTTCTTCAAACTCTTTGAGTATCTATAGAGCCAGCAGTAATACTGAGTACTGTAAAGAGAAACATGAGTAAGAATGATGTCCTATTTTGAGATGCTCATAGTCTAATTAGAATAATAGGTATAAAAATATATGTATAATACATTATAATTGCTACAATGACATTTAAACAAAGTGCTAATAATCTATCAAGAAATAAAATCAGTCAAATATTATGTCCAATTAAACATTACTCGATATCTTCTTCCCTCATTACAAGGACTTTTGAAGAAGCTTCTTCATTTGTGGTTATTATATTTTTTCCCCACCTTTCAATGTAGCTTCTAGTGTTCAACCGTACTCTGAGAGCCTAAATATTCTAGCTAAAGTCTCCTCTGATCTCCTGAGGGACAGTACCTATTGAGTAGATGAGGCACTGGAGGGTGAACATTACAATAAATTTGGCTGGAGGTGGAGGAGGCTGAGGCAGGGCAGCAGCTCCTGTAGACACCAGATCTGGATAGGCAATACGATAGAGCCAGGACTTGCAAGAACCTGCCCCTTATTTGGAAGAGTTAATGAGTTAAAAGACTGTGCTCCTGTGTGAATCAATTAATTGTCTTTTGCATAGTCTATGTTTTCTTCTCTGCTTTCTTTTTCCCATGGTAAACTTGTGTTGGTAGGTTCTGCTACATATCATTCGCCCCATCTGGCTAGATGGGTAAAGTCAGTTACAAGAGAAGAAATAATATGACATCTGAGTTTGTTCAAGTAATCAAACTTCACTTTCTAATCTAGCTCTACTGGAAATAAAGAGATAATTTGGAATTTCATCTGATCCTTGTATCTATTTCGAAATTGGTTCAGAATACATCAGGTATGCTGAGCCAGAAAACTTTCCAAAAAGACTTAGAAACTAGCATTTTAGGCCCAATTATGTAGGGAGATAGATGCTTTTTATTAATACAACAACATGTTTAATAAGCACAGCTCCATGAATCTAATTTTTTTCATGAGGCAGAGAACTCAAACTCTAAGATGATAAATGGGTGTTGTTTTAAGCTATTAAGTTTGTCAATTATTTTGGCAGCAAAAGAAAATTAATACAGGTCAGGTGGGTGGCAGAGGAAAGGTCATGAAACAAGCAAGAAGTCCAAAGGTAAAAATCTCATTCCTAATGTTTTATTTTCAAGTGAGTAGGGAAAGGGAGTTCATGGTTGCTCTTTTACTGTGATTCATAACATACATAAAACTTTTTATGCTTTTTTCTCTTGTATGTGTCTCATATTACATGAAAACAGTTTAAAACTCATGCTGTTTCATTCATATTTTTGTGGCAAAAGCAAGTTATAGTAAATTGCCAATATTTTCTGCTGAAACTTTCCTTTCATAAAAAAGACACATAATTGTACAGTATGTTTTCATGAAGGACAGGTGTGAGTTTCTCTTTCAGGCTTTTTGATTCCTGTTGATCACACACTAACATTACAAACACTGAAAAAATTGTTTCCCCATATATTTAATAAAATTTTTAAAACCCACAGGATATAAAACCTATGCTTTACTTTCTGTCCTTTGCATTTTCCCCTTTACATGAATTATAATATTAAAAGAAAAGATAGATGCCATTTATCATACATATTTACTGAGCATTTAGTATGTGCCTGGCTTTCTGCCTTTAGTGGTAACAAAAAGAAGTAAAGCTCCTGCCTTTGGTCTATAATTACAAGTGAAGTGTGTATTTAATTTATATGATTGAACACTGTATTAGTTTCTTATGGCTGTCATAATTAATGAACACAAGGTGGGTGGCTCACAATAGAATTTATTTTCTCACAGTTTTGGAGACCAGGGTCTGAAATTAAGGTGTCAAAAGAGCCACGTTCCCACCAAATGTTCTAGGGGACAACCTTTTCATGTCCCTTCCAGCTTCTGGATGCTGCTGGCCTTCCTTGGCTTGTGGCTACACAATTCCAATTTCTGACTCTGTCTTTAATTGGCTTTTTCAATTCCCCCATATGTATTTCCTCCGTGTATTTCTTATAAGGATGCTTATCACTGGATTTAGTATCTATCCTGATAATTCACAATCACCTCATTTTAAGATCCTTAATTTACTTATATATCTGCAAAGACTTTTTTTTTTTTTTATTTTCAAATAAGATTACTTTCACTGGTCTGGGGTTAGGATGCAAACATAATTTTTTGAGTGTCTCCATTTAAACCACTATAAAACTAATCTAGAATTCAAAACATACAAATGATAATATATTTTCACTAGAATTACAGGACCCTTTACACTACTTTGTTGTTAAAAACGTAAGTAACAAATAAGAATTTTCCCCCAGTACAATTATAAATGTTTAAAGCAAGGAAATGATTTTTGATTTATTTTCAATTTGCTTCCTGATCTTTGAACCTAATAAAATATCATCATTGTAGAGTCATTTTCCAGCAGTGTTTGGACTAAAAACATATCTTTACGGGAAGAGGCTTACCAAATATCCTCCTTGTAAATAGGAAAGGGATTCTTGAGTTTATGAAAAAGACTGTGTTTGGTATACCTATTGGCTTTATAACTTACACTAGATATAAAAAATGAAAATTATTTTAAGGAGGAATGCTGAGAAAAAGTTTTAGGGTTAAAAATGTAAAAACTGAACAATCTCTTGTCAGTAATCATACCATTAGTAACCTCATATTGTTAACATCTATCAAATATATTTATCTGTCACACTGATTTAGAGATCAAAACTAAATACTTGTGATAATTGTTTTGCAAAACTGTGCAATAATCTTTTGAGCTTCAGTGGATGACAGTTGGTTAATTCAATACATACTTAGAATTTTTGTCTGCTCATATAATCTGGTAATTATGCGCTTATGCAGTATTTATGGTTCTTCTGTTCAATTTTCTCTGCAAAAATTTCCTTAAAATGTTATTCTTAATCTGAATCTTTAAAAATCAAGAATATTACATATTTTTTCCTGTATTGAGAGGTGCATAAAATTTAGAAAACATACCTCACCACTTCTAAAAGAAAACACACACACACACAAAGAATAATAACGTATTTTCTCACATTAGTGATAATGTTTTTTTTAAGACCCACATGAACCTAAATGTCCTTGTGGCATAAAAAATATAGAGGGGCGAACATACTGAGAAAGTCTGCAGCTGTGCGTGTGTTTGTGTGTGTCTATGTGTGTCTGTATGTGTGTGTGTGTGTGTGTGTGTGTGTGTGTGAGAGAGAGAGAGAGAGAGAGAGAGAGAGAGAGAAAATTAAGGGACATAAAGTCATATGTGTGAGAAAATGTGTTATGTTTGTTATAGTCTTCTTAGAGTTCATAAATAGAATGTATGACTTTTAGATCAGTGTACATGTGCTAACATTGTCTTCTTCCAAGTAAAAAAAACAAACATTTTGGGGGGCTAGTCCCCCCAAATTCGATAGTTTATATCTAATAATGACATTTAGATTCCATTTCCTTTAAAATATGTATATGACAAATAAGGATATATATTTTTTTCTTAGTTAATTCCTCCTTCTATTATGAGAGCATGCTCTAATTTCAGAGGCTACTCCAAAGGGTAATACATATCCGGAGATTTATGCATAAAGAAAAAAGTTGAAAAAATAACATGAAGCTTAATGAAAAAAAGTATAATACAAAATAAAATACAATACAAAATTAAAGACAAAATATTTGGAGTGTAGTTTGAGACATCTGATGAATTTATAGTATGCTCAAGTTTGATTAGCATGTCAGGCAAGCTGAAAGAGTTATTTCGTTATTTTCATTACAGATCAAGAAGCACCCATGAGAAGGAGAATGACTGGGAATTCAGAAGTCTGGGTCAGGTGTCTGTTCCTATACTTCATCATTCGTACTCATGTCATCATGATGAATGCAATGTAACTGAACACTAGTACTGTCTAAATCCAGCTGAAAAGAGTATGCGATCATATCACAATCTAAGGCTACTTGTTTTTTCAGCCTGCTACTTGACAGCATGATAAAAGTCAAGGGTTATCGCTAATGGTGAGTAACATCCTATAGTAATTCCATGTGGGCTGAGGGATTTTTTTATGTTTGAAAAAAGAAACTGTATCCCAAAATTGTAAAACTCCAAGCATTTTTTTTCCTGTGGACCTAATTTGGACATATTTTATTTCCTTTCATAAATCATTAACATTAGCTTAAAATTAGAGGAAAATATCTATGGATGTTAAACTCTTTGCAATAAACTAAAAATGTAAAGCCAAAAAATGATAACCCTCTGTGGTTTCTCAATGTATTCTCTGCATATAAATCAAAATGTATCAAATAATCATTTAGGTATACAAATGCCATAAATTTTGTACATGAGTATCAATAAATTCAGTTTAAGGCACATACTCTGTAATTACTTATAAAAATAATATTGTTCAATTTAACCTTTCCTTTTTTTACAGAAGGTGACTGCTTTTCAATAGTCTGATTATGAGAATTAGACGATAGATCAGAACACGTTCAGAGGTTAAATAGTGGGAATTTCAATTTTAAATTTCAGTTTTTATGAATTACAATTTGTCTCTATTGATTGTCTTAATCACTAAACAACATAACCACCAATAGTAGTAATAATAAACCTTAAGTGCAATAGCGGAGATTTTTTTTGCTCTATTTTGAGCATGCTTAATAAGCTCCAGGTTTTCTGAAATACATATACAGAGCACTAAATTGGTTTTAAAAAGATACTATGATTTATGGCTTCTTGTGTTTACACTAGACCTATATTTAATTACCAGTATCTGGTTGTCAGAAAGGCATATATTTGTAAAAGATAAAACTCCAAATTTTAGGCTCCTTTAGGACATTTGTAAGAGCAGATCTAATTAAAACACATCAGTTACCAAAGTCACTTTAAAACGTGACTTTGAAGTACAATACCTCCTTATCATAAAAATTCTTTGGGAGTCAAACGTGCACCTTCACCACAACAATGGTTTAACAATGACTTATATGAAATATTTACTAAGATCAAGAACAATCTTATTCTGATAAATATTATGGAAAACTATCCAATAAAAGAAATAGCCAAAATTAGGTCTAAATAGAACAAATGTGAGTATCTTTTTTTTATCTTGAAATACGTTTATTTATTTTGAGATGATTTAAAAACTGCCTTCTAACAATTATGTGGTATTTGGTTAGATTAAATGAAGTTCAATGTTATCTGTGCATTTTCTCTTTGATTCTCATTGAACATATCTTTTACTTAGCTTTTCCTCAAAGGTAAATTTGCAAAAGTTTAGAAAAGAATTCACATTTTTATAGTTGTTGAACATTTGTCATATGGCCACCACTTAGGATATTTTCGTTAATCTGATTTAACTGTATACTGAAATTGCCTTATTCTTTGAAATCTTGTCAATGCACAAACACACTCACCCCAAAAAACATTTATGTATAATATACTGTATTTGCATAAAAATCCTCTTTATTTGTATGTGTGGGGAGTGGGGAGTGCACCTATTTGTTCTTAGTAAGGAGCTATGAAACAAACATTTTACTCCTCATTCAGTGAACTTAGTATATCTATATTAATTTGAAGTGCTCTCTCCCAAAGCCATCCATATATCTTTTCTTCCCTGGCCTACAGGCATACCTCAAAGATATTGCTGGTTGGGCTCCATACCAATCACATAAAGTGAATATTGCAATAAAGTCACACTTTTTTTTTTGGTTTCCCAGTACATATAAAAGTTATGTTTATACTATACTTTTAGACACAATCCATTATGTCTAAAAAGCCAATTTACATGTCTTAATTAAAACTTCTTTATTGCTAAAAATTATTAGCCATCTTCTGAGCCTTCAGCAAGTCATAATCTTTTTACTGGTTGTAGTTCTTGCCTTGATGTTAATGGTTATTGACTGATCAGGGTGGTAGTTGCTGAAGACTGTGGTGGCTGTGGCAATTTCTTAAAATAACACAGCAATAAAGTTTGCCACTTTGATTGACTCTTCCTTTCATGAACAATTTCTCTGTCACGTGTGATGCTGTTTGATAGCGTGTTACCCACAGTAGGATTTCTTTCAAAATTGGAGTCAATTTTCTCAAATCCTGCTGCTGCTTTTCAACTAAGTTTATGTAATACTGTAAATTCTTCATTGTCATTTCAACTATCTTCACATCATCTTCACCAGGAGTAGGTTCCATCTCAAAACAACAAAACAAAACAAAACAAAAAATAAACAAAAAAATACTTTTTCACAAGTAGCAACTCCTTATCTGTTAAAAGTTTTGTCATGAGATTGGTAGCAATTCAGTCACATCAGGCTCCACTTCTAATTCTAGTTCTCCTGTTATTTTTGGCACGCCTGCAGTTACTTTGCCCACTGGTCTTGAAACTCTCAAAGTCATCCATGATGGTTAGAATTAAGTTCTTTCAAACTTCAGTTAATGTTGGTATTTTGACCTATTTCCTAGAATCACAAATAATATTAATGACATCTAGAATGGTGAGTTCTTTCCAGAAAATTTTTAAGTCACTTTGCCCAGATCCATCAGAAGAATCACTATCTATGGCATTTATAGCCGTCTAAAATAAATTTTTAAATTATATTTCTTAAATAATAAGATTTGAAAGTCAAAATTACAGAATGAATGCTGTGTTAGCAGGCAGGAAAACAACATTAGCCTTATCGTCCATCTCCATCAGACTTCTTGGGTGACCACGTGCATTGTCAATGAACAGTAATATTTTAAAAGAAATCTCTCCTTTTTTTTTTTTTTGAGTAGGTCTCAATAGTTGGTGTAAAATACTCAGTAACTCACGTTGTGAACAACTGTGTTGTCATCCAGGTTTTGTTGTCCTGTTTATAGAACACAGGCAGAGTAGAATTGGCATAATTATTAAAAGCCTGGGATATTCAGAATAGTAAATGAGCATTGGCTTCAACTTTAAGTCACCCACTACATTAACCCCTAACAAGAGAGTCAGCCTATCCTTTGAAGCTTTGAAGCCAGGCATTAATTTCTCCTCTCTTGATATAGAAGTCCCAGATGGCATCTTCTTCCAACATAAGGTTGTTTCATATAGATTGAAAATCTGTTGTTCATGTAGCCATCTTCATTAAACATCTTAGCCAGATCAACTTAATGCAGGGCAACTTACTTGTGCATCAGCACCAGCTGCTTTACTTTATGTTTTTATGCTATGGAGATGGCTTCTTTCCTTAAACACTAACCAACCTCTTTTACCTTCAAAGTTTTCTTCTGCAGCCTCCTCACCTCTCTCAGACTTCGTGGAATTGAAGAGAGTTAGGGCCTTGCTCTGGATTAGGCTTTGACTTAAGAAAATGTTGTGGCTGGTTTGATCTTTATCCAAACCACTAAAACTTTCTTCATACCAGAAATAAGATGTTTCACTTTCTTACGATTCGTATGTCCACTGGAGTAGAACTTTTAATTTCTTTCAAGAACTTTTCCTTTGCAGTTACAACTTGTCTAACTGTTTGGTGCAAGAGGTCTAGTTTTAGCCTACCTCAGTTTTTGACATGCTTTTCTTACAAAGCTTAATCATTTCTAGTTTTTGATTTAAAGTGAAAGATGTGCCACTCTTCCTTTCACTTGAACACTAAGAAGCCATTGTAGAGCTATTAACTGGCCTAATTTTGATATTATTGAGTTTCAGGGAAAAGGGACACCTGAGGCGAGGAAGAGAAATAAGAAATGCCTGGACTGTGAAGCAGTCAGAACACACATATTTATTGATTAAATTTGCCATTTTACATGAGTGTGGTTTGTGGTGCCTAAAACAATTACAACAATAACATCAAAGATCACTGATCACAGATCACCATGAAAAATATAATAATAATAATAATAATAATAATAATAAAGTTTAAAATACTGTGAGAATTACAGAGACACGAAGTGACAAAATACTGTTGGTATAATAACAATGATAGACCTATTCAAGGCAGGGTTGCCACAAACTTTCAATTTAAAAAAAAAGTACAATATACATACATGAAGCACACAGTAAAATGAGGATTCCTGTAGTTTGCTAGTTAGTTTTCCTTATCTACTTTTATCTCCTCTCAATATAGTCTCCTCATTAAATGGACATTAAAAATCCATGTCTGATAATACTTAACTTTTCCTTAAAATCCTTCATTGACTTTCTTTACTTTTAGGGTAATAATCAAGCCTTAAAGTGTCCCACAAACTAATACTACATGGCCAATAAGCATACACTGACTCTTGCCTATTTCTTCAGGCACACATCAAACCAATCTTCCCTGTGTTCTCTCTATGACAACCCCATGGGCTCCCTTTCAATAAATAGTCCCTGGAGGCTCAGGGCCTTTGCATATGCAGTTCCCTCTGTCTTATATTACTTCTCTTCCTCATCTTTGCTTCTGTAGGATCACAGTTCGAATTCACTTAATTGGTAAGCTCATGCCTCCCAAGGAATACAGAAAAATCTCTTTCCTATAGCACTATGTGGTCTTTGTTTAATAGCTTTTGCCAGTTATAATTTCATGGGCATTTCTATTTTATTTGATAATGTCTGTTGCCTCTCAATATACTATAAACTATACAATAGTGTTTATATTCATTATTAAATAACATCAATACTTAACAGATTACATGACACCCAGTAAGAACTCAAAATGTATTTAACAGTTGTTGAATAAATATGTTATAATGTGTAATAACTAAAAATTTCTCTTACTCTCTCTCTCCTTCCTTCCTTCCTTCCTTCCTTCCTTCCTTCCTTCCTTCCTTCCTTCCTTCCTTCCTTCCTTCCTTCTTTTCTTTTCTTTTCTTTTCTTTCCTCCTTTCTCTTCTCTCTCTCAGTCCCTTTCCTCTTTTCTTTCTCTCTGTTTCCCTCCCTCTCTTCACATTACTTCCCTCCTGCATTCTCTCTCTCTCTCTCAGCAGATATTCATTTCTGTAATCTGCATGTCAGTCTAAGAACCTACCTACAAGCCTGTAATGTAGTGATTCTTAACCCTGACTGCATATCAGAATCACCTGGGGGGTTTCTAATAAATACCCATGCCTAGGCCCACCACAGAGCAATGAAACCAGCATTTCTGGAGGCGGGGTTCAGGCAACATTTTTATAAAGCTCCCTAGGTGATACTATTGTTCAGCTAGTGTTGTGAAACATGCTCTAATGGATGAAATCTGAATACCCATGTATTCACAAAGCATAGAAGCCATTGCTCTCAGGGAAGGAAATTTCTATCTCCAATTAAATAATTCTTTTATCCGTTTACTCATTCAGTCATGTATTTTTTCAAACCATAATTTTTAAATCATATTATTAAATATTTTATTTGTTACATTAATACTAAATATTGTATTTATTACTAGAAGGAAAAGTTTCTACTAGGAGTTGTGAAAGACTATACAATGTGGCTAGATACTTTCCAGATTCTGATTCAAATGAACTATTTCCTCATTTTGCTGATATAATGGGTTTAAAACATAAATTCAGAATTTTCTCTTTGCTTATCTTCTTTATGTACATATTATTTGAACATGTGGTAAACTTTCACACTGATTGCACAAATTTAATAATGCAGACATCATTTATGCAAGAAAACCCGTGAACCTCTTCTGTAAAATAGGCACATTCATATAAAAATATTTCTCTCTTAATCTGAAAACTGAGAGGAAGTTTTTCTGATTGCTATAACATCTAAGGGACAGTGGTTAGAGATGTGTCTGCAAAAAGAGAAGCTAAAGAGCTGTTGGGGGTGGACAGGAAGAGTAGAAATATTTAAAAAGAGACATGGTGAAATCAGGAAACTTTTTCCTCAAAGGGCAGTTGCTGCTGGAGCAACTGAGTCATCCTCACAGTGTTGTCTGCCCTAGATACAGTGAACAGGAAGTGAAAGTTCAGCATTGCTTACTGTCAATTACCATCCACATAAACAGACACAGGAAGATCAACTCATGTTACTTAGCCTTATTGCCCTTGGATGTTTTGATAAATATGTTAGCTACTTACTCAATATAAATAATAAACTTACATACCACCAAGGCCAAATTTTAGTTTTCCTTTTGAATTTCTCTCTTTTGAAAGCACCATTTATTCCCACACGTTTTCTTTTTGAATTCGCCAGCCTCTGAGCTCCTTGCCTCTCTTCACCTCTGCTTATGGGAGAGGAAAGTCTCATCATCCAGGCCCCTCATAAAGGTAAACTCGGTGCCAGCAAGTAATCCCCTTGGGTCACTAATGGATATTCACACATCTGAGAATGCTGTTAAGAAGCTTCTGAAGTGGAATGTGATTCCAGCTGTAGCAATTACATACTGCTCATATTTCCTCCTTTAGACTCCGGAGAGTTCAACAACTGCCTATTAGCAAGCTGACGATGGAAGGAAGCGCTGTAAATCTCACAAGCAATGATAAAGCCGATGCTCCTGGAAGAAGTAGGAAAGAGTGAATTGCAATTAAAAAACAGAACCATGAACCTTGGCCTTTTAAAAGAACAACACCCACAGTAAGTTAATGAAGAACACGAGAGGATAAACTAAACTGTAAACATTTCTTATATCTCATTTCAGTTATCATCTGGATTACAAGCAGAATGAAAGAGAACACTAAACATCAAGAATCCAAATTAGTCTGTAAGATACATCTAATTCTCAAACAAATACCATATCATTTTGAACTTCTAAGAACATTCAGTTTACATATAACTTGGTCACTCCTGTTAAGTCAGAGAGGCAAAGAGTTTATAACTCCTATCATATAGGTGCAATTAAAGAAGACTATTTAGACTTTTAAAAATAGCTGTCCAATGAGGAATTGACCTAAGTGTTATCGGAAGATGAAAATACACTAAATATCACACATACAGAATTAACTAAATGACATAGATTGTATATTAAACTTCATAACAACTCAAGAGGCTTATTACCATGCTCACTTAGCAGATATAAAAATCGATGTTTTGAGAGACTACACAGTTCAATAGTAAACATATAAACACAAAATAGCAAAATACAGGTGAGGACCTAGTTCTGTCTGATTTCAAACTTCACATGTTTTATATCACCTGATAGTTCCTTCTATATATCTAACTGGGCTCTATTTAAGAGAGTGGAAATAGTAATTTAAAGACCAAAAAAGAAAGTATCAAATGACAAATGCTTTAATTAAAATATTGGATTTCTTTTTTAATGACAATATGGTAAGTTGACAGCTCATCTCTTCTCATTGTTTAAGCAAAGCTAATTAACATTTTGAAATGTGAGGTAATTTTCCTGACCATTCTCCAAGTAAACTGAATGGCTGAATTGACTCATGACTAGAGGTGCATCTACCTTACGTGGGATGAAGGGTGGGAAGGTTATTTAGGCTGAAGGAAAGGGGAAGGGAAATGTAATACATAAAACATGAGAATTAAGACACAAGAATAACAAAGAAAAATACCTTGCTCATTTTATGCTTTCCATAGTGCTTTTACATGTTATCTTTTTCCATCCTCACAGTCTTCTGAAATTTAAAAATATTGCCACATATCACAAAACAGTAGAGCCTATCACCCTTTTGATTGCTCTAAAATAGACATAAAATATGAGTGTTTTGCTTTTGTAGATTGCTAATGTCAATAGCAGCATTGTCATGTCAGTTGAAAAGATAATTATGGTCCTCACTGTCAAATGTACCAAAATAATAAAATAACATCAGACTACATTAGATCCATCCCAGCTATAGCCATAAAAGCCTGAAACCATTTTGAAATAGCGGCAGGTGGGTGGGGAGAGTACTTATGAATTTATGATTCTGTCTTTAAAGCATTATCTTTAAGATGTACAATTTCATCATTCTGACAATGTAGCTTAAAAGTAAAATGACTTTGTACTGCATTAATAGTAGGTATAAAGCTTAATCTGAAGTTCACTATTTACCAAGAATATAGAAAGTATAAGTGAAGAACACATTTGTAGGATGTGGAAGAATCTACCTGCTAAAAATAATCATTTTGTTTCCCTGAAAAATCTTTTAGTGCTGCATTGCAAATGACTTTAAACATTTTTTTGACCAAAATATTTCAGCTGATTGGCTTTAAGTAAAATCCAGTGGTTGCTTCTCTCTATATAATGGAAACTTCTGTCACACTGCCAGCAGTCCATCAAGATGATTCAAGTAACATTCTACCAACCATATTTTACAGGTGTTAATCTTATTCATTTGGTCTGTCTCAAAAACTAATAAAAACTGTTGAGCTCTCTAAACAGTCCATATTCTGTGTAAGTTAAATATACACAATTTTATTTCTTAATTTTAAACGATGCTTTGGAATTAGAGAAAAGGAATGTTACCTGATAGGTTTTCAGAGAGAAGTTTTTATTAATTAGACCGAAACTATGGTTGAGATATATCATCGTGGATTACCCTAGACCAACTCCTGCAAATACATAAAACCCTCAAAAAAATGTAAATAGTACAATTTCAATACTATGTGCAATATATATTCATATATTCAAGTTGTCTTTAAACAAATTATTCAATGTGTACATTACATAATATTAATTGATATACTTGTGTAGTAACAATACCAATGAGCCATATTAGATAACATCAGTAGTAAAGAATGGCAGACTCTGAAGCCAAAATGTCCTAAATTCTTGGATTCACATCCAGAATTTATTTAGCTCTTAAGTTTTTATAATTCTGCATTTTAAAAAAAATTTATAAGATAGTTTTTCAATAGTACCTACTTCATAGGACTGTTCTGAGGGTTAAAGGAGTTAATGCATGAAAATGCTTACAACAGTGCCTAGTACCCACTAGAGGATGATGTTAGTGTTAATTGTGTGTTGCTCTTTCCAATCCCCATGACAGTGCCCCTCTCTTTTTTTTCTCAATATTTTTTCCCCTCAAGGATTAATACCCTTAAGTGTAAAAGTGGAAATATTATATGAACTTTACTAGAAAAGAGTGTAAATAAACAAGTATGGTGCTTACCCTCATGTTTAAAATTTAGCAAATAAAATTGGAAAAAATATAACATGAATGTATGATTAAGTTTGTAAGGGTTGTAAGCCAGTAAATATACAAATAAATAAATTATTACAAGCTGTGATAAGTGACATGAAATGGCAGTGAAGAATCAATGGTAAAACTAATTGATTGTCTCTCAGCCAAGGAAACAATTTGAAGAAACAAAGCATGCCTTATTTTTGAAAGTATTTTCATGAAATAAAATTAAATAATATTACTAAGAGTTTAAATATTAAATATATGTACACACTAACAAGAATTCTTAATATCTGTTAAAATCTATCATCTATATGCACACCATTGTAATGTTTATATGTGAACAATTTATTTCCTGCTTTTTTATTTATTATTTTTGTAAAATATGTTGTGCCAAGTTTCTATAAAGCTTCATAATTAAATTTTAATAGCTTCACAATATTGCATCAAATGGCATATGTATTCTCTTATGTTGGACACATATGCTGGTTTTAATATTTTACAATTATAAGTCATGATTTAATAAAATAGCTCTATAGATTTTTCTTATTTTGAATTATTTTCTTTGGGTAAACTGTAATAAGTGAGATTATTGGATCCAAATGTGTGATTTATTTTTTTCTTACTCAATTTTTCTTTCAAAATTGAACTAATATTGTGCTATGATTACAAAAATAGTATTTGATCTGTGTAAAAAATTCAAGCAGTACAAAAATTAATGAAAAAAAAAAAAAACAAAAAATTCTCATTTCCTATTCCCCAGTAATCACTCAGATCATTTGATGTATATTATTCCAGACTTTGGTTTAATAATTTGGAATTATACTCCATAGAATCTATAGATACTAAATATAGCAACCCACTCTATTTTACTTGACATCTTCTGAACATCTATTAATTACCTAGAGTTATAATTCATATTTTAATAACTGTATAATATTTTCCTACTTTTTCCTATGCTTTTTTTTCATGAATAATCTACCATCAATGGTCATTCATGTTATTTCCAAATTACTGCCATTATGTCCAAAGAATCAAGCATATACATGTTCTTTTATTTGTCAAATTATTTTCTTTAATAAATTCCTAGAAGTAAATTTGCTTAGTAGAAATTGCTGTGCACTTAGCATTTAAAATCTTCTTACCAAATTGCCCTTTAGAAATATACTGATCTCTATCCACACTGTTTGGAGCGCCCTTCTTGCTAGGTCTTTTTAATCATGCTCAATTCAGTTGTTTGTAATTGCTATTCTTGGATTACTAACAAGGTAAAATACATTTTCACTTGTTAAATATATTATTAAACTTCATTTATGATGATTTTTGTTGTATAGTAGCTTTTATTTTTATATTTTTATGTAAACAGATATCAATCTTTTGTTTATGATATTTGGTTCAGGTTTCTTTTTTCCATCCGAGACCTTGTCAACATCGAGGTGATAAAAATGGTCTTCTAAATTTTTCTTAAATTTTTATGGTTTTATACATTACATCTAAACACGTTAATCAAGTTGAAATGTGTGTGTGTGTGCCTGTGTGTGTGCATGCATGAGCAATATAGGGAAATGAAGTGTAACTGAATAATTTTTTACTGGTTTTCAATCAGAATTTTATCATATATGAAGTTATTGCCAGAATTTCTTTTACACCTGTTCATCTATGTGTTTATTCTTGCTACTTCCTACAATAAACAGGGCTATTTTTTCCATTTTTATTATCAAATGGGAAGATCTACTGCATTTTACTTGTAAAAATTGCTCTATCTTTCATTTGTTTTCGAAATAAAATATAGTATTGTTTAGTTAAAAATCATCCCTCCCCCAACATTGTAATTGTGATTGCATAGAATTATAATCATTAATTTGGGAGAAAACTTATCTCTTTACTGATTGGGTCTCCCTTCCCAGGAACAACATACACCTAATAGCTCATGTGTTCTTTTGCTTTAGTGTTTGAACTTATCTTTCTTTTAGTCTACCACAAATCAGTTTTTTTTGTTGTTTTTTTTTTGTTTTTGTTTTTTGTTTTTTTTTAGTTCTTTGGTCAAAAGCAATAAAAATACTCTAACAAACAATTTTAAATCAATTGAACCTTTCTTTATAGGGTATTTCTATAAACAAAAGAAAATAATGGGTTCAGAAAGTACAGATGGCCAGAGGAGTTCTGGAGATCTAGATTGCAGCAAGTAATGGACACCTCCAGTTCCCACCATAAAATTGGGAGTTTACTGGATAAAAGAGAAGAAAGAGGTGGTGGGAGACCAAAAAATAATGATAATAAAATAAAATGAAATGAAAAATAAAGAAAAGCCTCTATTTCAAGTTTATTTTTATTATTATTAAAGTGAATAGAATGTCCCTTTTGGCTCTTGATGATTAGTTGATTATTCCTGGTGTTAAATAAATTATGTTTTTCTCTTGCTTTAATAAAAAATTCTGTATTCTTTCAATGATTTGAATATTTCCTATGTTTTTCTTGAATTCTCTAAGCATTAAAAATATTATATGTAGATTATTGTGTCACTTCCATTCTAAAATCTATATTATTAGATCTTGTCTTATTATATAGAGTATAGCCCAAGACATGATTGTCACATTTTTCTTCTTCCTCAAGTAATTCATTGTTCAGTATAATCTTTTTCTAATATATTTTTTACCATGTTGAGAAAGATTCTTTTAATCACTAGGCTAGGATTATTATTGTTTTAATTAGGGTTGGATATTGAATTTTACGAAATACAGTTTTTCTCCATTAGTTTTGAAATTAGATATTATTATCAGTTTGCTTTTGTTGAATCATTTATGCACCCTTGAAATAAAGCCTTATCTGCCATGATATATTCTTTTAATAAGTCATGTGATGTCCCTCAATGTTCTTTCTTCTGTATGTCCCTGGTCTCCTCTGCACATTCACCTTGAGCAATTCTATCATTTGCTATGCCTTCACATAATGCCTATTTACTCCTGAATTCCAGATTTTTTTCTCCACTACAGACCTTCCAGAGTTCCAGATTAATATAATCTGTTTTTATATATCTACACCTGGATATCCCATAGGACCCTACACACCACACATCTAAAATATAGTTTGTCTTACCTCTTCCTAAGTCCTGTCCTCTATGAGCTATGGTGCTCCCTCTACACCATCGCACATCACAGGCAGACTAGCTAGGTGGCCCATGCTTGCAGAATACTTTTCTTGGCCTACGCATAGTTTAAAATATTGATTACCAAAATTAAAAATTAGAAGATACAACATAATAAATATATCTTATATTTTGGAAAATATGTGAAGGGCCCAAGATCAATGGCCCCTGAAGTAGTCACCCATCACACTACCCATTTCACCACACCATTCACCAGTTCTTATTGCCTGAGGCGGGCAATTGGCATTTAACATCTTGCTCTTCCTGTTTCCTCCCTCCTTCATGCCCTCCCTTTCAGGTCAAATGCAAGTCATGACTTCCTCCGCACCCCAAAGGAAAAGCATAAGATGTTTATTCAGACAAGTCAGTCATGAGACATACTTTAAATATGTCCAAGACTATCATGTGGCAAAAGTATCGGTTTTTATTTGGAAAGCAGAATTAAGACTGATGAAGGCAGCTTTTAATATGAACTTTCTAGGAATTAGAGCTGTTTTAGCAATAGAAATACTCCTTGTTCAGGGCATGCTGCACCTGATGGATAAACGTTTATTGAAGAAATAAATGAACTTTTGAAATGGGCTGTGAGGTAAGATTTGGATGCCTTTGTAGGACACTGGAGGACATCATACTTTGACAATTTATACCTTTAAGTTGGTTGATAACAGTGTACTATCTCAAAAATTAAAGGATTAGACTTTAAAAAAATGTATATTCACATCATTACCTTTTAATTAATATAGATGTGACAAGTAGATTTGCTACTTCCGAACATATTTCTTAAATAATTTTTTAAGAAAAATTACTATCTTTCTTTTTGCTTTTTGATTTTCTTTGACTATTTAGTTATGAGTTTGCTCCTTGATCTTTTAAAGATAGTTTACAAATGAGAAGCATCATGAACCTGTGGTGGAAATTATAAAATTTGAAAGCCAAAGGAAATGGATTAAAATCATAAGTCCTCTGCTTATTAGTTAAGTGACTTAACTAAATTTTATAAGCCTGTTTTCTCATCTATAAAATAATTACCTTGTTTTTCTAAACTATATTGAGTTTTCTCATCTATAATAGAATATAAATGTTTACGACACAGAGTTGAATGAATGGTGTGAGTTAAACCATGTAAATGGTTCATATTTGCCCTAGAATGGGCAGTATATATTTAAAACTAATGCAAATTCACTTTCAAATAATACCATGTTGCTTAATGAGTAATACAAGTGCATTCAACAGAATATTTTCATTTTCTTCCTCCCTTCCCTTATAACATTTCTGTCATTCATTTTACTTACTCATAAGCTATAATCACTAAACACATCATTGTTGTTATTTTAAATAAACTTATCTATTAGATCAATTAAGAACAGAAAAGAATATTTTATTTTAGTTTTATTTACTCCTCTAAAACTCTTTACTTATATAAGTATGAGCTTCTGACTATGTAATTTACCTTTTTTTTTTTTGAAGAACTTCTTTTAACCTTTCTTGTAAGGCAAATCTGGGTTTTCTCTGAATTTTTGTATTGCCTGAGAAAGTATTTCTGCCTCACTTTCATTAAATCCAAAAATGTAATTCTAAAAAAGATTTTTATTTTTAAGCAGTTTTAGGTTCACAGTAAAATTCAGGTGTAGATACAGAGATTTCCCCAGTACTTGCTGTCCCCACACATGTATCTCCTACCCCTTTATCAGCACATCTCACAGGAGTAGTGCATTTTTTATAATTGAAGAGTCTACACTGACACATCATAATAACCAAAGTACTCTCTCAATCTGCAAGGATAGTTTTGTTGGATACCTTAAATATTTCACTTCATTCTTTTTGT
This sequence comes from Eonycteris spelaea, assembly GCA_003508835.1. Taxonomy (NCBI): domain Eukaryota; kingdom Metazoa; phylum Chordata; class Mammalia; order Chiroptera; family Pteropodidae; genus Eonycteris; species Eonycteris spelaea. The sequence goes on along the minus strand of PUFA01000033.1, from coordinate 7,516,601 downwards.
TTGCACACAGAATTTCAAAACTTATTGGATGTTGACAAAAATGAAATACTGCCTCAGATGACAGCTGTGAATCATGTAGCCAGTATATACATTTAAATGCAGTAGCATGTAGCTCTCACCATGGACGGTTAGATTCCCCTCTGTTTTTAAACTGGGTTAAATGATATCATTATCCATATTTACAAGGAGTTGCATTATTGAGCCAGAAACAGGGGATTTACAGGACCACTGAGCCATTTTGGTAACTGTGCTGTTTATGAAGTGATCACAAGCTTCGTCCAGTGCAGCCACAAAACTCGCAGCGTTGTGGAACACGGACGTGACCAGGGTGTTGTATTTTTTATGAACGTCCAATACTGTCTGTACATACATTTTGGGGTAATTTAAAGCAGCTTCTCCATACTTTTCAATTGCTAAAAAATCTTGATTATAAATGTGTTTTTTTTTAATTCTCCTAGGCCATACCGGATTCTAGACAGAAGATTATACATGTGACCCAAATCTTCATTTTTGTAAACATTCAATAAGTTCTGAAATTCTGTGTGAAAAATTTCCAAATGCTTCTCAAAGAGCACTGCTCACACTTCCTTGCTAGTTAGTCTTGGGTGTTTCAGTGAAGATAGACCTGCATTCTTTGCTGTTACTCGAGCTAACGAGCCTCTACATTTTTCATATATTCAGTAACTGGATTCTGCTGCAAGAATTCAGTACTCTCACTGGCATAAAAACTCTCTGCATCAGCTAAAAACTGAGACTCCAAGGATTCTTTATACTCTGTTAACATAGGGCCCTTTGCAAATACATCATCTTCCTTCAGCCCCAATTCCACATAAGACTGTACGATTCCACTAATCAGTCTTGTGTTTATGGTTGCATCATTTCTGTTTAAATCAGTTTTAAAAAAGCATTTGTTACCTATTTATTCAGTGTCCTGAATAAAATAATCTCTCTAAGTCACCAATGCAAGAGAATAGATTTCATTTATTCCTTTCCATTCTTCATCATATTCATGGTCAAACCTATGTCTATTGAGGTTACACAAATTCCGTTTAGCACTTTGCTTGAAAATCGGTAATCCTGTTGAGTATAGAACTTTAGTGCATTCTCGTCCATCAAATCTTCTTTATCCTTAAGAAGATTTGTCACATAATTCTTCAAAAATTCTTTAAGTTGTTTGTATAAGTCCAAGCCAACAAACTGAACTCCCCATTTTCAATTTAGAAAGAGGGATGCCAGCCCCTCACGCTTGTTTTGACTTGTGAACACTCATGCAGTAGTTATAAACATGAGCGTTGAGTTCTGTGTATTTGGATTTTGCCATACTTTGTCTAGTTGCACATGTTGGATTCCACCTCTGATCTGGTCGTTCCAAATCTGGTTAAGGTGGATCCGCCTCAGTTAATGGGGATTCTGACTCCTGTTTGATGACACTGTGAATATATTCTGAAGTTGTTCACTGCAGCAATCTTTATTCAAAGTATAGGTAATTTTTCATTAAATGAAAATATACAGTATAATTCCAAATCTATTGACAATAGTTCAGCAAGAATGTCCTTTAACACCTTCACTGCTGTGGGGGAGAAGCTGGTGGAGGAGGGCTGGGTGGTACCACTGTCAGAGCCCTGAGTAACTGAGATGGTAATCTCCCACCAGCCCCAGTGCGAGGGGTCCTTTAAGATTGTCTCTTTGTCTTTGATTTTTTAAAGTTTGAATATGACATGCTTAGGTATAGAGTTTTGGGTATTTATCCTGCTTAGTGTTTACTGAGCTTCCTATATCTGTGATTTGGTATCTGTAATTTAAAACAATTCTCAGCCGTTATTATTTCAAAAATGTCTCCTCTTTCTGGATTCCCACTATACACATGTTATCCCATAGTTATTGGATATTTTATTCCATCTTTTTTCTTTGCATTTCAGTTTTGGAGGTGCCTGGTGACATATTTTCAAGTGCCTGTTTTTTTCTCAGCTGTCTTCAATCTGATAATGAGCCCATTAAGGCATTCTTCATTTCTATTACAATCTTTTGATCTCTGCCATTTCCTTTGGATTCTCTTTTAGAATTCCCATTTCTCTGCTTGCATACATTACCTATCTGTCCCTGCATGTAGTCCATTTTTTTCTAGTAGAGCCCTTAGCATATTAATCATAGTTATCTCAAATATCTACTGTGATAATTTCAAACTCTCTACTATATCAGGTTTTGGTTCTGATGCTTGCTTTTCCTCTATAGAGTGTGTTTTTTGTTATTGTTTTGTTTGTTTGTTTGACCATAACTTGTAATTTTTGTAAAAAGCCAGACATGACTATCAGCTAAAAAGGAACTGAGGTAGATAGGCTTTCAGTGTGAGGTGTTATGTCTTTCTGTCTAGGGCTTAGGTTATATTTATGTTTGCTGTAGCTATAGTCCTGAGGCTAAAACTTACTTTATTGTTCATGTTTTTGCCTTCCTGTGGTTTGGAGTTTTTATACAGGAGACCTGATGATATGGTGATAAGACAGGGGAGAGGAAACTTGATCTACAGACCCATGATTAGATCCCATTCTTTTAGTGAACCTGAGTTGAGCATTTCTCTTTTCTTGTATCAAAGGCTAGGGGATGCTTGAGTTGGGTACTTCATTTTCCCCTGGTTGGATAAGCTCTAGTAAAATCATATTCACTTAGGCTCTGGTAAGATAGTTTCCTTGAGGCCTGACCTTGTTGACAAAAGAGAGCTCTGGAAATATTTCAGATTGTTTACTTTCCCCTCCCCCTGCTGGAAGCATGAGGTAATTTTTTTTCTCAAATTTTCACGGTTGGAACCTGATAGGGCAACTGAGTGTGGGCCCACCCCCCACCAAGAATGAGCCACCTCTGCATTTTTAATTCTCACTGTGTCTCTAGCAATTCATCAATTATGAAGTCCTCCCACTGGTATGGGCTCTGGGTGTGATAATCTGCTTCTGAGTTTGTTTCCGGTAAGTGTGATTTGCTGCTCCTGCCTCTTCATTTTCAGGATAGCAGTTAGACCTCTGACCTCAATTCCCTAATGTATCTAAGAAGAGTTGTTGATATTCAGTTTTCCCAGAACTTTTTATATCTGGACGAGAGTGATAACTTCCAAGGTCTTTTACATGTTGGACCAGAAATCATAAGTCAGCTGGCCCATATTAAATATTTAACAAATATTGTGTCTCTTCTTATTTTATCATATATATGAAATATAGTTATTTTGTTGATGCTAGTCTAGCCTATTTTTGCTTTAAAGAAAATTCTTCTATCTGACATAGCTTGGTAAAAAAAAAATTAGATATGCCTAACAGGTCATAATTAGATGCATTTTTGCCTCACATGTATTAAAATGTGTATTTTGTTATTAGAAGAATGAAGTGAAAAAGCATATACAGTTTGTTTGTGTGGGAATTCTTGATCTTCACTCTGTAAGAAAATGTCTAATTATTTGAAAAGCACCATTAGCACAACTAGTGCCTGCATAAACTAAATAAGTCGGAAACTAGAACCCAGTATACAAAAGCTATTGTTCATTATGGAAAACTCTTTTGCCAAATAAGAAGATCTTTGTATCTCGAAGTACAAGTTTATACTCAGACACGTTTCTCCTCTCACACAATTGGAGGAGTGCAATAAAATTCTTTATATTTTGCTTATATTTCTTATTTATTTTTGATAAGTTTACTCTCTATAATTTGTGACATGTCTTTACCTTTCATCTTATAGTTATGTTTTCTAATTCTGAGATATTATCCAAAGTCTACATTCTCAGTTCAGAGTTAAAAGAAAAAAGAAATCCCTAAATCTCACTTGGTGAAAAGCAGCAGGTGCTGTGTTCTTTGCTAAACTCATTCTTCTCTTGAGGGACCGAGGATTCTGTCTCAAATCTCATGATGCCTTATTTCTGCCTAATCAGTAAACATGGTTTTTACTGATGTGTGTGTTCCAATAAAACCAGGTCACAGTGTGTGCACTCAAGATTGCTATCATATGTCAAGTATCTTTAGCATAGAATTATGCTTGAATTGATAGCTCTATTAAGCTGATGCACTAATTTTCTTCACAATTAAACCTCTCTTCTCATTTTGTAAGCATCCATTTCATTGAGAGAAGCCTGCCGCATTTAAGTCTGTCATTTGACCTCTTATTGTTTATTGAAATGATATTAAATTATTTCGTAAACAACCTATTTTGGTCTTCTTTGTACTGATAGGGCGAAAATACGTCATCTCTTTGAATTCCATGTATGTCCTAACGAATAAAATGTCCTCCTTATTTCAGGGCTGTCAGTTCTGTTTTTAAAATGTAGTAGAAAAATAGGCTGTGTGAATCCAATGTATCTTTCTGGTGAAAGCCTCCTGAGGCATCTGTTCTAAGACCAAGGAAACGCTTGAAGGCTTAAAATCTGATTTTTTTTCGGACAGCTGAACTGATTTAACTAAACAGTCTTACAAGAAAGGATGGAGAAAAACATCTTTAAAGCATTTGGTCAACATTTGAAAAAGAAATTGGATATTTTCCCCTTAGTTTCATAGCAGTATATGACATCAATTGTGACAATGTATTCCGATTCAGTAGGGATAGACGCAAGCACTGGAAAGCTTATTTCTTTATTTATAAGGGCAAATGATACAAATGAATATTAATTAACATACTTAACATGTATACTGGTGTGCACAATATATACTTATTCATGTGTTATAAATGTATGTGCTCTATATTTTGATTGATGTGTTATAAATATATGTGCTATGTATTTTGATTGAGAAATAGTCTTGAAAACTAAAGGCTATAGGTGAGTAAACAAATAATTTAGTTTGGTATTTAAATAAAACCAAAAACTAATTGAGTTTTCAAAATATGAAAATATCTTAATAAGAAAAAAGAACAATGCAGATAATTATTTTATAAATGCTTATAAAAATTTGGCTTTTTCTGGTTGTATAATTGACATAGAAATAAATTAGTTTTAGTTTTTTTTTCATAAAAATGCACTATGCCATGAGACTAGATAATATGGAATGAGATTGTTCCTCTTAATTTTAGAGCAGAGGAAAGAATAAACTATACGAAGAGGAGAAGAAGATGAGGCAGCAATAGGGAGAGGAGAAATAGAAGAAAACCATGCAATTTATAAAGAGAGGAAGAATTTCTGAGACTGTTTTGTGATTTAGTACATGGACTCCCACTTTTGGTTGGATTGGGTGATCCATTGTATTCCCGCTACTTTCCTTCAGTTGAACAACTACTTTCAGCTGGATCATTGCCACCTTGTTCCTATGACAGGTCAAGGGAGGACTCGAAGACCTATAAGTGCTAAGCTATGATTTTAATAGGGCCAGGCTTAGGATTCTGAAGGAATGAGTAGAGGAAAGATAATTGATACTTCAGTGGATCATAACTGCCACTGTGTCTTATTAAAACTACATCCTCATAAACTGAATCAATTGGCCAAAGATATATATATTTTTTGTTTTCACTTTTCTTCCATTAAGATTTTTTTTTTCTAAGATAAAGCTAGAATTTAAAAAACTTATTAAATACAGAATGATGGCTGTTTTGGCCGGAAAAAAAAAGGTTTTCCAAATAGGAAATCAAGATGATACTTAATCTAATAATAAAACATAAGAATTTTCATGGAAAGGCTAGCTGTAAATTAATAGACATTATAGGTATTACATAATGCCAAAATACCAGTAACATATTAGCAAAAGGATCCAAACTGGTTATTTTGCCCTTGTAGCCAATAATCTCATCCATTTTTTTTTAGATATTTGATTTGCAAACATGTGTCAAAATATTGTACGATGTCTATGTAACTAAGAGAAAAACTTAGCATTAATTGAATGCCTACATAATCTCATTAAATCCAAGCAACAACTTTACCTGGTTAAGTGGTATTATTATTCCTGATCTTTTTTTTTTTCAGAGGAACCTACAGAAATGGTTTCTAGTGAAGCTAGATTCCAAGGCTTGCACCATATGGCTGTCGGTTTTGATTTCCATTGCACCAGATGAGAAATATTACATTATAAATAAAAGATTTTAAGATGTTTGCTTTTCATTTTATATAAATAACAAAAAAATAAATAATAAAAGTAAACACATACAGAAGGTTTTGAAAGAATATTGTTTGGGGGAGTACAGATCAGCCCAATATGTCCAATAAATTCTTTTAAATAGGCTGTTCCATAGTCACAGACATAGGTCACTTTATCAGACAATTACCTGACTGTCCAACAAAACCACCTTCTTAAACATTCCAATATGTTGCTAAGAAAAAGATATGAAGTGTGATGTTAAGTATTAAAATACTTAAAAGCATGCCTGTACTTCTTTGGTGAATGGACGTGCCATTAATGAAGGTATATAAACTTCAGAAAATAAGAGCAGAGTGTGTGAGGAGAGATTTACTTCAAGTAAAATCCTTTGCCCTTAAAGGGTTAAATGTTAACAAAGTTAAAAAGCAGAAATCAGGCTCCTATTAGTCTTGAACACTAATCTTGTTGACGGCTGAAGTGTTTCCTTATTTTATCCATATTTATTATATTGAAGGTGGGTTATATGGTGGTGACTAATGACCAAACATCTGGACCTAGTGACCCTTAAAATCCTCCAGCCATTGCTGTTCACAATTAAATAACACATGAACTAAAATGATATTTTGGCTTGACCAGGACAAATTAGTGTGGCAAAGCTAAAGAAATAGCCTTACTTTTACCCTTACAGATATCGTAGCCTATAGACATTTTAAAATTAAAAAAGAAAAAATGCGTTAGGACTTGCACATCTTGTTATCATTACAGAAGTTACAAAAGTAAAATGGATACTTTCAGAAGAAAATGATAACTATTTTGGTGCATTGATCATTCTGGATATGAAGAACATTTGTTTCAGAAGTTTTACCTCCCAGAATTTTGATTGAGCTGTGGGAAATGGGATTACTTTAGGTTAAATAATTGGCAAACCTCATTTCCAGAGTAATTAATTTTATCTACAGACAGATAGCTAAAGGGAAGAGAAAGCAAATGTCATCATCATCATAAGAATTATTCATTAAGGATGAATAAGACTGTCTTCTAGCAGATAGAAAGGCAAAAGAGGCAACGGATAATAATGGTCAACAACAATATAGTTGAAATTGTCAGATACAAACACAAGAAAATGAGTTACATAGAATCGCTGAGGTTGTATGAGTACCCAGTGGAAGGGTCTCAATGACAGCTTTGTTTGAGTTCTACAGATTTTGTCTTTTTTCTCTCTGGCCAACAGAAGAGATGAAGTGCTTCTGGGGAAAGGTTGGCAAAGGAGTGGATTGTGACCCTTGTGACTAAGTCCATGAAAGATGAAGCCTTCGTGATTTGACTTTGATATTAAATTCAAATGTATCTCCCATTGAATTATGACAGATCTCTAACTAGATGGTATAAAATCTGGGTTGGAGAAAATTCACCAATCATATTGAGAGCCTCCACTGATGAACTGCCTCCTAATCTAAAATAAGATCACAAAAATAGATACGGAACACAAACTAACAATAATCAGCCCTGAAACTTTGTGGTAGTCTGAAGTAAACACCAAGAGGATTCAGATAAGGAAGTAAAAGAATCATGGGGAATTCATATAAACTATATCCGGAGAAAATATTGATATAACTACCTATTTTAAACATGGGAAAGGTGAAAATAGATCCCCTGACCACTATGGGAAAAAATGTTACCACGATTTTAAGAACATAAAATGCAACACAAGCTTAAAAACTCTTTCTTATAGAATTCATGTAAGATATTGGTAAAGATTTTCTAAAAAAATACTTTCAAATCCAAAAGAAATGCTAAGCAACTTGAAATCTGATATTGGACAACAGGATAACAAATAAGTCATTATCAGAAAAGCATAAATATGAATATCTAAAACCTAAAATAATGAAATAGAAAAGATAATGTTTTTAAAGTAGTTAAAGGTAGTTTATATTGGGTACAGAATTAAAACTAAACACAGAAAACTAACATTCCTGAACTAGCGAATGAATCGTTATACAGCAAAGAGCAATCATGTGTATAAAACAAGAACGGTAGATTCTCAGATAAATCTATAGAAACTTAGTAGAAATAATAGAGTAACTCAAGTAATTTTATATCCTATGAAAAATATACAAACAAAATGATAGGGATGTATATAGTCATTAATAAGGTTGATCCAAATTGTGTATATATATATTTACATACCATGGTAATAGAGTAAAATTTTTCAAGTTACTTTACATTTTCAAAAAAGTAGTATATTTTAGACAATAAATTCTAAAAAGCGGTATAGAATAAATAGTATGTGACATGTGCAGACACACATATGTGTGTGTATTTAATATGCAGAATAGATAGAAATGATAAATAAAATAGATAGATAAAAAATATATGAGAAAGAGCTAAATGTGAGCTCATATGAATAATGCAAAGCTTTACACATTAATGCTACTTATTTTAATATAAGATAAACCTAAAAAATTAAACATTTAATAGCACAAGGTAGACCTGGACCACAAAATGAATCTAAGAATAGTGAAGGGTACAGGTAGAGTTAAAAACAGTACTAAATGAATCAAAAAATAGAACAAAGTAAAAATAAACTGAAGGGTAATTTTTAAAAGTAAAATAATTTAAAATTAATAAAATTAGAAAACAGAATCACATAATTATTAAAGAACAATAAAAAGGTACAGACATAGAGATAATTTAAACAATCTTTAGAGCATATTTTGCAAAAGCACAAATACTTGTAAAACCCTAAAATAAATGAGTTCTACAATAAAAACCAAAGTACATAAATATCTAAAAAAATATCAAAAACATGACTCTAGAAATGAGAGAAACATTGGACAAACCATGAGCCATGAAAAGAACCATGAGTTAATACTCTCCCAAAGTGGCAGGCTCTGACAATTTTCCAGGTAACTTATTCGTCAGTCCTTGAAGGAATAGACAATGTGGATCTTACTTTGTGTATCCATGACATGGAGACAGTAAATAACTCAGCATAACTCTGATCATAAGTTCATATATAAACAGGTAGATTTTTTTTTTAATTAAAGAAAATGTATATGTGATGGTGTCTTATATAATTCTCCTGTTGTACAATATCAGTTTTTAAATAACAGAATCATATCTAATGGCTCCCTGAAGTTCATCTGACCTAACTGTTGACTTTAAGGTACAGAATTAATACAGGAGCTTTAATTATTTTTCACAGTCTATGCCATTTCTTCCCCATACAGGCTAGCTCAGATTTGTATAACATCAACAGAAAAATGAATCCCAAATGAATACTCCTTTCTTCTCATAGTTTGCATTTAGGGATTACACACACACACACACACACACACACACACACACACACACACACACATCACTGTTTATGAATGTGTACACTGTATATGAATATGAAACTGGTAATTATTACATCAAATTCAAAAGCCAATAAATGAAATTAACAAATGCTTGTTGAATACTAATCCCTCCCTATCTAGTTTACAGTCTATAGGCAATCAACTGGTGAACATTTAAAAACAATATATTCTCAAAAGGCATTTTTTAAGACAGAGATTATGAATTGAGACAGAATTATCAAATTACCAAGAAGTTAATATTAAGAGGAAATTATGAATTTCCAAAATTTTAAATAACTGTTCCCAAAGAATTTATTTTGATCAGGTAGTAATCAAACATGTAGAAGAGCACTGTGGTAAGAAAAGCTAAAATTGTTCATGTGAAATAATTTCCAATTTTTGAAATGCAATTATATTTTCTCAATAAATGAGTTAAGCAGACACCATTTGTTGATAAGCATCAGATGGGAGAATGGAGTGGTTGCCATAGTCAGAAAGTAAATCAATCATAGGTTTGAAAATAGAATCCACATGTGCATACTTGCAGAGCTGGTTGAGCCACTAGCCAACACTCTCTCATCACGCTATATTAGGTCCGTTCCTGTCCGTTCCAGGGGAAGATTGTTAATGGTGAGTCTGATTAGACCATGAAACCCAGTTCCAAGGAAACTGACAGAGATGCCATCTCATTTGGCATTTAAAATAACTTTACGACCTGAATGATATCATTTAGTGTTAAGAAGTAAATAGAGAGTTTGATTATCCTGAGATATTAACTAAAGCATCCAACCTGAGTAACTCACCTTAATGAGTTTTTGAGGAATCATGACCCGCTATGACCCAGCACCATGGAATACAATAATTTGAAAATAATTATTTTTCACTTGAGAGATATTTGTTTGTTTTGGTAGAAGGGCAGCAAAATGTTCACATACTGAGACTAAGGCAAGAAATATATTTTATCTTATATTCATAGGCTATATTTCATTTGTTTACTTTTTTATTAATTCCTTCATTCCTTCCCTTTTTAATTAAACAAACATAGTAACTACTTTGTCCCAAGTCCTAGAATAGAAGAGGTAATTTCTATATCACGGTATAGTGAGAAAGACAGACATGATGTATTAATGCAGACTTTTCAAGTTGCAAATGATGAAAACTCAACCTGAACTAGCTTAGAGTAGTGTCCATTAGCTAGAGTAGCTGAAATAACTAGGGGTACAAATAGCTTTGGCCAAAACTAAATCCAGGTGCTCAAATAATATTTTTAGGGTTCATCTTCTTCCTCTTGACTTTTTGGTTGTTTATTTTTTTAATGACTATATTCTCAGGCATACTTCCAATGAGTCGCACAAATATGACCTGCAAACTTAAGTGATGCTAATCATTATCTCAGTAAAGAGACCTTTTTTTTCAAGTGTCCATATCAATTTTAAAGTGAAATCTGTTTTTTACTACTTGGGTCATTTGTTCTTCCTGAGTCAATCATTGTGGCTGGAAGAATTTAGTATTATGATTGGCTTTGATCTGGGTTGCATGTGTATCCTGCAAGTAAGAAGGTAAAGCCGGTTCCTCCTGAGCCACAGGGACTAAAATGCATAAAAATAATTTTCAAAAAATTATCTAGAAAGAGAAATATGATGTCCATTATGGACACTTTAGAAGAAATATTTATGTAACATAGGTGTTATTTTAGAAATAGATTAACTCAGAGCATAAAGAAAGTGGTGTCCATTATTCTAGAGGGATGGAAAGGGTTAAGAGAGGCTTAAGAAAGTAGATAACTTTTGGCCTGAGTTTTGAAATCTAAAGAAGATGTTTAAATTTGGACAAAAATAGTAAGCCATGACAGCAAGAAGAGAACAAAATGAGTGAAAGTATATAGATCTTAAACAGCCTGTGTAGTTATTTGTTATGAACTCAAGTGGTAAAGCTTTAATCCAAAAACAGATTAATTACTATGTAACTGTGTCTAGATCATAGTAGTTATTCAATAAAACTTTATTGAGTGAATAAAAGTTGAGTGATTTTCAAATCAAATTGGGAAGCATCAAATATGAAATTAGGAAGGAAGTAGAGTAAACTTTTTTCCACCTTTGGGTATTTGCTAGTTACAATGATGCTTTTTGCAAAATAAAAAGGTGAGTACTTGGAAGAATTTGAGGTTTAGTGACACTACTTTTGCTGCTGAGCAAGCTGCTGGAAGAAAATGTGGATAATATAAGCTAATGCCAGTTATTTCTTTGGCATCTAGCAGGACATTTAGATAAAGTATTCTACTTGAAAGAAAACAATAATTTTAGATGACTCAGAATGCTAGTAGGGTCTAAGAAGCTGTTTGGTGATGCCAAATGTTAATTTTATTTTCCTACTGAGTTAATTTTTAGCCCAAATAGAATTTTTCCCAATGTTCTTCAGCCTTTTGACCATAGTTTCCTACTGTTTTCTCTCTTCTTCCCTTCAGCACCTCAGCTTTTTCCAATTCTGCATCAAGTCCCCTAGTTCTCAACTTAGTCCTTAGAAGAAATGCTCTTGTAATAATGAAGACTCTAGGCAATGCTCCTTGAAGCCAAATAGCAGTGACTTACTGGAAGAGACTGCTTTGCTGGAACAGACTAAATATTTCACAGATTTCCAAGTGGAGATCACAAAAGCTAAATAAATCTTGCCTTTGCTAGTATTTCCCTCCTCTTACCAAAGGTACCTTTTCCCCTAATCTTATCTTACCATCATGGGTGAAAAAGAAGAAAAATAAAAATGAGAAGAGAGAGTATCTTGAACTTCTGTGTTTCAAGATTAAGAAATGTATGTGTTTTATAAGAACTCTGGTGAATTAAAAGCATATTCTCCTCTATATTTATTAGTCATCTTCTATTCTATCATGGGTATATATATGGTCCTAAAATTATCATATGTTATTATTTAATCTCCATTTAAAAAACATATTATTTAAAAACTCTCTTCTAATATTAGATTTTTTCAATATTCTATTAAAATGTATGTGTCCTCATTAACATAACTAAAATATTTCCTCATTGCGCCTATGAGCAGAGTGAGAAAATGAACTAAATAAAAAAAAAATTTACATATATAAATAAATAAAATTTCCAGCTCCTTTGTTTGGACGAGGTAAATGCAGTGTTAAACAATCACATATCCCAAGTCTCTAGGCAGGCTGTGCATGACGAGAAAAACAGTGAGAGACTTACATAAGTGTTTGGAATTAACAGTGTCCTTTTTGAGTTGAAATATAAAGCCAAGGTAAAGGCAATATGCCTCATGGTTATGGCATTGGGATTTAAATGAACACCAAATACATTTGATTTACAGTTTCTCCATTGTTCTACTAGTTTTACTTTGGACAAATCACTTAATTTTCTGAAATTCATTTCTCTTATCAGTAAAATAGTAATAAATTATCAGGGCAATTGTGAAAACTAAATGAGAAAACGTATGTGAACTACATTGCATTAGATCTTGTACATAATAAATAGGCACTCTGCAACTATAACTACTATTTGAGAAATCTGCCTTTGAGGAAACAGGATGGAACTCAGGTTATAACAAAATCAAATGAAGGTAACAGTATGTGTAAATACAGAAGGTGTTGGTTAGAAAAGCAGTTTTTCAGTCATAGATGTTTTGAGAAGGAACTTCACTGGCAATGCTCATTTAGTTATGTCCAGTGGAGAGGAGATAAGGATATGAACTGTTTAGTCAGGAGGTTGTTATGTTTGATGTGGAGGTGAACACATTTGATGGCCCTAGAGCAATTCTGGTACACATTGGATGATCTCTCAGTCATTTTCAAATGCAAACTGGTGTCAGGAGAGTTGTCTAAGGTGCTTTTAAAATAACAATTTCCATGCCCCACTCAATATCTCCAGAATATGGCTAGATAGCTAATTCATATTTTTAGCAAGCTCCCTAGCTGTCTTAGATATACATTCTAGTATAGAGAATATGAGTAATTTCCTCTGTTCTGATTTTATGCTTATTACCTCAAGTTATGGTTTGGTTTCCAGTACCAGTCTCCTACAGAAAGAAAATGAACTAGTCACACGGGCAATTTTTCAGTTTTCAGTACAACAGTCTTTCTTATAAATTGATAACTGTAAGTCTGGCTTATCCAGAGTTTATTGTGAGCTACATAAATATCTTTGCTATAGACCACTTCGGGTGTGTTGACCAAATAAAGTTTCTACACTTCCCAATTATGAGTATCAGAGAACTCTCTTAGGGAACTGTCAGACTGTGAAGACTCAGTGAGTCGCAGAGCTGGCAGACCCAGTCTCACTACAGCTGCCTTCTCTCCAAAGACCAACAGTGCTGGTCCTAGTGGCTCTGTGTTCCGTGTTTATAAACACATTGTGCTTTGGGTTACTGGTAGGGGTCACCAAGTATTAGAGTCCACAGGGCGACCCACTCATTCTGTGACTAAGTTCCCTCACAAAATATTGTAAGAGATTTTAGAAATGAAGGCTCCTGAATGAATATTACAAGATTTGCCATCTTCTTTTTGTCCCTAAAGTAGCCCTTGTGTGGTGCCTGACCAGTTAGCTGAGAGGTGGAACTTTATTTCACAGGGTCAGCTTTACAATATCAGATCTTGGTGATCGGATTAGAAGTTCCAGATATAAATTGTCTTACTTAGGAGAAAAAGGGGAATTCTTCCTCCCACATGTTTTTGTGTGCTTTTTTTTTTTTTTTTTTGTTATTTTTCAACAAGGGACTCAAGACCATTAAATAATACTTAAAAATAATCCTGCTGCATCAGCAAGCAATCATTGTGTTGTCAGCGCAAGGATTTGGATGGACCACATGATTGTGTAGACTGGCGGGGTAAGTTCAGTGTCTTGCACTGACCACTGTAAGCAAGTCTCATGGTATATCTTCACTCTTGAATCTCTAAGAGACTAGGTTTATTCTGAGAAAAGTATCACATGCTTCTCTTTTTATCTGGAAAAAACCATTGTTCTTGTTTTTAATTAAAACCAGATTCCTTTCAGCATGGCAAAAACAACTCCAGAAACTATCAAAATGTAAAGATTATACCATTGTAAATATATTTTTGTCATAAACCCTTGCTAAGTTCCCTAAATTAACTTCGTTATTTCTGGTGTGACAACATATGAAGCTAAACTTACCTCACCCAGTGCTTATTTCTGAAGGGTCAAGCCTCAGTCCTGTATTATCTCATCCTAGTTATAGAAAAAGAATTTTTAAAAGTCTAAGAAGGCCTCTTTCATGAGCATGTAAGGCACCTACCGGCAGGCTGCCAATAATCTCAAAATACCATAGCAAACTGGGCTTCTAAATTTCTTTACCCTTTAAAACTTGCTGTAATGTTCAGTTTAATATATTTTGGGAAGTGTCCCAAACAGAGTGATTTTCCCTTGGATCTGTGTTTTTCTAAGTGAGACCTGAGTGGAGGTTGTTATAAACCAGCTGATAGGAAAGCGAGACAATGCCTCTTCCCCACTGTGCGGTTAAGTGCAGAGAGTAAACCTTGTGCCTCTTGAAGGTTGGCAGTTTGAGGCATGACTGGTAGAAAGAGGTACAGTAGGTCCAAAGTGAAAGCTAATTTAACTCTATTGCTTTTTATGTCAATGGGCACTGAGTTTGTGTTTGTAAACTGTGATTTTATTGGAAGAAAATAAACAGAGGCTTTCAGAACAGTACCATTGACTCTTTCAGCCCTAAGAAGAAAAAGGTGTGTGTGTGTGTGTGGCGTGCACACATATCCAGGCCCTTAACCTCCTTGTTCCCAGGCTGATGCCAAGCATGGGAGGGGTGCTTAACAGTTTTATCAGGGCATGTGTTCAGTCTTCACATGGGGCTGCCTCTGTAATTGCTTCTAAGAACCTTTGAGAAAGGCATTATTAGCTCTATTGCACAGATAAGGCGAAGGAAACCGAGATGACTTGCCTTGGAAGCTGAGTTAGTATTTGACTAATTCTTCTCAACTCCAGTGTTTATATACTTTATCTCTAAACATAGTAAAGACCAAGCCTCTGAAATTAATAAATACTTTACAAAGAGAATTGTATGCGCCAAACTCCAGAATAAAGGAAATACAATTTTTTTCTCTTTAAGATTGTTGGTACCAGAAAATATAGTAGGATGTTTGCAAAAAATTTGTACAATATCTTGGTAACAGAAATCACAACGTAAAACAAGGGTGTTTCCCTTAAAATGTGAATGAATAGAGAAAAATTATATTACTAATTTTCAGATGAATAACAATCCAATTATACATCTTATTAATTAATATGGAGATGCCCTTAGGAAGGTCATAGGTTTAGGAAAATTGAGACAAAATTCCTTAAAATGGAAAATATACATATATTAATATTGCTCTATTATTAAAACATTTATTAAAATTTCAATTGAACATGGATACAGTTTATAATTCCCCTATGTAGAAAATGAACTTAGTACCCAAATACATTAATTTATAGTGAAATAAAAGAGATATGTATATAACATGCAAGCTGTAATTCTTTAAAACTATTTTTAGTATTGAATTGTTTTAAATAATTAAAATTTTTATTTTCTGGTTTTTAATCTTCATAATTCTAATAATCAGCAAAAATTAAAACTAAATTTAAAATTATATTTACAAGTTTATTTGCAATAGCATTATGACCATTTAGTTGTTTTTTTATTATGCCCAGAAAAGCAGCACACAGATATTTCCCTACATGTCTGTTCTCCTGATACTGCCTTGATGGTGGAACTAAAATGCTACTTAAATAAGGAGCAGGTGGCAATTGCGAAAGGAAATGTTCTGTCTGTGTCAAGCTGATGGTGGATCAGGCTCAGCAGTGGTTTAACTGCTTTACTTCCAAGAACACGGAGGTGTCTATCAACTTGTATGAGGTTCTAAACATCTGTTAACTCTATTTTTATCCAACATTTTTATTTGTCTGAAAATACTATCTTTCTCTATTTAAAAAAATATTTTTTTATAAAATCAAAAGATTCTGAATTCAATAATGTTTCACTTACAGGTGGCTTGATTTATTAATTTCATTATTGACTCTACCACTGAAGTCATCCCGTATTACAAAACATTTGTGATTCATTAAAAATTAAAGAAGATAAAAATTTTAAATTAGCATATAATAATAGTAGTTACTAAATGCTATAGGTATATTACCTAAAGGTCACAAGAGCCCAGTAAGATATTATTATCTCAAGTTTAAATTGAGAGAACTGAATTTCAGAGATGATACACACTTAAAAATACTAAAATCAATTACCCAAGGTCACTGAGGCAGAGTTGAGACAAGAATAATTTTTTAAAATTTTGGTTCAGTGCTTTTTATCATACAGAATTATAGAGAAGATCTAAAATATTTAATTAAAAAAACCAAGAAATCCAAAAATAATAATGACTGAATCTAGCCTAGAGATTAAAATATATAATAAACGCATTATGAATAGAACAATATAAAATGGAATTTCTAAGACTTAAGTGTAAGAAATCATATTAAAAATGCATCATTTATAGTAAAAGGAGAAGAAAAGGATGATACAATCTTCACATTTTGTGACATTAATTTATTCGATAATAGTGATCTTTGAGGTCAAGAAGGTCACTGTTGTGATCTCACAACAGTGCAAAGGGCAGAAAACTCTCTCATTTCTCACTGTTCTACCTTTTTGTGTCCTTCTAGATGTTAACAGATGACAATGAACAAGATGGTCCTAAACTCTGGACTGGTGGCTCTGTCTTCAAAACTCTGGACCCGAAGATTTTGGAAAGTAAAGACTGTAGATACAAGATAGAGGAGACACAAAAGAATTCAAGTATCACAGAGTGGAGTGTTAAAGTGATTCAGTAAAGATGAACTCTAGACTCTTGCTAAGGACTAAAAAAGAACTCGACTTTGTTCTTTCCTTTCCCCACGATTTACTCTTTTTCTCAGTTTACTTTGCCTCTTCCCTCTCCTCTTTCCATTCCACTTCCTCTCTCTTGCAACTGTAGAATACTATGGTTGCTAATTGTCTGGTGGTATCTGGGGAACAGGGCACACTCTTTTCAGTCCTTTCCTCTCTTCACCGTTAGTGCAACCATATTCCACTGTTCCCCACAGTCTCTATAATGGGAGAAGCAGAGTGCTGGGCACACGGTGGTGAGTTACAGTAGACTTGTGGACATCAGTTGTATCATGTTAACTCATCAGTTGTGTAAGGTACATGGTTATACTCAGAGGTAAGTCCCATAGCTGGCTAATTGAGGTAGCTATCAATAAGTAACAGATGGGCACATTAGTAAGAAATTGCCATACGTAGTTCGTATGTTACCTATATACCTCATATCAGTAAGAGGGAATACACAATTCAAACACTTACTGGCTAATTGACTAAAAAGGCACTTTTAAATAACTATAAAGAGTAATTAGAATGAAAACGTTTAGATACTTTTGAGTTGGGAAAGGCCAGGGTTATTAGCTCCAGCTTACAGATAAGAAGACTGATGCTCAAAGTGGTTGAGACAGTTATCTGGGACCACCGGATATTAAGTTTGAATAAATGAGATTTCCCAATATGACATTTTATTTTTACTTATATTAAATTTGAAATCAGTTTAGATTTCCCAGTTTCCTGTTTATTAATTTGTGTGACACTCGTCCAAATGTCATCATGTCATAGAAACGCGTATCTCAGGAGATATGTACATGTATATCTTGGATCTTACAGCGGTTCTCCTGAGTCATATTTCAAATTGCTCCTACGGTATTGCCACTGAACTGTCTTGCCACTACATCCAATTTCTCAAATCCTAACTACATCATACCTCTAACAGGTACTATTAGTCTAGTCATCTGAAAGAGACTAGAAATTTGGAGTCATCTTTTAGTCATTCTGCCTCCTTCATCGTATGATTATGAACCAGCCCCCAGAGTTATCGTCCCTTCATCTTCGCTTTCCCTGCTTGATTCCCACAGCTACCTCACTACTCGGGGCTTTCATCACTTCAGACTTAAATTACTGAAAAAGCCTTGAGAAGACTCCCTTGCCTACACTCTATCATCCACAGCTCTGGCCTCAGATCAGTGGCCTGTCAATATTCACAGCCACTAGCTAGTCAAAACACTTCTGGAATTCTGAGTCTTTCTAATCTAAGTCTTTTTCCTAGGACCGTCTAACATTACTCTCAGCTCGAGGGAGGCCATTTCCCATCCACCTTCCTACACAAATCACCTTATTTCTGCTTCAAAATTTCGTCTTGAATAATTTTCTCTTCCTTCCTTTTTACCTCTGTTTTTTTTTTTCTTATTCAAACTGTAATCATGCTTAAAGGCTCAGCTCAAAATCAATGTCCCCATCTTCTATGATTAAGAAAGTTTGTAATTATTTTTCTATTTCCTGAATTCATATGATTTTCATCAGTATCATATGCTCTTATCTTTCATTGTGCTCTATCTTACCAAAGCTACTAGAAATACTTAGAGAACTAATACCACTTGTACTTTTCATAACATCAAAACAATTGAAGGCACATAAAAGTTATATTTTACTAATCAACTGACTGATTCATTAAACATGCATTATTATTTTTATAAGCAGAAAAAGCTGACAAGGTATCCCTCAGTATCAAATATCTCAAGGAGGTTAGTAAATCCTTTAGCTTTTACAAATCTAATAATTTTGGTTTTATTTATATACTTATTCTAAGCCAAATATTCTGAATATTCTAACAAGAAAAAAATATCAGATTAGGAAGCATCCTTTATTTCAAGGACCTGAGATTTACATGCAGAATCATATGTTGAAATTCAATGCTATTTCAAAATATATTAAAATTCTATGCCTGAGTGGCATCCTCTTTCTAGTTGCCTTACCCAAATTGAAATATCAAAATGGGTGAGCATCAGAATACATATAAATGCCTGAATTTATTTTGTTTTGTTTTGTTTTCCTGTCAGCAGTATAATTTCACAAACCAAAAAGCTGGAAGATACAAAGCTCTTAGGTATCCTTGGACTTAAATAGAAACACATCTAATTCAAGTTTTTGCCATTACTGCCACTTATTCAAAATCTTTGCAAGGAAAGGCTGAAAAGAAACAAGTTATTCTAGTAAAATGAAACTGTGCATAAAATCCCCAGCAGTCCAAAACTGGGCTTTCTGGACTTTTTCACGAATTACAACTGCAAGTTTAACAGCCAGCTTTGGGGACTTCAATGCACCAGGTAGGGGATATTGTTCCATAGAATAATTGCTCTCTAGGGAAAAGGCATTTCGGTGACTTTCATGTTATAAGGCAGCACGAGCCAGTGGGTCATTAATCATTAGTGAGTGTCACTGAAGAGTTTAAATATAAAGAAAAAGGCTAATGACATTAAATATCAGAGGGAAAAAACAATTGTGCAAATGTTCACGATAATCTGACTTACGAACACTGAAGTTTCAAACCTATATATATATATATACACACACATATGCAAATATCACTCTAAAAGAAATGTGATAAAAGAAACTTGAAGACCAATTCATTACATTGAATAAAAAATTATGTCTTCACAGCAGATTCTTTTGGGGTATGTGTAGGAGAATAGCAGAGTAGATGGAAATGGGGCAATGCTTTAATAGTCTGAAATAAAAAATGTACCACCTATCTTTGATTTGGTTATTCTTTAAAGTTCAGGTTTTTAAAAAATTTCTTAAATGTATCATTTAAGAATAAGAGAAGCAATTTGTGATAAAGGGAAGTATATAGCTAAAAATTAAAATAAGGTAAAAATTCGAATAAGGCAAAGACATACTGATTAGAGAAAAAACATCCCCCCCCCAAATCTTAGCTTAAAGATAACTACTATAGGTATGAGCAATTTTACTCTCAAACTTCCTAACAGCTAAGCAAAAAGAGAAAAAGAATAAATTATCACATAGGAAGTATAATAGAATATTAGGAAAACAAATTTTCTCTTAGCACTAATTATTAGGACTTTTTTTCATAAGTGACATTAGACAGTGTTGTTTCAGTTAGTCTTCAGTTTCAAATTACTCAAGTTATCACCTCTGGGTAACTTGAAAACATTTATTGAAAAGATATTGAGGGAGCTCCCAGAATCAAAGGGAAAGTTGAAAAACCAGGTTTGGACCCAAGAGTAACCAGGCTTTTTAGAGTCTCAGTAGCTGGAAAAGTCTGACAACCTCTCCCAGGCAACAGTAAGTTTCACTTTCCTGTTGTCTGTTATAGTAGCAAGGTGACAGTGTCTCAGTAGCAGAAAGGATTTGACAGTTCCTCCCCAGCACTACTATGCTAATGAATTAGCCTAACTTTTCCCTTGCCCTGGCTTCTTTACCTTGTAACAGTCACTTGATATCTCGAATTGCTTTCCTCCTCTTGCCATCATTTTCTACCCCTACCCCTTCCCACTGTGTCAATGGCCAGTAGATCTTGTTAGATCAAAATAAATATGGTCAAGCAAATTTTTCTGAGAGAAGAGGAAATATTGAATTGAAATAAATGTGAAATTTAAGGATCCGATGAGATAACATATCACTTAACCCAGAGACAGAATCTTTTAGGAGAAAATGAAGTCCTTTAAATGGGAATCTTCTCTCCTCCTCACCTTCCGACCAGAGTGCAAGGTAAAAGGAGAGGGAAGGAGGTGGGAGTAAACCTATCTTCTTCGAGGAAGTAGAAATATAAACAGCCATCCTTAAAAAGCAAAATATGCCATTTTTAAAAAAATGGGTTCATATTTGTAAGATGTTCAGTATTTAAAGTCTTGTGAAAGAGTGATTGGCTGAGCTTGGGTGACACACAAACACACACAATTGCATTGGACAGGAAGAGGAAGGACCCTCCCAGGATCCTAGTGGGAAAGTAGGCATCTGAATTTACAGTCCCACCAAGGTCACTAATTGTGGGTGGCAATTTCTCAAAAGGAAATTAGTGTTCTCTTAAAAGAGGGGAAATTAATTGCTGGCTGATCAGACCAAACTGACCAATGTCTGATACAGGTGGCAGTGGCAACTGCAGCAGTATCCTATCTGACATTTAATGAGTGCTTATTTTCTGCCAGGCACTGTTTTAGGTACTTTACAGTTGTGCACTCTCACAATCTCCCTGTGAAGATGGTACACTCAATGACAACTGTACTTAATAAATAAGTGCCGAAGACACCCGGATGGTCAGTGTCGGAACTAGGATTCAAACCTGACTTCAGGACTCATGCACGTTCTTAATCCCTGTGGGCACCCTCGACGGCCATTTAAAAACACATGCGGAACTCTCTTCACACAGCTGCTTCCCATAAAAATGAGTGAAAATCAGATCTTCTTGAACACACTGGGTATACAATAAAATGTATTTTGAAAATACATGTTAAATATATTACTATAAAATAAAATATATTGATACTCTAGTATCAATTTCATACTGAAAATAAGGCTAAATAAAAACCTGTAGATTAAGGACAATATCATTTTACAAAAAAATAAGAAAGGCCTTTTGTTATGGTAGAGAGTTTGAAAATGCTTTTTTCTGTATGTTTTGATAAATGTATCTTCCTAATGTAGATAGCGTAATTTAATTTTTTTACTATTTGTATATTTTAAAAAACAAAAATAATAAGTAATCTATTGCCAATGATTTTATCTAAATTTACATATTGCCTAATTTAAAAGAAAAAGGATTTGTCACTAATACCAATTCCTCTGCTAGTCCCATTTCCTAGATGAAACAGTTTAAGGTGTAAGTTTTAAAAAATGCATATTTACAAGAAGTAGGCAGATAGATTCTCTAACAGCTATGATACATTTGGGGCCCAGAATTAGAGCCAAATCATAGAGAAAGCTATCAATTGATTGAACTTTCCTATCACCGAATCTTAAATGTCTTTTATATTTTTCTCAAACACAATGATGATAAAATTATTTAAGAGTGGCAAGGATAAGAAATTGAAAAATATATCCTACTTTATCCCAATTTCTGTCACTGCTCTGCATCCTTAATTTCATAAACTTTTTGCCTCACCTTAATTAATGAATAGACAATCAAAGATAACTAGAGAGTTGCAGGGAAAAGCAACTTGAAAATAAGAGAATAAGGGAAACATTAAGAAGAGTAAAATTGACCTAAGAAGAAAGAGTGGGCTTAGGGCCAGGAACAACCACATAATCTGTGGGGTCTAGTAAAAAAAAAAAAAAAATTGGGTACCTTTGTTCAAAAATTAAAGATTTCAAGATGGCCATAGCAAGCATTAAACCAAGAGAGAGATCTGATCATGGACCCTTGGGAGACTGCAGATTGACTGTTGGTGAAACTTGGATAAATCTTTATGGATTACTCTCACAGAGATTTGAAACGATAATCATTTCCATAAATAAAAATAAGACAAAATGAAAAAAAGAACAAATAGAAAACAAGAAAGAACTCATGAACTTTAAATATTTTTAAAGATAATCCAAACTTCTTTAAAGACCTTCAGTCTTTAAATTTGGCCCCAATTTGCTAATTGGCTTTAGCTTCAGCTTTAGCCTTTGGAAAGTCAAATAGGTGAATCTCAGCTTCCATGTTATTTTTGGAATTTCTGATCTTATTTCTTCAGTGGGAATTGCCATATCAATGCCAGTAAAAGAAACAATCCATGTCATTCAGATTTTTTATTATACTTGAATATTGACTTCCCTTGGAGTGAATAATTAATAGTTAATAATTGAAGTATACACATGTAGTTCTTATTGCAAGTTGAAATTCTGCAATATTTTATGATGACATTGATATTTATGAAAAAATAGTTATTTTCAGAGATTTAAAGTAAGAAGTGAATCAGCAATTAGTTTGAATATTGAACAAAATTTGTTATTTGATTCTGTGGAAATCAGGGTTGCAGCACAGAATGTGAATGTTATAAATATTAAAAACACTTTTGTATATTTATCTTATTGGAAATCTGACACCAATCCTTTGAAATAAGTACAGATAGTTGTGTACATTAGATATTTGAGAATATTGAGGCTCAGGAAAGTCAGATTTGGCCTAGCCACCTAGGTTGTAAATGGAGATAAATGGAACCAAACCAAATTTTGTTGCTCAAAACCCACTGTTTTTTATTTCATACTGTACTGCCTTTTCTGGAGAACCATAGATTATTCATATCTAATGTTATTTTTATAAATAAGTGAGATAAGGTAATTATTCTTCTTTGAATAATTAATAGGGGGACATATTCTTAAGGAAAGTGTAGCACTTGTTCTAAACGAACCATTGAATCAAATGTTTTTATTATCAAAAGATCCCTGAAAAGATTGTTTGAAACTGGATTCCATGGTGTTGTAGGGTATTAGGGACAAAGGAATGTAGGCCAATCTGAAAGATGGAAGAATGCTAGTATACCATCTCTGCTTCAATTAGAGAAAACGAAGTTTTATTTGTCTTAAATATAGGTATAAGAGTAAGGTATCTTTTGAGGGAAGGATTTCATGGCTAAACAAACAGAAAATTTAAAAATAAATAAAATAATGGGAACCCAGGGACACACTGACCTAGATTATTATTATTAAAACTAAGGCCCAGTGTTTTACCTATAGTTCCAGAGACAACAAATGAATAACTGAAATTTTACCATATGTTTAATGATCCCCTCCATATAAATCTTTATGTAATAGCATACTGCCTATAATTTTAATTTTAAACTTCTTTCAACTCATATAATTACTTGAAGAATGCTATTTCTTGCACATCGATGTCAACTATAGTATATTAGATACCAGTATTAATTTTTTAAAAGTAAGCCATGACCACGAGCTTAGGTATAATGGTATTTTTAAAAATTATTTTCAAATACTTCAAGCTTTTCTTGACATCATAATTTCCACAATTCCTATTGTTATGCATTCTCAACAATTCCACTTTGTTTTATATACAGATACCATGATCACAAATCCCTTGGAAAAAAAAAAAAAAGAAAGCCCATTTTACATAGTAAACCATGTGTAAAGACAGATTTAGTTATAAGTGCATAAATCATATATTTGCACCTGCGTAAAAAAGCTGCATTGTACAAATGATTTTTTCTTGCCAAGATGATGTTTAATAGAGCCAAACCTAGCAAAATTGTGGTGTTTTCTATTCCTTTCCTCTTTGTGAAATTTCTTCCATTCTTTGCTAAGCCTATATCCTCCAATACTCATTATCATTTATTAAACTCTTTCTGCACCAGGAATTTTACGTATGTTATTTGTGAAACTCAACACAAGTCTGTGAGACCTTATTAGTTTCCCTATTTTTCAGATGAGGAAAGTGTGGTTCAAGAAATTGCAACAACGAGTCACACCAATAATCTCTATGGTTTCATTGTTACTTTATCACTTCACTTTCTAGAAGACTTCTCCAAACTGACAGAAAACTTGAAATAAACTTTAATATATTTCTGTTAGGATGACTTTGCCTTGAAAATAAAAGTCAAATGTATTTTGGAAATTAATTTGATATTATATTAAAGAGTTGCTGAATATTGTTTTTACTCATATTTAATATCTTTCCTAATTTTTGATATTTTTCAAGATCAAACCTCCAGGAGTAAAAATATTTAACAGTATGTCAACATTTCATGTAATATTATCCAATATTTTTATTTGTAAAAATATTCAATTATTCACACTGCTGAGTTTATTTATGGTGATTATTAACTTTATTGTTAGTGATATTGTTTTAAGTACCTCATATCCTCATTTCCCTGTTGAAAATCTTCACTTCAAATTATTCACATTTTTAGCGTCAAATTATTTATTCAGTTCTATTTTGAATTTATTATAAAAATCAAAAATAATTTTCATGCATCCATATTTGGAGTTTTAGGATAATGGTGTTATGAGTCATGTTTCAGTATTTAATATCTATGTGGAAGAAATAAATGATCCACTTTTCCATAGGTGATGAACCAAGAAAAAAGAGACCTGGAAGGTGAAAGAGAGAGAGATTGGTCATTGGGGTGAGAATGCTGCAGGGCATAAGGCGAAATATAAATGACTAAAATGATCAACAAATTATTTATCCTGGGGATAAGTATATATCACTCTCTATTGTTTTATAGACAAACCTTCTATTTTAATTGTCATATAAATTAATACACTATGCCAGTTTTAATTTTTATTTAATTATATTTGCTTTTTTTTTTTAACTTGGTACATGTTTCTACTGGTCCTATCATGCATGGATACACAGCACTATAATTCATAGGATACTGGAGCAACATGTTTCTCCCTGTTCTAGTTAATGCACTTTGTTCCAAAGAGTCAACTTGAAACCAAAGTAATTCTTAAAACTGTAGTGAGTCTTGAATGTTTCATGATCAGATTCTTTTATTTTAAAATTTCTAATAAATAAATCACTTCCTTTAAGTAAAAAGTCACTCTCTTCCCCCACTCCATTGAAAAAAACCCTCTAAATTAGAAATTTTTAACGTAAAAATGTAGTTAAATTGGTCACCAAGTGTTATTATGCTTCCATTTTAACCTTATAGTTAAACATTACCCACATTTTATCAATTATAGAGATACATGCAGAATATTTTATGAGAGACACTATGGTATTGTAAAATGTGTTCTGGATCATGAATCGGGAAAACAGATTTCTAGTTCTTGCTTGCCAGTTACTGACTGTGCGCAAGTTGCTTCAGCGACCTGGGTTTTAGTTTCCTAACCTATGAAATGCAATAGTTAACTTACATAATTTCTAACCATTCATGCTCTCATATTGTAGTGAATTCATTATTTTCCCCCACCCACTAGGAAAGCACAATGACAAAGAATGATGGAGGAAGACTTTAAAATATAAAATTTTATTTATTTATTTTAAACATGTTTAAATAAAAATTAAACAAATATTATGGTCTTCAGAACAAATCTCTCATCTCTCTGTCATCTATAAACTTTAGGCATTAAATAAATTCTCTGTGTGTGTGTTCTTTGGTAGACTGGTAACTATTAACTTAATGTGACATTTCCTTCTTATTTTTCTTTTCAGAGAAAAGAAATCGAATTGAAAATTAAACATTATAACTCTAATTATTTCATTCTCGGTAACTGCATAAAATGGTTTACAAATGAGATTAGTATGTATTTGAGAGAGAAATTTGCAGGTTAACCTTCTTGATATTAGTTAATTGCAACCTTCTGTGGGTCTATAGCAACCTTATTTCCAGGGTTAGAGCCAGTTTTTTGCATTAGTTCTTCCAAAGGGACCACATGTCAAATATCCTTGGAACAGGGTACAATTTAAATTACTGGTGGTCTACTAGTTATTTTCAGTCTAGGAGAACAAACACCAGATGTATTGTGGACAGACTTTAAAAGGCATTATAAAGAGAATGGGGGAATGGTCTATTTCTCAAATTGTGAGATCCACCTTTTGTTGCTGTGCATAATAATCTCATTCCAAAAGAATTTAATTCATATTTATCACCCTGTTTTTAGAAATGAGTCCATGAATCAAGACTCTATGTTTGTAGCAACTTCATAAAAGTAAATCATAATTCACTCTTGATTCCTTGCAAGTGACTTGAAATTTGCATGTCTGATTTAAAGAGAGAAATTGATGTTATACAGTATGTCAAATCTTACTTAAGGTTACTTGATAATGTCCTGTGGTTTTGTTTGAAGATCAAAATATTTACTAATTCAAGAAATAGTTCTGAATAATTATCCGCAAAAGGAATCTGCTTATTATTAAGAGTGAAATAAGTTTTAAAGCACAAATTATTTTTCTTCTCTATAGGGCAGGATTTTCCTGGGAATTTTGCTGATATTTTCAGCTTCTCTTCTTTATCATCCCTTCTCCATTTTTCTTTACTGCTCTCCAACAAGGTACTGCTTTCAGGGTGACACTGACACTCAGCATAGCTATTAAACATGATTTCGTTAACTGCTCAATGAGGCCTGGTGTGAATTGAGTTGCCACCGTCGCCAGCTGTGCAAAGTCTTTGATCTTTATTTACATTTTGATTTCATGTTTTGGTGCTAGTGCAGCTTATCTAACTAACACTAGTTAAATGGATGTAAACTGTACAAAGATTCTTTTCAGCTACTGTCTAATTAGTGAAAGTCTGTTATAAATAACTCCATTTATTTTCCCAACATAAAGATATATATACACTACAGTTTAAGTAAACATATTTCTTATTGAATTTTGACTATTTTCTAACCTACAGCTAAATTTCTATTGGGAGTAATTTAAATAAAAGTTCTCATCGTTTGTACCATCTCATATATTTTACTGAACAATGTACATTATATAATTCACCTGAAAAATTTTGCCTTTTTACATAACAAAGAAATGAAAATTTTAGATTTATTATTTAGGGAGTTCAAGATCAGTCAGGGAATTTTACTAAAAGTATCCATCTGTTAATTTGTATATCTTTTAAAACATAACTAGTGGTTACTAGTTCTTACAGGCATGGCTAAATATGTTAACATTTAAATCTGGAAAGTTCAAATGTTCTCATGCATTTTGACTTAGCAATGCATACATATATGTGTATATATGTGTGTGTGTGTGTATATATATGTGTGTGTATGTATGTATATACTCACAATCAATATTTATAGAGCAATTTGTATATCTATTTTCTATCTTGTATAAAATCAAATAATTATTTGAACCCAAAGAACATTTAAAAGCAAATGATATCATTTTCTTAGACATAAATACACTTCAGAACACAGAATGTACAATGTTTAACATGTTCCTTAATAAAAAGATATTGTTTTAGAAGATGAGATATTTAATCCAGAATTATGTACAATAAATTTGGAAACAGCCAAATTTATAATAACCTTTTGGTTACTTAATGGAATATCTTAAATGATTCAATCTGTTGTAATTATTAGCCACGAGAGATTCTGGAGATATATGTGGTTTTTTTGTTGTCCTTTGAAAGATTACTATATGGCATCTTTAATAGCATTTTAAATGGATGAGCACTGTGTACTGAAATGTGGATTTAAGGCTTTCTCAAAAAAAAGTGGGTGTGTTAAATACAATTGATAAACCTTCCCTCCTGGGAATGGCCTTCCTTTGGTACTCTCAGAGGCCATTGCTTCTTTTGCTGTTACTCTTTGGTGCTAACAGTAACACTTGCATTTGTAAACTCTGAGGTGGTTGTTTGTTTATTTGTTCCACATATTATCTGTGAGATAGGCATAATTTCCCCCATTTGCAGACAAGGAAATAAAACTCAAAATAGTGTGTGTAAGCAGATTGCGGGGGAACCATAGATATTAAGGAACATTATTAATGGGATTCCTGGAATTGGGATACAGGTTGGACAACTTCTGAATTCAAGAAAATAACTTAGCAAAGTTTTATAAATCTAGGCCCCTGAATTTGTAGAACACTTTAACAAAATATATACTTTGTTCACAAAATATTTTGGTTTTTCAACATTTATATTACGTTCATCTGATATGTGCCTCAAACTGAAAATACACAGTTGATTAGTCAAGTCTTTACTCTCAAAGAGCTAAGAGCCTAAATGAGAGACACAGACGCACATGTTATAAAACCATGTGAAAAATACTGTAACCAGGTCATTGTACAAATGAGGAAAGAAGACCCACTTTTGTCTGGTGAAGACAGAGTAGATAATTCAGTGGCAGTGTTGGGCTATAAAACAGAATGATAAAGAATGAGCAGGAGCCAGATCAACTGGGAAAAGTACGTTCCCAGCAGAAGGGAAACTCCATGGACACTCACATGTAAAGCGCAAAACGCACTGTAAAACTTGCCAGTGGTTCTGACTAGCTTTGGCATTGAATTGAGTGGAGGTATTTGTCATAGATGAGACTGGAGATTCTGATTAGGGCTGGGTTAGGAAGGGGCTTGTATCCCAGACTCTGGACAGTCACCAGTTCCCCAGGTGAAGAAATAACATGGTCATATTTTAAGATCATCATGGTATAGATAAATTTGAGGATTGATAATTGAGACAATGGAGAAACAAAGTATTATTAGAGTAGTACAAGAAATAAGTGATGGGAATGTAAACAAAGTAGTAATAAAAAGAAAACTAAAAATTACTTGGAAAAAAAGAAAAGGTAGGTATTGGGTACTTATTTAATATAAGAAGGTAAAAAAGAAGAGAAAGTTAAAATGACTGATGTTTCTTCCTTAAGGAATTTCCACTAAAAGAAATAAGGGGAGGCTCTGAGAGTGTGAGAAGACAAAGCATTCTCTTTTAGATATTAGAACTTTAAAAATATCTACATAGATAGTGCTCAGTAGTTGCCTACCCAAATCTAGATCTCAGGAAGAGATAGAAATATAATATAAGAGTATTGCAGTCCATGAGATGGTACAGAAGCAAATATTTACTTATGATGATAATAATAATATCATTAATAATAATAAATAAATATTAACTGTCTTAGGTTGAGTTCCACAGAGGCAGACTCTGAGACAAAGATATGGATATGAGCAATTCATTAAAGAAACACCTTAGGGAAAATGGTAAAGAAGAGAGAAGCAGGACAGGGAAGGGGAATAAGCCAAACAGAGGAGTGATCTCAGACAGCTTCAACCTGACACTGCAGGGGCACTCTAAGTTTAAGTTGTGCCTCAGGATTGTTCTCTTAGGCGAGGAAGGTTGGGGCACTCAGGACTGCTTATGCTTATGGACCATTCCAAAGGGATAAACATTCCCAAGCCTGTGCAGTCGCCCTCAGAAGGTGCTGGTTATTGAAAGTGAAATTGCAGAGTGGATAGATAGATGGGATAGGGTGGGACCACAACATAATCCAGGACTATCTAAACCCAATGGTTCTATTATGATTTGTTGTGAACTATTAAGTACTGTTTGATGTGAGAAGGTAGCATGAAATGACTGAAAAATTCTGGAGTAGGAATGTGAGATTGGCTTTCGGTCTCATTTGTGTTCAATGTAATGAGATGTGGCAAGTTTCTTGACCTATTTATGCTACAGTTTTCTAATCTGTTAAATGGACAGCATAATGTTTGCTGTACTACTGGGAAGTAATTTGGTATAATAAAAAAACTATACAAAAAATTTCGATCCTTACCTGAAGTATCTTTATTACTTTTTTTTTTTTGGAGCATCATGACTATTAAAAAATGACAATTATGACTATTAAATGAGTATTGTGACTATTAAAAATTACTATTAAAAATGACAAAACATAAATGCCAAGTATCATGATCAAGACCTCTCTCTGGTATATTACCAATACAAGAGCAATTTAAGGACTGGAGAAAAATCAGCTTTATTAGTAATAATTAAGATATTTCTCATGAAGATAAACTCCTAAAGTTCAAATTGAAAGTGAATTTGTTTTCTGCTACCTGACAGCTTATAATTTTACAAAAACAGATGTAATGTTCCATTCTTTCCATGATTAAAAGTTATTTTTGTAGTTGAAATTATTCTTTTCACTTGTCTTCTGTGGATGCAGATCATCTAGGTTTGTAGTCACTTAATAGCTGTGTTAAGTTTAGGAGATTAATATTTCTGTGTCTTGGTTAACTCATCTGTAAATTGAGAGGTAATATGTATTTCATTAGGTTGTTTAAATTATTAAATGGGTAGTTTTTTTGAGCAACTTCTGGCACATAAAAAGAGCTCTGTAGTTGCAGGCTGATATAGACACATATCATATGTACACTATATGCATATATAAATCACACATGCACATATGTACATATCTAGGTATATACAATAAAACATATGCATCTTTTTTGCATACCAGAGGATTATAACTATTCAGGGCCATAGAAAAAGTTCCATAATTACACATTAATTGAGTGGCTGAATCCTGTCCTACAATTTTTTGATTTCCAAAACTAGGGAGAATAACAAGAATTAAAAATATTCTTTCTTCAAAGTGGAAAAAGTGGCGTAGATGATAGAGGCTTTGTTTATCCCTCTTGCAACCAAATTAAAGTTGTGACAGAAACATGAAGTAAACAGCAAGCAAATTCTAGATGAACAGACATAACAACTAGGGAGAGAAATAAGAACTCACCCTGCAACAGTAGAAGGTAAGAGGAGGCGAAGACACGAGGCTGCCTTGGTCCAAGTGGTTGAACCGGGTAGAGGCTGTGGCAGTGGCAGCAGCAGATGTCCCTGAAAGAGGCTGTGTCCATGAGCGGACTTTCGTGACACCAGACCTGCTCACTCTGAGCACCAGCACCGGGTTGGCTGCTAAGGGGCACCAGGGACTTATAGGGGAGTCACTGAGTTGTACAAGTGAGGGCCGGAGGCAAGGCTCTCTCCCCGCAGATGTGCTGGTGGAATCCATTTTTCCCTGTTGAGCCCTTCCCCCTCTCAGTGTGTAGACTCAGTGTCATCATAGCAGAGATGTCATCAAACTGGATAACAGAGGTCACTCTGTCCAGGGGATTCCCTGGAACTCCACCTCCCTCAACTTGCAGTCCCTCCCAAGCCACATCCAGTTGTGTCCTTCGTGAGTCCAGTGCCCCTTGATGAGCAGCACCTAGAATCACACTGGTGGCAGCTGACCACAGTTTCTGGCATGGTTTATTGAGGCAGGGCATCTGTGGATTGCTTGCTAAATCTTAACAGGGGGCCCTGGAGAGGTAGAGGCTGGGTCTAAATGTGGTCTGCAGCTGAACCCCTCCCAGAACTGTGTCACTGGACATCTACTATACAAAGCCATGGTAATAAGACCGGGAAACATAGGAGCTTTGCTTAGTATGTAGAAACAGACATGGAAAGGCAGCCAAAATGGGAAAACAAAGAGGCAAAAAACATATGAGAGAACAGAACCGAGATCCAGGAATAATGGAGTCAAGTAATCTAACAGATGCAGAGTTCAAAACACTGGTTATAAATATGCTTAATGAACTTAGGGGAAAAGTAGATGAATTCAGTAAAAACTTTAACAAAGAGATAAAAAACATAAAAATGAAAATTATAAAAGGGAATCGGTCAGAAATGAAGAACACATTATCTGAGATGAAGAGTATATTAGAAGGAATGAACAGAGTGGATAAAGAAGAGGATTGAATCAACACTATAGAGAATGGAGAAGTCAAGGACACTCAATCAGAATGGCAAGAAAAAAGAAGCCAAGACCATAATAATAATTTAAGGAGCCCATGGGACACTATTAAATGTAAAAATATCTGTGTCATAGGGGCACATGAAGGAAACAAGAAGTTGAAGAGATATTTGAGAAATAATGATGGAAAACTTCACTAACCCAATGAAAGAAATAGACATACAACCCCAGGAAGCTCAGAGAGTCCCAAAAAAGATGAACCTAAAGAGGCCTACACCAAAACACATTACAATTAAGGTGCCAAAGTTTAAATACAAAGAGAAAATCTTAAAAATAGCAAGAGGAAAGCAGTTAGTTACCTACAAGGGAGCCACCCATAAGACTGGCAGCTGATTTCTCAAAAGAAACTATGCAGGGCTTGGCACCAAATATCCGACATGATGAAAACCCAGGACCTACAACGAAAAATACTTTATCTAGCAAAGCTATCATTTAAGTCAAAGGACAGATAAAGAGCTTCCCAGACAAAAATAAGCTAAAAGAATCTATCATCACCAAGCCAGTATTACAGAGACTGTTGAAGGACTTCTTTAGGAAGAAAAGTCATCTATCAATAACATAAATAAAGAATGGTGATAACTAAAGTCCTCAATGTAGTTTTGAGGCACTAAAAGTGCCTCAAATGAAAAAGAATTAAGTGCTTCAACCATATGATGGATAAGAAAACAAGACTCCTACGTATGCTGTCTATGAGACTCACTTCAGATTAAAAGACACACACAGACTTAAAGGAACGGGTAGAAAAAAATATTGCCTTGATAGACTTAGAGGGTATTACGCTGAATGAAAAAAGTCAGATAGGGAAAGACAAATATCACATGATTCACATACATATGGAATCTGAAGAACAAAATAATAAAAACAACAAAAATAGAAAAAACTCATAGATACAGAGACTATTTTGAGGGCTACTAAGTGGGAGGGGCATTGGGGGACGGTGAAAAAGGGCAAAGGGATTAAATGCAAATGGATAGTTACAAAATAAGATGGATTCGAGATAATAAGTGGGTAAAAAGCACATGGAAAACAGTTAACAATGTTATAATAAATATGTAAGGGGTAGAGGAGCACTAGATTTAGTGGGGTGATCACTTTGTGAGTTATAGATCTCTAATGACTATGCTGTGCAACTGAAAACTATTATATTTTTGTATACTATCTATAATTGAAAAAAACTCATTGATTTGTACAATGTAAATATGAATAACTAATTGTCTATTATATTTCAAAAAATCTGGAAAAAAAATTTTTTGAAGGCTTAAAAGAAAATTCTCTCTTCTATTCTGTTCCCAGTAATGCCCACTATATACTGAGATACTGAGTCTGGGGAAATTTACTTGTTTTTGTGATCACAAATATCTCCAGGTGATTATACTATTTTTACAGTTTATTTTTTTAAAGGAGGTTTTAGTGTTTGACTATTTTCTAATATGTCATATATAGGGTGAAATTGTTAAAAAGCTATTTGTAAAGTAGCTTTTTTTTTTACACATAAGATGATGTTGGGCCAATGGCCAACATATTTTAGTTAACAAGATTGCTGAGAGAATAACCAAATTAGAAAATTCTTATTGTTTTATAAGATTAAAAAATTTATGTAAACACTATCAAAAAGAAGACTTTTTAAAATGCTTCACTATGTAAACAATTTATAAAATATTTTATTTTGAAAAGCCATAATGTTGTCTGTGGCATTGGTAGAATTTGAAGTTTCGCTTGGCATTTCATGGTTCGCTATTCCGTTACAGTGAGAAAACACGCAGTAGAACTGGTGGCCCACTCCTTACCCTGAAGTAATTACTTATCTGCGTCTCCAAAACTATCCATGTTCTGTACTTCTTTTTTAGATCTGTTACATTCTGCCACCTATAATTAATTTACAAAATCTACTAAAGACTTCAGAGAATGATTTAAGCATGAACAGAGCACCCAAAGGCAGGATTAAATACTAAGAAAACGCTTGCAACTGGAAGGGTCAGTGGCAAGGAAGGCAGCTGGGCCACATCACTTTCTGCTAATCCAGCTTGACCACGGGTGACCGGAGATTTCAAAGCCACACTTTCTTATTAATGCCTTATTCCCCTACATTACCCAGCTTGTCGTTTAGTCTAATACGCTTTCTGCTTAGCCAGTTCCATTCAGGGTTTTCTAGTTTCCTCCCATTTGGCTTTGGCAATGCATTCTTACGAATGGGTGACATTCTGAAAAGTTTCTATTTTTCTCCTTGGGAAAAAATGTTGAACATAGACCTATTCTAAATTTTTATTCAACAGAATTCTATTTAGTAAGATTTTCCTGAGAAAGTAATTATAATGCTGATAATAATAATATTAGCTCAGATTTATTGAGTACTTAATATGTGCCAGGCACTGAGCTAAATATTGTACATTCACTATTTTTTACATTTCAAACAACCATAAAGGTAAATATGAATATTATCACCATTTTATAAATGAAGGAACTAAACACTGTACATTCATTATTTTTTAACACTTAAGACAACCATAAAAGGAAATATGAGTATTATCATCATGTATAGATGAAGAAAATAAAGCATAGAGGTGGTAAATGGCTTACCTATATGTCATGACAATTGAGTGGCAGAGCCAGGATTTAAGCCTTCTAAAGCTGACTCTTAAAACTGGGCACTTGTGATAAGTATTCCAAAAGATGTAGACAATTATCTCATGAGCTTCTAGGATCTTATGAGAAATCCATATATTGAGTAAGTGATTTTGAAAAAGTATGCAATTAAATACTGTATTTTTAGTAAGCGCTATGGGCAACTGGGGGAAATCAAAAGATAAATATGAATCTGGAAATCTTCAGGGAAGATGGTCAAGCCTTGGTGTTTTAGAAAAAAAGATCAAGAATTAAAAGTAGAAGCATTGGAGTGGAAAAAAAAAGGGGGAAAAGGAAGACGCATTTCTAAGACATCAAGGAAACAGGCTGGCTCCTTCTGAAGGGTCAAAGCAACAACAGCTGATAGAGATGTCTGAACACCTTTTCCTAGCCCAGTGGCTTTCAAATGCTTTCCTGGAGCTCTAAAATTCTTGGAGTCAAGTGACCCCATGCCTGTTTCAACTGAAATTGCCTTGCATCTGTCTGCACATAGATGTAATAGATGTACATTCTGACAGACAGACAGCAAGCTTAATCTGGTATCATATCTTACCACTCTGCCCTGATTACTTTTTTTAAATAGTTAATATCCACAATGACAGCTTATGTCTTTTTATAGGTTTACAGTTCACATGAAGGGCTTTCATGACATCATATCCTTTGATCTTCCTCACAGTGTGGAGCATAGTAGGTGTCTGGTAAATGAATAAAAGAAAAAAAGAGGAAAATTTGTCATAGGTACAGTAGAAACTCCTGCTTTCTTGTTCTCCAAGAAACTTTATTTTCCACTATTGCTTTCTTATTCCCCAAGAAATTTTATTTTCTACTATTGTCTTTCTTCTCTCAGATTAGATCTGACAGTAAAGAAATGTAGAGTACTGGGTCTCTTTTTCCCTGCTTGTAATTATTTCCTCCAATCAGGATGTAGTTTCAAGGGTGGCCAACACTGTCAATCAACCTCTGCCCTCCTTTGAAACTCCTTGATTATGTGAAAGTGCTTTGCATGTAATCACTTCAATTACTCAGTAAAACTTCCTGTGTCCCTTCTGTTGTGTTTTGAATTTGAGTTTTTAAAGAGTCTTTGCTACTTTTTCCTTACATAAAATATATAGCTATTTGGAAAGAATAGAACAAAATGGCTTTTAAGTATGACCACATGTCTAGTAGTCCAAATTAGCTTTCCCAGCCTGGAGGGTCCATAAGATTGGAGCAGACAATAGGAATTTCATAGGCATGAGAATGAGGTTTTTTTTTTTCTTTTTTTTTTCTTTTCTTTTTTTTTTGCTGAGGGTTAATCTGAGATGGCATATTCCAGGGAGATCACAAGCTGAGAACTTGGT
Source organism: Eonycteris spelaea (assembly GCA_003508835.1). Taxonomy (NCBI): domain Eukaryota; kingdom Metazoa; phylum Chordata; class Mammalia; order Chiroptera; family Pteropodidae; genus Eonycteris; species Eonycteris spelaea. The sequence continues at coordinate 7,480,202 of PUFA01000033.1, read as the reverse complement.
AGCAGGCTGTTCCATTCGAAACCATTCATTTTGTCAGAAATTCCTCTGGCATGAAGTCCTGGGGTTACTTTATGGGCGAAACACTTCTCTGGACTTGAACTCGGTTTTGTAAAAGAAGCAAAAACAAAACAAACCAAAAACAAATAAAACAACCACAGCAGAAGACCCTCTTTGCTGGACCTCCCAATGCAGGGAATGATAGCTTCAATAAGAAAACCTCTCTTGATCTTTGAGGGCTATGACCTGTCTATAATATTATAGTCACTTTGTTGGCAAAAATCCACAGAGGAAGCTGCCAGACTCTTGATGATGGTGGTGTGGGGTTTACAGGACTAAGTAAAAAAAATCCCTTCTCAATTGGCTCAGTGATGGCAGTCCTTTAAGAATAACTAGTCACTCAAACCACACTGTGCCAGGGATCACAGCTTTCACCATATAATCCTCTGCACTCTTAGAAACTCAATCATGGGCAGTGTAATGAAATTTTGGTGGTTTCATATTCAGTGATATACCCCATTCTTCTTCTTCTTCTTCATTTTTTTTTTTTTTTCAGGCAAGGCAACTCTTGGTTGACCTCACAGATTATAAGGACCTTGTCAGTTTAGAATCCCTTATTTTTTATTTTTTATGCCTATAGCACCTGGTCTTCCTAGGTTGTCTCCCATCCAAGTACTAACCAGGCCCTACCCTGCTTAGCTTCCGAGATCAGATGGGATCAGGATTGTTAAGGGTGGCATGGCCATAGACTACCCCATTCTTCTTATTTGAAAATTCACCCAAGACTGTATCAACACCATGTAAAAATAAATATGCACATTTATTAAACACCTATCATGTTCTAGGAACTGTGCTAGGCACTGGTGATACTGAAGTGAATGAGACCTGGCTTTGACTTCCAAAAGATCACAGGTGAATGGAAAAGTTTCTCTTTCTAATAGAATGATTGGGATCTTCCATCTACCTTACCACATTGCTTAGGAGCAAGAATCAAATAGTACTTGAACTGCAAAAATTTTGTTCTCAATGACAATTTCTGTCTCCTATGATCTATTCTAGACAAAATTTCTACTATCTATTTTCCAAAGTCCCAGTTTCAATTTGCTTGATGTGAGAGAGCTAAAGGCAGGAAATTTGGAATTCTTTATTTTAGTATCAGAGATTAGACAAAAATTCAAGTGCAAAGCTATGAAGATTTGAATCAGATGGTGACATATAAGGAGGAGTGCATCAAAATATCTTATATCATCAGCAAAATACTTTCATACATATATTTATATACATATATGTGTATTTTTTCGTTTCATAATCAAAAGGGACAAGGAAGACTATTTGATTCTCATTATACATTTGTTAGATCCTTTTTTGTGTGATATCTTCCCTTTATTTTTTACCAAAGTTTTGTGAAGCAAGTACATCATTTGTATTTTATAAGGTGAGGAAACCAAGACAAAATATAGGTTGTCACATTCCTGAGGCCATAGCTTATACATGGTGGGCCACATTTTGAATTAGTTTGCTTCTTTCCAAAACTCATGTTATCTCCACTAGAAGTGTGTATAATTATAACCTCTGTTTTACAGATGAGAAACTGTTTTTAAGAAAGTCATGTTGATACATCCAGGGAGGTAAGAAGGAAGACATATGGAGAGAATCTTAAAAGAATAATGACTGATGCTTCCTGAAAAGAAAGGACGTGGGTCCCAGCTAATTCAAGATTCTGAACCTGGTGATTTAAAAAGTGGTAATGTCACCAAAACCATTTTAAAGTTACAAAAGTTAGCAAGTTTAAAGAGGAAGTTAATATGGTCATCTGTTAAACTGACTTTTGAGTTGATAACCAGATATTTATTGAGATGACTAGAGAAATAACTGAACTGAGAGTAGGTCAGTGACAGGCTCATTCTGGAAATGCAGCTCTAAAATTATACTGTTCCCTCTGGCTGAAATTACCTGTTCCAGATTTCCCCAAATGATTTTTTATATAGTTTGGTCTTATCTCTCTTGTCACCTCTCATACTTAGTCTTCCCTAGTCCAATCTAAATTTTGCATCCCTACCTTCCCTATTACTCTAGCATATCAATAAATTTTATGTACTTCACAACACATTATTAGCCGAAATAATTTTAGTCAGTATCTATTTACTTGTTTGTTATCTATTCCCACTAATATGTCATCTTCAGGTTACCAGAGACTTCCTATTTTGTTTACCAGTGTATCTGTAGAAATTAGAAATATTATTGGCATAAAGTAGGCATACAATACATTTTTATAGAAAAAAAATAAAAGAAGGAATGAATGCAGATCATTCAACTAAAATATATGTGGGTCTCCAAGTTAAATATTGAAGATTACTATTTAACGAAGCATATTACTTGTTATTAAGGAGCTAAGCCATGACAATAAAGCAGTTTTCTGAGGGGAGATTTTAGACATTAGGAGAAAATTAAGGACAAAACTCTGGAGAGCAGCCGAAGATACAATATGTGGGGACAAAACTGACATAATTAAAAAGAAAAATAGTAGCAAATAGTAAAAGTATGATAATATAGTATCATGAAAGCCAAGTGAGAAAATGCTTTGTGGAGAATATTTATGATATAAGATAAAACTATTAAATTGTAATTTACTGATTAATTTCAGAGATAATAAAAATATGTAAAGCTTATTTAGATGCTAACTTAATTCTATTTTCAGTCTTTCAGTTCTACTCAAAGATAAGTAATAAGTTAAAAATTTACAGTATTTTTGCTGTTGGCCTCAAACATTCCTGAAATGTTTCTGTGGTGATGTTGACATGTGCTTTTTATATCATATTTATATAGCATAATAAATATATAATAACAATGGAAAAAGTATACTAGTATGTACTACATCCGAAGTTAAGTGAAATTATTCTTCTTTAACATCAGAACACAATATTTGGCCTGTTATACATTATCATTTTTTCTGAAAGCATGGTCCTATTTGGAGATAAGTGTAACATTAGTGATAGTTCGATAGCTGGAAAAGATTAGCAAGAAAAAAACAATATTTCTCTTGGCAGAAAATTCAAATTACATTTGAATTATTACCATTTAAATTTTATTTTAGCGAAACTTATACTCAATCCTCAGCTCATGGAGTAATTATATATATTTAATAATTAGTTTAGTCTCCAAATTTGTTTGAGTTTTGACTATATCATCTTGAATGTCTTTGCTGTTATGATTTATTTAGTGAGAGGTAGAAAAATTGGCTTCTGTTTTTATTTCAAGAATTAAGTAAAATAAAGAATTTATAAAAAATTCTATTTTTTCAGAAGTCATTTTCCTTTCTACCATTAACAATAATCAGTTTAAATTATGGATCTGTCTGCAAAATTCATATCCTTTACTTACAGGACTAGATCTTATGAACATTTTTAACCACAGTAACAGAAAATTAGGTTGATCATGGACACAGTTAACGTACCACGTTAGTAAGCCCTTGGGTAATTTGCATGCTATCGGAAAAAAAATTATTTTTCATTCTTAAATCAAGGGCATTGAGTCATTAAGTTTTCAAATGGATTTATCTTTTTTAAATGTTACAATGTCAGAGGTTTTTAATAAAGTTATTAAAATCTTTATAAATAAAAGCAAACATAATTTTGGAGAGATGATATTAAACTGTAAATTACTTAAGAAATACTTGTGAATTTACTACTTGTAATTTCTCTGTAAACATTTTGAATATGTGAATGTATATGTATAGTTGCACATTCACTTTCATTAATATTTTCTTAATTTCTTAATAAATAAATTAGAGAATGGTAATTTAAATGCATTTTATTTCTATAAATATTATAAAAAAATATTATTGTTTCATTGTTTATTTTGAAATAGCCACAGTCTAATGTTCTATGCCTAAAGTCAGCTAAACCAACATAATACAGGGGTGACATACTAAGCATTATATAAATTCAACATACAGATGGAAACAAATTTAAGACAATAGTGAATGTGACAGCATCATCTAGTTAATATGCTTATCTTCATCTTTCTCCCTCATTTTCATGACACAGGTTTACTTCAGTAAGATTTTGATTACATATTCCAGAATAAACAGAACTCAGGCTGCTGTAAATCTGTTCTAGGACTTTGTTTTCAAAAAAGAAAAAAAATGGCAAGTATATGATAGATAAATACTAAGGGAACTCATTATTTTACCATTCAGCAGCAACCTGCTTTGCTCTGCTGCTTGACTTTCAAGAGGTTATTTTTCTTATTCATTTTAAACGTTATTCTGAAATATAATTTTTTTCCTACAGGCATTCTGCCAAACCTTAATATATTTAAAAAGATCTGACAAGTCTGTTTATATTTTTGTGAACTATGAAGATCAGGGGTTCCTGGAGTAGATGTGAAAGGAGTGTTAGGTGTCATTTAGTTAATTTAAAACATATTATTGGACAGTTATTCTTGATTCTAATGGTATAATAATTAAATTTTATTTCATCTGGAAAACAAGTCTCTGGTTCTAAGTGTGAGTAAATATTTCAAAGGCATTTCTTTGTTATTTATGGATACTTTTTGAATAGTTTTTATTTTTATGTTCCAAACAACTTTTACTTAATGATATGTATCTTTTTTCTAATTATGGTGGATTTCAATTATGAAAAAAAAGTCCATGATCAAATGTTTATCTGTAAATATTACATAATCAAATTATATTTAAATATATGAGCTGACATAACCTTATAAGCATGAGTTAAAGAATGGAATACATGGGAAAATAACACTTTAAAATTACTGCATTTATGAGGATTTATTATGTGGGAATAGTTTTACTACAGTGTTTTAATACTGCTATAAAATACATTTATGTACATTTTATATTTTATTGTTCTTAAATATCTACAAAGTATGTAAGAGAAGTTTCACAAGACTCCTTGAAGAAGTGATACTGAGCGGGCACTGAGAGACCACAGTGAACAAAATGTGAAGAAAGAAAATTTGCATCTGGGTAGAAATAGTATCCTTTGCTCCTCAACATTACTCAGGGGGTTTGTTATGAGAATTAAATGGTAGGATTTATAAAGTTCTTTTCCAGTTTTGCATTATAATAGCCTGTCAATAGATGGCAGATTCTGCATAATAATAATCGAATTCAATTGACATATCTTTAATTTTTAATTCACTAATAACAATAATATGAGTTCTGCTGTGCATGAATTGGATCGTGTTAATGGTGTTCCATTCTCCCCTGGACTTGGTGATTTAAGAAGGCATTTGAATGTGACAGCTGAAAATGAGTAGTTAAAAGTATTGGAATGAGATGCATCAGTTGAAGAAGCAGTGCACATCTTTATGTATTTGAAAGAGAGTAGTCTTCTTTTCTGACTCTGGGAGGCAAAATCAGGACCAGATACATAAAAGTTGGAAGGTGGTAGATTTCTTATCAATATGAAGAAGATATTTCTAACAGAACAAATGTTCAACTTCAGAAAGAAATACCTAAAATAATAGTAGATTTCTTGCCTTTGAAGAGATAAGAGGATGAAGAGCTACTAGTTGAAGGTGTCATTTGTAGTAGAGTAAGCAGGGTTTTAGAATCAAGGCTTTATTTCAATATCTAAAAGAATTGTAACCACTAATAAGGTCCAGAAAAAAAAAAAAAGAAAAGTTATATAGCTGTATATAAGAGATGGGGTAGTCCTGAATAATGATTAAGAGAAGTGACTAATCCACAATGCCAACCTCCAGTTAGAAAAATCAGTTTTATTATTAATGGACAGATTTCTCTCAATTTTCCATTTAATTCAATTTCCAGTTAGAGGAAGACCTCTATCTTCTGTCTATCCTGTATACTGCCGTGAAGTATTTTTTTTGGTCTTTCTTCTTTTTTTCTTTTCTTTTTCTTTTTCTTTTTATTTTTTTATTTTTTGCCTCTTGGGTTCAGAAAGAAGCAGAATGCTTGGGCTCCAAATCTTGGATTTGCCATATAATATCTATATGTAGTAAAAATCAGTATCTATGAAGTGGAGATAATAATAGTTCTTATCTGTATGTTTGTTGCGAAGAATTAAGTATAAAATGCGGGATGTGTTTAGAATAGTGCTCCAACAAAGGTCTATTATTATTTCTAATCTGGAGTTAATCTATTTAATTTATTTATAGCAAATCAATAAGGGAGATAACCTGGCGAATCCTCATGATTTTTTTAAATGAATGAAAATTGTATTTCTAATTATTTTTAAATTAGAAAATATAGTGAAATTAATAAGGTTGCAGGAGCTGGAAATGGATGACTATTACTGACTAGCCATCATGACGACCAAAAGCTCGGATAACTGAGGATGAAAGGAAGAGAATAAATTCAGTTCTACTTAATTATTTAACAGTTCAAAAATCACAAGAAAAGTAACACAATGAATGGAAATGCAAAACTAAATGTAAAAATACATGAAATAACTTTGTACATCTCTAGTGGCTTTCTTAGGTTATCATTGTTAGGCATATTAGAAGAAGATAAGTTCTCCTTTGGATGTGAATCATGTCTTCTATTTCCTTGTAAGACATATTTATTAATACACTGGGCACATCAAATATTATTAATGTCATTTTCCGGCAGGTGCAAGAATTGTAGTAGGTTTTAACATATGATTTATGTTTCTAATAAGATGTGCAAATACAACAGTCATCCAAGAAATAGTGATTGGGCCAATAAGGTGGGGTGGGAGATAAAAATACTTTCAATACCCACTTTACACCCACAGGTCCTAGAGAATGTGGCCAGAATTTTTATCAAAATCTATCTCTGTTTCACAGACTTTGTGTAATTCCTATAAGTATTTTTTTCTGCTCCTTCTAAATAAATTATTTGGCATTTTTTTTTTTTTTGCACTGCCACATCAATTTTTTGGTTACATTTTGCACAAGAACTTTGAATTTATATCCCAGAGGAGGCTCCAGGAAGCCTTAGGGTATCAGATAAACTTGGACTGGAGGACTGCCAGACATAGACAAGAGCTTCCAACAAGGATAATACAAGTTGTAAAATCCTCCTTCTTAGGAATCTGAACAGATAAAGGAAAAGACAGTTTTGCAACTTCCCCTTTCAAAGATACAGATCTCTGTCTTTCAAAACAGCACTATTGTTTGCTAATCTTCCTGCAATGTCAAGTGTAATTTTTGTGCTTTCTCCTGATTACTTGAATAAACAACACATTGCAAAATGTTTCTCTCAGAGAGCAGTTAATGCATCATTGCACAAAGCAAGTCAGAAACCACTAGGAGGTTAAGATTGTCATTACAACCTAATTGGTACAAACAGTTTTTTTTTTTTTTTTGGTCAACTTTATTATTATAATAGTTAATCAAGATCTTTTGAACACTTAATAAGTTAAAAGTGTAAAAATAGGTAATTTGGAATGATATAAGGAAATGTAAGGCGTAACTCCTACCTTTAAGGACTTTGCAAACTACTCAGTGAAGTAAGACATATACATATGTATTGATTTTTATTGCAGTTAATTACTACAGATTTGGTGGCTTAAAACAGTATATATTATCTTTATTCGCATAGGTCAGATATCTGACATTGGTCTCACTAGGATAAAATCAAAATGGTGGTAGAGCAGTGTTCCTTCTGGGAACTCTAGGGAAGCATCTGTTTCCTAGTCTTTTTTAACTTCAAGATGCAGTTCGCATTCCTAGCTTGTGGTCCTCTTCCTTAGTCAACAATTTGCATTTCTCTGACCCTTCTTCAGTCGTCATGGCTCTTTCTTTGAATATAGCTCAGAAAGGTTTTCTGATTTAAAGGACTCCTGTGATGAGATAGGATCCACCTAGATAACCCAGGATATCTGCCATCTCAAGGTCCTCAACCTTAATCACATATGCGAAGTGCTTTTTGCCTTGGAAGGTTACATATTCATTAGGTAGAAGGATTAGGACATGCACATTTTGGGGAACCATTCTTTCCCACCACAGCGTACCTTTAGCACCAAGCAGAGTGCTCCGTAAATGTTTTGAATCAATGAGTAAATAGAAAAATGTATAAAACAATATAATAAAGCTATAAGGAAAATATATTTAGGTTTTTGTAAATAGACATTGCTTGTACAAAAATTTACAGGACTTGGTTATAGCTATAGAAATATCTAATTGTTTGAATTAAAGATTTCAAGTTAAAAGACTTTAAATATCAATTTAGAATTTATTTTAGTATATGGTTATAAATATATTATTCAATGTTTTTATATTGAAAATAAATTCTAATGCCAATGCATAGTAATAATGTCTAAGTTTTACTAGTACATACTATATTCTATTAAGGAGGTACTTATTAGAGCTGAAATGAATCTCAATGGAGTGTCAATAAACGTGGGTCTTGGATTTTGTTTTAATTAATGTCTAAAGATATGTATCTGAAAATAAGGGATCTTTGAAATTTCTAGAAAAGTAGAACTTTGTTTTCTGTTTCAATTTCTTCTCTTGTAAATTGACAGACTTTGGGTCACTTAAAAATCTAAGTCTACTAAATGGTAAACTGGCTTTCTCTAGAGTAGTCTGTGATGGACTGACAAACAAATTTTATTTATGCATTTATATGTGTGTATATATATATGTGCATCTATGTCTATGTGCATAAAATTAAATGGTGCATTTATTACTATCTTATCATGTTGTTTGAAGACAAATATTAAACATTTTGAATACATTAAGTAAAAATTAATAAAACCTATTCAGAGTCTATAGTTTTTGATAGTCACCAAGATGTCAAATACTGCTATAGGCTCTAGTGAACAATATCTAGTCAATCATACACTCTATATACTTGAATGTAAAATGAGTGGCCAATTTGAATTATTTGAGATAAGATAAAAACAGTTAACATTTTAGCACTGAGAATTCAATAAGAATCTTTTGAATAAAGAATGTTGGTATTTAATCTCTCTTTTTTCCCCTACTGATTTAATGGAAAAAAACCACAAATATTGTTAGTTATTGGATACTATAATTCCCTTAGGTAACATCAAGAAAATTATTTTAATGCCATTTATCCAGGCAAGATGCCAATGTAAAGTTGAGCATTTCCAAAACTTTTTACATGTTAAAATATTAAATTATTTTACTTACATATAACTTTTACTAGCGATATTTTATAACATGGAATTTTGTAGCTTTTTCTGCTTTTCCAGATTAGTTAATACATGGATGCATATAGAAAACTTAAATTCATATCTAATGTCACATAAATTTATTGTAAATATTAACAGACATTTCAGATTAACTAGTAAACCCAGGGGTTTCCTAATGTCATCATGCCAAGAGCATGTCTTCACTCTGCATTTTAATTTAGATATTTTCTGTTTGAGATATTAAATGATCAAAAGAGTATCTTAAATGTTCGTTTCAACCAAAATAACTAAAATTGTATTGAGTTCCTAAATATTTCCCATGTGCTTTGAATAACTACTTCCAATCATTACTATAACTAATAATGATCAAATATATATAAACTGTTGTAACCTTTATTATAGAACCCTTATTATCATTTTGCAGATTAGTAAAATGAGTTAATTTGTACTAACTTATTTCTCAGTTAGTAAGTGGCACTGTTAAGATTTGTACCAGTTGGTCTTGACTTTGCACTATCGCTTCATTTATATTAAGAAAGAATTAAATAAATCCATAACAAAAATATTAAATTATAGGGCATTAAAGCAATATATTGTACAGAGATTTTGAATTAAATATTAAGCAAGACACACTGTTTTTTTCTAAGTAACTCTTAGGATTATGCTGAATAAACATAATGTGTAATAATAGCACTTTGGAGAATTGGAAAGTTGTTTTTTTGAAGAAAGAGAGAAAAAAGAAAAAAATTTGGAAAAATATTAGTACACCTTTAAGCATAAGGAACACTACAATAAATATATTATTTTGAGGAAAGACAAAGAGACAGCTAAAGAAAATATTTTAATTATTGTTAAGAGAAAACTGTAACTTCATTATTCATAAAAAAAATAAAATAAAACATAACCGAACCATGGAAAAGAGATTCAGAAAACTCTATGAACATTTTTTTTTTTAATCAGAAAAAAGGTTTAAGAGAGCTATAATCTGGTATTCTCCATGTGGGTGTTCTGCTAAATGTCATCACCTATTCAATATATGAGGTATAACTCTGTTTTAGAGTTTCAGGGTGAGAACATTTGGTTCATTCTAGAGTTATTTTTCTCCATTCAGGATTAGATTAAAATATTGTGCAACATATTTCATCTCATTCAAGCTCAGAAATTTCCATAATTTTGCTATCTTCCCGTAATATTATCATGAATTATAAAAGCATATAAATATATCACAATTAAATAATTAAGTAATATAGACAGTTTCAGGAACCATGAATTTGCCTCCTTATATTCAGCACTATAAGGCTAGAGAAAAGCAATGTTTTTGATGGATTTGATAGTCTCTTAGCTGTAAAAGGTCTCTAGGCATCCAATGAGTGCAAATACTCCTAAACATGGGAGAGGTACAAAGTCTTTCAAGGACCCGACCATTTAGAATGAGGAGTCTCAGCTTATACATTAAGAATTTATGTACAAGCTTCTTTAAAATTCTAAACTATACCACCTTATTATGAATAAACTAGATATAAATTTAGTCATTAAAAAATTACCAAGGTTATTATGTTATATGGGACCATGGTATCATGAATTAGTTAAATAACTCTTTAAGTAATTTGTAAGTAGGGTGTATAGAACAGATGAGCTGTGTGCAGTATAGTATATTATTTAAAAAAAAAAAAACCTCCCCCCAACACACATACACATTCACACAAAAGCAGTGCTCTACCAGATGAAGCCTTTTCTCTCCAGTTTGAAATGTAATTCCTGGTATTGAGTGCCATCTGGTAAACGAAGTTGCCCTCAGATATCCCCAAGACCATAATAAACATGCAACATGTACATATAATAAAAAGGAAACCTCAATTTTATTATGTGGCTTTTAAGATGCAAAATAAATGGATTAAACAGTTGCTTTGGAAAGTTGCTTATTATGATATTTCAGTTTTCTTACATTGATGATTTTATCATCATTGGATTCTAACCTCAGAAAAAATAAATTGATTTCCCAAATTTATACATTTTACTAATAACCCTGTGTCCAACATACCAGGTGTGGAATGCTTGGGCTTTATAAGTTTGGGGGCACTCCAGATTTAACAAAGCAGCCAACACCTGGAAAGACATAAAAGCTGGCCTCTAAACGCAAGGTGATGAGTGTTAGTTAACTAGGCCCCCTGGATTCAGAGAATGGCCCCTCGTGGCTCAGAAAAGAAAACTGAAAATGCAGCATCACAGAGTTTAGTTTTAGCTCAGATTTCCTGGTATTCTCAACGCCTATCTTCTCTTTACTCCCAAAAGGCAAGAACGGTTTACAGTCATGACTGTCTTTTTGGTTTTAGAAATTCTTTTAAATATACACCATGCTATTTCTTTATTGACATTAGCGAACTGAATAAAAAATGATTTCTGCTTAAGTATATGTGACTTTTCTAAAGAAAAAATAACCCTGCTCTTTTGCACACTTGACAATTCCTACCTTGTGATGATGTATTTCAACTGTTACTGTCATTTTCCTGGATGTTGCCTTGTGGTCTCACCACAAGTTCTGCAACAGATATCCTGGGAGTGTGGCAAAAGTCATGGGTGAGTGCTTGAGTCCATGATTTGATGGAGTAAAAATTAGGGTCTTTTTAGTGGTTAAGCAATATTAAATTAATTTTAAAAACCTTTATATTACATCTATAATGTGTCCTACAGTCCTGTCAGTTGTTTTCAATTAGGTTATTTTTTAATGTAATAGACAGATTTGCCACATTCCCAGAGACCCTATATGTATTTGAATGTATGGATTGCATCACACTCCTTATTAGACAGGTGTTTGTTAAAAATATCTATTTTAAAAGTTTTCCTCAAGACTAGCTTCTCTGTGCTTGTGCCTGTAGTGAATGCCTGACATATCCTCCAAACAATGAGCTATCTCCTGTCATAGTTACTTTATGTTCAAAAGACAAAGTAATCAAAGTCCTGTTATTCTTGTTTAAACTATGTAAAATACTAATAGAAGTTGGAGAGATTTCAACCTAAATGTCACCAACATACAGATTATTTTTAGCATCCTCTTTTTATTACATCTTTAACAATCATTGTCTTGCCCTACCACGCTGGTTGAGTCCATAATCACATTTAAATGATGTTCATACCAATCATCTTAGACTAGATCAACATTATCTAATAAAACATTTGGCAATGATGGAAAAATTCTGTTTCTACATTGCTCACTATGGGATCCACTAGTCATCCACATATGGCTAGTGCAATTTTGAAAGTTTAATTTTAATTTTATTTAGCTAAGTTTGAATTTACATAGCTACACATGCCTTGTGGCTACCATACTGACAAACAGAAGTCTAGGATTTTTGTGGTCATTGTACCCACACTTGAAAAAATTTTCAAATAAATGTCATCATGCCTGCTTATCTCATATTGTTTTCTAAGTCTACTTCATGTAGTTAAAAATGTAATCTATCTGATCCAAAGTTTTAGTTGAACCACCACTCACAGTTAGGCATTAGATACTTTGAAATTTTGTTTTCTAGAAAGCAATTACCCAAAAACCATTTTCCGGCCCTAGAACCTATACTCCTTCTTCACTAGGAGTTTCTGTTAAAGATACTTTTGTCTTAGTCCATTTTGGCTGCTACAGAAAAATCCCACAGAGCTGGTGGTTTATAAACAATGGAAATTTATCCCTTACGGTTCTGGAGGCTGGACATTCAAGATCAGGGTGCCAGCAAATTTGACGTCTAGTGAGGGTCCTTTTTTTTGTTCAAAGATGGTGCTTTCTAGCTGTGTCATCACATGGTGGAAGGGACCAGGGGCCCTCTGGAACCCCTATTATAAAGGCACTAATTCAGTTCATGAGAGCTCCACCCTCATGACCTAAGCACTTCCCAAAGCCCCACTTCCTAACACTATCATCACTGAGGATTAAGATTTCAATATTTGAATTTTGGGGGGACACAAACATTCAGATGATAGCACCTTCAATATAAGTCAAAGCAAATTCAGGTGTTGACCAACATTTTCTGCACATGTTCTAAAATGATCTGTATTATCTGAGGGAAATTAATCCAAAATGTAATTAATTTTGCAATTTTTCCTACCTTAAAATAGTCAACAAAAAGTACTATAGATGAAAAAATTACCATTTAGAAAGTATAATCAATAAGGAAGGAAAGAAGAAGATTTGGTTTCATGGGAAAGATAAGTAATATCAAAAGATTACACAGGTGCTTCTTTCTTAGATGCAGAATATAAGGATTATATAAAAGTATGGTGGCCACTAAAGAATTCAGACAAGTAGAATCATCATATTTTAAAGCTGAGAAGAATGTTGGAAATCTCTCATTCGAATCTCTGCCAAGGTGGCATAGTATTTGATAACAGCGACTTGATACCTGAACAGCAGTGACTTAGAATTACATTTTATTAGCAGTTTAACCAAAAGGGAGGTGCTTATCATTTCTAAATCTCAGTTTCCTTATCTACAAATCAGTAAGAATAATAATAAGTCTTAGCTAGACATACTTCTTCTATTGGAGGTGGGTGGATAACTGAGACAATACATTTGAAATGTCTAGCACAGTACCTGGCACATGGAGTCCTATTTTAGTGATAGGGTAACTGAGGTATAGGAACTTTAATGAACTTTCTCCATTAGTAACACATTTAGTAAGTGAGAATTAAAACCAGGTATAGTAGCAGCAAACAGAATGGAACCATACAAATGCCAGTCACTTAATAAATGAAATGACTACTCCAAGAGCACAGAATTCATTAGTGGTCTGCAGAGCACAGACACATCAGCTTCTTCCAGATGTGCACAGATGCAAACATTACTTATGCTTGAGAAAAATGGGTTTTTTGAAGACAAAGATTGTGCGTGTGTTTTGAACCAAGTGCAGTCTTTTAAAAAAATACAGTAATGTACAGTTCATCTAGTTTACATAGGATAAGAGAAACCTCAATGTTATGACAGATTTAAAACATTATATAGGTAATTAGTACCCATCTTGTATTTAAGTAATTACACAAATTCTAACATTTAAAGTATTCTTCTTATAAGATTTTCTGTTTTACCAAAGAATTTTCAGATACATTTTTAGAGATTTATACAAACATTTTAACTAACACCTAAGGAGTGTAAAGGTAATAGCTGGAGATGGGGAAACATCATGATTATAATTTAGAAAGAACAAAGGGGAAGTGTTATCAAGACAAAGTAAACAAATAGCACAATTAACAATTTATTTCATTTGTAAATTTCATTATAGTTTTGAGAGATTTTAAATTATTTATGTATTGGTTTATTTTGTAAATTATTACTTGGCTTCTCCTGTATGTTCAGTTATAGGCTAATTTTGGTGATTATAATTTTGAACAAAAGACACATGGTGCTTCTCACGTGTATAGGGTGTGACCAACTCTGTTCAAATTTCACACCTATATCTTTATTCCTTTGAGATCTTGGGCAAGTCAGTTAAGAATAGAAATAACTTACTTAAACTTCCTCAACTATAAAATGGGAAATCATAAAGATTAAATAAGACAGTCTTTACTTGGCACAATGCTTACCATACACTAAAAGCTCAATGCATGTTAGCTATCATTTCAACATAGAGAAACCAAGTACTAGCAGTCCCCAACCTTTTTGGTACCAGGGCCCAGTCTCCTATGAGAATCTAATGCCCGATGATATGAGGTGGAGCTGAGGCAGTGACGCTAGGCTGCAAATGCAAATGAAGCTTTGCTCCCTTGCCAGGCTGTTCACCTCCTGATGTTCAGCTTGATTCTTAACAAGCCACTGACTGTGTATGGTCTGCGGCCTGGGGGTTGGGGACCCTTGAAGTAACCTGTCAAAAGAGAGACATAAATATATAATTCTAAATAGTTTTACACAGTTATTGTATTTAATGTGGTAATACAAATTGTGAAAATGTTCAGCCTATTAAATAATCTCTTATCCAGAATAGATTTTGCCCCCAAGCTATGATCATTGCAATTATGCTTACAGCCCTGATTCTGTTTGAGAGAGAGAGAGAGAGAGAGAGAAAGAGAGAGAGAGAGAGAGAGAGAGAGAGAGAGAGAGAGAGAGAGAGAGACTGGTCTCCTTTAGAACAAAAAGAAAAACTGGTCTTTAGTAAAGCACACGAGGTATCATGAGGACAATTCAGGATCATGGTCAGGCAATACACTGAAATTGAGATTTTTCCAAAAAGTGTAATAAAAAGTAAAAAGGGAAATAAAATTTATCTTCCAACACCAGGGAGAGGCTGACAAATAGTTTTTAAGTTTTCTCAGTTTTGTTTATTTCAGGAGAAAAATCATCAAAGAGAAAGGTAAGCAATAAGAAGAAATATAAAGTGGTTTCCTCAAAAATATTTCTCTCAATCCTCAGCTTTTCTAGCTAGCCCACTGCCTTAGGTTTTGTTCTGGAGGTGAGGGTAGGTGGAGCTGGAGGAAGAGGGATGGGAGTAGGAGCAGGAGGAAAGCCTGCTCTGTGGATGGCTTTCATCTTGCCCACTCCCACTGCTGTACAGCTGCACACTGCTCCAGAGTCATTTTCACATTATGCTCACTTTCCCTTCCTCATTTACATAGACACTGGTTCCTACTTGTACTCATCTCAGAGACACAAGGGACAACTATCCCCCACAAGTCCATTAAAAGTAAAGCAAGAGCTTGCCTAAAGTAATCAAAGCTTCACCTGGAGAGGTGCACAGACAAATCCTTTCAATAAAATGAGAGTTCTGGGCAATGATCTCACAGATTCTACAAACACCAGTGTTGTCCAGGCGACCCTCACCCCTTCCCTCCCCAGCAAGCTCTTCGTTCCTCCACTTAGATTTTGGGAGGCTGGTGGGAGAATGCAGGGGGATGGAGCTGGAGAAGAGAAGTCCATTTGTTACTCATGAATTGAAACAGCCTGAGAGATTTCCAGTGAAAATTTGTCTTAGAACGTATGCACATCATAGACGTACATTATATAGACATATATGTGTGAGTATGTGTGCAAGGACACATAGTCCATACTACATCTATCTGTCAGGAACAAATAGTGAACAATCCCGATCTCTTAGACATTTTGAGAGCATGACCAGATTTTATCCCAGACTCCAGATCGGACAAATTTCTTTTATACATTCAGGTACATTTGTGGTTTCTGGGGAGAGCTTAGCACAGCTTTTGAATAAAGCTGTCTGGTCCGAGCCCATTGGGCAGGGGCAATTTTCCCAGATGACATTGTGGGTGCTTTTGTTTTGCTTGTTTGTTTTCTTTCCTAACCTCTTTCTACCTGGCCGGATCTGCCTGCGCCGGGCCTCCCACCTGCCCTCTCCCACCCCTCCCCCCCACACACACCCTGTCTCCTACAGTCTAGGGAACGTGAATGAGTGTTTTGAATCCCTAGATTGCTCCAGCAGTGAAACTAGACAGATCAAGAGCTAAGGCACATTTGACCAAAAGGCAGCTCTTTGCTTTCTTTTTATGCTGCTTCCCCTTCCTCTTTTCCCAAATAGATATGTAAACACATGTATTTTTCTGTTTAAATTTAGCGAATTGGTCCTCTGCCTATGCCTTGATTTAGCTATTGGGCTGAGGCTTGCTCCTCCCTTCCCTACTCGGATAGGAGCCACTGGGATCTGGAGCTCGAGCTTCCAAATTGAAGCTGGCCTCAGGCCAGGTGACCTTTTCTTTGTAAGTTTCTTTCCTAAGCAGAGTTGGGGGTGGAGGGGGGGCGGGGAACTGGGATCTGTTTGGTGTTGTTGGAGGGGTAGTGAGGAAAGGAGGGGGTAGAAGAGAGTAAAGGGCTGTTGTTAAACAGTTTCTTACCGTAAGAGGGAGTTCAGACCTAGATCTTTCCAGTTAATCACACAACAAACTTAGCTCATCGCAATAAAAAGCAGCTCAGAGCCGACTGGCTCTTCTAGGCACTGAGTCGGAACAGGATTCTTTCACCCAGGCATCTCCTCCAGTGGGATCCGCCAGCGCGTCCAGCACCATGTGGGTGACCAAACTTCTGCCAGTCCTGCTGCTGCAGCAGGTCCTCCTACATCTCCTGCTGCTTCCCATCGCCATCCCCTATGCAGGTCAGTTATCTCTTCTTCTTTCTCATCATCATTTTAATTCTCTTGCTAACCTTTCCTTTTTCTAACACTCTCTCTTTACCCTATTTCCAGCATCCTTTTTTAGCGCAGTATGTGGTATGGGTTTTTAAAAAATGTCTCATTGTCTTTCCTTTGATATTCCATTTCTATTTTCAAAGCATTTAAAATGATAATTAGCATCCCCTCAGTGAGTCTCCCCACCCCACCCCACCCCCTATTGAGCCAGCCCCTTCTCAATTAGCCTAATAGCTGTGGACTGTGGGATAGGAGTGAAGTGCTAACACTGGCTGGAACTTGGCTGTTTGGACAAGTTTAAAGCCGAACACAAGGTCTGCTCCGAACAGGGGAGAGTGATGGTCAGTACAGCAGGGACTCATTCCCCCCTCCCCTCCGCCCGCCCCCCAGAGGATAATTTTCCATGACAATCCACTACCCCCCATCACTCAGTCAACATTCAGAACCAAATTATGACTTTATACAGGTTTTTATTTGGAGGAAGCAGATAGAACTCTGAGTATATGTATGTTAAAAAATGAAAGAGAAAGCCTCTCAGAATTCTAAGACCTCATTCTTCCTGGGCACGAATGCCTGTCCTTTTGAAACTGCAGTGTTAGGAAGGCAAAAATTGTGTGACTTTGATTAACG
The DNA here is from genome assembly GCA_003508835.1 of Eonycteris spelaea. Taxonomy (NCBI): domain Eukaryota; kingdom Metazoa; phylum Chordata; class Mammalia; order Chiroptera; family Pteropodidae; genus Eonycteris; species Eonycteris spelaea. The sequence continues at coordinate 7,462,354 of PUFA01000033.1, read as the reverse complement.
CTACAGAACTTCTCCTTTCCATTTCTCATTTTCTCTCCTGAATTTACAGGTAGGGAAGGAGTTGCTTGAAAGTTACTATTGCCTAAAACTTTAGAGATTTCATTCGCTGCTCTGAGAAGTTTTCTGTGTTATCAGGGCAAGAGGAAACATCTGCACTTGGTTGTATTATCATTGTAGTGGCTGGGATGCCAACGGGAGAAGGTACTAAGCATCATGGGTGGGCGCAGGGAAAGACAAGAATGGAAGAAATGCCCAGATGGTAGACATGGCCATTTTATAATCTAAAACAGAGAACTGACTATACCTTCTGAGATGTTAAACATGAAATTCATCAGACTTCTGATCTAGTTTCTGATGTAATAAAAATGCTGAAAACATCAAGAATTTGCCAAATGACAAGAAATTATTCAATCCATCTGGCTTTCCTTTATTTTTGTGAAGTGACCCTTTTGGAAAACAACACTGTGAGAAGAAGGGTCAGTTAGGAAACATTTAGGTAAGATTTCAGAAGAGGTAAAAAAGAAGTCAGTTCAATCAAGCAGTTTATCATGTTTGAGATGTGTCATGTTAAAATAGATTCTTATAAGATATTGCTGGTTTAGGGGAATTTGAGCATAAATTGAAATAATATTTTGAGGGCTTTCATTGTTCAGGATTAAAATGTTGATGGTCAGAAGTAAAATATGGTTACCTGAAATCATCTGTGTTAATGCAAGGGGAACACAGTGTGGAAAACCCAAACAGTAGATCAACCATAGACAATGTCTATTTGTTTTTGGCATGCATTCCTAAGTTTTGGCAGGAGATATACATTCGTAATTATATTTCACTTTGGCTAATGTTGGAATGACTGTGTTTCCTGAGCATAGGGAAAATGTAGCCCAAGAGCGTGCTGGCAGGCGAGGGAGGCCAATTGGGAATTACAGATATGCTGTGAATAATTCCTGAAGTGGATAATGCTAAAATTGTCATCAAAAGAAGGTCTGCCTTTGTTTGGGTGGCAAGTATATTTTGGTAGTTTTTTTTTTTTTTAAATACGTTATTCAAAATGGAAAACATGGATAGCCCTCTTAAAACATACCAAAAGAAAAAAAGTTTGTTCTTTTTTGTATCATCTAACATTTAACATTTAGATTTTTTGTTGTTGTTACTTGCTTCGGTTATACTTTTTGATTTATCTTATGAGTCTATATTTGCACATATTGTAAAATAACACAATGTTGGAAAAGAAGTGAATAGTATAATGAGGGGACAATCAGTTTTGAGCAGCAGCATGTATATAGAGATAATTTATAGAAAAGTTTCCTAAGAAATATGCAATATAATGGATGCGCGAGCCATTCTCATAGACGTGGTCCTCATAGAATGACTCTCTAGCAACTCCCCACCTACAGTGGAAACAGATATACCAAACCCTGTAACAAAAGTAGCATTTAAATGAGCACCTAATATCCAGGAGCCTGTGGCAGGTATAAAGATGAGCAAACGAGAAAGAAACCTACATTACAGAGCAACTGTTATAGACCAAGCTCTAAAAAGAAATCTTATTTAATGCTAATACAGTTGGCATTTGGAGGCTCATCTAACATGAGGAAACTGAGGTTAAAGACCTTAATTATCTTATTATCTTAATCAAGGGATAGAGCTGAGATTCCTACCCAACACTATGCAAATGAAATATGTGGGTTTTCTTTTTTCAAACAATTTATTTTATGCTGAGACCAACAGCAGTGAAATCAACTGACATGGCCTTTTTAAAAAAGCTATTTTGCTAAGAAATATAAGAAAAACTTGGTTTTAGAAATACTATTTACTGTGGAATTTATTTATAGATTAAAGGGTCAAATTAAGTTTAGAGAGTATATGGTACCCAAGTTGAGCATGAAAAGGTGTAGTCGCACAGTCAGTAACAAAGTCAGGGGGACACAAAGTGACGGAAGATGTAGAGGTGAGGAAGGACAGGTAACCACGTGGGGCTGGTATGCTGAATACCTGACAGGTGAGTAGTATGAACTGTGATTAGAGAAGATAGGATGGCATGCATGCATAAGCAGTGAAAATCATGCTAAACTACTCTACTCTGAACATCACAGGCAGCTGCTAAAAGTTTTTAAGTTGACAGATACTTGACAGAAGTTGTACTTCATTGTGGTTGATTTGGTTGCTGTGTGGAGGGAGAATGGTAGACAGAAACAGGAGGAGGCTCCTGTACCAGTGAAATATTGAACAAGGAAGTGGAATAAAAGAGGAGGGAACTACCTAGGGAGGCCCCTAATCTTGTATTGAACATCAGTTCATTTTGTAAATCTCTTTGGAGGAGATTATTATGCTGTTTCTCAAATACCAACATTTGATTTAAATCCAACAGGAGTCTTCTCGACATTTTATTTGCGAGACTGCCACCTTCTTTAAAAAAGGAGAGATGATTGTGAAATCCAAGTCCTAGATATTAGCAGTAAAAATCTGGACTAGAATTTATGATTCATGTCTCTGAGAAGTTTACAATCTCCAGTCACAATCATTCCCTTCCATTAATTATTTGTGTACTTTCATCTTAACATTTTGCCACTTTGAGCTGTTAATCACTAATCATGTGGCTAAATTACTTGGAATATGTGGAGTCAGATTCCTGCTTCTTTCTACACCCTGCAAATCCTTTCCTTGCATGATTTCCCTTTGAAGTCAATGGTTAGTCCATTCAGAGAAGAAAATATATGAGGTATTGAGAGAAATGAGTGTGAGGCCCAGGGACCAGAGGGAGAAATGTGTCTTTTTTCAAGCACCTTGATACATTTGACCCTACTCTCAGTTTGTAGGTTTTCACTAAGATCCTAACGATTTTAGTTCTAAAATAGGGACTTCAGGTTCTTCAGGAAATATAGCTTCCATAATGTTTTCCCATACTGGGAGAAGAGGAAAAAGGAGTTTCAATTTAAAGCACAGGAAAACATGACAAAGTTGGAGTGATCTCTCACCCTTTGATTTCATTTCAATATTTTGTTTATAAACTTCAAATAACAGTCATGCATAAAAAAAATAGTAGGGAAAAATCTGATCCAAAGATATTTTTGATTTTCTTCCCAAATTAAGCTTGTCTTTTAACTGTTTTCAGTAAAACAAGCATCAGTTGTTAATACATATGGAAGAGAAAGTTGAAACTATTTTCAGCAAAGGAATTTTATTTTCAGATGCTGTTTTTGAATGACTTCTGTTTTGAATTTTTCTTTTATTGAAGAAAGAATTGATTTTATAGATGTGTGGATTCCATGATGTACAACTGGCGTGAACTTCACATTTTTGAGCAATTAGTTACTGACCTAGTAGAAATGACTGCATTATAAGGCAAAGCTTCTAAGTCATGAGAAATACATAGTGAAAAGGGAATCCTGGTATCTGGTTCCGAGTGCTTCTGATTAGCTTTGTAGCTGCAGACAAGCTTTTCACTTCTATTTATTATCTAGTAAAGGGAAATTATAGATTTATCTGCTTTTCAGAATGCTTTTTGATCTTTAGATGAAAGGTAGTGATGGAAAAATTTATCAGCAAACAAGAGTAGACTATTTTTATGAGGTACAGCCACACATTAACACATTTCAATAGGACAACTGAGGAGCTGTAGAATTAAAAACTCCACCAACAACCCCACAGAGACCTTTTGTCTCCACAGTAGTCCTCAATGCTTGCTTTCGTAATGCATGTTATTGAGAAAAGAAACCAGAATATCGACCAGGGGTTCTCTTTTAGTTCACAATTAGTAAAATACATATCTAAATTTAATGTTTGTCTTAGACTTTTTAGATCTTGTTTTATACTCTTCTCTCTCACTTAGACATGCATCGTAAATACATTATAAATGAGGCCAATTTTAATTCTATATTTTTAATTAACAGAATTTATTTGAGAAATATATATACAATTAATCCATTTTGGTGGACAGTTTTTTTTTTAATAGATGATATGCATCGTCAACTACTATTTATTTCTACGAAATATTCCTATTTATTCAGGAAATCAGATGATTATTATGCTGTTTTCACAGAACCTAAGAAATAGTGCTCTAAGGTCAAAAGAAGAGACCCTCTTAATGGAGAAACATCTCTCATTAACATAGTTTTGTGGGAGAAACCAAAATTTGAAAAAAATTACGCCACATTTTTGCTTGGGAGAATAAATATCACACATTATGTCAGAAATTAAGAATTAAATTTTAAAAACAAAACTAAAACATTACATATTCATAATATTTATCCAAATTGATTTTCAAATATTTACTTAATGATTATAGTTTAAATATCTTATTTTTGTTCAACTATAATATAACTTTCATGTTTAAGATTGAGTAATTGGGATATTAGCATTTCAGGTAATTAGACAGTCATTTGGCAAGTCAGTAGGAATGCCAGAATTATCATCTGTCTGCCAATGTTATGCAAAGCATTTGTTCCACACTCAATAAAAAACACGTTGATAGATTATTTGGTTGATTAAATTTCAATGTTAAAATGTCTTTTGAATTATATCTGTTATATCATAGCCATCCCATCTTATAGGGCAAGGAAAAGTTAAAACAATGAAAACGTAATTACAGAAATTAGTACCAGTCTTTTGAGGCTTGTGTTCTGGAGTTTTATAAAAAACCAGAAATTTAGAGGACTTCATGTTTTCTCTTATTTATTGTGGGCTTCAGGTTCGGATAGACATTAATGAGTAGCATCTGTCTGTTAATACACAAACTGGAGACAGTGGTTGCTGGCAAACTTAAGAGTATAATGTCAGTCTTGGTACCTCACTCTGCTGGCCATATTTCCAAATTTTCTGCACAGAAATTTTAACTTCTTTTCTTGACATTTTTACCATACATATAAGACTAGGAGTGCATTTCCTGTTCTACTGTCCAAGTTTCTTCTTTACTGATAGCTCTAAACCAAATCTTCAGAAAATATTTATAAGCCATATTTCCACATACTTTCCTAGCAATTCTTAGATTAAGATGTCATCATGAGTGTTTAAGAGTGGGAGTTCTGAAGCGAGGCAGCTGAGTTTTGAATGAGATCTTCTAAGGGATGAGTGTTTCACTGTGTCTTGGTTTCTGCATCTTAAAAATGAATGTATTATTACTACCTTTGTTATAAGGGAGTTCAAAAGAATTGAGAAGCAGAGGAGGGAGGGCCACAATCACATCTACCCTGATTGTGCAATAGCTGCAAATCTCTCAGACATTTGATTGTGATGGAGAAGATGGTGATCATCATTAGAAACCCGGGAACTATGCAGCTTGAGAATAAAGAAGCAAGTTCTTGATATTCTAAAGTTATTCATAAGATTGTCTTTTAGGATGTTTTAGTTCTGTTTTCAGATCTTTCGTAGAGAGCTTTATGCTTATCTAGGGGCCTTGTAGAATACTTTCATGAAGAAAAATGATATTAAAGGATGAATTTTTACATACATTTGATTTGCAGCCTTTGGCTGGATTTCAAGACAAACAGTTCAGTGATACTAAGAAATAGTGCCCCAAAGCACAGAAAACAATTATGCAGAAAATGAGAAAGGCTAAAATATGAATAGTATGAAATACTTTAAAGAGCAAGTCAGAAGAATTTATCCACTGTACCATTTTTTAGTGAGAAGTTTCTTACCTGTCATTGAATTAGCTTATCTCATTAATACTATGACTTACATAAGAACCAGTTAGAGAAGGAAATGACAGATTTAATTATAGAGCCTGATGTGATGTGTCCTGGCACTTGCTTTCCTACTATTTGGAGAAAATCATGTTATTTATTTCTTTAGAGTGAACTCTGTCCTAATTTTTAAAAACATCTCTCATATGAAAGAATATAGATAGACGAGTGACTCTACATGATAAGTTATTTATTCTTCAGTGATTACAATATCCCTCTCTCGCTTTTAACTATCTGAGAATGTCATTCCCTACCTCCTCCAATCCCTGACCCCTGGAGCTCTAGTATGTTGTCAGATAAAATCATTATCTTATAGATGATCTGTAAAGACATTTTTTTCTACATGAGCCTTAAAAGCTTATTCCCTATGTTTTTAAAATTATATTATTAATAGAAGGACAGAAGAAAAGAAGAAACACACTTCATGAATTTAAAAAGTCAGCAAAGACTACTCTATTTAAAGAAGATCCGTTACTGAAGATAAAAACAAAAAAAATGAACACAGCAGACCAATGTGCCAATAGATGTATTAGGAATAAAGGACTTCCATTCACTTGCAAGTAAGTTGCTTCATTTTGTTCTTAGGATAATCTCAAAATATAACATGTACTCATTATCATCATTTTTTTTTTATTCAATGTATTTACCCTTAAAATGAGAAGCTTGAGTTTAGTTTTAAACTCATTACAACAGAAGACTTAGCTCTTAGTAGATAGAAATATGAGTAAGAGAGTGCATATAAACTGATATCATTTAGAATCTACAGTGGCTTTGGTTATGGAAATTATGTTTTCTCATCTTCTGAACGATTGAACTTTAGGAACTAAAATTCCACTAGTGTGACTTTTATCTCTCTAACATTTAAAATATTCTATCAGAGTAAACATTTTCTTTCTTCCTTTTTTTTTTTTCTTGCAAGAGGAGTGAAGGAATTTTCAGAATATAAATTGGGCAACAGCCAAAATTTACTGCAACGTATGTCATTGTCTTTAGGGATTTAAATAAAAAGTGTTGAGAGGATTAGATTAAAAACTAGAGGGATTGGTGTCAGCAGCAGAGTTTGTTTAAAAGAGGTTAGAGGTAGTGATGATGAAGTTTTAGGTGAAAAGTGATGGAGTTATTGAAAGAGGCATGAGAGGGCTGAAAGAGTGAGTTTTCTTATCTTTTGAAAGACCCTCTGCGATTACACAGGGAAGGATTCCTTACTACTTTGCCAGTGATCCCAGAGGATGAAACTTGCAGTTTGGGCCCATTAAGGTGACAACTTCATCTGAATAGTCTTCCGAACTGCCAGAAGAAAATGCGTTTCTTAGCTCTTCATAAACGCTTCCTCCCCCCACACTCTTTCCACCCTTTCATTCCCTATTTCATCCCATTTTTTACAGGATTGAGCACAATATCTTGTGAATTTTAAATTCTACTGTATTACATTTGGGTCATGACACATAACGTAAATAAGGATTTAGTAATGTCGTGGAAAACAGTCCTAATTTCATCTTGCCTTTCTCAGAGAAATGAGTGTTATGGGATTGAAGGGAAAAGGCAGTGTCAGAGAAGGTCTTCAGCAGATGTAGTGGGAGGAGAGACTATCTCCTTTCTTTTCATTTACAGCTCCTCTGGAAGTGTTTTTATAGCCAAACTGCCACTTTCAGGGAGATATTTCTTGGCAAGGGTATTCCTATGATAATTCTGTTTCTTTCCTTGATTTCCTATAAAAGCCTTGAGGTTGTTAAAAATAAATTAGAGAGAACTACTCTCAATCAGCATCTCAGCTGTGTGGATTTGTTGGCGGTGCTCTTCTGGCACCTGAGGAGGGTGGACTTAGTGTATTTTCCCCTCTTGGGGTTGGAGGGGCAAAAGGAATGGGCGCACCACACCTCATGTTGGTTTTTATCTTTGAATCTGAATGTACACTCTCCTGACTGTATCCACAAGTAACGAAAGTGTTGCCACATTTCCATTTTCACATTAGTCACCCTTATGCCTATTAAAAACAAGACAAAACAAAACAAAACAAGGCAAACAAAATGAAACAAAACAAAACATCTTTTCCTTTGTTTTATTTAGGAGAAACTAATATGAATTTGTTGCATTGGAGAACACATGTGACCTGATTAATAAATCTTTACATATCCCATGTAAATGAGGTTTCATATTTTTCTACCATAGTCTTGTTGAGTTAAATTTAGTCTCCAAATTATGGCAACGTATACTGAAAACCACGTGTAATAATACTGGTGTACTGCCACAGTTCTTCTGCCCAGAAATTGTGTCATCTTTCTCAGTCATCTATGCCAATATATGTATATTATACATATGTGTTTGAAATCATCAAACACATTAGTTATTCAGAATTAAGTGGATATACTATGATACTTTGAAATTAGATTATTAATGAATTAAAGGATCTTTTGCAGACTTGTCATATGGACTAAACTCACTGGAAAACAATGGCAAATATAGAAAAATGTTTGGAAAATACAACAAAGCTGTGTGAAAGCATCTGTGATTGAGTGGGCATAGGGTGGAATATTTTCAAACACTTTTCTCTTGAGAAGGGATCAACAATATTGATTTTATAGAGAGTGAAATTCTTCTTTGCTGGGTAGGAAGGATGACTAGAATGTCTAATTCTAAGCTCTTCCAAAAGTTGCTATTCATTAATTGGCTCAAGAGAAGAAAATAGGAGGCTTTCCTCTTCCAGCCATGACTAACTGGTGGTACTGGAACTGCCCTCCTGACGTGAACCACTAGAAAACTAGACAGAATTAATTCTTGAAATGAAGATGATAAAATAAGGCTAAGATAAAGACTCCTAAAATGAAACTTAAAAGAAGATACCACTCATGGAATTTAACACCTTGGATCCAGTCCTTATGGAAGTGTAAAATAGTATTTTCTGAGAGAATATGGCATTGTAATGGAAGGAGAGAAAAGAGTGAATGAAAGCAGCATGCTGGAAACCCTGTCCCCGTCTTTCCAGATGGAATCACATTTGTATTCATAGAAACAAATCTTGAACGTTCCCAATGGGGCTCACGAGTCACCTGAAAGGTGCTCTCCTGTCAAAGCCATGTAGAAAAGGAGTTTATGGATGTGTGGTACATTTCTATTTGAACATGAAGTTAAATAGCAGGTTATTGATTCCGTAACTTTAAAACTTCTTTTTAGATGTTTGTTTAGTTTTATTTTTATATGTGTTCTTTATCTAATAACTATGCTTTCAAAGTCATTTAACACCCTCTCCTCAAAATCTCCTACAGGGACATAAGGAATTTAACATGTATTCCATAAGCTTTCAGTCTACCAGATCAAAATTCAAGTCTATTAGCCAATTCTCTCTTATCAAGTTATTGAGCCACAGCTGTAAAAATATACTTTTATTATTTGCTCTTAATTACTATTTCAGCTGTAAAATATGTTCTTACTATTAGTTAGATATTACAAACTATCTATATTTAAATCAAAGCACAAACTTTGTGAAGATAATTTTTTGAAGTTTTGGATATAGAATAAAGCAGAGTAAATAAAACATATAGTAGGTAAAACATTTTTTAATGTAGTCTTTTTTTGTATTTTTTTATAAAAGTTATTTCCCCTTAAATTATTTAAAAGTTGTCAAAATAATTAGAAATAAATGACTAATTTGAAATACCTGTAATTACAAGATTATCTGTCCTCAAAAATATATGGACTGGAAGTGAAAAATCCTTATTTTTAGAAAATCTGTTCCTTTCTTTTAATTAGGTACTAGTACATAGTGGTTTTGTAATTAGCATGAACATAGCGAGAAGTTTTAATACCATCTCTTAATAAAAGAAAAAGAATTCAGAATTCCAACATTATTTCTTGTCTTGTAACATTTAATGTCGAAAATTTTATTGAGTGCTTTACTATTCTTGCTTAAGAGATTTTTGCATTTAACCTTTTGGTTTAGAAAGATATTTATATTGCCCTCTTTGGTTAAGCCATGTCCCCATTCTTTAAAAACTGTATAAATAGTAGTATTCCTTTTTTTCATTGAGATTGTTTTTTCAGGGCCTTTGTTTTTGATAAAACAAGAAAACGATGCCTCTGGTTCCCTTTCAATAGCATGTCAAGTGGGGTGAAAAAAGAATTTGGCCATGAATTCGACCTCTATGAAAACAAAGGTAACTGGCTTCTCCCTAAATATTTCATAATGAAATAAATGAAAAATATATGCAATTTCTTGCCACAGTGCTCTTGCCCATTGTTTTTTTTTTTTTTTTTTTTTTTTTGGTTTGTTTTGTGTATATAAATATATATATATGGCTCTGTTATGCAGTCAATTCATCCATTAAGACAGATTACATAAGCACCTTGGTGATATTCATTAAAGAGAGCTTTTCACAAACTTCCCATAATTATATTATCCCTTCCCTCTTTGTTTATTTTTATGGGATGCTCCTAGAACTGGTATTCTCCAAGTCATTTTAGAAAGTACCAACTTAAGTTATTTTTTTAAGACACCTTATAGCAAATTTTGAGCTTACTATAGTGATTCACATTTTAACAACTTTTGATAACTAATCTAAATTATAGTGATGATTGCTGATAATTAAAAAATGTGGAGATTTTGAAAAAATAGTTGGATCTTGTTTTAGTTATATTTTTTTATAACCTTTAAAAAAATTGAGAACATATTATTTATTAATTTGTCTATTTTGATAGTTTAATATTATAGTCACAGGTATTTACTTTGTTCAAAAGTATATCAATAAAATAATTGAAGAATGTTAAATAAATATGAATTTAACAAAATAAATCTCTCATCACAAAAATAATAATCATGGGCTGTATTTATAGTAATAATATTTATTTCAGTTTTAATGTTTTTTAAAATTATATTATGTCATTAAATTTGGGTATTTGGTAATATGCAAAGATATTTTCTTTTAATGGTGTATGTGTTTAAATTAAAATTAATTTATGGTACAAAATAAGGTGATCTTTATGTACCCTAATAATACTAGAAATCCTTAACATAATTTATAATCTAGTGTAAGACCATTTTCAATTTTCTAGGTTGCTAACAGCTATATTGTTTTTGATAGGAGCTGTATCAAATACTGTTATTTGGTAGAAATGCACAACTGTTTCAGTTTGATTGCTCTATAATTCAGCAGCTGAAATGTTAGCAAAAAATATGAAAAAAATAATAATGTAATTCTTTCTCACACACATATGCAAATACAAAAACTCACACAATTTTACAAAAGACAAATTAGTTACTTTTATTATCTTAAAGTAACTTTCTGGATTCAACATAGTTTTTACAAATCACTTAATTTTGTTTTTAATATTTTCTTAAAATGGTCTGCATATTTGAGCAAATGATTCTGTTAAATTAAATTTGCCTAGCCAGTTGAATATAGAGACTAATCTACCTTAAGTACATAGACTGATCTCTGTGGTTATCCAGGTATATGCTTACAAAATTAAAACTTCTCACTAATCTTTTTTTGTTTGTTTTAGACTATTCTGAAATGTGTTATTTTGAAAATATTAATAGAAGCTTTAGGCAAGACATTTTGATATAATTCGATATAGTTTACAAGCATTAATTATTAAGCATTTGAACAGAATTTTCTTTTTCTTTTTCATATTTACAGCCATATGTTACACATAGTTATAACGTTTTTCTCTGCTTCTTCTGATAGACTACATTAGAAACTGCATCATTGGTAAAGGAGGTAGCTACAAGGGAACGGTATCTATCACTAAGAGTGGCATCAAATGCCAGCCCTGGAATTCCATGATCCCACATGAACACAGGTAAGAATGCATGAAGAAGAGAGTATAGAGCCTTTCTTTTTCTATATGTGTGTTAGCAACCTCACATTAGTCCTTCATAATAATCCTACAGTTCTATAATAACAGCCAACGTTCCTGAATTCTGTTAGGCCAAGGAATATGTGAAGTCATGACTGATATTTAGCAAATGATTAATACATTTTTCATTTAGATGTGGCTAACATTATCTTACCTCAAAACTTCAATTTATAGATCTTTATGCTTGTGAAGCAATAATGAAAAAGGAATTTTTTAAAAAAGGTATTTTTTTCCCTCTCTCTTTGCCTTTGAGAAGGTTCAGCACTGTGCAGCTGGAGTGGAGAGGTTGACTGTGATATATTAGAGATGATCACATTCTGACCTTATCTAGGGGCCGGATGTTCTTTAACCATGGTAGTTCTCAACATTGGCTGCACATTAGAATCACCTGCTACGAGCCCTTAACAAATCCTACCACCCAGGTGGTAACACAGACCAATTAAATCAGAAACTCTGGGGGAAGAACCCAGGCACCAGTGTTCTTCTTCTTCTTTTTTTTAAAGCTCCCCGTATGATTCCAAAATACAGTCAAAATTGAGAACTTTTGCTAAAAACTCTTGCGCCAGATTGACCAGCTTTTCAATTTCACCTTTTTAATGATTAGTGAAGATTCTCATTCCTTGGGAATTAAATGTCTACACTTAAGAACTGTGTTCTTTATGACAGATGAATACTATTTAAAGATGAGTAAACATAACATTCATAGGCTCATAACTCTGAAAGTTTTTAGTCATCATGGGGGAAAAAAATAGATATCTACTACCCACTAGAGAACTAAATATAGCCACAATTCTCAAGACTTATTTCACAAATAATTTTAACAGAAACTAAAGTAGTTGAAAACAGCTTTTCCTGGTCATCAGATGCATTAGAAGATTTAATTTTACCATGTGCCAGATACCTTGATGTGCAGTGTACCTGATTTATCTCATTTAATCTTCCCAAGAACCACATAGTGGGTGGTTTTATTAATTCTATTTTATATATGGTGAAACTGAAGCACGAAGAGCCTTAGTAACTTTTCAAGGTCATGCACAACTAGTAAGTGGTATGGCCAGAATCTGAGTGCAGCGAGTGTCACTTTATAACCTTTGCTTTTAACAACCCCAGAGCGTGAAACACTTAGCAAATCAGCAAAGACACATGTTTTGATTTTTTTTTCTAATAGTGGCGATAACTTTACCTTGATTAATCCACTCTTTATTACATTGCATACATTTTTGGAGGCATAATTATACAAGATGATTTTACCACAGTAAACAGAAATGAGTTAATTGGCCCACATGTAAAGAAAAAGAGTTATTCGTTCCACACTGGGATCAAACCTGTGATCTCAGCCTAATTAACACCAGTGAGTATGTGTCCAAACTGATCAACTTTACAGTATTTCAATAACAGAAAACAACTAACTTTTCAAAATTATTTACTTATACACAAATATCTCTGAAACACAGTATTGTCTTTATATTGCAAGAACAGACAATATAATTGATTTTGTTATCTCGTAAGCATTTGTATGGTGTCATTCCCTGAATGGTGAGGAAAACATTTTATTTAAATAGATAGATCTGTTTTTCATGAACAAAGGAATAACATTTGAAATCAATCCTTCCCTAGTAGAGGAGAGTGCATTGGACTGACTGACCCGATAGAGGTCTTATTTCAACCCAAATTCTCTGATTGTGATTCTCTACTAGAGGAATAAATGTGAAATAGATCTCCCTGGGAACAGGCTTCTCAGTTCAACCAGCTATTTTACTAGCAACATTTCCTTGTGATATAGAAGTTTAGGGCTAAGAGGATCTTATACATCAATCAAAAAATTATCTAATTCAAAGAGAGCAGCACTTAATTATCATCAATTAATAGCTTATTGGTATATCTGCATGATAACACTTTAAGTGTTAACTAAAGATTCACTTTATGGGAAATGGCAAAAGAAATACATATGTCTGTCTAGAGGAGTGATTTATTGTTGATTCTCTAAATTAAAATATTTTACAAGTGGCTTAATAGGAAGATGATGATAGATGATTAAATTAGTATAGAAGCTTAACTAGAAAATCAGGTGATTGATATCTACATCTCTATCCTTCATTGGCCACCCAGCATTCATTAATGAATAGATGATGGAATAGATCAAGTTTTCTATGAACACAGTTTATATTAAAAGAAAAGGAAATGTGGCTAGCACCCAGAAGATCTAATTTATATCTCAGGGTACATTTGGATATAACTCAATTTTAAATATTTCTTCACTTATCTCTCTTAAAGTCTTGCTAACAAGGACAAACCAAAACTAGAATGTATATGAATACAAGTTTATATAGAACCTATGGCTTGGGTGTAACATGTTCTCATAAACATTTGTTAAATGAACATAAATGAAAAGAGTAGGGCTAGACTTCCTTCCTTAGTCAAATATAAGATACTAAAAAAAAAAAAAAAAAAAAAAAAAAAAAAAGAAAGAAAGAAAAAGGCTAAACACCTCAGAACACAAAGAAAAACCAGTTAATCTGGATAAAAGTCATATAGGTCAAAGAATAAAAATAAAAGGTGACCCCAAATGTTCTTTACCTTGAATGCCCTAAAGAAGAATTTGGTGTGCATTAATACAGAATTGTGAGAAGAAGCATATCTTTTCTCTTCATTTCTCATTTTATTAAGTCCAATGAGAAAACTTTATTCATCTTTCAGTCATATCTTAGTTTGATTTCTACTTTATCTCTTTCTTCCGACTTGTGTTTTTCCTACTAAACCGTTGACTGATTCATTCACTACTTCTTCACAGATCTTTTTGGCTTTACAAATCCACTGGAAAGGTATATGTGTGTGTGTGTGTGTGTGTGCGCACTTAGAATAAAAATCTTTCTTAAAACAGTAGATATATATATGCGCATTTAATATGTGCTAAATCCATTTAGTTTCTTAAGTGATTAAGTGATTAGTTTCTTTTGTGATTAATAATAAATTATTCTTATTACTCTACTATACTGTTTTTTTCACAAAATATAGTTACAGAAGAATTTTCCTGGGTAAATTTGATTAATATATTCTTCGTGAAAAAATAAAGCAAAATTAATTTTGATTCTATCAGGAAAAATTAGCATTTCATTATAAATTTACTATAAAAATTGGAAAACTGACAGAAATGAAAGAAAATTAATTTAAAGCAAAAGCACAAACAAAAGATGTCCTAAATTATTATGGAATAGTGGGGCTAAGACGAAGATGAATAATGAATTCTTTTTTCTTTGAATATTAAAACTGTTAGGAATTGTGAAATGATGAGCTTTAGTTGTATTAGAATTTTTGTCAATCATATGGCCTAATGTCTAATTTTTGTTTCCCCATATTTAGAATGTTAGTGAAGTAAGGCTATAAACTTTTTATCTAAAAATAGTTTGGAGTTTAATAACACTTATAGTACTTAATAGGTGTCTTGAAAATGGTTAATAGTAAGTCTCTTGGAACAGACTCTTTTAACAAATAATTTATAATTTCTTAGGGCTTAACTCTTGTATATTTCATTGCAAAATATTGCTTGGTACTTAATGCATGTCTATATTCATTTTGTGTCACAACATAACAAAAAAATTATTTTTAATTACAAGCTTCAATGGATAGGGGACATATTTGAATGGTATTTACTGAGAGACTAAAATTCTTGGACTTTAAGTACTGTTTAAAACTCAGAAATCAGTAAAAGTAAAAGTAAAGTTTTATAACAAAAATTAAACTTAATATTGAAAATGTAACCAGATTTTTTAAAGTGTTTACTAGTGTAACATACAGATGCATATTCTTTATTCATGACTTTTTTGCGTGCCATATAGCAAACAAGTGCAGCATCATTGAGGCCAATGTCGCAAGCAGTACAAAAGAATAAAAAAGGCTTTGAATTTCTCTTATACTGTGTTAAAACACTTTATGCTGGTAACAAAACTGACTAGGGCATTAGAAATTTTAAATGAAGATTATGTGTTGCAGTTTCTGGATCCAATGTCCAACTATTATGAACGAAACCTAAAAGCACCGTCTCAGTCACAGAGAAAATTACAAAAATTTTTGAAGAGAATAGCAATTCTGTTTTTCACTATGACAAAGTAAAGACTACTAAGTGATGTGTGCTTAGTAATAGGTAGCATTTATTAGCTGTCTATTACTCTGCCATCTCTTACAACTTCTCAAAACAATCGTATAAAATATAAGCTGTTATAAATTATCGTTATACTCAGTGTACAGGTAAGCTAACAGGCTGAGAGAGGCTAAATTACCTGTTTGGTCTCCAGTTAGTAAGCAAGAGAGCTGAAATTTGAGTCCAGGTTTAATTTGATTCTAGACCCTTTGTTTGGATTACTTCATCCATTTGTTTCTCAATTATGCAGAAAATAGAGGGGCTATTCTCTCTTAAGTGGCCTTGCTAAATCACTTGCTACCTTTGCGTGAAACTTTGAAATTATGGTTGAAACTGTCAATTAGGTCCTCAAATGACTGGCTCTTAGAAAACCAGAGAAGAATCTTCTTAATGATGTTGAATATGGGAATTCGGTTAGGTAAATATTTTTAAAATTTAAATGTTTTTAAAATGGATGGAAATGGCAACTCAAGTTAACATATATGGAGGTCCGAGTTAGAATAAAGGATTTCTTTACTTTCAGGAAAAATTCACCCCCTAATTAGTAAAATTAATAGGCCAAAAATAAAGTTGCATGCGCTTATACTGTAATGATTATCATTTTAAAACTAGCTTTTTGCCTTCGAGCTATCGGGGTAAAGACCTACAGGAAAACTACTGTCGAAATCCTCGAGGTGAAGAAGGGGGACCTTGGTGTTTCACAAGCAATCCAGAGGTACGCTACGAAGTCTGTGACATTCCTCAGTGTTCAGAAGGTAAATGAACCTGAATGCCGTGTGGGGCACTCTGCTCCTCCCTTGTGTAGAACTGCAACTTGCATTAAAGGTTAACAGAAATGAATCAAATCACAATAAATAAATATGTTGTTCATTCAAATGCAACTATAGATAATTAGTTGAGCATTTTACACAAAGTTTTAAAACCTGAATATCACTAGATTAATGCAAAATAATGGAGTGAGTTATCAGTCTGAGTTTCAACAGAGCCTGAGGCATCCTTCTGGGGAGAATCAAAGTTTGGGCTTCTTCATTTATTGTGTTGAGCTCACATACCTCAAAATCTGTTTTCATACATCACCTGAAAAGAGCCAAATGAAACTTGACCCTTTCTGAGTAAAACTAATTCCCTATTCATCCAGCTCCTGCTTCCACAGAAATTTTGTCAAATCTACTCCAAAGTGGGGTGGCAAGGGTATATGGATTCGAAGAAAATATGGAAGCAAGTCACTGGAATTTGATATCCCCATGTGCCTTTTGGCTAAATGTGACTAGAACCAAATCTGATACATAGACTGGAACACCATTCAGAGTAGTGTCTGAAGAGATCAAAACAGGGAATCCTAAACTGTCTCAATGACAGACAACCTAAATATGTCTATGTTGTTACTTCCTGTTACAGCTTAAGAGGTCACTATCCTTACTTTTGCAGTGGAAAACTAAATGACTGACAAAAAGGAGGAGTAACTATTTCAGCATTGTATGTGGTTTCATTTTTTCTTAGTTACTTGGCTACCCAAATAGCTGGCTTTTTAGTTCTGTCAGAAATTAAAGTTCTGAAAATCCAAATGAAACATGAATTAAGCTCTGATAGAAATTTAGCAGGATTTTGAAGTACTTGGGGATGGGGGTCTGCAGAAATGCTGTCCAGTTTTTATAGTAAGATATCTTACCTGTTTGTTATTAACCAAATTTTTTCAAAAAAAAATTTTTATAAATATTCTTTAATATCAGGTTGATTATTTAACACATAAAAGACCATTGTTAGCTAATTGTCACGGAGAAGGTGAATTTGTTTTCTGTTGTTAGTTCATTTAAAATTTTTGACTTCATGTGCTAGAGCCAGTTCCATTTCTGTTTGTAAATTCTTACTTTCCATTCCATATCATATTCTGTTCACTATAACTTCCTCATTGTTTTCTTTTCTCTTAAAAATAATAAACTGATCTGTGATAACGTTATGCACAAGTCTGTTTTGTATGAATAAGTCTGTAATTAATGTTTGTCTTAAATTTACACGTGGATGAAAATAACCTACTTTTCGGGAACTCTCCATTACCACAGTTTTCTGAAGTTGAAAGTCATTACAAGGAGTTTTGTTACTGGTTTTGCTTTGACCTGGGAAAGCATTTTCAAGGGTCAAACTTTAAACAGCTTAGCATTTTATGTTACCTGCCTAGTCCATGTAACAATGTGACCTTTCATCCCCTGGTTTAAAAGAAGAACCTTCATTAAAATACATTGGCATATATCTGGACTGGTAGGCAATGTAGAATAAATGCTAGAAAAGAAGTAATTGTAAAAGTTCTGTTTCCAGTTATTTTTATCTCATTAGGTTATACATCTCTAATATCCTTTACTCATTTGAGGTCATTGTATCCTCCTTGGAAAAGGGCGTTACTCACTGGTATTAATGGTACATGATGCTATTGGTCACTGTGGCACTAATGGTTGCAGATATGCTTTTTCTAGAAACAATTGGACATCTGACAGTAGTAGAATAACCCTTCTGTGAGAGAAGTGAACCAATTCCTGCCCTATATAGGCTAAGCATATTTCAGGGAGTATGAATTGAGCTGTGATATTTAAATTCACTCTATAGTAAACAATGTTTTACCAAGATTTAAATGAAAAGGATCTAAAATAAGAGCATTGTCAATGCATTAATAAAGAAAAACAGAGCTATTTATAAAATAATATAAAATATACAAAATAATCTACATATGATGTAAAGTCCAATTGAAATACAAATATGAATGACAAACCTCAAATTTTAGAATGATTAAATAGTATAATGGGTGAGCTATTTTTATCTATGGATATTAATTTATTAAATGCCAAGTTTCAAAGCTTACATCATTACCATGATGTAGTAATGATCAAATCATTTTATATACTTAAAATTAAGCAAGAAAAATACCTGTGGTGAAATTTTGAACTTTTCATGTGAAAAAAAATGTGTAGAACAGTACATATTTTTGAAATATTTGTAACAGTTAAACTCCTAGCTAAACAATCATCTGAAATTTGTCTGAAAGTTTGGTTCATAAAAGATAGATATCTGATGTCCAATGAATAACATTTTCTTATAATTTAAACTTTTGAAATATATCAAGTATTCCAAAAATGAGTACTTTTTTATTTAAAATCTTGTATAATTATGTAAAGAGAAGAGGACCGCTGATGTTTGAAAGATTGTAGAAAACTGAGGTATATAAAATCCAATTTCTTGTATTAATATTTTCTTGAGATTTAAAATAAAGCCATCATTAGTCATCGGAACAGATCTTTTTAATGGTTGTCAAATATTCAAATAAATACATTTTATTAAACCATAATCATTTCTTAATACCTTACACTTAATATACTAAATCATACTGCCAAAGTTTATGTGTGTAATTCCAGTCTCTGTGTGGAGAATGACTTTTTAAAACAAAGATAAATAAAACCATTATGTAAAAACATGGATTTGTGGGACTATCCATATTTCAATTTTTCTGAAGTGATCACTAGAATGGATTTTTCTGAGAGATACTTGAATCAGTTGGTTAGTACAATGAGAAATATGTTATATTAATTCTAATTTATGTGTAGTTTTTGTAGTTTTCCAATACCATTTAGGTCAGAACTATATTTAGAAAAAAATATTCTACTTATGAATAGAAACATGTATTTAGTTTGTGTTTATATAATCTGGGACAGTATTTTACTCGTTTGTCTGTTTATTTTTGTTTTTAAGGGAAAACTAGCTAGAAGGGTTGAATAATACATTGGTTACAATAGTAGAAGTAAATAGCCAGAAGTAATAGAGCAAGAGGGCCAATCTTTACCCTCTTATACTGTTTCATAGATCACGATTTCACCTGATTCCTTGAGTAGGTAGGCTTGCTTTCTACCTGTACTGCTTTAACTTTGAGTTGGGAAAACTAAGATTTTTAGAATTCTGGAAGTTTGAAAAGTGATTGTGAGTTTAAAATTTGGCTTTCTTGAGGTAATTTTTATGAACAACCTGATGGTTTGGTACTCTGGAAAAAATAACAAACTTTTTAGCTTTGGATAAGATGGCCAATCTATTGGCTTTCCCATGGCCTCCTTTCCCACATCCTTCAATAGGTGAAAATCCAATAGGAAGAGCCACCTATTGTTGTATACAAGAAGGCAAAGGGTAATTGGGAAAATGTAGAAAAAGTCGGGGAGATTGACTTTCTAAAATCATTGCTATCACTCTACCTTAAAGTATGAATGTAAAAGGAGAACAATATGTAAGGCAAAAAGGCAATTAGGGAGAATGGAAAGAACACTAGACTGTGGGTCAGGAGACCTGTGTTCCAGGCATGGGTTTGACATTTTCTGTTTTAGGTAAGTCCCTTAAAACTTTTGTGAACTTTTTTCTTCCCTCACTGCAAAGATCAAATGATTTCTTATATGTTTCAAGTGCTGAATAATCAAAGAATATGTAACTATAATATATTTAGCATCTCAGTTCTATCACAGAATACATTTAAATCTCAGCCCAACAACAACTTTCATTGCCTATAAAGAACTGACATCATTCTTGCTAACTTTTATTATTTTCAAAAATCTTTCTAGGTCTGTAACTGCTTCCATAATTATGCCTTTACTATAAACATAATATACTAATCATGTTTCTGCACCATTTTATGATATTTTGTCCTATAGCTTATTCAACTTTCATCCACCTTTCAAGGACTACATAAAATATCTTCTCTTCCAAAAAGCCATACTGCCAAACACTTAGAACTTTTAGAACAGAACAAGTTATCTACAAACTTGCTATCAACATGAAGTCCAAGGACCAGAACCATCAGATCCCCTGGGAGCTTGTTATTAATGCCCCGACCTCTATCCCCTGGATCAGAACTTGCCCTTTAACAAGATTTTAAAATGACTTTTTATTCACATTAAAGTTTGGAGAAGCGTTGGTCTACCACTCATTTTTGGAAAGTGGTCAAAAGAAAAATTTAAATTCAACTAAATTGTTTTTCTAAAAGTCCAGAAAAATGTTTAATAATAATCCCTTAGTAGTTTTCTAGAAAATAATTTTATTCACTCCCATTGGAAAGGGATATACTCTTATAAACTGCATTTGCTGAAGGAGATAAAAATAAGTATATTCTGATTCCTGAGTACCATATGAGGTTAGAAATTGTATATGAGATAATTTATCTCTCATATATGACCATAGTATTTTTTCATTCAATATAAAGGAGCATACAACAATGATAAATGTCACACTATTTTCTGCAAGGATATTAAACCTTGTAGTCTTTAAAAAAGAGAACTAAATAAATCTGTACCTCATTCAAATGGAAAGCTGAAATGTGATGATGCATAACATATATGAGCATTTCTATGTGGAAATGACCTTGGCCAAACAGAGAAACTTTATCAATATACTCTTGAGCCCTTTTCATTTATAATTCAGTGCTTACTGGCTATAGTCTGGAGAATCTCAGTATCAAATGATACGAAGCTGAATTGGTCCCTTGTCTTAGTTCCTACATGATC
The DNA here is from genome assembly GCA_003508835.1 of Eonycteris spelaea. Classification (NCBI taxonomy): domain Eukaryota; kingdom Metazoa; phylum Chordata; class Mammalia; order Chiroptera; family Pteropodidae; genus Eonycteris; species Eonycteris spelaea. The sequence continues at coordinate 7,441,157 of PUFA01000033.1, read as the reverse complement.
CTACATGAAAAAAAGTAAATGGATCAAGTCAAATGGTCTCATGTTTCAGAAAGTTAATAGTTAATGTCCTATTAGATTATAAAAATCAAAGTTTCAAATGTGATTATTCTAATATTATAACCCAAATTATTACAAATCCTCATTAGGCTCGATCCTGGTAGATAAAACTAAACATTGATATCTTTGTTCCCTTTCAGCTAAAGTTAGATGATCAGTAATACAAGATACAAATGATGTGTTTGGGGAAGTTTGCCTGATTTGTAGGAAAGCCAAGCAATGATTTATTCCACAGAATGTCTGCTGTGCTACAAATCAACCTGTCCATTTGAGAAGTCTTTTTTTTTTTTCCAGCTAGTTGATGTGATTCAGAGTTTTCAGTGGGACATGAGGCCAGCCAGAAGAGAACTATTAATTAACCACACAAAATCATCAGTAAGATCCTGCATAATTAGATCAGCTTATACATTTAAAAGCAGTGAATGAATGAATACAAGGAGTTCAATAGTAGGTCAACTTCTATCCAAAACTAGGTAAGAATGTAAGCCTGCCCAGTTATTCAACATAGATGTTCACTAAGAGAAAGGAGCTATAATATGGTCTTTTAAAATATCTGCGTTCTTTGAATAGTACCAGATTTCTATCCAAAGCTGGTCTCTCCAATCTACCTATCCTGATTTTGGCATTGATGTGTACTCATTTTAAATAGTGTATTTCCTGTGTATGTGATTGGAGGTTAAGTTGAGAGAGAAACATTGTACTGACAGTGTAGATACTGAGATCCCGTATTTTAGACCAACAAAGGGAAAATCCTCAAGGATCTATCTTATGTATCTAATTTCTGGGTACCTTTTGGACAGTTATTGAAATTTTAGAAAGGTAGCATTCTGGCCTATGGTAAATCTGTATGACATTAAGTACAAAAATCCATTTCAAATATATGAAGAGTTCTGTAAAAAGTATTTTATGTCACTCTTTATGCATATTAGGCCTTAATTTAAAGTTAAAATGATATATCAGATTTTCTAAAAATCTCTTTGCTAAACAGGTAATTTACTGTTCTTTAAATAGAGCAATGGTGTTATTGATTTTTATGTCAGAAACAATTAACATGTCATACTTTAATTTATCAGTTGAATGCATGACCTGCAATGGGGAAAGTTATCGAGGTCCCATGGATCATACAGAATCAGGCAAGATTTGTCAGCGTTGGGATCAGCAGACGCCACATCGGCACAAATTCTTGCCAGAAAGGTAAAATACCACCAAACCACATTTCCAATGATTCTTTTTCACAAACTGTTATTTGCTCCATGAAAACCTGCCATAGAAATGATCTTTATGTGATGTTTTTGGGAAAGTCTTGGGCAAAGGGATTTATGATAAGGTATTTAAGAATGATGGCTACATTCCCACCTGGTCTTGGCTAACTAGATTAAGATTTCCAGAAATCAGGAGAGTCTTGAACATAGGAGCATTAGTGGGATGTGGAAGGGAAGCACTAACAGAAGCTTTCTCTTCCTCTTCCATAGCAGAAAACATACAGAGGTCCATTCACTAATGACCACTTTGACATGAACTGTGGGGGGAGGCATTATTGCTAAATGCCAGCCAGTTTCCTTCAAGAGCCACATCTTCAGTGACTTGAGTAAAATAGGCTCACGTATGTGACAACATGACAGAGGTCATGCACATAGAAAAATAATAAAAGGTAGAGCAAACAATTCTTTGTTCTTTGGCCACTTTATCCTGGTGTGTTTTGAGATTGCCAATCTGGAGAAGTCAAGAGACCAGGTCTAATTTCTCCTGAGAAGTAGATTTTGAGCTTAAGGGGTAAAAAAAAAAAAAAAAAAAAAAAAAAAAAAAAAAAAAAAAAAAAAAAAAAAAAGTCTACTTTGGCCCTTTCATTTCACATGAAATATTTTAGTTGAGAAAAGAATTCTTATTTTTATTATAAAGAAAAAAATACAAATAATTCCAGAGGAAACTCTATCCCTACTTTTGTTTGGATATTGCTGAAAGATGTTTTTTCTTTCTCTTTTTGTTTATTGCTCTTCTAAATGAAATTATAACTATGCTTTATTTGTAAGTGCATCTCTAGTCTTTCAAGTGAGAGCAGAAGGAACATGGTAACGATTAAAATCAGGTCACCATTTCAGGCCCCTGTTAATTTAAAGGGATGAAGGTTTAGAGAAAGTGGTGTGGCACAGAGTCTCTTACTCTGGTGGAGGTGAAGGCATCACCTAGAAAGACTCTGTTCCACAATTGAGCTATCATTAGTAACAGAGCTATTGAAACCTAACTTTCAGTTTAAAATTTAAGCCTGCCGTAGAAGAGGGCCTGTTTTCTTAATGAGCATTTTACATGAGGTCATATTTAAGTACTGTCCTTAATTGAGCTTTGAGAAAAGGGGCTTAAGTTTGGGACCTCAATTGGTGAACAAGTACCAAATTGATCTAACTCATTAGCAAATGTGTTGTACTCTATACTTGGTAGAATATGTAAATTAATAGATTCAATAGTCAATGATTAGCAGTCTTTGTAAGACAAACCACAGAGAATCTATTTTTTCCTTAGCTAGTAGTTTCCAACCTGCATCAAACATTATTTTGTGAGCTGATGGCTGGTTGGTGTTTCCAGGCAGATTTACGTGACACTTTTCTTGGTGTGGTTTGCAGATATCCCGACAAGGGCTTTGATGATAATTATTGCCGCAATCCTGATGGCAAGCCGAGGCCATGGTGCTATACTCTTGACCCTGACACCCCGTGGGAGTACTGTGCAATTAAAATGTGTGGTAAGTTAGGGTCAAATTTATTGCTTCCTTTTCCTCTAACAGACTGGATCTAAGCAGGCGATTATTAGTGAGACAGGTTAACAACTATTTTATTTGATGCTTTAATGTGTATAGGTTTTAATATTTTAAAATATGTTACATAATCCTATCCAAACTTTTGAATTTTTAGAGAGCCATTATTTTGAAAGAGATAAATACACAAGTGCACACATACACACAAAACATTTATATCTATTGCAAAGGTCTACTTTCTCATGTTATCGAGTAAAAGAAAAGAAATCCACAGAAAGAGAAAAAGGTCAGGGGTTATATACAGTATCATAATGACAATAGTGCTGTAAAAGCTAGAACCTTAGGTGCTTACTTTCCAATCCTATATCCTTTCCCTACCTTTCCTCCTCAGACATCGCATGAGCTGTCAACTGTGAACCTCTTCTGGTGAATGACAGAGGCTGCAACGAAGAATAATAAGCCTAGTAAAAGATTCTTACAGACATCTTTAATTCCTAGTAGCTGATCTGCACCTCTGTGGGTGTCCTTGTCCACAGCCTGCATTCTGTTTCAGCTTGTCCTTTAGCAGTCTTACAGTCCTTTTCATATACCGTCCTGTACTCTACTCACCTTATGATAAAAAGCTACTTTTCTCACTTGCTTTGTGGTATCCCTTTAAATCTGTATACTTGGTCCTCTTTTCCATGATTAACTCACACATTTTTACTCTTCTCTGAAATAATACTATTGGATGATAATTAGATACAGACATGCTTTTTTTTTTTTTCTGTGAGTACAGATCTTATTTTTTCAACTGAATCCTAAAATGCTTTAAGATCAGTGGAATTGCATAAATATAGTAATAATGTTATAAATTGGCTTGATAATATAAAGATATTATATATATATATATATAATATCTTTTTTCAGAGACAGAGAGAGAGAGAAAGGTACATAATCTAGATACCAATCAGGTACCAGCACCCAGACTGATAACTATACAATTATGAGGATAGAGACATGTATTTGCTTATTTCCCTATAACAGCAGGATGGGGATATTCCTTTGAACAAACTTAATTTAGTGTTATCTACTGTATAAAATTGCCACAGTGAATCTCTCTCCACTTAGACCTGCTAATAAAAGGAAGTGTTTTGGACGGCTCAAATAAAGCCCACAGAAAGGGGATATGTCTGGCATATGTGAAATAACGCAGAATCTGGAAGGCTCTCAATGTGAACACAATGTTCCAAGGAAATTGAATCATCTGATCGGTCCTTTAAAAGATGACTCCTGTGACAGTGTTTTTCTCTATAGATTGAATTAGTTTCACTTGTTGACTTTTCAAACCTTGTTAATCTTCCCATTATTCCTGACCATTCAGGTACAATAAGCCAACTGTTTTCCTTCATGAGTATGTCTGTATCTGTGTTAGGTTTTCTTGTAAATTGTCTCTGGATAAGACCAATATAAATACACACACACATCCAAATACTTACCTGCACATCCACTCTTCAACTGGCACACATACACCGAAAATATCCAAGTGTAGTCCTCTCTTCATTTTCCAACCAATCTTTGTTTATTTTTAAAAGACATTGGGAAGGAAAGAAATAGGATGAATATAATACTTCCTAACTATTAGATTTTCTTCTTTTCTGTCCAAGAAAGAATCAGTTATTTATTCAAGTAACGTAATAATTCTTATGGCTTCGTTAAAAAGAGAGTGGTCTTTATGGAATATTAATTCTAAGCAAATGATGACAGAACTTCTGAGCCAAAGCTATATAGTTAAGACTAAAATTATCTTCTCAGCTTTGGGAACAGTTTAGAAATAATTTATCATAAGGAAGCCTTTAGTTTGTAAAATTATTTATAGAGACTACACTGTTTTGAATGAAAGTTTACATTGGATTTGTGGAAAGTATGAAATAATGTTTTATGAATATTCTTCCAAATACTTAGGCTTTTATATGTAATAAAGACTAAATGTTAAAATCAAGAAATTTAGTGGTGGTTTCAATTGTATATTAGTTTTCTACTGCAGGATAACAAATTACCAAAAACTTAGTAGCTTAAAAAATACACATTTATTATCTCATAGTTTCTGTTGGTCAGTAGTCCAGGCATGACTCAGGTGGGTTATCTGCTTAGGATCTTGCAAGGCTATGATCCAGGTGCCTGCCAGATCTAGTGTCTCATCTAAGACTCAGGGTCCGATTCCAAGTTCACTTGTTGTTGCTGAAATTCAGTTTCTTGTGGTTGTATTGCTGAAGTCCTCAGCTCCTAGAGAATTCCTGGTGTTTCCTACTACATGACCTCTCCACAATATGCCAGTTTACTTCTTCAAGGCCAACAGGATAGCTTTCTAATACTTGAGCTTCTGACCTCTAGATCCTCTTTTAAAGAGCTCACTTGATTAGTCAGTCTCACCTAGGGTAATCTTCCTTTAATTAACTTAAAGTCAACTGATTAGGGACTTAAATTATATCTGCAAAATCTCTTCACTTTTGTGAAGCTAAAATAAGCTAATAAGCTAACCATAGGAGTAGCTCTCCCATCATATTCACAAGGGGATGGAGTTATACAGAGTGTACATGAGTGGGTGGAAATCCTGTGGGTCATAATTGTATTCTACATACCACATATATATTTACATGCACTGGTTATACCAGAATATTGATTATCACTTTTTATTTGTATCATTTGATCCATGGGCAAGCTTTCTGGTTATCTATAATTCCTGACTGCTTGAATTTATTCTGAGTTTTCAATATGTTTAAAGAAAAAAAATTAAGTTGATTATGTCACATAGCCTCTCTAAAGTTGAGGTGGGATTTTTAAACTCTTGTTTCACTATATTATACCTTTATTAAAATAATTGCCACCATTTATTTCACATCTACAGAAAGGGGTTTTCCATCTGCTATCAATAATCCTTATTTTAGTTCTACAAAATGGCTGTGATTAAGCCAGTGAGGAATGGTATGCAAAGGAATGGATGGATGGAACGGCAATGCAGTATTCAAGACATGGTAATTAGGTTGATATGGGTAAGGATGGGCTGAAAACAGAGAAGTAAAAGATGAAAAAGGTAAGAGTGATGTGAGGCAGATCAAGTAGGATCCCAAAGTGGCCCATCCATTTCTGTGGGAAACACTGAAAAAGTAAGCATGGAGAGTGGTCTTATCTGATTTGTTGTCCATGAAACCTGAGGAAACAAAATGACTCTCCTAAAGGTCTGTGGGCATGGATAGCTTAAAGGGCTTAAATTCCACCTCTTCTACTTTCATGAGAATTCTTTCCCAAAGTCTTCTGCTTGAGATGCACATTTTCCTAAAGAGTCAGTCAAGTTCAAAATCCTGCCTTTCCATTCACAACCACTCTTTCCCACTTCACTGAACAAAGGCAGACTGCCCATCTTTCCCAATTTTAATGCGATGTATTGTCCTGAGGTGTAAAAATTTTGGGGACACTATACAAACAGACCTTTGAAAACACTATACATGTTGTTTATCATTTATGTTCTACCTATAATTATATAACTCTGCTCAGAATGTATATATATGTATATATATGTACATATACACATGTCTGTGTTTGTGTGTGCATGTGTGTGTATTTATCTAAGATTTTCATGATCACCAGAAACTTAAAAAATTAATTTCAGTATATGAAAATCTTTCAGAAAAATATGTTAAGGTCAGAAATAAGAGACTCTTCAATATAAAATAAAATACGTTACAGTAGCATAACATTTTGTGAGTAAAGTGGAACGGAAAAATGATTCAAGGAGAAAAAGGACTTGATAATGTATATTTTATCCAGAAATAGGTATGTGTCAAATCATTATGGTATTTACAGTGTATTAAGTCCATTTTAAAAAATGACATAACATTTTTGTTTAAAAAATGTTAATAGTTAAAATATGCTAAAAATAACATCTTATGCAACTGTTTAAAATTGTCATAAAGAGTGTAGAGGTCAACTTAAAAACATGAGAGGAAATATAAATAATTTTTCAAAATTCTTTTAGTAACAGGAGAAAAAAACAAAAAACAAAAACAAAAAAGCTAACATTTGAAGACCACTGATCTGGAAGAATTACTATATACTCCGAGTAATTGGCATGGAGAGGGCTGAGGAAAGAGTCAGGTGGGTCTGATAAGATCTGATTTTACCAGGCCAGTAGGAAATAAAAATACTGAACTAAAGCAGTATGCTGTGAGAATAACAGAGTGAGGAAGGATGTGAACAATATTAAAAAGGTAGAGTGTCAGGATATAACGAGAAAATGGATGTAGTGGGAAATAAGATAGGGCAAGAGAAAAGTCTAAAATATTTTCTATGTTGAGTGGATGATGCATATTAAGAGAGTTATATTTGAGGAGAAAAATAATACATTTAGGTTTGCTTATATTGATATATGTGCTCTTAGCTCATAGCTCAGCCTTCTCTGAAGGTCATGTAAAGTCGTAAGTAAATACTAATGGTAGTAAAAGCTTTGGGCAGAGCAGCAATCCCAGGGAGCACAAAGAGAACATAAAGAGGGTTAGTCCCTTTTCTATAGGATTAATTAAATAAATATTTGCTGAGTAGCTCTTATATGTCAAATGTTTTTTTTGATCCTGAGGACATAGAAGTAAAAAAAAGAAAAAGAAAAAGAAAGGAAGGAAGGAAGAAAGAAAGAAAGAAAGAAAGAAAGAGAGAGAGAAAGAAAGAAAACCAACAGACCAAAGCCTATAATAAAATTGAAAATTCAGAGCTTTACCACGAACTAGTAAAGTGAAAGCTGACATTGCCGTGACATTAGGATATTCGCACCTTTCTGAGTCAAAGTTTTAAAAACTGCTCTGTTTCTTTCATTTGTTAAAAAGCTTACTCAACCACAAATTTCTTCTTGTCAGTTTGCTTCTAACCTTCTAATCTTACGATCGATGTATCACTGAAAGTGAAGGATGAATGTTACTTATCACCTGACGAATGTGTGCCAGGGTGTTCCAGGACAGGCTTTCTCAGTCTTCCTTCACACCACATTCCTCCAGAGGTGTCATGGACCCAAATGGCAGCACCCCATCTATATTCTTGCTATATAACTTTTAACAGACTCCTAGGTATATGGAATTTTAAATAATTGCAAACATAACAAGATTGGAAGTTCAATATAGTGCCTAAATAAAGTACTGTCTTTCTTATGGTTTTCCCCTATAATAACATCATATTCTGAAAAACAGTTTGTTCCAGATTAGGTCACTGCTTTTCAATAAGAAATATTAATATTGTGGGGACTAATTTTTTTTTTTTTTATAGAGTGAACTTTAATAGCTATCTGGCAAATGAAAAACTATGTTGCGGGTGATGTCCCTTAGGAAATCTCATTAATTATTTAAATCAGTTGTTCACAAACTTATTGGGCTGAAGGTATCTTTACAATCTTTAAGATTATTGAGAGTTGAAAATTGTCATTGTGGGTTATATGACTCAATATTTATGGTATTGAAAATAAAAACATAAATTTTAGAAATGTATTAATTCACTAAAAATTTATTGGATATTAATAAACATAACATTTTAAATGAAAAATAACTTTTTTCAGAAAAGTAGGGAAAATATTGGCATTGTTTTAATTTTTTTGCAAATTCAGATGTTTTTGCAAATTTCTTTATTGTCAGCTTAATTAAAAGATAACTGAGTGCCTCATCTTTGCTTCTGCCTTCAGTGTTTTGGGATATCATACATCAAGTGCATTTGAAAGTTCCACTGTATAAAGGCAAAGGATGACTTAGCATTGTTCTGAAAATAGTTTCAATCTCCTAGATTCCTGAAATAATCTCCAGAACCCCAGATGTCCCTTCTAAAACTTTTTTTTTTTTTTTTTTTTTTTTTTTTTGCTACATGTCAGTCATGTACGGCTAATGTAGTCTCTTTAGAATGTACTAACTAGGATACACCTATTGGCTGCTGCAATTGTACCCCACCTCTCACAACTAGCATTCACCTGGTTGGAATTTCTTCTATTATTTATCATTTTTATCTCTGGTTTTCTTTATGGTGTCATATGGTCTAATTTGTTTTAAGCATTCTTTTGCATAACGAGTATCAGCATTTATTGTTTAAATTCCAAAAACCTAGAATAATTCTAGACATGCCCTTTCCTTTACTCCTAACATTTGAACCATCAAGACCTTTCAGTTTTATCTTCTATGTACCTCTCAAGTCTGGCCATTGTACCCCATCACTGTTTCCTTTTTCCAAGAGAGGATTATTTTTCATCTTGAATATTTGAATGTCCTTCCAATTGGAGTTATGTCCATATTCACTAGTTTGGTCCTCCAATCTCTTCTCCACATTACAAATAAAATATTTTTAAAAATCTGAGTATATCATTTCCCATCCCTAGCATATACCACACACACAAATGCACACAACATACACACATAACAGTTAAAAACCCTTCGATGATTTCCTTTGATCATAGGACAAAGATAAAACAAAACCGTCTTTTACTCCACACCCGTATCTCTAACCTCATATACTAACTACCACATTCCTCTCCAGGCTCTCTGTTCTATCCAGAACAGATTCTTTCCTATAACTCATTATTTTACATATTCTCATTATAGTTTCTTCACCCTTGCCATCTCCTCTGCCTTTAAAAACTCTCTCTTTCTTCCTCACGAAGTTGACAGTTACTCATTGTTCAAATTTCAACTCAGTTATCATTTCCCCAGTTATCATTTCTTTATTCAACTTCCCTGACTTGGTCAAATTCTGTATTACATATTTATAGTACCATTAGCCTCTTCTTCCATGTACTTTTGAAAGCCTAGTTTTTTTTTTTTTACATTTATTTTTGAAATTATTTGGTTAATAGCTCTATGAAAATTTGTAAGCTCCAACAGAGCAGAACTATGACTCTTAAGTATTCCATAGTGCTTAGCACATTGTCTTGCACATGACAAAAGGCCCACAAATATTTGTTAAATGAGTGAATGTTATGTTCCCACACTTATGGTAGTTTCCATAAGCTTCTAGATGTTTATATGAAAACCTGGCTTTTATCAAACATTGCCTACTAGGAATATTTACTTCATACCTTTTCCCTATTACTGTAATCAGGGGTCCCCAACCCCTCCCACCCCCCGCCCCAGGCCACAGACCACTACCAGTCCGTGGCCTGTTAGGAACTGGGCCACACAGCAGGGGGTGAGCAGCAGGTGGAGCCAGCAAAGTTTCATCTGTATTCGCAGCCACTCCCCAGTGATAGCATCACTGCCTCAGCTCCACCTCAGATCATCAGGGTTTAGATTCTCATAGGAGCACAGGTCCCTGGTACCAGAAAGGTTGGGAACTGCTACCTTAACTCATCCTCAGTTTTCATGCTTCCCTGGCTGATTTTTGTTCTACTGTTGTTGGTTGTTTTGATGGCTTTTCCTTTGCCAACAAAATAGATGATACTTTTCATGTTTTACCTTATTTTTCTCCTCCTATTACTTTTCTTTGTTATTTTTTAAATTTATAGATATAAGTGTCCAGAGCCATTTTATTTTTAATGACTCTATCGAAGTATAAACAATGTAAAAAAATCTTCAGATATTTAGTGTATATGATTTGATGGGTTTGAACATATCAATACACCCATGAAACCATTTCCACAGTCAAGGTAATAAACATATCATCACTTCCAAAAGTTTCCTCCTGCCCTCCATTTTTTTTTTTTTTTGGTAGTAAGAACACTTGAGATCACTCTCTTAACAATTTTTAGTATACAATGAAGTATTGTTAACGTAGGTACTATGTTGCACACTAGATTCTAGAGCTTATTCATTTTATATAACTGAAACTTTATACTTGCTGAACAACTCCCCATTTCAAAAGGCAGATCTTTGCTAACTAATATTTCTATTAAAAATATTGTTATGAAGTAAATTGTATCCTTCCCCACAAAAATTCATGCCTAGTGTGTCTGTATTTCAAGATAGGACTTTTAGGAGGTAATTAAGGTTAAGTGAGGTCATAAGGATGGAACCCTAATCTGATAGGATTAGTGGCCTTATAAGTAAAGGAAGAGAGAAATCTCTCTCTCTCTCTCTCTCTCTCTCTCTCTCTCTCTCTCTCTCTCTCTCTCTGTCTACCATATGAGGACATAGTGAGAAGCTGACCATCTGCAAACCAGGAACCAAATTGGCTGGCAACTTGATCTAGTACTTCTCAGCCTTCAGAATTCTGAGAAAATACAGATCTGTTCTTTAAGCCACCCAGTCTGTGATATTTTGTTATGGCAGCCTGAACAGACTAATAATAGATATGTTGTCGCTAGTATTAAATAAAAAGAATCCTCCCTCATAGTAACCAGTGTATCTGGTGTCATTTTAAGACACCAATGTGTGTTCGTATGTTGGGAAAATAAAGAAAGCTTACTGTTTCTTTCAATTTTATTAATTCATCCACACCAGAGCAGAAATTCATAGAAATAAAATCTTGTTGTATACTGAGTCAGGAAGAAATAGTGCTATCACGGCCCTTTCTGAAAGTAATGATCTTGTACTCGAGGTCTTTTCCAAATGATCTACTAAGGAATAAGAGTATGGAATTGAAGACCTTTCACTGAAGTCTCTTGAGCATTTTATACTAGAAAAAAAGACTTGGATAAAGTCCAGGGGAAAGTTTCAGATAGGAATTGTAGGTTCACATGGAAAGCAAACGTGCAAGCAATTTGAGGTTTGCACTTGGACATTTTTATACTACTTTCCCATGTCAATTTTGAAACAAGAAGCTCTTTAAATTTACATTGAACTTGATCCTGTCTTTTGCAGCTCCAAAGAGCACAAGTCTGTTGACAGGAGAGTAGCTGTTCTCAAACTCCAGAGTCCATCATAAAGTGGATTCTACATTTCAGCTACTATTCAATAGCTGGAATAAGAAATGGGTTGAGTTAAACTAAATAAACAGGTATTTGTCTAACAACCTGTAAAGCAACTTGTTTTTATCAATAGGCAAAAGAATAGCAATAACTTGTCACCACTGGGAAATCTAATTTTTGTGTGTGTGAGGTTGGGGAAATGTAAATGTAAGAATTTACTCATCATCCATGTAAAGTTTATGAAACTCTGGGTGTGACTCTCTGTAACATACATGAGCATTTGCATTCTTCAGTTACCATTCATGAACCTCCTTCAGGGCTGTGGTATCTCTATAGGGATCTGGCTAGCCTTTCACAGAGAAAATGAATCAGGTTTATTATTAGTCAGGTTGTTCTACAGGTCTCTATTTCTGTGTGTGGGGGAGAAGAAGGAGGACAGATGCTTGTCCAAAGAATTGCATCACAGTTAATGTTCACTCTCTCAAAAAATCCACTCAAACCTTAAGGTTTCCTCCTAGCAATCAGATCATAGCACCTCTACACCAGCAAAGTGAAATTAATGTTCCAAGAGGTCACCTATGGTATTTGATCTTGTTCTAACAGGACAGTAAAAATTTTCAATGTTGTTTTTTTAAAATATTTCCAAACAGAAAACTTTGTGTCAATCATCAAAGAAAAACATTCTTTTGCTAATAGGCCACTGAGGATCATATAAATATCTTTGCGTTTGCTCCAAAGGTTGATCACTATTGACACTCCTGGCAAAGGTTTTATTTGTGAGGAACTCTCAGAAGAGTTTCTGGTATTTTCAGTGTGAGCTTGGTAGACATAACTTGAAAAAATATTTGCGTATGTGAGAATGCAATATTTTAAAAAGATGTTGCTTTGTCTAGACTTGATCAGCTTCAGCTTATATTTGGGGATGTTTCTGTGCTATTTAATACTTTGCTTGACCACCAGAAACTCCTCAAATCTCTCCCTTAAATCAGGTGCTGTGTTAAAGTATAAAATCCAAAAGAATAGATTTTCCAACATTTAATCACCCTCTTCAAATCAATCATCATAAAATGTTTGTTTTGTGTTTGCATCATTTTGATATTTATACAAAAGGACAGCTGAAAAGTCTATTTTGTTGCAGTTCAAGAATATTTCATTTTGTTTGGATAGTAAGTGTATGTAGGCAACAAAGATCAAACATTTATCTCATAGTTAAATGGGTTATGGACAAATTATTCATCATGATCTTCATCAGATAATATTTATTAAGCAGCTGCATGAGTCTCATTATAACTCATTTATTGATGAAAACTATTTTGTTACCTATATTAATATATCTTTTTTGCCAGTAATATTTATTCTTATATATTGCCACAAGAATTATGTAGTTTTATTTATGGGGTTACTTCTGGAAGCTGAATGTCAAATGGGGGTAAATACAGATACATTACCTTCAGAGGGTACTTTTAGGTAAAAAAAAATACTATCTGAATACTGCTAGTTTGTAGTTAGAATCATAAGTAATATTACCACTGAATTAAAACATGAGAATAAGTAAAACCAACAAGTTGTTTGAGGTTATATATTTGAAAATTATGAATGCTTATTAAAATAAAAGACAAAAATAATATTATTATTTATATTCTTTATGTCATATTGGGACTGTCTTAGTTCAGACTGCTGTAACAGAGTGCCATTGACTGGGTGGCTGATAAACAATAGACATTTATTTCTCACAGTTATGGAGTCTGGGAAATCCAAAATCAAGGTGCCAGCAGATTCGGTGACTGGTGAGGGCTGATTCCTGGTTCATAGATGACTGTCTTTTTGCTGTGTCCTCATGTGGTGGAAGGGGCTAGGAACTCTGTGGTGTCTCTTTCGTAAGGACATTAATCGCATTCTTGAGAGTTCTGTCCTAATAACCTAATCACCTATCAAAGGCCCTACCTCCTAATTCTATCACATTAGGGATTAAGATTTCAACACATAAATTTGGGGGAGACACGAACATTCAATCTATAGCAAGCAGTACTGGAAACATATTTATTTTATATCATATTATATTTTTATTAATGTTCAGTAATTCTTTGTATTCTGTAATTTTTATAATTCAAAAAAAGTTTTTATTTTCTACCTCCAAATTAGAATCTGTTAAATAATCCAAGTTATTTAATCCAAATCTAAAATTTTGTTTTTTATTTAACCATTTTAACTTATAATGTCTTTTAGTGAATATTCAGTGACTCCTTAAGGTAAGATTATACCAAAGGTTTTAAAATACACTAATGAAAGTTTAGAAAAAACTATTCAACATAATTGGTCAAATGATGAATCTGTGGTTTTACTTAAAATTGAAAGATTCTTTAATTAAATTTTGTTGGAACCTCTGCAGTCAAGGTGCAAAATTAGAACCAACAATATAGGTCTCTGTGCTTGACACTGAAATTTTAGTGGATCAATCGGCAGTGAAATATTTTCCTCAATATTCTTATATAAGCGATCTTTTCTTTGATTTAGGATTTTGTAGTATACATTTTCTTTGTCATAGAAGCTCCTAAAATTTGAAAACTTCGCCCTCAAGTTAGGAAAATATTTATTTTCTACTAACTTTTAATTTTAGCATTCCTGTTAATGTTTCCTGATGATCATGTGGTTGCTTAGTCATCGAATTTTTCTAGTATTAATTTCTAAATGAACTATGATAATGTGTTTACTTTAATTATCTTCCCTTTTATAAAATGCAGTGTAATTAAATTGTTTTTGAGTTTAAAGCTCTATGTATTATTTCGAATTTTAACTGTCATAGGTCATTTCTACAAAAGCATCACTTTAAAAAAGGTATTATGAAAAAATTACTTTGAAAATGCAATTACTCTTGTCTAATAGCACACTCTAAAAGTGATACCTGATATTTAATCTTACATTGACACTATAGACTTAACAGTTTGCTCTCTCATCCCAACACAGGCATAATTTTACAATGAGAAGCCACTTCACGTAGTAGTGGAACCTGCCCTCTGAACCTGCTTCTCCATTTAGAAATTTCATTCAAATAATAGCCAACCTCAAATCATCTCTGAATATCATATTCTTTTTCATTGTTTAGGTTGGTATCTGGCAAATCATACCATTGTCCAAGGAGAAGGGCCTGTTAATCTCTGGTGGGCTCGGCCTCGAACTAGGTTCTTAGCGGCATGTGTTGGGCCCATATCTAGCCACAGGTGGTACTGACTGACATCAGGACTCATCTATATTGGGTTTTTGGTTACATGTTCATGGTGCCAGAATCATACTCGAGCCTGGAAAACAAGCCTTCCAAACTAGCTTTAAAACTTTTTGGTTCTCAAACATCTTTAGGAAGTAATTGCCTTCTAAAGAACTCTGCACTGTATTTCTCTTCTAAAAATATTAATCTTTCAACCAGATTTCTAGTGACAGATGGGTTTCCTAGTAAGCCCAAGGTTTTTCTTTCTTTCTTTCTTTCTTTTTTTTTTTTTGCTCTGTGTGTGTGTGTGTTACATTAAACAAAAACTGATGATAGCTTTCTTTGAACTGTCCACATGAAAATAAAGAACAATAGTCCTAGCCTTGAAAGTAAAAATGGTCAGCAATAAACAAATAAACCAACACGAGTAAAGAGGAAACTAAAATAGTAGAACTACCCCAGATGGATGAGAATGTCAAAGATTGATCATCGAAAGTCGATTGCCTAGATAATTAATGTGTATATTGATGTTGGTAATACAATTTGATTCAGGAAGAAATTAATGGAAGTGATTTTGCTGTGGCTGCCCTAACTCTTACATTTCTCCCATTGTCAGGATTCTGAATCCTGACCTAGGTCACAAATTTTTGCTCAGGAACTTGTGCCCAAGAAGTGAGGGAATCAAAATGTTTTTTTCTTAGAATGTTAAGCTGATGAATTGATGGGCTCCTAGGGGCATTTGTTTCTGTCCTCTTTCACATAATAGTTTTATAACTAGATATGAAGAGTCAGTACAAGCTTGACCTTTTATCTCCTTTAACATCATCACCCTTTAAAGACCTGCCCCCCTCCACTATCCTCAAATCATTTAACAGCAAATTCAAATCACAGAAATATAGTAACTTAGTGGCATTGGTTTTGATGAAATATAGTTTCTCAAGACCTATAAAATCCATCTTATTTTCTGTTTCATCAAAGAGTTTTAGGTAATATTAAAATCATAAAGGACTTGGTTAACCAGTACCAAAATTTCCTATACAAGTCATTTCTCTCAGTCCAATAATTTTTTGTTCTTCCTGAATCAATGTGTCTTACCAATATCTATCTATCAGCTATCTATGTATCTATGTATCTATGTATCTATGTATCTATGTATCTATGTATCTATGTATCTATCTATCTATCTATCTATCTATCTATCTATCATCTAAATTCTCTAGGCTATCAACTCTCAACGACCATTTTATGGAGCAATCTTTGACACGTTCTCATCTCCATTTGAATATCCTTTTAATTTAGGATAATTCTGAAGCACATTTTCCCCTTAAATTAGATACATAAGAAAAAAACACACATTTTAAAATGAGCTAAAGAAAAGTTATAAAAAGGACAATTTGTGGAAATCTGCATACACAACATATTCCAGTGGTTAGGATAGTCATTAATTAATCTTCCTTTTTTCACGAAACTTCATAGTATAACTCCAAATCAAGCTTTATATAGTTTGCATGGAATTAAATAAAATAAAGTATTCAACCACATAAGGTAGTAATTATTTGTAAGAAGGATATAAGTTTGAATAAAATTGAAGAGCCACTTTAAAAGCATTTACACTATTAAATATGGAACACTTTGTAGACATTCCTAGCCTTTGAAGTTGTAGCTAATTTTGACCTCTTTTTTGGAGAAATGATACATCTAATTTTAGAATGAGTGAATCAAAGACATTTATTGAAATCTGAAGCTATTCTAGAGGGTGTCAAACTGAGTTTTATTCAGAGACATCTTGAATGACCATTTAGATTGTAAACTGGGGATTTTATACTGATATGACTCTATTGAACATAAACATTTCATGTATACTGGTAAGGTATATGGATTGTAGTTGCTTCAGAATGTTTTGAATTATATTTTGCTTAAGAGAGTAAATATTATAGACAAAAAGAAAGAGTCCAATGTGATAAAAATTTAACTTTTTACCCTTTTCACTTTGTTACTGACATTTTCACAATCTTCATATATATGATAAGTATTACAGTTGGAATAAGAAAAAAGCAAGGAATAAGCCTGCCCAGGAAAAATTTATTATTATTTAATGTCAACAAGTTGATTAAAAGAAAATATTAACATACTAGCTCAGAATATGTTTATTATATTGGAGGAAAATCATAGTTACTACCATTATCAACTTTATATGTATTTAAGCAAACTAATTTTAGAAACAATTGCATAATTATTTTAGAAGTACTATATATTCCACTTATATAAGTTATAGTGACATGTGGCAGTATATACCTTTAAGAACTTTTCAAGAACAAATGAATTTAGTATTTGAAAGAAAAATTGGAATAGAGATAGTAATGATAAATTGATTTTCTTTTTCTTACATTTGTTAATGACCAAACTTTAAAGCAGAGTGCTTTTAATTTTCTACTTGGTCACTATATTGCTCATAGATGTTTATCAATGTGAGAAAAGATATGTTTTAACAAAACATATATGCAATATTAGACATTAATAAATAGGGAGATTTTACATCTAATGTTAAGTATTAGTAGATGATGCTTTTTCAAACTAGTCCGTATAAAGCCTAGCTGAAATATTTTGTTCTATAAGCAGAGGAATTTCACAGTTGAGTCCACCAGGTGAACTCACTCCCTTAGATTGAGTGTGATAGCAAAAATAATAAGTTAAATTTTTTATGCCACTCAATCATCATAAAAACTTATGTGACACAAAACCCTGCTGATACAGATGCAAATGAACTCACAGAAGTAGACGATAGGTTAAAAGATTCTATTTAGCTTGTATTTCTTTTTACCAATAGCTCACAGTGCTGTGAATGACTCAGATGTCCCTATGGAAACAACTGAATGTATACAAGCTCAAGGCGAAGGTTACCGCGGCACTATCAATACCATTTGGAATGGAATTCCATGTCAGCGATGGGATTCCCAATACCCTCACCAACATGACATAACTCCTGAAAATTTCAAGTGCAAGTAAGTAAACTAGGCAAATATAAATTTCAGTAAGCCCTGGGGGAAATGAAGTTGGGTGGTTACTTTTTACTAATTTCTGTGCTAGTGATCCTTAAACTTTATTGTTTCTAGGCATATTGCTCCACTCAGAGATTTTGATTCTTTGACATTGATATTTGGACCTCAAATATGCATTTTAACAAGTATTCTATGTAATTCTGAGTCAGATGTTTGATGTACCATGCTTTGGGAAACACATCCTTAGGTTTCTGATCATAGCATTGTCCTTGCAGGTCTGTGTAATAAACTAATAAATGATAATGATAATCAGGCAAATTTCAAATTAGTGCCTTTTTTAATCTTCATGTTAACTTTAGGGGAGATTACATAGTTTTTTTCTCCTGCAAGATGAATCATACCTTGATATTGATCAACTCTATAAACATGAGTTTTCAGCTTTGAAACGAAATTCTTTTTAAAAAATTAAATGGTTTTCTATTGTTTCTAGATTTGCTTTAAAAAATGAGGAAGTAAAACAACCGTTTAAATGAATTAAGCTGAAGAAACTACCCTTGAATATCAATCGTATAGTTGTATGTGCCTTCTCTGTGGCTGCATTTTTTCACCACTTGTCTTTTGTTGGACAGACACAGCTACAATGCCATGTGTTTTTAAATTGTCCACCTTGTTATGGGGAACATAAAATGATTGCTTTTGAAATTTATAACACACATGCCATTCATAGTGGCTTTGCTGAAATAGCACCTATAAATAACGTATATTGGCTTTATGTAATTGGCTTTTAATAAGAGAGCTTAACATTTCAAGATGGAGAACTATGAGCCCTAGTTGGCCCATCCCCTGGAAAGAGGAGATACTTTTTGTTTTATGGGATTTTTAGTTAATTTAATGTATTTACTTATATAATAAATATTCATTTGTTATGATTTTTAAAATTATTTTGTAATAACACATTTATAGTTGTCATTCTGGATTTATTTCCCACCCTTTTATTCACAGCAATTCACTCTCTATTCCTGACATACATATGTCACACCTCAGAAATAAATATCAAAGTAGAGAAAGCAAAGAAAATGAGAAAAAATTAGTTAAGAGAGACAAAGGAAGCAGTGTCAGCACCATTCACACTTTGTTAACTTCTAAATGACTCATAATACTCAAATAAGAAATTGTGAATATGCAAATACCCAGTGAACTTCATTTGTAAGTAAAAGAGAATAATTATAGAAATTTAATTCACACATTTCACTATGAAAAATCATTGAAAGTTTAGCTGTTGTTTTCAGAATGTAACCCATCCTTTCTTAATTTAATTATTTGGTCAAGATAACCAAATATAAATATCAAAAAGTAAAAAGTGAGCTGTGTTATAAAACAGATAAAATCTGACTCAACATTTTGCTCAGAATATTGATGCATTTATTGTTTGTCATCTAGCAAAGAATAGCATGCTGGTCAGGTAGGTGTCTCTGGTTGTATTAAACACTGCCTCATACTGAGACTCCTTACAAAATGACAGTTTTAAAAATTATAACTCAACTATACTGCCTCAGATGAATCTACATGAATCATTTAATCATTAATTTGTTTTAAGAATTGTAAACAATTATTTCTTCAAGTGAGAGGAAAGATCTCAGGAAAATATATTTAGACAAACCTTAATTCTCATTCTTGCTTAATTTAGATTAATGAAGTACTTCCAGATATAGATTTTTAAAGACTTTCATTAGCCTTAGATCTCTGTTTTATTATCTTGCCTTGAATTAACATCTCAAAATAATTTAACTAAGCGATTATTCATCTAAAATTGCAAATTTGTGTAAACTTGTGTAAAATTAAATGCACATATTTTGTACTGACAGAAACATAAGTATAAATTTGTTAAAATAAAAGATTTAAAAAAAAATCTTTCCAGGTAATATTTTCATCATTTTATAAGAAGGCTAAAGTTTTAAATATGGGTTATAACTATGAGAATTTATAATACAGCCCTATGAAATAAACTATTGGCAGTCTCTGTTCTTGTAATCTTAACACAGTTTGTGTCAGAACCTGTTTTGACTAGATAAACTATTACTTATTGATTTTATAACCAAACCCAACCTCTTCCTTAAAAACTTCTCATTTTCTAAAATCAATTTGGGTATTAATAAAATTATAGTATTTCTAATTGGACCTATTTGCATACAGAGAATATTTGTATAGACTATTTTCTATTGAACTCCGAATGTTTAATAAATCACTGGTCAGATAAAGGATATACAGTTGGCATCTTCTATAGTGAGGTTTTCTATATTATAGCTAGGCTATCATATTACAAAAATATTTATAAAGGTTCAGTTAACTTCTCTAAATCAAGAAAGAACTACTTTGTAATTAAAATAAATCCATGTAGCAAATTAAATAAATCAGGGAAATACAGAATTTAAAGAAGAAATAACTATCATGTTTCTTGTAAATATTTGAATAGGTGGAACTTTTATTTTAAATAAAAGTAGTTAATGACTATTAATAATAACCTTTCTTCTGCAGGAGATACATATTGTTTTCATATTATATATGGGCCATAAAGACATAATAAATAACAGGTCAGTTTTTAAAAATTGTAACAGTTGAGAGTCCAAGTCTTGGGAAGAGTGAGAAGAATGAAGTGTTACAATTTCTCTTTCCATGAAGCGTTTGTGTGGAACTCCAGGCCAGTTGAAGAAAAAGAACACTGGCATCGGACAGCATTTATTTCAGTAATAGGGGCAGTGTCAATTGTATATATTGAATTCTAAATTGTTATAAACTATCCTAAATCTAAAACTTAGAACTCTATATATAGACATGCATGCATTCTGGAGTTCTAGAAACGTAATCGTGCTAACCACCAATATAAGAACATGTGCAACTTACATTAACAGACTTATTCTCAATAGGGACCTAAGAGAAAATTATTGCCGGAATCCAGATGGAGCTGAGTCACCCTGGTGTTTTACCACTGATCCAAACATCCGAGTTGGCTACTGCTCCCAAATTCCAAAATGTGACGTGTCAAGTGGACAAGGTAATAGTTGACATTTTGCAGTGTGGGCATGATTAAATTCAGGAGAAAGGCCTAAATGAAGTTCACATTTTACAGAAGACCTACTTCTCATTGTACCAGTTACTCTGGTTAGCAAGCAGTTACCAAATCCACCAAGTCTAAGTTAGATTTTTTTTTTTTTAGTTCGTTTGCTCAACCTTTATTTATTTGAGTGTATACCAGTGCCAGGTACAATGCTAGGTGCTTGAGATATATCAGTAAAGAAAAATTCTCTGACCCCATGGCACTAATTTCTAGAAAACAGAAAACAAGTTAAAACAAAAAAAAGGAGGTGGGGATAGTAAGTTAGTTTGTAGTAAGTGCCAGAGAGAAAAATGTTGCAGTTAGAAGAAAGAGGCTTTGCTGTTTTATACCCTAATTGTTTGGGAAGATCTTACATATCAGAGAACATTTAAGACAGACCTGAAAGAAGTGAGGGAACAGTGTGTCATGTGCATATATTTGTAAAGAGCATTTTATTTGGAGAAAAACTGCTAATGAAAATATATGAATAGGGAGAGTGCTTGAAAAGTTTAAAGGAAAGAAACAACACATCATTGTAACTGGTACAGAATGAGCAAGATAGAAGGAGCAGGAGATGAGGTTATAGAGAAATTGGGCTAAAATTGCATGAGCCTTGTAGGAATTAGAAGGATGTACACTTTTATTTGGAAATAAAATGAACTCAGTTGTAGGGTTCTGAGAAGAAATGGTGAATGATCTGTCTGACTTTAATTTCAACTGGATGACTCTGGCTGCATTATGGAAAATAGCCAGAACTTTTGAGAAAGGTCAAAAAGGGGAATCAATCGAGTGATTATTTCAGCAATTCAGACAAGACATGAGAATGATGTGGACCTGGGTGTTAGCAGTAGAGATGATATAGGGAGGTACCTATGTTTCCATTGTACTTGGAAACATAGACACCATTGAAGATAATTGTTTCAGGGAGCAGTAGTAGAGAAAGTCAGACTGAAATAAGTTTTAAAAAGAAATCATTTGCCAAAGATTAATAATAATAATAAAACATAACAATGAAATGAGTTATGTTGTTTTAAAAATCATATTTTTTCACATAAATATAATTATGATGGTCATAATCATGGTCAGTCCTAAATCATCCAAAAAAGTCCAAACTAAATTTTAAGCTTCATTTCACAGACTAATTGCCCTATCCATACTATTCCATCCTTTTTTTTCTCGGTGACACTTTTCATGAACAACTCTGAAAATGGCTTGTAGAGGAAAGAGGGGGGTGAATCCCTTTTCAGTTAGTTTCATTGTTCTTTGGCAGATTTTAAGAGTCAATTGGAAACAAAGTTAAAACCCATGATTAGGAGAGGTTTGGTTCCAGCTGGATCCTCATTGTCCTTGTCTTGTTCACTTAAATAATTAGCAATAATTTGTGAGTGATAGAGGCAAATGAGAACAATTGTATTATGAGCTGCTGGTGTGTATTAAGAGACTTTTATTACCGTATATATATATCATTTACTGAAGAATCAGGTAAGAGGTTATGACAATTTTGGGTTTTGGAAGTTAAGCAGATATTATCATTTATCTATTTAGCATACACATTAATAAATAAATTAATTTTGTGAAATTTAAATAATTTGCACAAATTCTCAAGTTAGCACAGCCGAGATTGAATCACACTCTCTTTAAAATTGCCTTTCTGTTACTACACACTTCCTCCCTTTCATTAATACTTTAACAATAAATTATATATTTTTAAAAATAATATATACCTAATACATGCAACAATGTGTAGGCTCTGTGGGGCAATTTAAAAATGAAGAAGTCCTACTTGAGAGATACTGTTAGGCAATTCAACATATGGCTGTGACTTTAACATACAGTTATGCTATTGAATGATTTTCCAAGTTAATGGTGTGCATTGTTACATATGTGTATAAATGCACACGTACACACACACACATGCAAAAGAATGTTGCTCTTATCCTTCTCTGCATAACAGAAAGTATAAATTTCATATACAGATTGATAAATTAGAAACTTTTTCTCAAATCTTGCAATATCTGAATTAGCACGTATATAAATGCTCTTCTAATTGAATATTCAAATAACTTAAAAAATTGAAATTGAAGAATTTCTTTAAAATGCTGATAAAACATAACTTATTAGATTATATAAGATACACTTAAGACACTAAACAGAAGATACAGCTTTAAATATTTACATCAATATCATAAATAATGAAGATAAGTCAATGAAATTTTCAGCTCAAAAAATTGGAGAGAAAAGTAAACCAAAAAGCAATATAAGAAAGAAAAGATGCAAAGATAAAAGCAGACACTACAAGGTAGAAAAAGGAAAAGAGAACTAATGAATAATGGAAAATGATGGTTCTTTGAAAAATTAATAAATAAACACTTGCTATCTCAAGACAGGAACAAATTATAAAATATATTTAATTATTTTTAAATTACAAATATAACTATTTTAAATCTATAATATATAATTATAAAAAATAATTATCAAGGGAGATAAATATTGAAGAGGAAAATTAGAAAATATGAGGTTGTTGTATACAACCTCATAAAACCTTTGAAAATGAAAGTAAAATTAGTAATTTACTAGAAAAAAATCAAGTTACTTGAATTGCCCCAGGGAGAGAAAGAAAGCTTAAATAGACTAATTTTTATCGATGAAATATGGAACATTTATTAATGAACTATTCCAGCAAAAAATGCACCATACCTAGATAAATTCACAGACCAGATAATAATGTTACATAAACTGTCTTGTAGCTTAATAAATATGATAATGCTTCCAAATTATTTTTGTGATGGAATTATAATATTTATACCTAAACATGATAAAGATATGCAGAAAAAATTATAATCTTATCTCACTTGTGAATATTAATATACAGATCCTAATGAAATTTGAGTGACTAGTTCAATAAAGAAACCATCACTTACTTAATGGAGAAACACTAAAGCATTCTTAATAAGGTAAAAGAAAAATAAAACTGGAACGTCTGCTATCTCCCTTCCTTCACTGTAAATATGTTATTGTATTTCCCTTTAACATCCTATTGGAGATATTATTGTAAACAGTTAGATAAGAAAGTATATTGATTGGAAAAGACCTCTGTTTATGCAAATGATATAATAGTAATTAATACACATGGAAAATCGAATTCAAATAATAAAAAAATTCACTACAGTAGCAGAATATGCAATTAATATACAGATATCAATAACATTATACATGAGTTTGAAGATCCATTTAAATAGAAAACTGCATCTATAATAGTAACAAAACTGATGGAAACAGGAATAAATTTTAAAATGTGCATAATACATGTAATAAAATTTTTAAATAACTCCCAAAAGCTATGAAAGTGAACTTTAACATGAAAAAAAAACAATCTTTGCCCTTAATATGAGAACCCATTATAAATACATAAATTATTTCTAAACTAATTAATAAATTTAATGGAATATAAGAAATTAATCAATGAATCTTTTTCTAATGCTTACCTCATTGATTCTAAAGTTTTCTTGGAAGAATAAATATGTAAGTACACTAAAGAAAACTTCAAAAAAGAGTAATTAGAAGTAATTAATTATATCATATATTACGATATTTTATAAGGAATTTATAATTAAAAAGATTAATTCTAGTACATGAATAAATTGACAAAGCACAGAGTCCAGAAACAGCTGCTTACTGAGGTTTAGAATAATAAAAAATGTGCACTATATATCACTGAATGAAAAATGAATTTTTAAAATGTAATAACGGATCAACAATGTAACCATTTGGAAAAATGATGAAATTAAATCTTTGCCTTATACTATAGCCTAAAATAAACTGCAAATGGACGAGAGATCAGAATTGAAAAGGGAAAACTATATAAATATTAGAAGTAAATTTGGAAGAATGCCTTTATTACTTAGATGTGGCGAAATGCTTTCTAATTAATGCTCAAAATCAAAAAACAAAAAAGAAAAAATATATATATAAACTACATCAAAAAACTTCCATGGCAAAATAAGAATGAGAACAATAAACCCACCATATTCAAATTCAAAAGACAATGACAAATTTGAAATAAATTTTGAATATCACAACTAAAGATAAAATATTTTTAATATATAAAAATTCTGAAATTAAAATTAAATAATGGAAAAATACATAAGGAAAAAGATTTATGAAAAAAATATGTCAACAGTTTCTTAAACACATGAAATTATATTTAAATTCACATGTAACAATGAAAGTATGCGTATTGAGATTTTCCATATATGAGACCATTTATCACATGTACATTTGCAAAAATTCAAAAAGTAAATCACATCATCTTTTGGCAGAGCTGTATGGGAAAAGGAACTCTCACACATTTCTCTTAGGAGTGCAAAGTGGTAAAATCATTATAAAACAAAATTTTACAATAATAAAATTACATATACATTCACCTTTAGCCCAACAAGGCATTATCAACACCTGAAAATACAACCCCAACAATACAGAAAAACATACATGTGAGTTTTTTATTGCAGCATTTTCTGTAGTAACAAAACAAGCCAGATGCACTCAGCAAAAGCCACATGATGCGATACTATGAGATTGCAAAAAAAAAAAAAAAAAAAAAGATAAAACTCTCATGAACTAATATGGACTAATTTTCAAGTATATTGTTAATTTTTTAAAAAGCAAGACACTAAATTATATATTTGGTATCTATTAATAATAAATGAAGGGATTTTTTACTAGTAAGAAAAAATGGGGTAATATAATACATATATAGACTATATACAAATAATTTATATATTCATAGAATATATGTGTATATATGTGTATGATATATATTTATATGTATATATATACTTTATCACTATGTTAACTGATTCTTGAATAAATTATTAAATTATCCCATAAAAATTTTATTAGGGTTTGTACCTATTTTTTATTATAATCACAGAGCATATTTAAAACCAATGAAGTCATGTAAATGGCTAATAGTCATACAAAAAGATGCTCAATGTCATTAATCATCAGAGAAATGCAAATTAAAATCACAATGAGATATCACTTCATATCTGTCAGGATGGCTATTATCAATAAATCAAAAAACAATAAATATTGGTGAGGATGTGAAGGAAAGGGAACCCTCATGCACTGTTGGTGGGATTGCAAATTGGTACTGCCACTATGTAAAACAGTTTAGAGGTTCCTCAAAAATTAAAAGTAGAACAACCTTATGACCCAGCAATTGCACTTCTGAGTATTTATCCAAAGAGAAACAAAATTCTAATTCAAAATGATATATGCACCCTTATGTTTACTATAACATTATCTACAATTGCCAAGATATGGAACCTAAGTGTCCATCAACAGACAATTAGATAAAGAAATTGTGGTACATGTATACATAGGAATATAACTCAGCCATAAAAAAATTAAATCTACCATTTGCAATAACATAGATGGACTTAAGGGTATTATACTAGTGAAATAAGTCAGAGAGAGAAAGATAAATACCATATGATTTCACTTAAATGTGAAATCTAAGGGACAAAATAAATAAAGAAACCAACCAAAACAGATTCATAGATATAGAGAAAAAACGGGAAGGAGGGTGGACTGGGTGAAAAAAGTGATGGATTAAGAAGTAGAAATTGGTAGTTAAAAATAGTCACAGTGATGTGAAGTACAGCATAGGGAATAGTAATAATATTGTAATAACTACGTATAATGCAAGGCGGGTAACTAGACTAATCACAGCAATCACTTAACATTATATAAATGTCTAATCATCGTGCTGTACACTTGAAACTAATTGCAAAATTAAAATTAAAATAAATAAATAAATAATTTTTTTTTAAAGATATACTACGGTTTACAAAGTTTAAACCTGAGAATGATCTCAATGTTAATGTACACGTGTAGATAACATTTTATAGTCAAATCTACAGTTTTTATTCATACAGAAATTAGGAATGTTTCACAGATGGTCATTTTTAAAATACATTATTTCAAAATATGAAATAATGTTTCTTTTTAAATGTAGAACTGCAACTTACATATATGGAAGAACTTTATTTCTTTTTATGATTTTTAAATTAAGACTATGAACACTTAGATCTATGTTTAATAGAACATAAATTGCTTAATTGAAAAAAAAAAGTAAAAAATAAAACCATGTGGGACATGAAGGCACAGGAGCCAATTTAAAGTGGCTTCCAATGGCTAAATTTGAAATAATTTGAGCATCTAAATGAACAGCAGGAGTAGTTTATATAGCACATTGAATAAAAAGAGAATTCATGAGCCTATATTTATATTGCTCTTTCTACTACTAGCACTAGTATTACTACTACTACCACTTCTACTACTACTGACAGTAGTAATACTTACTACTGAAAGGAATACAAGAGAAGGAAAAGCTCTCATTAACAAAAATGGGAACTCATAAATAAAGAAGTCTAGGAAATCAAAAACTAATTACTTTAAAACCAGCATAGTACTACTTCATGCAAAACTAATCAAAGTATGCAGAAGCTATTTTATGAAATTTGTTTGGCAATAGGATGTTTACTCATTCTCAAAGGCCCCAGTCATTTTTTTTGTCGTTATGTACAAAGAGAGGTTTTTCCTTTACCCTACTTAACCACATCATTCTTTTCTGTGGAGTAAAATTTTTCATAAGGAAATGTTGGGAAATATGTATGTCATTCTAAAAAGGTCTCAATTTTTTGATGTCTTTAAGAGCCACTCATTTAATTTTTTCTTTTATTTTTTAAAATGTGTAATTTGCTGAATAAAATCTCACTTTTATGAAAAATAAATTTGAGTGAAAATAAATTTTAATTTGAGATATTTAAGTCTCTTTGATTGGTACGGATTTCAGAGTATTTTAATTTTTATGTTGATTTTCATGAATTTATATGCTTGTAAAAAATGTTTTTGTTCTATATCCCCTAGTAATCACTAGGGCTTTTTTTTTCTTTCATATATTTATGTTTAGATTGTTATCGTGGAAATGGCAAAAATTATATGGGCAATTTATCGAAAACACGATCTGGACTAACATGTTCGATGTGGGACAAGAACATGGAAGACTTACACCGGTGTGTAAATTTCTTTCTTTCAATATATAGTATGTAGTGAGAATAGCAAATGGGTATACTCAAACATGTACATTGTTATGCCTTTCCATTGATTATTTGTGCACTCAATTTAATATTTTCTCTCTAAACAGCAAATTTTTAATAAGCAGTTCAATCCAGCCCATATTTACTGAGCATTTACTGTGCGTTTTGCTCTGTGATAGATACCACGGGGAACATTAACAAAAAGTGGGTGTACATTTTGGCTTCATTTATAAGGAGGATGTGGTCATATCAAGAAAACAATTACATAAGTTGATAAGACTGTATCAATGTATAATTAAGTGGTAAATCTTGAGTTTCATATAGTACAGTATATTGTTTCATAATTAATCATTAATTATTAATATTCATAAGAAATCAGTAAGTTACCATTTTTATGTACATACAGACCTTAATATCCAATTAACTACTAAAATCTTAGACAGGTTTCCTTGAGCAGCCTGATTTTGACATGTAAAATTTTTCTATATTTAAAAGAATGTATAGAAATTTGAAAAAATCTATATATTTCAAAGAATTACAGATTTTGACATTGGGCATGTTTGCAGAAAAGTAAGTTGTCTTCCACTTGACTCTAATAATAGTGTTAGTGTGTTTGAAATTACAAAAGAAGTATCAGACATAGTTGCAACATAAAACTGGTTTTTAATAAATATATAAGTATATGCACTAGAATAAAATATTACAAGGTTATTTGATCAAATACATACTTGCTTTATGTGAGCTGTTCTCTCATTTGACCATCACAATCCTATATGAAAAATATTTCTATATGTGTGAATTAGAATTATAGGGCTGAGAGAAGTTGAGTCATTTTGACTCCAGCCCAACTTTAACTTTAAAGCCTTTATTTCTTTCCAAAATATACTCACTAATGGGTGATAATTGTTTCAATTAATTTATTTTATGAGCAAATAGTGATAGTTCTAAAGCCATGCTAACATAAATATTCAATTTACGTATGTAAACTGCACATGTACTTTTAAGTTTTCTAATAACCACATTAAAAGAAGTAAAAATGAACAGGTAAAATAATTTTTAATAATATATTTTTATTAATCTAATAAATGTAAAGCTTTTTCATTTTAATATGTATTTAATATAAAGTTATTAATGAGATTTTGTATATTTTTTCATATTAAAGCTTCAAAATCTGATACATATTTACAACTGTAGCATGCTCAGTTTGGACTAGTAGTCATATGTAGTAGTAGCTACTGTTTTGGACACCGTAGCTCTAGAACTTAAAGATAAGCAGAATTCTGCTCTTATATAGATCTCACACTCCAGTATGGAATGCCATATTATAAATGGCATGAAAAAATAGCATATTTTATGCCATAGGAATGCAAAGAAGTTCCACCCAAGCCTGATGAGTGGAGGGTCATGACCATGGATGGTCAGGAAGACTTCCTGGAGGAAAAGACATTAGCTGAGACTTACATGATAAGGAGGGGTTGGTAAAAGGAAGTGTAGGAGAAAGAGTACATTAGGCAGAAGTAACAACTTGTGCTAAAGCCCAAAGATTAAAGTATTTGAAAATCAGAAATAATTTTGGTAAGTTGAAGCACACTGTAATTTGGTCCATGTCCACAGAGGAGAAATTCTCCACTGGGAAGACCATAAAGAGCCCTGAAAGCTGTGTTAAGTTTTGTTTTTATCCTAAGCATTAAAGGGATTCATTAAGGAATTTTAAGCAAAAATCGTACTGTATACTTGAAACTAATAATACAATACAATTTTTTTAAGTTGGCATAATTAAAATTAAATGCTGATTTCAATATTGCTATTTTTAAAATCATTTTTAGAAATACAGTGGGGGGGGGATGTAGCTCTTATGGACTTGTCAGAAACAATTGTGCCAACTCTGCCTTCAGTGATTTCACATTGGAAGGCTGACATTTTTGTGGTGGAATTTTTTACACCACAGAAATCATCAAGGGCAACAAATAAACACCCTCCTGACACACCTGAGAGTACCAGTTGTTAAACACTTAGCAGCATGCCCCTGGAAATACGTGACATATTTATTCAGGTATTGCAATGACTATAACAATTTATTCATTGAGTTTGGTTTGACTTTTGGAAGTAATTAAGTCATTTAGAAATAATTTCTACAAAATTGGTGAATGATTAAGTTTCACAATACCATTTTGGTTTAAGAACTAACTACAACTGAGTAAGAACGTAGTATAGCCTGGGTTTGAACATCGACTCTGGAAAGGGTCATGTGTTCAAACCCCTTCCCTACTGCTTATGAGCCATGTGACCTTAGACGAATAAATTGTCCTCTTTGAATTGCAAAATCCTCAAATAGAAATAGCATAATCGTACAGCCTGTTTCATGAGGTTAGCACCAATAGAATTTGGTATGTAGTAAGTACCGAATGTGATTGCTGCAGTTACTGCTCCAGAAAATGAACCTGAGTTCGGAAAGATAGTCCAAGTGTCCATGTCCAAGCTCTTCCCAATTTTTTAAACGACATATTCATTACATTCAAACATTATAGTAATTAATAATCTAATACAAATTCAGTTAGAGATATAGTTTTCATGACTTAGGATGGGCATGTGGAGTCTGACTTCACCAATGTTATTGAGGAAAATATAAATATTGATGTTATATGAGTAGGCATGTTTTTATAAAATAACATTCTTTTTTTCTTGCTTTTCTTTGAAATGAATTTAGTTAAGATGTAAAATAAGAAAGGCTAAAATGTTACTCGGTTATTTCTCAAAAGATCACATTTTGTAATTCTATGACCAGTGATATTTCAAAATTTATTTCATTAGTACATTATTAATTTTCCAATGTATCTTCTAGTACTTTGTCATATTAATTTTTCAATTGATACTTTATCTGTTTCTGAAATATGAAAAAATATTTTTGCAATGGCTTGTATTTTCTATTTTATGACCATAATCTTCTTTGTTATCTGCTCTTTTTTTTTTAGTAATATTTCTCCATTTCTATGCACAAGGGTATTGTTGCCTTGCCACTGCAATTATTAAACAGAAGTAGTCACAAAATCTTTCATTTTATCTATGCTAATTATGTAGCCCTGTTCCACACTCCTAAGTTAGAGCCCATGCTTCCAAACTGTAAGAACAACAAAATAAACCTCAAACAAAATAACCAAAATTTATACCAGTCTAAGCTTGTGTTGTATCTATAATGAAAGTTATGTGCTAGGATTATATCTTCTCAGTGACATTTTGTTTTTCTTGGATAAAATGAGCATCTTGTGATGTTCAGAGTTTGTTGTTTATGCAGGCACATCTTCTGGGAACCAGATGCTAGTAAGTTGAATAAGAATTACTGCCGGAATCCTGACGATGATGCCCATGGTCCCTGGTGTTACACAGGGAACCCTCTCATTCCTTGGGATTACTGCCCCATTTCTCGTTGTAAGTACATTTAGAGACCTTTATCAGATAAAATATTTTAGATATACTGCATATCCTCTAAACTGGTACCTTAATCAAAGGTGAAAATAATATAGGAAGGATGCAATTTATCCCCAAGTCAGGATGTACTCCAGCGAGATTTACACACACACACACACACACACACACACACACACACACACACACACACACCACACACATCTTTCTTCATCTTTCAATTAAACAAGGAGACACCTTTTAAAGATTTTCCTTTTTTAGGAGATTCCAGTTTGGAATCCAGAGGCAATAAATGGTCATGGTTCTAACATGACTGCTGTAGAAAGACCTCCCTGTGCCCCACCATCAGTACTACCTGTTCAGCCTCTGAAAGCACCAGAGCTCTCAGCAAAGTTCCCAGGCCACTAACAAAGCAATGAACAGACCTGAAATAGTGGTGCTTCCATTGTCGTCTCTGTTCTTTAGCCCAAGACTAAGAAGCCTGGAGCATTCCATTTACTTCTCTGAACCCAAGATTATTTTGTTAAAAGAGTATTAATGCATAAAGTAAAAGATATGTGTAAAATATATACATCTAATATACTTCATGTAAAAGAGCTCCTACAGATCAATAAGAAAAAGATGAGAAAAATGATGTCTTCAAGAATAAAATAATTAATAAACAAATAAAGAACATTAAAACTTAATAGTAAGAAAAATGAAATTATAAAAGCATAAGAAGAATTTTCTACCTGTCAAGTTGGCAAATTAAGAAAAAAAAGATTGTTAATGCCCAATATTAGTGAGGGCCTGGGTAATCAATACTGTTTTACTATTTGAATTAGAATCCATGTCTGGAAGTAGATTAGGGGAATGTATCAGGATTTCAATTCAGCACTACAGACATTTAATGCTGGATGAATCTTGTTGTGGAAGGCTGTCCTGTGTGTTATAAGATGTTTAGTAGTATCCCTGGCTTCTATCCGCTAGATGTCAATAGCAACACCAGTTTCTCCAGTCATGACAACCAAAATTATCTCCAGACATTCCAAGTGCCCCCTGGAGATTGGGGGCAAAATGACCCCCACTGTGATCCACTGATATAGAGTAATATACATTGAGATGGGAATATATCCTTAATATAATATTGACTGAAAAGCCTTATTATAAGGCTGTGTCAGTAGCATGGATCCATTTTACTACACTACATATCTCAAAGTTCTTTTTATATGAACACATTTAAACAGCATGTTAAACTACTTTCTTGTTTAAAAAATATACTTTTATAAGTTCAGAAAGAGTATGTTGTAAGAACGTTTTTCTTGTGAGATGAGCCAGTAGCAAGTACCTTGAAAACAGCAGCAAAAATACTTTAAAAAGAGATTAGATTGAAGAAATAATACCTGCTTTAAAACATGAAATACAAACACAAGTCCATATTTTTCTTTAATGTATATCAAATTAAAGAGATGATTTCTCACCTTAAGTGGAAACAGTGGTCATGTTTTATGAAATTTTAGCATAAAAGGGAAAACTTCTTAAATATAATTCTATCATGTATATCAATAATTAAGATTTAGAACTTCCCAAATTATTTTTATAAATTATCTACAATAATAAATAAATATGTTATGTTTACAAAGAAATACGATTTCATATTATTATATTTTATTTCATCAGCTATAATCATAACCTTTCAAATTACTTAGTGTTTCTCCAGTGTTCTACTTTCCCATATTAGGGTTTTATAGGTCCTGAAAATGTTCCACAGAAGCTGTCTCTCAAGTTTTAACACTAAAAAAAAAAAAAAAAAAAAAACAAGCAAACAAGCCTCCCTCTCTGGCACACAACATTTTTTTA
The DNA here is from genome assembly GCA_003508835.1 of Eonycteris spelaea. Taxonomy (NCBI): domain Eukaryota; kingdom Metazoa; phylum Chordata; class Mammalia; order Chiroptera; family Pteropodidae; genus Eonycteris; species Eonycteris spelaea. The sequence continues at coordinate 7,407,849 of PUFA01000033.1, read as the reverse complement.
ATGGTTAAAGGATTATTATTTTTTCTTATTAGTTTTACTTTATGGGACCTTTTTGTTAAATTTCATGATTAAGAATAATAATGGCTAATAGAATATACAGTGCTCTAGGAAAAAGGAGAAAAAGTCAATGATCTGGCTTTTGAAACACATTCTAATTCTTTCCTTACATAATTCTAGATTCGTAAAAATCAGAGCAGTTTAATTTTAGCAGGTAGAGTAAAATGCTTCCATAGAATCTCAGGAAACTGAGATTTATAAACCTGCTTTGAATTATAAACCTGACACAGGACTCTAATAATTTAAAAGTTTTCAAAACATATTTTCAACCAGCATTTTAAAACTAAAAATTGTAATGTGCTATTGAAAGAGTTCAAGGTGTTCTAGCATTTGATTAAAAGCTATTGCAGATAATTCATTTGTATTTCAATGTTTGAACATTAATTTCAATAAATATTTTTACAGCATTATTTCTTTAAATAATATGTATCACCAGGATTATTTACATTTTCCCTCCAGTGAAAAGCTAATAAAATTTATCTTTAGAAGATTTGAGTTCTTATTTATTTAACTACAAAGGCTGTATAAATCATTTCTGGACTGTATATTTGTGTTACAAAACACTTAAAGGTTTTTATTCCTTTTAAACAAGATTACAAAATAATATTTAACATACATTCTTGGGGTTATCAAATATGCAAAAATAAAACTGTGGAAATGACTATAATCTTTGCCTGTAATTGTACACACTCTTAAGATAAATCTCAGAAAAATTATGTTTTAACTACTGAGAGAGTATAGTGGTTAAGAGCTTCAACTCTGACTTACTGGCTAAGAATTCTAGCTCTATCATTATAGTGCCTTAGGCAAGTTACATCTGTCTCATTATTTATTCCTTTATTAACAATTTTAAATTGAGCTGCTATTGTGTGCAAAGCCCTATGTAACATGTTAGATGTTCAACAATGTAAACAATGTTTCTTATCTTCAAATAGTTTTCAATATAGAGAGGAAAAATTTATGTAAATTTATTGCAAATATAATCATTTAATAAATATATAATAATATTAAACTATGTAATGAGGATGAGAATATCGATGTCTGCCTAGAGAAATATGTGTTCATAGAGTTTTGAACTTGAGCCAACAATTTAACACGAATATGTTAAAAAATTTCTTTTGTTTTCAGCAAGAGTTTGTATTTGATTCGGAAGACATAAACACACACAAGCACACACATTTAATTATTCTCACATATATATAACTTTTTACTATTGACATGTTTTCTTTCTTCGATTTTAAGTTGAACCAATACAAAACAAGATTGTATCATACACACACACACACACACGTGCACACATATTTCAGATTTGAGTACTGTGGTGGAGTTAGTGAGGCAGAAGTAAAAGGAAAAATGAGAATAGTATTTGATGGTAAAATGAAAAAGGCCTAGAGAGCAGTTATTAAGAATTTACTCAAAGTGTACAGTAGAACCTGGAATGCTTTTGAAAAATTAGTAATTTAGCTTTCAACCCAGAATCTCTGGAAATCTGACTTTAAGTGGTATTTCAGGTTATTATAAAGTGTGAGAAATATTGGGTTAGAAGAAGCTCTATATTTGTGTATATATATTCTCAAGTATTATTAATATTAATACCAGTAACATATTCATTCATTAATTATTAAAGCCCACAATTTATAATATCTATATATTTTTTCAAAAGTTAAATATTTTAGTAAGGTACAATAACGAACTAAATACTTTGTTGGTAAATGAACTTAAGGAAAATCTCTGTATCAGGTATGAGATTTCCCATAAATAACAATCAAAATTGCATCTATTACAATGGAATCCATATGCCATTATTGTTTTGTTGCTGGTTTATTTGAGCTCAGGGCATTTCCAGGGATTAACAACCAGCTGGGTCTAAACAGTGCCTGACTAAACTCTGCTATCAATTCTGAGCAGTCAGACATTAAACTCCAGGAAATGCCTTTGTGCCTCATTTTTTACTGCTTAAGCATTTTCAAATCCTAGCATCTTCCAAGCCTTTTTCTGTGTAGCATTTAAGCCCCAGTTGGGAGGTTATGAAAAAGGAGTAAATTATGAGGTTTTAGTTAGGATTAATTTCCACTTTCTGGTGTTGTCTTTTTTCCATACCTCTTTTTTAAACTACCATCTGGAAAAAACAATCTTTGAAATATTCTAACAAAATTATATTCTGTTATTCCTCTTTTACATTAATAATGATTTTTATCTTATAGAATTTTTAAAGTTTCTGAAGCATGTGAAGTTTCAGTTTTTTCAATCATATTTTTAAAAAAGTAGTTTTCAGAAAAATTATAAATAGGCCAATTTAGTTAAATAACATAGTTTATCTGTGTGAATGGTCCAAGCAAGCAGTAATAAGCCACTGTTGCCATTCAATGAAATGATCCTTGTGTATGATGTTAAGCATCTTGGTAGAATGAGGCAGCTCCTTGATGCCAATAGAGAGCCTCTACAGTCATAGAACAGGGCTTTCCTCACATCACCTGATACCAGTAGGCATGCACCGTCAATATTAAACGGTAAAAGTGATATGTAATTTCTCAAAAGAGTACTGTACATTTTATCTTTGATTAAAATGTCAAGAATTTAGTAACTACCCAAATTATGGCTATTTGGATTTAATATATAGCTTTAGTTCAGTATAACAGAAATATGTATATATGAATTATGTATATACTTATTTTTACAGGCGAAGGTGATACCCACACCTACAATAGTCAATTTAGACCGTAAGTAAATATTTTCCAAATATATATTATTTTGGAGTTCTCCTGTGTGCCAAAAAAATTATGTCATTATTTCTTCATAGGAAAGTATCTCTATATTAACTTCCATCATATAAATAAATTCAATTATTTTATTAAAAATTTTTTCTATGTGCTATATAGAGGTTACAAAGGGAATTGCATACTAAGTTTATCAAAATTCAATTCTCTATCAGAAAATATAACATGTTATAGTTGAAAGGCATTTATATTGCTTTTAATTTGGGGCAAAATGTATATATGGACTTTCACTATCTTTTAAATTAAATAAAGTTGCAAAAGTCAGAAGGAATGGAACCAGAAGGTGGGAAAGTTACGCAGTGTCTATCTTGCTCTTTAAGCTCTTTGCACACCCTACTAGGCAAAAGATGACACAATCTGGGAGGTTCGGTTGATACTCAATTTAAGAAAATCTGTTGAGAGCTGCTTGTTTTTAATTTCACATATTTCTTGGGCTAAAGGAAGTTGCTCAAGTAATCGCCTGCTTTATCCCAAGCTGAAGAAGTCATTGAAAATCTATTTTAGATCATGGACAGGAGTTGAAAGGATAGGGCAAGGAACACAGAGGAGGGTCAGGAAAGTTTACTTTATAAATTCTGTACTATGTCATTGGGATATCAAGATTGGGACTTAGTAATTATGTCATTTTGATACAGTTTCAATAAATATAATACTAGTAACCTCTTTCAAAATGGCTCTGCTTTCTCACTTTACAATTTCAGAAGTTTTTTTTTTTTTTTTCTAGTTAGGCTATTGATTTGCATTGACATTTAGAAATAATCACTATAAATAACATTGTTTCATTTTATGTTGAAGTTAGTGAGGGAAATACAAGTAGTATTAGATCTGAAGGACTTGTACTCAGTGCTGAGTGAGCAAAGCCCCTGTCACTACCATGGCAATACTATTGACCTGGAGGTGATTAGCTTTTCTGTTACTCATCTACTTACATGAGAATTGCAAACATGTTGGACCTGATTGGCCTGGTAGTCCTAACACTTACTTTTTTTCCCCAAAAAATGTTTTTCTCACAAAATTACAGTAGTTACATTTCTCTAGTTACCATTACATTTAAGAAAGCCGCGAGGCATAGTATTTCAAAATGTTTTGTCAAAATGTTATGTTTGGTCCTCTTTTTAGATCCTGTAATATCTTGCGCCAAAACAAAACAATTGCGAGTTGTAAATGGAATTCCAACACGAACAAATGTAGGATGGATGGTTAGTTTGAAACACAGGTAATTATTAACAGACACAAATCATATGTATTTGGCTTATTTGCAAAAGGCACATTCCCAGCAGTGTGGTCATGTGTGGTCATGAAGGTCGTGTCCACCACATGGGCGTCCAGTATGAGGGGACATGAGCGGGGCTGATGACATTCTGCTTGCCAAACGGCCCTAGATTTTGCAATTGTGCCTCCAGAGATAGTGACTCTTTAAATGTTTACAAAGTTCCCATATGTATAGGCATTGTCTTACAAGTGACACTTAGTTTTGATTAAGCAAAAGACAACTACGAAGAGAATTTATTTATACCTTGATATCACCATACAAGTTATAATGCGTATGTTATTAATTTCTCAAATTAGGATATTTTCACTTCATTTTCTAACATGCTTATGCATAATCATATCAGAAATTTTATATTCATTTATAATTGTTGACTTTTTTATTGTCATACTACTGAAAAATAGCAATGATTGAAATTATAGAATGTTATAAATAAAAATACTAACAAATAATATTGATAGTTACATAGTATTGCTATTAGAATATTGTTTGGGTAAAAAAAATTCACGACATGTCTATTTCTCAGTGCTCTTTAGAATCAGTGACATGTTCTATGTAAAATACCTGCAAAATATATTGTTATACAAAAACTTAGTTTAGTAATTATGTTTACGAATTTAATATTGAAAATGGGAGATAACAAAATCTGATCTTAAACATTTTCTGTGTGCTACATATATATACCCTTCAGTAACAGAATGTTAAAATATTTTTGTCAATATCTATCTCTATTGAAACCTCACAATGTAACATACACACACAAAAAACTTGAATTCTAGCCATATTTTTCCTTGTTTTCCAGACATCATGTTTTTTCCTCCAAGCCTATGTGCTGTTGTTCCCACTGCATGTGGTAGCTTTCTTCCTCTATATTTTATGCCTGCCTGGAAGATCCTGTACTTTCTCGTTCTTCAAATACCAATTTGAATATCTCCTGTTTTGGAAAATCCTCCCTGTTCCTTTACCTCTAGCCTTCTAGAGTAGAAGAAAGTATATATTTTATAACAATTAAATCACAATGATATTAAAGTAGAATAGAGACACTTGAAACTGAAGTTCTTTTATGAATAAGCCAATTCTGAGCAAACATGGAATTTATATCCTTTGATATATACCAGGTAGAAGATGTCTTTCTTTCAAGTAGTAAATCATCAAATTTTAAAAATATGTATGTTGATAATTGTAGCATAGCTGTCCTAGGTATGTAGTACTGAAATAGAATTCTGAAACACCAGAATATTAAAACTAATTGTGCAATGAGAAGATTTAATGAAGGCTGTAAAATTTGGGGAGAGTGTTTCATTTTCTTTATTATAGAAAATGTTGCAAGGATTCACAGCTCTGAATTAATTAATGATTCTTTGCAAATCTCATAACTCTAGAAAAAAAAGTATGCACTTCTGAATGTTTTATCAATAAGAGAATATACAAGGACACTCTTGGAGGTCTCCATGGAAAAGCAGGTGAAACTATTTTTCATCAGATCAGAGTACTATAAACTTTTATATATATAAAAAAAGTTTTCCTTTTAAATCCAAGTTATTAGTAACAACAGCTGCTTAGTTATTCTTCCAAAACACATACTTGGAGGGACAGAAATTAAAACTCAATATATATACTCTTATCCTCCTGTGTGGTACAGGCCATAAATAACTGTGGTCTTAGTCTGGGAATCCTCTTCTGTTACTCTCTCAAGCACTGAACATCTGTACTTGTTGGAAATGTCAATTGTGGAAAGTTGTACTTTTTTCATTTCTCTGCCAAAAATAATGGGTTTACAGATTTTGGATATCATCAAATAAATGTACTAGAATTTATTATTCTCTACAAATATTTAACAATTTCCTAGATGATATGTCTTGCAAAATTGTTTGATTTTTTATAAATAAAATAATATATGGCTGGTCTTAAGCTGAAAAAACAAATTTACTGAAACTCAGTCATGTTCTAAATTAACATATTAGAACTAAATAAATGTAATGAAAGAAAGGAAAGGTATACAAATTCTATATATTGCTACCACCACTTTTTTTAGGGTTTAAATAAAAAGTCAAATTTGCATTATTCATAATCAAACGTTGAACTTAAAATAGGTCTACATTGTTTTTGTGGTTCATGTTTTTGATCATTCTCATTATCCTATACTTGTAGCACATACTTTCTCTCACAAGGCATGGATCTTACTGTGTAATGACAGGGCTCCTTATACAAACACAAAGTTGATTTTATAAAGTTGTAATCATGTTATGAAAGAAAGTGCTAATGCTACAATAACTGAATATCTTTCTGATAAAAGAATTATTCATTTTATTCCATTTGGGTTAATTTCTACATTTTTCTCTCAGTTGTTCTTATTTTTAACAAATGTAGCCATAGGTTTTGCATTAATTGGCAGGCAACCTTCCTGCACAGATGTTACTTGTTTCTCTTTCCTCTTTCTCACAGAAATAAACATATCTGTGGAGGATCATTGATAAAGGAAAGTTGGATTCTTACTGCAAGACAGTGTTTCCCTTCTCGGTAAAGTGTTTCTGAAACTAATTATTTGTTTAGAGCATTTAAAACTATGTATAGCTTCCACTTAGCTTTGAAGCTTAGAATGTGTATTCTTTTGCTATTCACCAGTTTAGGGTGAACAAATTATTTTTTTTTTTTTTTTTATGTTTAGCTAACAAAACTTTCTTTGATTTAATTGATATTTACTTACCGAGTACTATTCACCTTTTTCTACAATTGGTATTACTCTCATTTGGAGGAAAAATTTGCTAGGATTGTGTAAATAATTTTTACCCCAACCTCTTACTTGCACTCTATATTTCTAGAAAGAAATTGTTTTTCTGAATTATCAAAAAATTTCTTTCAATCTTCACTTATACTTTTTTATGTAGAGCCAGCCTCAGAATCATCTTGGGAAATATCTATAATGAGAATTAGCCTAAGAAAAACATATGGAGGCAACATTTGTAAGCTTGCTTCCTTATTCTCATTAAGGTCACTCTGATTGGTAGTATAGATCTGCAACCTCATTTAAGAAACCAAACATATACACAGCTGAGATAAAAAGAAAGATTTGCAGGAATATTGTAATTCATGTGATGTGCTTTACTTGATATTTTTCACATATAACTTACTTTCTAGCAGGCATAATCAAAAGTTTTTGAAATAGCTATTTAGATTTTTCACAATTTATAGTTCTTCCTGATTATATGTGCTTATAGCAGTCAGAATTTTGCATAACAAATGTGTTGCTCTTTATTATATTTTGAGTAAAATTTTAAATTTAGGTAACTTATCTGTCCTTATGAACAAAAATAACAATATATAAAAATAACATTATGCAATTTAAAATTACATTTTACATTTTAACTTTTTACTTAGAAACAAAGACTTGAAAGATTATGAAGCCTGGCTTGGAATCCATGATGTCCATGGAAGAGGAGATGAGAAGCGTAGACAGGTTCTAAATGTTTCTCAGCTGGTGTATGGGCCTGAAGGATCAGATCTGGTATTACTGAAGCTTGCTAGGTTAGTTCCTATAGAAGGTTTTGTGTTTTTAACCTACACTGGAATTGTTGTAGCTTTTTCTTCAGCTATGTGGCTCTTCTTTCTCTCTCTTGTAGATTTATTATAAAAGCATATGCCACATTATATATGTATTACGTATATATATACACACACGGATGCATTTTCAAAAATTTCAAAAATGAATAAATGAAGTTGGACCAACAGTCTGATCGGACTGCTCTAAAATCAAAGCTTACTGAACAGTTAATTATTTAATAACTTTAACAGGTAAAATAACGATTAAAAAATAGCAATAGCTTTATTTTTAAATATTAGCAAATAACTTATTTCTCTACCACCCACAGATTTCTACATTATATATTAGACATTTTCTTCATTTTTAAGAAACATGACTGTTTATTCTCTCTAAATATCATATTAAATATTAACACTACATTTTAATATGTTAATTTTGCATTGAAGCCGATCAAGAGTACTACCATTATATTTTCTTTTCAGACCTGCTGTCCTGGATGATTTTGTTAGCACAATTGATTTACCTAATTATGGATGCACAATTCCTGAAAAAACCACTTGCAGTGTTTATGGCTGGGGCTACACTGGATGTAAGCTATTTTTAAAAGGATGAGGCAATGTCATATTTATTTTATAAAACAAATTTGTATCTGTTTCCTATTTTTCTCACCTTATGCTTTGCTTGTTGACTGCATTTTTTTACTCTATTCTAGTGATCAACTCTGATGGTCTATTAAGAGTAGCACATCTCTATATTATGGGGAATGAGAAATGCAGCCAATATCATCAAGGGAAGGTGACTCTGAATGAGTCTGAAATATGTGCTGGAGCTGAAAATATTGTAACAGGACCATGCGAGGTAAAAAGGGAGTTTTTGTTTTTCTTTTTGTTTTTAATAAGGAGGATGTGATGAATAACATAGTTTCTCATGTTTATTCTTTGTCTATTTTTTCTCACATAAAAATCATTGTACATCAACATGTTCTGAGAGAGAGGGATTGGGGAAGATAACCCTGTATTATCCTTGTACATTTCTTTTAACTAAACAGTGACATAGTTCATGTTTCATTAGTAATAAACTATGATAACATTTGTTTCTATAAATAAACAAAAATAAATAAATTAATAAATTAATAAATTAATTAATAATAAACAAACGAATACAACCAGAGCTCTAAAGTAAAGCTGTCCTAATTAAAAGTATCTGAGTGTGATACAATAGCTTGTCTTGTTTTTCTAAATTTATATGATCTTCTCAAATTCTCCCTAAATAAATCACATTAATAATTTTATTAAGAAATACATGCCTGGTTTTAAATATTTAAATGTGTTTTTGTTTAAGCCAGTGTGTATATGTGTTAACAAATTCTACTTAAAAAAACCAAAAGGTCAAAGTCTGTGACTATGAGAGCTTGGACACTGACATTTGTTAGGCAACTGTTCTTTCAGCTTGGCAGTGTTCCTATCCCCGTTTTACATAGACAAGCTGTTAAACTGTTATTTTAGACGTATTTTGAATTTAAGAGACATACTCTCCAAGCTGGTGAGCTGTGGAATTGTAGAATATTATGTGTAGCAAAGCATAGAATGAGTTCAATAATAGTGACATGTAGGAAATGCCCTAAGGATGGAGCATAAATATGCATTGAAATGCTTGTGTTATTTATGTTGCTCAGAGATTTATTCCTGAAAAGAAAATGTTTACTAAGGTAAAGATTTTTTCAGGACATCTCAAAAATGATATCGTTAGAAACAGATATGTGTTTATAATCAGTTTTAAATTTGGTGTTTCTCCGATAAGTCAGTAGTATCACTATGTTCATTATAACTAGTGAAAATCTGCAAGGAGAACGACTTTTTTTCCTCCCCCCCTTTCTTCCATTTCGCTTCCTTCCTTACCCTGGGAGCCCTAAAAGCATGAAGTTTTGAGCTAGACCGAATCTTTGAGATCATTTAGGAAGCTTATGTACTTATCCAACCCTACTGCGATTACTAAAAATGCATTGACAACTGCTCTTCAGGAATAGCCAGTACTTTGATTTATCATCTATACATTCTTAGATTCTTAACTTTAATATTGTAGTATTTATCACTTTATCACATATTTGTTTTTTTATTCATGTGCACAAGACCTGACTTCAAATTGATTTCACCACTTCTCAAAAATGCATGTATATTCTAGAATGTTTTTTTAACATCACGAATATTTAAAACAGGGTAATAAAATCACTAAAACCATTGAAATCTAAACACGTAAAAAAGAAATCTCCCAAATGTTTGTATAATAGCAATAACATCACAGTTAGTGCAAGTTTCCCAAAATGAATTGTTGTGAAGAGATTATATCAGTAATCACTGGTGCTTTTATCTAAAAATCAAATTTATTAACTCATGTGGCATAGTTTATATGAAGTCTCTTAGAATAGCTATCTTTCCTTACTGTTTTATCTTCTGTTTTACCCCTGCCTTAAATTTCCCCATCATAGAATATTGGTAGCTCTCTTCTTCTCACTTTTATTACAGAACTCTTATTTTGCGATAGTTTAGTTTTATCTCATCACATCACTGCTGTGGAAAAATTAAGCGAGTCTCAAATATTCTTCTTTATACAAGGATGTCAAAAGCCAGTCATCATTATCTGAGGAGGCTACATGGTGCACGAAAGTGATGCGGCTTAGTTGTAATGATTATGTACAATATGTATAATTATTCTATGTATATAAAAGTTTACATAAATCAATCTATTCATCTTTTATCTATCTATCACTTTTCTATATCTGATGATACAACAGGTTTGCCATATAGAAATTGCCAAAGAATCATAGGCTGCTTTCCACAATGGGGGTTATAAATATAAATATAGCTATATTAACTATTAATACCAACAGTAAATGCAGAAACATTCCTTCTTTATATCTAAAAAAGCAATTTATAAATTGTAAGTAATATTATTTTATTAATTACAAGTTTATTTCACTTGTTAAGATCATTTTAGGGACAGAATTGAAGGAAGGAAAAGAAGTTTTAGAAATTAGAGAAAATTTAAGGCCATTTAATCATTAAAACTATACAATTACAGGTGGTTTTTGCACTTGCATTTTTCTACACTGTCTAAATTTTCTATCCTAAAGATATTTTGAACATCAGAAGAAAATCAAAATAAATATAAAATCTACCTACTATTTAAGCTATTAGTAGTTATGTGTTAGTATGCATTCAACAAAGGCAAAACCTACTTTAAAAGATGAGTGAATATTTTGGAAAATATGTCATTCTAAAGTGAATACTATACATCATAGAACACTTTGAATTTTTGTATTTATCTCAGTCTTACTTGACTAATTCAATAGTCAACAAATGGCCTAGTACATCAATGTTATGTCTTCATATTTCAGTTGTGATTATTGTCTCTCTTTTTTATATATGTACCTTTGAGATACAAATCTATATAAAAAGTTTTAATTAATTATTAATTTTATTTCTAAAATAAAAATTGTTGTTGTTGTTACATGTCTTCTTCCTAGGGAGACTATGGTGGCCCACTTGTTTGTGAACAGCATAAAATGAGAATGGTTCTTGGTGTCATTGTTCCTGGTCGTGGATGTGCCATTCCAAATCGTCCTGGTATTTTTGTCCGAGTAGCATATTATGCAAAATGGATACACAAAATCATATTAACATATAAGGTACCACAGTCATAGCTGGTATAACTGTGTCTGAAGCTTCCATCAATACAACTCTCTTTTACATGAAGATTCAGAGAACATGGAATTAAAGTGTCACTTAAAACAACCCTAAGACAACTACTTGAGTGTCATGTTTGTTAAGATACTCATTAATATTTATGGATGTTTTCTGTTGTTTTGTTTGTCAGTGTTATTTTGTAAATGTTTAAGTGAACTAAGGTACGTGCAAGTGTAGTAACATATCTCCTGAAGATACTTGAATGGAATAAAAAAAATGCAAAAGTATAATTGCTGGATGCTAAAAGATTTAATAGAAAAGGATCAATTAATCTCTCTACGCTGCTTTCCAAAGTTAGTTTCTTAATAATGAATAAACCATATGTTCAACATTATTTTAACCTCACAAAAATTTTATACCTTGTTTCCTTAAAGTATAACTCGATATTAAATTATATTACCTTTCATATGCCATACATTATATTTTATTTGGTTCTCCTTACTGTGTATCCTATAATACTGGTACACATACTTTTTACAAAAACATGTATCCATATACACATGCCTGAGTACATATGTGCATACACTAGAGTTCAAATAATGGTGTATCCAATATAACCCTTAAATATTCTGAAATTGTGTACTTACAGTTTTTCCTTAAGAAAAAACATTTTTTTAAGCCAGTAGAAATATTAAGGAAAGGTGCAAGATAGAATTGACTAGCTCATCCTTCTTATATAATCTGCAGATTACCTCTTTTGGTTGGTCTTTAAGGTGCATTCATGACCCATTAAGTTAAATAACACCTAATCTAGGTGATTACATATATTTACCATCCCAGTTGTATTATGCAGTTTCTAAGTTTTAAAGAGAAGAGGGTAATATGTGTATTAGCATGATTTCTTTCCTCCAAATTTAGGGTCACTTTTTTTTATGCAAGATATTTTTCTATCTTTTTTCCTAAAGTATTTTTTTTTTTTAATTCTTAGATAACTGTGTAATTGAACATTAAAAATGTTTGGTCTCTAAATGTATTTAAGTAAGTTAACTCTAAGACGTGTTGCATGATTGACTTCTAGATCACCATCTTTAATTTTTAAAAATTATTTCACGGAATATTTTCACATCTCCAAAGATCTGCAAATAACTTTATCAAATTATGCATTAAAGTACATATTGAAGAAAAAGGTCAAAATACTTTTCTGAACCTAGAAGTCTTTTAGCCTAATAAAACTTTACTCAAGTAAAGAAAAATACAAAATGAAAGAAAATGGCTTATCTAAACTCTATGCAATTATAGTTTTTAAAGTAGATTTGAATCAACTGAATGTGATATTTAATCAAGATATCTTCATTTTATCTTACTTTCTTTTACCTAAATCTTTTCTAATGCCATGGGAAATATTCATTCAAAGTTTGTATTCTATGTGATAATAGCAAATTATATTTATTACTGTATTTGTCATGATTAGCTAAAAAGTACGTATTTGTTAAGACATAAGATAACAAAGAGTAATAGAATAGCTTCTGAGTTTTTACAAAATCTTCCTGTACAAAGATCTTTAAAAATAATTATTTGACTGATTTAAAACCAGTATTCCCCTTAACTTGTTCTTCTTGAACGATTTCTTTTAAGGCCAGGATTGTATTAAAAGGTAAAAACAACACCCCTAATAAATGACCAGACATGGTGTACAAGATGAACAAGATTCATTTTATTTTAGGTGGTAAGACAGGGTATAATCATGTCTTTTTCTCTGGCAAAAGATACTATTTCCTGGGCATTCTTTTCTTAATAAACTACAAAAAATAAAAAATCTGGTTTATCCAAAAATCCATTTTATTTTGAATTATGGACAAAATATTTTTTCTAATTAGAAGTTTTCATTGCTATTTTTGTTTTGGCTGTTTGAATATGGTTATATATTGTTATAATTGTGGACATTTTCTTATGTCTACCAGGAATAGTGATGTAAAATTAAAATACTTGTCTAATGCCTCTGCAGTGCAGAAGGGATAATAATCTTTTTGTATACTTCTTTAATTTTATTGTAAAATATGTAATGATTTACCTATTTGCTGTGGGCAGGTCCTCGGTAAAATGGTCTATGTTGACTCAATCTCTCTGTTAACAGGTTCTTGCTTGCTAAGTGTTTCACTATGGGAAATGAGAGACACTGGAAGGCAAGAAAAATAACAATAATGATATGTGATAGCAAAATTGTATTTCACTTATTCCTGTGAATATTTCTTGTTGGTACCAATGGTACTATACAAAGTGAATGTTATAGCCACAACATTCTCTTGAAAAAAAAAAATGTCAAGAAGTGAGAAATTGCTGTCAGGCATTTTCTTGTTGGTTTGAAATATTTTTTTAAAGAAATACTGGTTTTGCAATATAGAGATTATGAGGTAAAGAATTTTAATAAGCTCTCATACTATAAATTTGATTTACTGAGGTCAAAAAATTGACTACTTTCAAACAGTTATACCCCATATTTACAGAGAAACATTTGAAAAATAAAATTAATTTGAATAAAAAGACATAGTCTTTATATGAATCAATTAATTTTCATAATGAAGTTCAAAAATAAGTTATCTTTCAATGTTCAACTGAGTTTTGAACTAAGAATTTACTACAAATAAAAAATATTGAAATTCTTTAGGCCTTATAAATCTCGACAGTGTAATTTTAAGTAGGTTCATTTCCATTTGCACAGAAAGTTTCTGTCTTCAGGAAATTGAAAATGGAATACTGTGGATATTATGACTGTATGTGTTGTGTATAAATAGGGAATTGATAAGCTGCCTATTGAGTGGTACAGCGGGATGCTTGCCCAAAAAGGGAACACTGTGGTTATGACTTGTATATAAAGTGTCTGTAGTTTATAAAGTTGTTATTTTTATAACCATGATTATATTATTATTATTGATAATAAAATATTTTACCGAAGTGTTCCCCCTCTCTTATTATAATTATAAATGTATGTATTTGAATCGGCTATAGGGGTTAATATAAAAAATGACTATGATCTTATTGACAGAAATAACACGTGCTTTCTTACAAGAAATGTCATATTACCTGTTTCTAGAACTAAGAGAAAAATTATTATTTTATTCTAACATCTGTCCATGGCAATATCAGTAGTCTTCAGTAAACCATCAAGCTCTATGTACTTCAGTTTATCTCACTGTGAAATATAATTAATCATTCTTCATATTTGCTAGAATGGTGCTATTATGTAATTTGCTAATATATACAAAATATTGTCATGAATGATCACCTAAACTTCTTTACCATATCATTACATATTGCAAAGGTAATTATAAATGAATTAATTAATCAATTTTGAGTATATCTCCAAAGTATGGATTAAATTCAGAATAAAATATAAAAGAAATGGACTCATTTAATTCAAATTAGAAGCAAAATTGGAAGAACTAATTATCAATTGATCAAACCAAAAAGAGCTCTGTAAAACCATTGATTATTTCAAGTTATGTTATATTATCTCTTCCCGAAAGGGTTGCTCTTCTACTTTTTCTGCCATAGATACTTACCTCAAGGGATGATTAAAGAATCTAATTCTAGAGCCTATGATAAAATATCTGATCTTCTTAATAATTATTGTTCAAGCAGAATATATGTACTTATTAATTTCTGGTGTCAGAATATTTCAAATATATATACTGTTGATTTCTCTAAATTTTGACTTTTTTCCTTTCTTTTAGAACTCTATTTTATTCTAAACCTTTATTTTGCTATTTTAAAATGAATAATCCAAGGAAGTTCTTTAGGAAATGACATCTGAGCAGGGTTCTCAATGAAGTGAGAGAGCAAGCAATGTAAACATCTGGGGTCCGATAATAAAACTTGGACAATTTTTTGGTTAGTTTTTAAATATAGTTTATTTATTTTGTCTTACAAATTGTAATGCTTTAATTAGTCTCAGTGTCCTTAATAGAATCACCTTCGTTTTCACTTCCTCAATATTTTAGTCTAGGATTCTAATTATTTTATTTCTTCATTTTCCTACACAGGCACCATCCTTAATCTACACAATCCTGAGAGTGCTTCTGTACCACGTCACATACTTACAGCCCTTCCATGTATCAAATTGAAAGTCTTACTCTATTTTTTTTTGAAAGTCTTATTCTAGACAATGTATGTTTCCTGTTCCCCTTACATTTACAAACAGCTCAATTGCATCTGTTGTTTATAGGAAAGCTGAAATTTAAAAGTAACTTTAAGGTAAAAATAATATTTATAGTAATTTGGACAAAGTTTATAGTACTACGAAGAATATGTTATTGTCTAAAGCACATCTAAGCAAGACAGAAAATACAGTACAGAGAAAAATACTTTTACTTTCATTTTATAAAATTCAAAAGAAGTGTGAGATTATAGATTATTTATAGGTAGATTTATGCTTTAAAAAATAAACAACAACATCTAACAAACTAAACCTCTCAATCTAACATATTAACTAACTCCAGGCTAACTTTAGACCCTCATCTCCCCAACTAAATACTCTTGAACATTTATCTATTGAGTTTTCATCATTTTGAACATGTCTTCACATTTGAACTTCATGCCTGCATTCAAACAGTCCCTGTGAACATTAGGTTTTTCTTTAACTCCTCAGAATCTTCAAATGTCATGTAATTTCCCTTGTGAATCCTTCCTCAGCATCCTTATCTAGAGATCATCATTTCTTTGGCCTACTGCTGGGTTTGCTGAAGCTTTCTTTTCACTTGTTATAATAGTCTGCCCTTGGCTGCATGAAATGTGTTTTGTTTTATTCTGTTTTGCTTTGTATTTAATGCACAATATACCTCCACCCAGTTTGAGCTCCTTGGAGGCATCAGCAACATCTTGCTATCAATATTTATATAGCCTTTATTTTTCACAGTGCTTAATACTATATTTTAATTTATATATATATTTTATAGTTATGCATTTTATAATTTATTTAGCTTTTATAATTTTTATATATTTTATATATTATATATTTTATAATTTTTACATTTTATATATCATAATTACTAATATTCTATAGTCCATCATCTTTTTTTTTTTTTTAATGCCTACAGCACCTGGTATTCCTAGGTGGTCTCCCATCCAAGTATTAATTAGGCCTGACCCTGCTTAGCTTCCGAGATCAGACGAGATCAGACACATTCAGGGTGGCATGTCCATAGACACGTCATCTTTTTGAAGGTGTACCAGTATAACCTAGATTTGCATTTTTGCAAAAATTGCACAACTCTCATTAATAGTTAAGAATTTAAGGGTTTTATGTTTGAATATATTTTTCAAACACACACGAATAGTATTTTGTATTTTCAAATAAAAATAGAGGGACTATTTTTAAGTGGTTTATTGTATTTCATACACTAGAGCATGCAGCTAGAAAAAAGAGAAATTAACTTTAAAGAGTTTATACATTTGTATTTGTAAATGTGGTTATTTAAAATAAAAATGGAAAACTAGATTTTAGTTTGTTGGTGGATACAAATATTTACTTTATACAAGCTAATACAGTCTCGATTACGTTAGTGAACATTTTCCATCTGAGCCTCTTGCAAGAAATGTTGATGTCATACCATTGAGGGGGAAAATACCATATCAATTATTGCAAAAAAAGTTATGAGTCAACAATAGTCCACTTATTACTTATGTGCAGATATGCCATCTGCTGTGCATTTAGAAGTTACTCAATTAGCAAAAAGTTTTCACTTAGTGGGCTTTCTTAAGTCAAAGAAATCAACTTGGGTAACATGTAAAGAAATGGAGAAAAGTCAGATAATTTTTTTTTAAATATTTTTTTAAAAGATTACAAAGATATCATCTAGTTTTCAGACCTCTGATTTTTTGGTGGTTAAAATCCAAATGCAATGATAGTTCAAAATATATTACTGTACTCTAAAATAAAACTTTTATCCTATAAAATAAAAATAATAATTTAGTAAGGAAAGTTGACACTATGGAATGATAAAAGCGATTAAGGATCTTAGAGAAGGAGCATGTATAATTTAATAAATTTCTTTGGTTGTTCTGAGTCATCAAGAGAGGAAATTCTCAGATCCTTCTAATTAAGAATAAGAATTTTGGGTAAAATTTGAGTCAGGTAGTTTAGGTAACTGGTAGAACTTCATAATTCTGAAGCTACAGAATACATACATGAATAAGAAAACTCATAAGACTCTCTTACTATGGACACTTCTTAAAATAAGAAATAGTTCTTTAATGACTTAGACAAGCTTTACCTAAACTGGTCTCTTATGGAACACCATTCTGCAGGATACTTACAGCTGTGCTGAGAAAAGCAAAATGTTCAGGGCTTGAATACATTTTTAAAATACTGATATGCTTTATATAGGTCATTTGCTACAGAATTGTCAAGGACTTCCTTGGATGTTCATGTGTATTTTGAAGCTCCATGAGGGAGCACAGTATGGTAAATTCTTCAAACTATACCACAAAACCCCCTTAAAATTATGGAGACAATATTTACTCTTTAGCTTTAGAGTTCTGCTAAATGCAGTCCAGGAAAATATAATTCACATATTTTCTGAATGTGAGGGAGTGTTAACTACATAGTTTGGGATTTGTATTGTCTTTTATAACCTATAATATATTTTTTGTCTTTACAAAAAAATCTCCCAGCAATCTTTCCTTTTGCCAAAATTTCCCAGATTTTCTTTTTTACTTGGTTTTCTTTATACTTAATTTGAGTAACACTTAGACACTTAGAAGTTGAAACATATTTTTCCTGACATATGTGTACCATCTGCTTGACCTCTCATATCATATCATTAACATAAAAACAAAATTATAACACCAAAATATGAAAGTGATACTATTTTGCCACCTAAAGCTGAAGAAAAAGGACAAAATAGCCTTATTTTTTTTTTTCAATCTACTGGCTTCCACGATATCCCCTTATTTGCTGAAATTTCCAGCTTTAGAAAGTTCATGGGGAACTAAGATGAAAAAAAGTAAAGTTTGTGAAAGAAAAAAATATAAAGTAGATGGAAGGGAAAAAAATGCTGGAGGAAAGCTGGAAAAAGTTTTCAGGAGGTATTTACTTATCCCCAGAAGTAAAGTCAACAAAAAGATTTAAAACATTATTTTTTTTATTAGCCTCTTTCCTTCTTAGTCACAACCATTTGTATTTCTCTAATCCATTTATAAACACTAAATATAATAAGCCATCCTAAAATTAACAAACACAGAGTATGAATATAGATTGTCTACATTCACAATGTCCCATTTTTATTTTTTTCAACTTTGCCATTCCTTTTTTACTTGCTTTCTTCCTCAATTACATCCTTCCTGTGACCCAAAGTGAGAGGAAGAAATAAAGTTTTCTCAACATAATATTGCTCTCTAAATATAATAATGCCCTTGTTTTGGCATCTTTGCACAGCCAAACTCACAGGTGAACCTGGCTGGAACTTCAGCAAGGAAACTCAGTGAGGGAGAACTGAAGCACCAAGTGGAGGTACAAAGGCAAAAGGTCAACTGTCCATTTGACATCGCTAACTGTTTGGATGTACTCTCAGCATTCAAACTGAATGTATTCAAAACTAAATACTAATCCCCCATTCCCTTAGTCTTCTCAATAAAAGACATATCAACCTGGTTTGCTTGAACCACAATTCAAAAAATTACTTTTTATCTATTTTGTGTCTCCCTTTCTACATCCATACAAACACCACATTATGTTTATCTCCTGAATATATGTTATATCTTTCACGTCTCCATCTCCAGTGGCTCCACAGTCATTACTGCAATAAAAGAAAAATAATTTCTCCATATATATTCCAAATGATTTCTGTTTAATTTGTAGAGACACATTTAAAAATATAACTATGTCATTTTCCTGCTTAAAACCCTTCAATGATTTCCCATTGGCCTATCTATACCTATATGAACTGTCCATGTCTGTTCAACTCATCTATTATCTCTTTTCATTTTGCCAATTATATTCCAGCTACATCAGACTCTTTCCATTCTGGGAATAGGCTATACTTTCCTTCCTCAAATCCTTTGCATCTGAAGTCATCCCTCCTCTCACCAGTTTTTGCCTGACTAATGACTACTTCATCATCCAGCTTAAATGTCACCAGTTATTTCCCCACCCACTCTCTTAACTCAGTCACACAACTCAAAGTATGATGTACCAGTTAATAAAATTATTTACATATATGTACACACACACATATATACTTCCTCCTATTAGATTGTAGGTTCCGTGAGAACATGGACTAGGTCTAAACTGTTCACATTATCTTTACTATTGATTGTAAGTACCACATGATAAATATTTGTTAGAAAATATATCAGTAATTATCTTTTTGCAGAGGTTTTTCCCCTTCAATTCCAAAATATAATCACATTATAATCTCTAAATTTTGTTTACTATTAAAATAGTAACATATCCTAATTCTTTTGGCAATGATGCTGGGGAAGTAGTTTCTACTGGCTTCTGTCATACCCTTTTGTTTTATATCAGTACATATTTATTGATCAATTACCATGGTAGTGCTAGGTCTTGGGAATGCAATAGTGAATAAATAAAACTTGGGCCCTACCCTCATTATAAATATAGACAAGTCTGGGAGACAAGCAGGAAACAAGGACCGTGAAAGTGTTAACTGAGAAGTTCAAACAGCTTCTGGAACGTATCGCAAGATTTTACTGAGCTTTTTGGCTTTTTTACTTAATCTTTCAATGTTCTTATAGTCTGAAATCCTGCCAATTTGAATATATTATTTTTTCTATTTTATGAACAGTTCCATCGTTGCATTACTAATTATTTAACTAAGTTTAGAGTTACTTTTCTTTTATCTTCTGCTTTCTTTATTCAATTTTTCCAAGTTCCTAATCTTTTAAATCCTTCCCCTTTTTCCTTATGTTCCCAAGAATGTTATGACACTTTCAGTAGATACAGAAAGGTTTATGCATTTATTATCGAGGGAATAATGTAACTTCTCAAATTGTGAGAACACTAGCAATTTTTAGAGATGAAATTATAAAGACTTCTTTTGCTAGCTCAAGACTAATAAATATTTTATCATCATAAGTTTCTAATTATATTTGAAGATGATTTAATAAAAAATAGATAATGCTACTCAGTGCTGTTTGCCAGGCTCTGTTTCATCTCATTTAATCATCATTACAATGTTACATAGGCAGGTTCTGTAACTACATCCATTTTAGAGAAAAGAAGTGTTCAAATAACTTGTAATAAGAACACATTTAGGGGCAGATTTTCGATATTCATTTTGTTTGACCCTTTAATTGTATCTTGTCTAATAAACATTTAATTTAATTATTTCCAGAAAAAATACGAAAAGCGGGGAAACTCATTAAAACAAGAAAACGCTGCCGTAATCTGGGCAGGATATGAGCAAGAAGCTATTCAGAGGTCAAACTGCATTTCAGGCAGGCCTTGCCCAAAGTTCTGAGGCATTCAACTAAAGGAGCATGTCCTCCTCACCTTCAAACAGAAATGGCTAAAATATGAGTTGCTCATAATGCTAATTATTATGGAGTTGAAGGTTAGTAGGTAAGGAGCTAGTTTAAAGTTTTCTTTATCTTTGATTGGGGAAGAAGATATTGCTATTTCTATCTCACAAGTCTACTGTTTTTAAAGAAAAACAGTAGACTTGTGAGATAGAAATAGTAAGAAGCGTAGGCAAACACAAGTAGTAAAAATACAAATGGGCTTCCATGGGAAAATAAAAGCTCAGAATGTATTACAAAACAAAGAAAAGCAGTAGTGGTACCTGTCCTTTATTACAGATATCAGAGGATGTTTTATGAAAGAGGAAAACACCTTCAAAAGAAACTTTAATCTCTTACATAAGGCCATTGCAGTTCTAGAAAAAGAAAACTTGATTTATATTTTATTTTTGCATTATATTACACGGAATCATAGACTTTGTCATCTGCAAAGTTATGCTAACAATCTCTTCTTCGATTTACAGAGAAAAAAGAGAAAGAAAAAATGTAATGACTTGCTCAGAGTCACACAGCTAGACGCAGAATAGGTCCTGGAAACAAAATCTACTCCTTTTTTAATTAAAAACCTTGGTTTTATTTTTTACTCATCTTTAAACTGAGATCACAAAGTACATAAAATTGAAATTTAGTCAAAACCTCAAAGGAACTGCAATATTTTAAAAGGATTTTAAAGGAACGATTAACAAAAACTTAAAATTCTGCCCAAGCAAAAGTGATGCCCAAACTACTTTACAGTTTAAAGAGATTTGGAGAAAGGCCCAGTAAAGAGGTCCAGTCACAGGTAGAGATCTAGCAAACTTCTCCATAAGATGCAATTTGGCTTCCTTCCCTTGCTCAGTTTGTGATCTGACCCCATCCTGGACTGGGAAGCAGTCTTCCCAGTCAGAAGGACAAGCTGGAGTATTAATTTTGTTGGCAGAAATGTAACTGAAAAGCAATAGAAGCAAGTGTACTCGCTAACAAGCAATAGCATAAAATGGAATGATGAGTGCAGGACTGGCCGTTCCAACTCTAGAGAAATAAGCCTGCAGGGGCTAACCAGTTCAAAAATCTACAAGAGTTGCTGACCTAGAGAGGTGTTTTTATTTTTTAAAGCAGCTTTAAATGGTTGGCTTTGTTGACAGATTGGCAGATTAGAATTGCTTTCATTTCCTCAGATGGGGCCTGGGGTGTTCTGTGGTTGTGCAACCTGTGAGCAGATGAGTTACAAACGCCAGTTCTATGTTTCCCAAATACAAAGTCACACATTGAGATTAAAAGCTTATTAAATTGTACCTGTAGTTCCCAATACTTCGCACATGATTTATATACGCCTCGACCACCTTATTTATCAGTCTGAATCTTCATACTTTGTCCCTATGTACCTTAGAATATTATGAGCATTCTCAGGATTTTCACATATCTAAACACATAACAAAAATCAACACTAGTCCTAATGTGAGGAGGAGGCGAGAGAAGTAAAATTTAAATCAAGCTATATTCAGGGATTACTAACAAGTCATTTACCCATACCTTGAAGAGAAAAAAGAACAACAGGGTCTTTAAGTTGTGTCCTACACAAAATAGAATCATTCATAATCTATGCCGAAACCATGGGGAACTTATGGATCAAAGGCTGGGACTTGCCAGCAGGTCTTTCACCTGCATGTTTTATCTTTCACATTGTATGCCCATACCATCAAAGAAAAATGGGTAAACAGTCTTTAAACTGTAATTCATAGAAACTAAGAATGATATATAAATGGAATTCCTGAACGCTCAGGATGCCTCTTAGTGTCTTTTCTCTGTCCCTCTGACTGTCTTTTCTTGGTCCTCTGTATCTTTTTCTCAGTCCCTCTCATTGTCTCTATCTTTCTGTCCCTCTGAGTCTCTCTCAGGCTCTCTCACTCTCTGTCTTGAGAGTAGACCATGTTTTGTCTATGGAGTGTTATTCTTTCTCTAATAAACTTTCAACTCTAACTCTGGCAGGCACTTGAATTCTCTCCTGCGTTCAGTCGCGAACTCTCTCTCGGTGCAAGATCACTAGGGAAATTTGCACTGTCCTGCATCATTTTAACAACTCTGTCTGGAAACTGCAATCTCTTTCCTTCATGTACTAGAAATGATGGGGGAAGAGGTAGGATTGGCAAATGTTTTCCTGATCATTTGAAGTTTTATCACTTCAGCATGTGGTCAATGATGTATGGTTGCATAAGCTTGACTTTTTGTGTCTAATAGTAAAGATAACCTGAAAAATATTGTTTTTATAACTTCACCATAAAATGGCATGAATTTCAGTCAATTAAATTTTTTGGACCCTTCTTAAAGTGCTATGCTTTAGTTTAGTGTATGTGGAGTCGAAAATGTTCTCCTGAGGTTTACTCAGAAAGACAAATTCCTGTGCCTCTCTCCACCTAGATATTCAATAGGTACTTCAAATAATATCTTCCAAACCCAGAACATGTTGTTTCTCCCTAAACCTGATTTTCCTCTAAGATTTTCTATTCTTGTTGTGACAGTACCATTTGCAAAGCCACCAAAACTGGAGTCCTGGTTCATCCCATTCTTCTCCCATGTCCCCATGGCTCAGATTACCAGGTCTACTGATTATGTCCCCTGATTATGCTTGAAAATTACCATTCCTCTTCTTTTTTACTTCTTTTTCCCTGGTTGATGCCCCCATTATTTCCCTTCACTGCTTCAGTATTCTAAAAAGCTAAATCCAAATTGGTTCTCTCTTAAGCTATCTTCTTTTGTGCTGTTAGACTGATCTGTTTAAAAGGCACATGTGAAAAAGACAGCTGGGGCCCACAGTCCTTCTATGGCTCTCCATCTGCCGGAATACAGAACCCGAGCTTCTTAGTGACCCCAGAGCTCCCGCCATCCCTCTTTCCTCCTTGTTAACTCTGCTTTAGGCAGCGATACCATGGTAGCTGCTTGAGAGAATGGTGATGTATTTTGTTTTATTATTTGTTTGTTTGTTAATTTTTATCTGTTCCTTTGTTTCTTGCCTCTAACTTTGTCATGGTGTTCTGTCTTCCTGAAGTTGTTCTGCCTACCATCTCCATTTATTGCTAAATTCTACTTAAGTTTTGAGCTTGACCCTAGGTGTAGCGTTCTCTTGGTCTTTATCCCAACCAGCTGGTCCCACTTTCTTGTTTAGTTCCTGCCAGCCCCGTTGTCTGGGAGGAAAACACTGCTCTAGATTTGTTCCATCTGTTTTTAGATGGATATCCTTAAAGAACCTACTTTCCCTGCGGCAACAGGATCTCAGCTCTGCAGTTATTAACTGGGCCTAGCCCTTAGAACTTGAATAACTGTCACATGTAAAACCCCTGTGACATTGTTTTCACAGTTGGTCCTCTTCCTTGGAGCTTCAACATCCACATCAAGTGTCACCTAATGTGCTTACAACTGCAGGAGGAACAGGTGTTCATCGCTAAACCATATATTCTGTTAGTTTTGCTTTTCCTTCTATAAATTGGAATTTAGAAAATGTACACATAAATCTCTTTTTAAAAAATTATAACCTTGCATTTGTTTTATTTTAATTTTAGATTTTTAGTTAACCAGCAATAGTTTGGGAGAATTTTTCTGTATATTTGTGGTTTCATTGTTGTGGTTTGCAAGGTTAAGTATACCGATAGTAAGTCTTTATTAATATAAGAGATAACTCCATGGGTGTGGGTTTATCAGTTAAAATTAAGTTTGCTACAATTGACAAAATTCAAAATAACAATCTTATTTCTCTTTCATATAAAAGCAATCTGAGGTAAGAGTCAGAAGTGGCATGATAAACGCAAGAAATTATCAGGAACTCAGACTCTTTTTATTTTATTGCTATATTATTCTCAACAGTCAGCTCCAGTTTATGCCCAAAGAGCCTGCTCAAGGTTCTATTCATCAAGTTTATTTCTACACAGCAGAAAGAGGAAGGAGGAATAAAAGGCATCCTCCCTTTATGAACACTTCCCAGGAAGTCCTTGGCCTTAACTCAGCCAAATCTAACTGAAGGGATAGCTAGGATATATGCTATCTCAGCTTCCATGTGCCTACCTAAATACTGGGATTTCATTATCAAACAAATAAGTGGAGAATGGATTTGGGAGAACACTAACAAACTTTGTGATAGAAGATGATATACTAGATAATTGTGAAAGAGTTGGATTTTATACAGGAGGGAAAGTGGCTTAGTACTTTTTATGCATGCTCTAGCACCTAGTTCAATTAATATTAAACATTTATTTTCTTGTGATAAAAAATGCAGTACATCAAATAATACCATTAAAAACTGATATGCCATAGGAATTTTTTAATATGGATTCTATGCACCTATGGAGAAGAAAGTTTTATTTTACAATGGCCAATTTCTTAAGTTAAATATAGAACTAGTGTAATGCCTAGTTTTTTTATGATTAAATAGGCATTTCATTTGGAAAATTTTTTATGATTAGGTAATGTACTTCCAAATAACAATGTTACATACCCAAAACTTAAAGCATATTTATTAAAGATAATATAAAACAGCCAATATGGATTGACTACTTCCTATATGACGGATATTATACTAAGAAATAAATATAGATTTGAAATTAAATCTTCACAATAAACTGCATATTTTCATTTTACCTATAAGTTAAGTGACAGCATCCACCGTATGTTCTTTACCACTAATTTTTTCACCTTTCTTTATCATATTATGCACTTCATTTTTATTCTTTTATAATATCACGATGAAATTATTAAAAACATCTATTTTGACATAAATGCTAGTGTTGTAGCTGTATTTTTATGTTCTGCCTTCCTGGTGTTTAAGTATATATTACAAGGGGTTAATTTATTTTCTGCTTGTTAATATTTGTGAAAATTTCTTACAGCAAGGCAACAAATAATTTATTCAAAAATGTGAAAGTAGACCCTGTTCCTAGTCACATTTGTTAACTAATTTAACCTACACATATTTATTAAATCAATGCTATGTCTCAGGTACTTTTCTAAGCATTGAGAACACGACAGTTAATGATCTAGGTGGTAAACAAGTAAGCACATTTTATATTCAGAAATATAAAAACAATTTAGAAGTGAGAAATAAGAGAGTAGGGAGATACATCAGAAGAGCCTCAGATAGTAAATCTATGCTCAGGGAAGACCTCTCTCTTCACGATAATCATATTTGAGTAGAAACAGAAACATATGGATAAAAAATCCATCCTCTATGGGGAGGGGAGGGATAATAAAGGATATAAAATGGTGAACAAGAGAAGAGCAACAGGGAGACCTGTGTGCCTGGAGGAGAGTTTGGAGAGCAGTGAAACATGTAGTTTGGAAGTAGACAGGAGGCAGATCATATATGGAGAGTTTTGTAGGCCATAGTTAGGAGTTTGCATTTATTTTAAAACTGGTCTGATCTTCTGCTTACTCAGCTTGATTGAAATGCCTCAGTCTGGACCACTGCCAGTCATCTGCAGAAAGGACTTAAAGCTGCTGCCCATGGGTAGAGAGTGTATCACACGGCCAAGTCAGAGTCTGTGAGATACAGTGTAATCTTTCATCAGGGAGTAGGAGGGAACATTTGTGAATACTAACATAATCTACTATAGTAATTGTCTGTTTTTTGAAGGTCCTCTGCTACTGCTCCCCACCCCCATAAATTTCATATAGTTCAAATAACAAAATTTAAATTACTATTCAAAATACATTTTCCCAATTCGGGGGAAAAAAAGTTTCAAGTATTTCATTGAAACAGATTCATCAGTTAAACAAGTCAAACTCTCTATTTACTTAAGGCCTCAGAAAAAGTATCACTGTATTATTGAGATAAGTATTTCTGCAGCTCTTCACACACAGAGTCAAATTATCTTCAAAATAGTGTTGCATGAATTTAGCTCTCATCAACAACACGAAAACTTAAGTGTCACCGGAGCATAATTAGATTGTTTTCTGGTTTCATGTATTTTAGTTTCTTCACATGGTATAATAGGGACACTTTTCTCCTGCTCTGGCTTCCAAAGGAACTAGTGCTTGAACACAAGTCTGCTTAGTTCTGAAGATGGTTTTTCATGTCCTTTCCACTAACGATGAATATGGGTGGTGAAAAGAAATAAAGTTCTTGTCTTGAAAACCACCAGGATATTCATGTTGTTATCACCATGACACAATCTAGCCTGTCTTGATTGTTTTAATTATCCTTCAGAGGATTGCAATTAAGATACGCTAAGACACCTAAATGAAGGTCAATTAGTGACAACACACAATATACATTGTCAAGATTCTATGACAATTTTACCTGTGAATTATACCTGAATAAAGCTGAAAAAGAAAATCAAACTCTTCAGAATGAGAGAATAAATGGTTGTTTCAAGTATGAAACCAAAATTAAAATTCAGACAGGCGGACACTCCACAAGAAAGGTATAGATGTAGAGTCAATCTGCCACTGATAGGTAATGCTGGTTTGGGCCAGGGTGCGTAGTGTCAGGGATCTATTTATTATACATATTATTATTGCTTCTTGAGAACAAGGCAAGAAACTAACTCACATGGCCTAAGGAAACAATTATATATACAGAGAGCAAAAAACCATGCAAATATGTTTATTATAAGAATATAATGCTTATATACTGAAACAACCTAAATATTCAGCCTTAGAATGATAGAAAATATAGTACAAATTTATAGATATATTTCGTTGTTATTAAAATGTTACATTGCTGACATTACATGTAAAATGCTTTTGCTAACGTGTTCTCCTCACCACTATCCCCTGCCCTGGGAGAGGGCAAGAAACCAAAATAGTTACATCTAAAGCCATAAGATGATGAACTAAGGAACGATTTTAAATTACTCTTGCTACTTTTTACTAAATTTTATTACTTTATAGTGTATGTACACAACCAGGAATACAGGAAATACAGGAAAAAATAAGGTCTATGGGATTTAGCAGGTGGAGGATGCTATGGTTGATTGTAGAAACAAGCTGCAATTGAGGGAAAAAAAAGAAATTAAACATGATGTATTGGATTAGCAGGTGATTTTAGTTTGTGATTTTCCAAATGTTTCCTCTCAGCTTGGGACTATCTGAGCAGAAAATGTAATATATACAAATGCAAAATGTTCTTAATGTGTTTAAAAGAGAAAATCTGAGTTTGCGTTTACATGAAAAATAGCGTTTTTTCCCCTTAATTGCCAACAATTTTTTTTTGCACAACTCAGAATGAGAGTCCTTATGACTCCATATTAATCCATTTTATAATATTATACCTTCAATTCATCATGTGAAAATGATGCAAAGTTTCTTTCTTAACTGAAGCTGGAATCTCTGAAAACATATCCTCTCTGGTTGTAGGTATCATATGCTGAAGTTTAATTTTATGCCATTTATCACTTCAGTCCCTGACCCCTTTTGCTTCCAATTCTGTGTAGAAAAAAAATGGAAGATTTATCTTTATTTACTTAACTGTAAGCTCACAGATTGCCTCTGTTACCCATGCACGGCAGCAATGTTGGTAGTAAGTAACCATAAATGAGTAGAGGCATATCTCTGCATGTCTCTTCAATTACCTTCCCCTGGACTTTCTCAGTGTCAGCTTTATCTTCATTAAGGTAAAGCCACCACTTCCCCTTTGCATTTTTGTGAGCTGGGTCTCTGTATAAAAGGAATTAGTTTTTTGTTCTTTATTGTTATCTTTTGTGTATTATCTTAGTGCAATAAGTAAAAAAAATCACTTATTGAGGGATGGGTGTGTGTGTATTACCAAGTTTTATATTCATTATAAAATCTTATCTATGCCTATGGTTATAAAAATGCAAAGAATGCAGAACAAATATAAATAAAATTGAAAGTAACACATCATCACAGATATGACAACAGTTTGGCATATCTCTTTCAAATAGTATTATATTTATTTAATAACACATTTTTTTTATAAAATGGGATCAGCCCACAGATATTGTTTGAAATCAGTTTTGTACTCTCAACACTACACATATACATCTTTCCATGATCACATTTATCATCTATTTCTCTCTCCCATATCTTAAATCATTTTATATTGTACTTTGAAACTTTGAAAACTATTGTTTTGTGTGAATGAATATCACATAACTTTAATATTGTCACTTTTTTTAAAACCACATTGCTTAATCCCCAAGATTTCCTTGTGGCATTTTCAAAATGAGTTCTTATTTTTGTCTTTTCTTGTGAAAATAACCATAAAAAACACTTATTTCAGTTTAAAAATAAAAAGAAAGGGACATGCAATATTGTACTGCAAATATGCCAGGGTTTTATACTAGGAATTTTAATGTATAAATTATATTTTATTGTCACAACCACCCTGTAAACAAAAGCCATTGGTGGTAAAATATTTATTCAACATCAACCTTATACCTGATGCTGTGTAAATTTTGTCCCACTATCATGGAAGTTAGATATAGTATCACCATTTTACAAAAGAGAAAAAAATGGTTCTAAAGGTTAAAAAGTAAAAGTGATAAATGGCCATTATAGTATTTGAAACATATTTGTAAAAATACATAGCCTTTATTCTTTTCATTAAACCATTTAATGTCACTTACTTAAGTGTTTGTAATGAATAATATCTGTCTATATTATTCCACAATTTATCTTTCTAAAAATAAAACATTAATTCTACTTAAAAACCTCCAATGGCTATGAATTTTCTAAAGAAATAAGTTTAAATAATCAAACGTGTTTAAAAGCCATTCACACTCTGGTTCCCCTGATGTTTGTCCCATCATGATGAATAAATAAATTTTATTCACTAACCTTGACATATTGTTTCACAACTTGGCATATGCTTTCTCACATGCCATCCCACTTCACTTCTATAACCCTTAAACATACTCATATTTCATAGCCCATCATACTGTCACCACCTGTAGGAAGCCTTTCTAGACTTCCTCAGAGAGAATAATCATTTCCTACTATGAATTACTAAAGCAATTTGAACATGCCTTTACCATGGTACCTATCCTAAATTATAATATAATACAATTATATTTATATTTCCACTAGAACAAACTTTTGGAAAGTAAGATTTGTGTTTGAGGCTTAGTTTGTCTTCCCCACAATCTAGCCTATTGGCTGGTAAATAGTGCCTGAGAAATGAGAGGTAATTAAATATCAGGGAATGTTTATTTTAAGGTTATATATAAACTCTGACCACAGAATGTGAGATTACTAAATCTACAAAAGAGAATAGTGATCAGCTTCAATCTAATTCTGCATCTTTGGGAGTGTATTTTTGTACCTTGTGGATGATACGATTTATGGCCTAAACTTTATCACTTTCTGTGGCTTATTCTACTTCAGAGTCAATATGAAAAAGGGTGGGAATACGGGACAGACATCTTTGCACTATAGAATAAAACAAACAAACAAACAAACAAACAAACAAACAAAACAGAGATTGCCAGAGTTTACTATGATTTTAGGTCCAAATTGCATACAGAATATTGTTTTGTTGAGCAAAAGCAGACCTGAAGGAAAACTCCCTTGGAGTCTTTCTAAAGGCACCAAAACCTTCTGTAACTTCATTATAGCTATACCTTCACCATTTATATTTCTAGTTCTGGTAAAGCCAACATTGGAAAGTCATGCTGGTGTCTCTTTTATTGGATTTTGCTGACATTTAAGTGGCTTTTGATTCATTCTTATAAGCACCTTCTTCTTAGGATTTTAGAACAGAGTTTCCAGTGGGAGATAATAAAAAATTCATTTAATAATATTCCTATATTCACAGGTTGATTTCCCCTTATGAACAACTTTACTGGTTGAATGCATACTTATACTACTGTAAAATTCTTTCTAATGAGGTATTGATTTCAATAAACTGAAATGCAATACTTTATTAAAAATAGGATAACTTTAAGTGAGAGAATGGTTACAAAATAGTAATTAATTGTCTCATTATGTTGCTTAAACTTTCTACCTTTAATTATTTCATAATTACTGGAAAACAGCTATTATATTTAAACATAACATTATTAAGAATAGCCTTTATTTCAGAGATGAATTAAGTGAAATAGATACATATATGATGATAACACAAGAAAACCAGTTTGGAAAAGTAATTCTTTGAACACAATCTGACACAAATTGGAGTTATTTGTACAATGATCCTCTATTCATTTACCATAATTTAAGACCATCATTGAGGAGAATACTTTCCCCTTTCCTTGAGCGATGCCTGACTTTGTTAAAACCATTATCGGCTTTTCCTTAGAAAGAGTAGCTGCTGGTTTGTCAGATCAGAGCTCAAGTATATTATAAACCACGAAAACTAGCAAGTTAAGTCACTGTAACTTAAAAAGATGGTTGCCATTGCTTGGTTCTTTCTCTTCCACTTCCTTTTTGCAGGTAGCTGAGTGGATAAGATCCTAGTTGAGACATCCAGCTTTCATTCTGTACCTCTGCATAGAAATACTTCAGTCATTTCACAACTTCCTCTCTTCAGGTCTTTGTCAAAGTGCAAAGCTCTCAATGAGTTCACTGGTTTACTCTATTAGAAACTGCATTCCCATCCTTTCGGCTCTCCCTATCTCTTCCTTGCTTTATTGCCCCAGGCCACTTATGATTATCCAATATTACTAAAAATCTAACTTGCTGAATGTTTCTTTTATCAATAGAATATAAAGTCCAGGAGAGTAGAAGATTATACCTTCAATCCTGTAATCCTGTGCTTGATACAGTGTAGGTACCCAATCTTTACTTACCAAATGAATGAGAAAGAAAAAAGAAAGATAGGTTGGCAGAAGATAGAATTCCCAAAATACACATGAAACTCAATTTCATCAGTATGTCCTTGGGATTAGGAAGTACTGTCTCATTGAGCACTTTAATTCTCAATTTGCTACTATTCTTTAAGAACAATTGTACAGGAAATTCACATAAGTAGTGGAAATCAAAAGGTAGTTTTTGTGGAGAATATTGTTATTTCTTTATGGCTGGACTTAATATTACCAAATATCATCACTATCCTATTACAATAGCTAATAATAATAATAATATGTAAACACCCAATAAATGTTGGCTTATTCACAATGATATTGTAATTTTAAAATTTCACCCACCTGAATCTTTAGGAAAAATAATTCTGAGAATCATCCTACTAGAATTCATACCTCATTTCTCACCTATAAAATGTGTATTAATTCCATAAAATAGAGCCTCTAAGAGTATTCTCATAGGGTAAAGTGCTTACAATTATGTTGAGCACATATTAAGTGTCTAATATAAAGTAAGCTAATACCTCCACACTTGATCATTCTAGGCCTTTAATGAATCTCTTTCTTAGTGTCTCTCAATTCTATCCTCTTTTTTGTTACCACTGTAATAACAAAGGGTATTGTTTCCAAACTGTTCACATGCCACCAGTAATACCAAAGATTATTTTAGATGGTATGTAAGAATAAATCATTAAAATAAGGTTATTTTACTTTAAGATAACAAGTTTTTATTTCTGAATAAATACGTTTGAATTTTATAGCAAGTAGATAAAAATTAGCATTAAGTAAAGCCATATATAGATACTACATTAATATGCAAAAATCCTGATGACTTTTTTATGAAAAATGACTGATGTTGAAAAACATGTTACTGGATTGTCTTTTTATTTTAGCCTCAAGCTCTACTTCTTTCTATCACATATTGTCTTCTGAGTTATCTTTCTAAACAAAAATCTCATCTTGTAGCTCCTTGCCTTAAGTGTTTCCACACCTAAGTTTCTAATAGGACAAATCCCAGTCTTAGGACTGTACGAATCTCTTCATGATCTGGACCCTGTTTTTGTCTCTTACTTCATTATTATGACTTCTACAGCTCAATTTGTGTTCCAACAAAATCAAACTGATAAAATTCCTTGATCATATTTCAACAACTTTACAACTCTGCATTCAGGTAAATTACGTATCTCTATATTTTTGCCTAGGTAATCATTTATTGCTTGTACAAATGAAGAATTTATATTCATTTTTTAATACTCAATTCATATGTTATCTTTCAGGAAGCCTATGAAAAGTAGAGCTGGTAATTTCTACCTTTAAGATAATCTGGCATGGTATACTACTTATTGTTTTCCTTTATAATTCTATTTTAGTGCTTTTTCTTATATATGTTCATGTTATCTCCTTCACTAGACTGTGATCAGGGGTTTTATCTCCTACCTAGCAATAACCATGGCAAAGAGCAAGCAAAAAAAATCAACTTGAATGAATAAATTTATGAGTAATGCACATGATCTCCACCTTTTAAATGTGCATATGTGTAGATATATGTCATATAATAATAGCTGTTAATGATTTAAGCAGACTGCACTTCCTCTTACATTTTCATTTTATTTTTCACTGAAATCGCTCTCAGAAAATCCAACCACATCTTGCTGATTATCGGACCTGATATCTTCATTTCAGGACTCTGTCATATTGAGCTTTCCAAATCACCATTTGAGACATTAATGTTAATTCCACTCTCCCCCTCACTTCTGTTTATGTCCCTGAGGACATCAGATCCAACTTACTAAAATATGCTTACTGTTTTCCCAGGCTCACTTTATTGCTCTGTTTTTTTATTCCCCCTTTTAATTACAAATTACCATTTTTTCTAGATTGAAATCTTAGCCTCATTTTTATTAATAACCCCTTTATCCTAAAACATATCCAGTTGTATAACAATACTGTGCCAATACCCATCAGATTGGTTTTTAACATTAATCTTGTGCATTCCACAGAACATCAAGCCTAAACTCTCATCTTCTTAATCAGTCATATTAAGACTCATTAATTGTGTCAAAAATCTCAAATCCAACTTACTTACTCAAGAAAAGAGAAAATTTATTGGCTTACTGTATTAATTATGTACTGCTACAATAATGTTGCATCAAAAATAACCATTAAAATTTAACACTAAATTTGTTTTGCTTTGTAAGTCTGAATCAGGAGAGCAGTTTCTGCTATATTATATTGGGTTTAAATTATCTTGGCTGAGCTAACTGTATGTTTGATATAGGCTGGCAGTGTTAGCTGCCAACTAGCTAGGCTAACTCAGTCCTTTATGTAGTCAGTCTCTTAACCTTCAGCAGGTTGCCCGGGTGTTCTTCTTTTGGACAATGGTAGGCTGTCAAGAGAATTCATTGTTTCATGCCTTCTTGAGGTTCAGGCTCAGAACTGGTACACAGTTACTTTCTGGCTCATTGTACATCCAAGCATATCACAAGGCTATCTCAGGTTTAAGAGCTAGGGGAAAATTGACTCTCCTTCTTGACAGAAGAAGATGATAATTCACATTGCAAAGGGCACAGGTAAAGGAAGAGAAAAAATTGTGCCATTTTCACTTAGTCTACTATACTCACATAAACAAAATTAAGAAACTGGGATGGAGCAGTTTTAGAGAAGATATTATTTGGGAATAAAAGTCTATCAGAAATCAGTCTCTTTCTCACTTCCTCTCTTCAGCTCTAACCATAATTTCTAGACAACTATTTCTACAAAGCGGGTTGAATGTTGTGAGTGGTTTTGTGCTTACAATGAAACTAACTTCTTCCCCTCAGAAAAAGTTTAATAAACAAACAAAAAACCTGGGAGAAACCGTAATTTCCTCTGCTAGACATACAAATCTATGTCTGGTGCTTTCACCATAGCCTGGGGTAAAGAATACTATAATTAACGAAAGCCAAGCTAGGATAGATGATCCTTGCTCCCAGGATCAGAAAAAAAGGAAAAAGTGCTATACTAATAGGGAGAAGAAGAGTGATAGAAGGCAAAATTAAACATGACACTCACTGGTCTTGTGCAATCCAGTTCCTTCGTGTTCTTATAGCTGCACAGCATTGCTGCAGTTTTCTCAAACGACAGATCTAATCAAGTATTTCCCAGCTGAAATTCAGTGACTCTTCATTGACTAAAGTTTAAATACAAATTTTCAGCAGCTAAATACATTTTTTAACCAGATCTAATGTGCAAAACTATCTCAATTGTTACATAAATACCATTACATTTATTACATACAGTCTTTTATCTGCCTCTTTTTGTCCTTGGTTACCCAAAGACATTTAACCTTAGAACCTATTTGCCATGAAGAGAACCACACCATGCAATTTGCCGAAGTTTCAATTAAATTTCTTTATTACCTTCCCAAATCTATATCTCCTGCTTGTTTCTCACCGGACCATTTCAGCACCTGGTAATATGTAATCAAGTTATATTATATTTCTGCCTCCAAACTTCTAATACCTTTTATGATTTAGTGCCTTTGCTTATGCCGCTTAAATAGAAGGTCCCCCCCCCACCCGCCTTTCTGCATTCTCAATTTGATATAATCCTGACAATCTTTTCCAATTTCAGGTCAAATATCCTTATTTTCATGACTTGCTTTATCAGTAAATTGTTCACTCATCATTCTCTCATAAACCCTATCACACTACATGCTTACTTGTATTTTTCTAGTACTTTCTCTTTCTGGAATTCCTGATTTGCTGTCTTTTAATCCTCTGAGCTTAGCATTATGCCTAGACTATAGCACCTACATGACAATTTCCAACAATTATTTTGTTTTATAATAATTAATAATTCACAATAATTTATTTGTTTAAGTAACTACAAATGTTAGTGGCTGAATAAAAGAAAAGATATTATGTTGGCATTAAAAATATCTGCGGAATTTAAAAATCCTGTACATGAAGAAGTGGGAAACATGGCAGAGTGAGAGATTGTCCTCTGATCTCTCCCCTCAAAACAATAATAAGGCTGAACATCTAACTCTACAAAACACAAAAAACTGCACGCCAGCACATCTGAACGTGGCATCTGCGCATTAAGAGGCTACCACAGGTCAGAACCCCGTGTGTCAGGCAGTGCACTCGGAGAAATAAAGAAGCTCTCTCTCGCAGCCACCAGAGCTCCCTGCAGGAGAGGGGGAGTGGAGAAGGTGCAGAGACTTCCCTGATGAACCTGCCTGGAAGTGCCAGAACTTCAACAGCTGGCAACAGAGTCCAGTCATTGGGGAAGAAAGCAGAAAAGTGGGACGGGACCGTAGAGAAAAAAACATTGATTTTTACCAGCCCTGGTTGCAAAACTGAGGCTGAGCCGCAACCACAAACTCATAAACCCAAGGGACCCCTCCTCCCCTACCATCCAAGGCCTATCATCGTAGAGTCCCAGGGAAAACTGAGGCAAACGCTACCAAAATTGTTGCTAACACTGACAGGGACTAAACTGAGAGTAGTAAGTGTGATTAAATATCACAAGAAAATTTAAAAAAAAACAAAAAACATTTAGTTTTATCAAAAGCAGGGATCCAAGAAGCTTAGATGCTACCAACTGGAAAACAAAAGAAAAGCACATTCTTTGCAGCAGGCTAAAGAGAAACCTTATATAATAAATCTTCTTTCTGGAAAAACAATAAGAAACACTTCCATGTCTAAAGAAAAGTCCATAAACACCATGAACAACCAACAGTACAAAGGCATCTCAGAAAGAAAGAGAAAAATCTCCAGAAAATTAAGCTTACAGGTATAAAAATGGTTTGTGTGACTTAAATGACAGAGAGAATTCAGGATGGCTACATCTGAAAAAAACTCAATAAGACTCAAAATAACTTCAAATCAACAATTTCAGGAATTGAAAAAAACAAATAGAGGAGCAGAGCAAGGAGATTGAAGACCTCAAAAGGAACCAAATTGAACTTTCTGAAGGTAAACAGCATACTGCAAGAAAAAAAAAAATGAAATAGCAAGCTTGGGAAATAGAGTTGACCAAATGGAGGAAAAGATTCAGTGATATCAAAGACAGAAATCTAGAAATAAATCAGAAAGAAAAAAGAGAAAATGAAGAATGAACAATAATGAAAGAGAAATATAAGAACTAGCTGATACCGTCAGGAGAGGAAACATAAGAATAATGAGCATTACGAAGGCGAGGAAGAGGAGCAGGACTAGAAAACATTTTCAGAAATATGAACAAGAACTTCCAAATCTAAGGAATGAGCTGGAGCTGGAATTCAAGAAGTCAAAAGAATATCCAATTGTATCAATCCAAAAAGGCCTTCACCAAGACACATTGTATTAAGTTAACAAAAATCAAGGACAAAGAGAATTCTCAGGGCAGCCAGGAAAAGAAAGACGGTAACTTACAACAAGAAAAACCCATTAGATTTATCATCAGACTTTCAGCACAAACCTTACAAGCCAGAAAGGAATGGAATCAAAACATTTAAAACTATTAAGTGAAAAAGAACTATGAGGCCTATAATAATGTATCAGCTAAGATCTCCCTTAGATATGAAGGAGAAATTGACCTTTCCAGACATACAAAAATTAAAGGAATTCTCCACTACGAGCCTGCACTGCAGGAAATTGTGAAAGGGGTCAGCTCACCTAAAACAAAATAACAACAAAAAAACACATAATTAGGAGTAAAGTGACAATCAAGCAAATAGAAGCAGAGGAGTGCAACCCTTACTAAGAACAGGACATTGCAAGCTTAAATAAAGAGAATTGCTATAGCAAGATAGTAACAAATGTTCAGCATACATAGATCTAAATTGAGACAACAATGAATGAAAAGGGAAGGATTCAAAAGATCCAAATTTGCACAGGGAAAGGAGAAAAGGCACTTGCAGAATAAACGGACAACTGTGTGTGTGTGTGTGTGTGTGTGTGTGTGTGTGTATGTTGGTATAGTATACTACATATGTATATATATATATGAACTATATATATATAACTATAATATATATAATTATATATATATATATATATATATATACATGTAACTAGCCTTTACAATTCATAATGGTAGCCTCACACCAAAGATTCAGAACTGCTGTATATAACAAAAAACAAGAAGAATCAGAGGCAAAACCCACAAAGGCCAACCAAAATAAAGAAAACAGAAACACAAGGGCAAGGAAACAATGGAAATGCCAAGCTACCCGAAAGCAAAAAGATAAATGGTTATAAGAAGACCTCATCATTCAATAATCACCCTAAATGTAAATGGACTGAACTCACCAATAAAAAAGCACAGAGTTGCAGAATGGATCGAAAAACAAAACCCAATCATATGCTGCCTCCAGGAGACACATCTCAGTTCCAAAGACAAATATAGACCAAAGTGAAAGGGTGGGAAAATTATATTTCAAGCAAATAGCATTCAGAGAAAAGGAGTAGCAGTACTAATATCTAATGAAATAGATTTCAGATTAAAAATGGTAAAGAAAACTACCGAGGGACGCTTCATAATGATAAAGGGAATCATGCACCAGAAACATAACACTTATTAATATCTATGCTCCCAATCAGGGAGTCCTGAAATATGTAAAGCAATTACTAACAGAACTAAAGGGAGAAACAGATCAAAACACTTATAGTAGGGACCTAAATACCCCACTGTCGGTTATGACAGATCATTCAAACAGAAAATCAATAAGAAATAACATCCTTAAATGACACATTAGACCAACTGGACATAATTGATATTTACAGAGCTTCCATCCCAAAAACTGCTTATACATTCTTCTCTAGTGCACATGGAACATTCTCAAGAATTGACCACATACTGGGACACAGAGATAGCCTCAACAAATATAAGAGGGTTGAAATCATACCAACCATATTCTCTGATCATAATGCTTTGAAACTAGAGATCAACTGAAAAGAAAGCAGGAAAGACCACAAATACATGGAGATTAAAAACATACTACTAGAATAACTGGGTCAGGAAGAAATAAAAAGAGAGAGATACATAGAAATGAATGATAATGATAGTACAACATATCAAAACTTTTGGGACATGCAAAAGGTCATAAGAGGAAAGTTCATATCATTACAGGCCTATCTCCAAAAAAAGAATGAGCCCAAATAAACAACCTAATGCTTCATCTTAAAAAACTAGAAAAGGAAGAACAAAGAGCCTAAAGTCAGCAGAAGGAAAGAAATCATCAAAATTAGAGCAGAAATAAATGAAATTGAAAACAAAAAACAATAGAAAAAATAAATACAACAAGAGCTGGTTCTTTGAGAAGGTTAATAAAATTGACAAACCCCTGGCTAGACTCACTAAAGAAAAAAAAAAAGGACACAATCAAGGATAAAAGAGGGAAATTACGACTGACATGCAGAAATAAAGGATCATGCAAGAATACTATGAAAAAGTATATAACACCAAATTTAATAACTAGAAGTACTTAGAAAAATACAATCTTCCTAGACTGAATCAAAAGATCTGGAAATCTAAATAGACTGATCACAGTATGGAAATTAAACAATCATCAAAAACCTACCAAAAAGTAAAAGTCCAGGACCAGATGGCTTCACCAGTGAATTCTACCAAACATTCAAAGAAGATTTAATACCTATTTCCTCAAACTTTCCAAAAAATTGAAGAGGAGCAATACTTCCCAACTCATTTTATGAGGCCAATATTATACCTGATACCAAAACCTGGTAAAGATAACACAAAAAAAGAAAACTACAGACCAATATCTCTCATGAACACAGATGCAAAAATCCTAAATAAGATACTAGTGAACTGAATACAGCAACATATTAAAAAGATTATACACCATGATCAAGGGCTTCATCCCAGAGCAAGGATGGTTCAACACATGCAAATGATTAATGTGATATACCACATAAACAAATTAAAAAATAAGAATCATATGATCATATCAATAGATGCAAAAAAGCCTTCGACAAGATACAGCATCCATTTATGATCAAAACACTTAACAAAATCAGTATAGAAGGAAAGTACCTTAACATAATAAAGGCATTATGACAAACCTCAGCCAACATTATACTTAATGGTGAAAAACTAAAAACCTTCCCTCTAAGATCAGGAACAAGGCAAGGCTGTCCACTATTCACTTTATTCAATATAACATTGTCCTAGCAAGTGCAATCAGGCAAGAGAAAGATATAAAAGGCATCCAAATAGGAAAGAAGTCAAACTGTCACTATTTGCAGATGACATGATTCTCTATATAGAAAACCCTAAAGACTCCACAAGAACACTACTAGAAACAATAAGCAAATACAGTAAAGTCTCTGGATACAAAATCAACGTTCAAAAATCCATAGCTTCCTATACTCTAATAATGAAGTGTCAGAAAAAGAAGTGGAAAAAATAATTCCTTTTGCAATTGCAACAAAAAGAATAAAATACCTAGGAATAAATTTAATGAAACATGTGAAGGACCTATATAATGAAAACTACAAGACCCTATTAAAAGAAAGAAGATACAAAGAAATGGAAAGATATTCCATGTGTCGATTGGAAGAATCAACATAGTTAAAATGACCATATTACCTAAAGCATTATACAGATTTAATGCAATCCCCATCAAAATCCATCAGCATTTTTTAAAGAAATAGAACAAAAAAATCATCAGATTTGTATGGAAGCACAAAAGACCCGAATTGCCAAAGCCATCCTGAGAAAAAGAACGAGGCTGGAGGCATCACTCTCCCGACTTCAAATTATACTACAAAGCAACAGTAATCAAAACGGCATGGTATTGGCAGCAAAAACAACACATGACCAGTGGAAAAAAATTGGAGTCCAGAAGTAAACCCATATTTATATGGGCAAATAATTTTTTAAAAAAGCCAAAAACATACAGTGGAGAAAGGAAAGCCTCTTCAATAAATGGTGCTGGGAAAACTGGAAGCCACCTACTAAAGAATGAAACTAGACTGTTGTCTATCACCACACACCAAAATTAATCAAAATGGATTAAGGACCTGAATATAAGACCTGAACAATAAAATGCATAGAAAAAACATAGAAATAAACTCAAGGACCTTGGACTTAAAGAGGATTTTATGAATTTGACCTCAAAGGCAAGGGAAGTAAAAGCTAAAATAAATGAATGGGACTACATCAAACTAAAAAGCTTCTGCTCACAAAAGAAATCGTCAAGGTAAAGAGACCCATCAGAATGGAAAATATATTTGCAAGCAATGCCTCTGATAAGGGCCTAATATCCAAAATATACAAAGAACTTACAACTCAATACAACAACAACAAAAAAACAAAATCCAATCAAAAAATGGCAGAGGACCTGAACAGACACTTCTCCCTAGAGGACATACAAATGGCCAACAAATATATGAAAAGATGCTCAACATCACTAGCTATTAGGGAAATGCAAATCAAAACACAATGAGATATCATTCACTCCTGTTAGAATAGCTATAATCAACAGACAATAATAACAAATGTTGGAGAGGTTGCAGAGAAAAGGAACCCTCATATCACTGCTGGTGGGACTGCAAATTGGTACAGCCACTATGGAAAACAGTATGGAGTTCCTCAAAAACTAAGAATTGATCTACCATATGATCCACAATCCTCTACTGGGTATTTACCCAAAGACTTGAAAACCCATATCCAAAAAAGATATTTGCACACTGATGTTCATTGCAGCACTATTCACAGTGGCCAGGATATGAAGCAACTAAGTGTCTATGACAGATGATTGGCTAAAAGAAGCCATGGTACATATATACAATGGAATATTATTCAGCCATAATAAGATGAAATACTACCATTTGCACCAACATGTATGGACCTCGAGATAATCATGCTAAATGAAATAAGTCAGACTGAAAAAGTTGGAAAACACATGATATCACTTATATTTGGGATATAAATGTAAAAGCAACAAATGAACAGGACAGACAGGACTAGTGGTTACTAGAGGAAAAGGGGTGGGGAAGGAGGGAAGAGGTAGACAGGGTAAAAGTGTCAAATATACGGAGGTTGAGGGAGGGTGAAGTGGGTAAAGGGGATCAAATATATGGTAGCTGAAGGAAATTGGACTCTGGATGGTAATCATACAATAGAATATATAGATATCAAATTATAATGTACACCTGAAAATTATATAATTATATTAACCAATGTTACCTCAATAAACAAACAAACAA
Source organism: Eonycteris spelaea (assembly GCA_003508835.1). Classification (NCBI taxonomy): domain Eukaryota; kingdom Metazoa; phylum Chordata; class Mammalia; order Chiroptera; family Pteropodidae; genus Eonycteris; species Eonycteris spelaea. The sequence continues at coordinate 7,366,061 of PUFA01000033.1, read as the reverse complement.
AAAGTTCATTACCATAAAAAAAAACATTTGCAAATCTTCTTGGATAGATAAATCTGCATGTTTCCACCCTGAGCATTGGAATAAAGATGTATGACTGTTTAAAAACATTCAGTTTTCTCCAAGAACCCGTGAAAACACCTGAGTTTAGAAGTTCAAAACTAATTTATCAACTTTATCTTTAAGATTTCATTATTGTATTAGATATGAATTATTCTCTCCTCTTATATGAAAAACTGTGCCACTATCTTTTGAAATTAAATACCCGATATTTCCTCCTTGGTCCTATTCAAATATATTCTCTTTCTAAGCTGAGATAGATGCATTTTTACTTTGTTCTGTAAAACCATACATGCTAGTGATAAATGAGCAGTGTCTGTAGTTACATTTGTTCTTATCTCTTTTGAAGCAGAAAATTTGGCAGTCTCTTATCTAAACTTAACAAGGGGAGATAAACCTTGATAGAAAAATGTTTCTGGACTGCCATCGCTTTTAGCAAGAGTAAACTATTTAAACTAAAAGCAGCTGTGTGAATTTTTCCAAAAAATAAATCTAAAAGTAAAATTCTCTCTAAAGAATGGCATATAATTCAATGTAGCTTTCAATCAAGTGCAAATACAACTGTACTTATACATTTATCTTGTATAAATATAAGGCTATTTTATAAATTAAATTCTTCTGGCATTAGAACTAAGATATTTATTGAAATAATGTCCAGTCCACACCATTAATAAGATCCAGGAAGTGGTGCTAATGTTTAAGCTTATAAACATCTATATTTTATTTTTGTAACAATTGATAAATTCATTTCCCAGATATTAACTTATGTCCCAGCAACTGGGAGTTCCCCCAGAAAGTTCTTTAAGTAGATCTTGGCTCCAAACAGGGGACAGCAATTCAAGTGTGGAATTACTGCTCCCTTTCAGAAGGGACTGCAGAAAGATAAATCCATGGAAGAGGAGAAAAAGAGAAATCATAACAGCGCAGAAGGCAGCAAATAAAGACATTTCTTTGACATTATGAGGAAACAGAGATGTATATTTTAAATTTGAAAATTGTCATTCCAATTTGTCACCCACCTTGTTCCAATGAGCTCACTGTTCTGACTTCCTTGATTAAATTGCACACACAAACTGGCTTTTTTTTTGCCTTTTTCTTAATGCTCATCCATTAGCATATTTTAGTAACAAATTTTTCCCTTGTGCACATAGTAGGCTGATATATAATAAAATATTATGTTCAAATTGTTTCATTAACAGAACTTACAAATTCTTTTTTCCCTTCATTCCTCCCTTCTTTTTCTCCCTTTGTTAGAGCAAAAGAGAACATTATTATAGTTGAGCAAAACTAATTTTTATAGATAAATTAATATAAAAATCTATGTATATATTTCACTGAATTATATTAAGAGCAAGTGGTAAATTTAGCTAAATTGCCTTAAACTATAACATGTACTTCTATGAATCTAAGTACCAGAGAACCTTTTTTTTTTTCTCTCCTTTCGGAGACGTCACCGAGTTTGACTTCCAAGTCCCTGGAGTATTTTATAACTCTTTCACCTTTGGTTTAAAGACATACATTTTATCTTTAACTTAAAAGTTTACTTTAGATTAGGGTTAAATTGTATTAAAAATTTTAAATGTAAGGATTCTGTACTGTGCATATGAACAATTAACTTCTATTTTATGGGTTTTCTTGGGTAAATTCAGCTGTCTTACTAACTAATCTCCTTCACCTTCATGACTAAAATTATCAATTTGTCCTGTCTTTGTCCTTTGAGTGACTGCAATCTTTTGAATGAGAGTTTGTGTCTGGTGTTGTATTTTAGTTATTGTTCCAGTTTTGATAGAAATGCACAATAAATGAATTTAAGTAATGCTACTACTTTAAACTTATGAAATATTTTTCTTGGCACAAAACGTACATTTCATAGTTATAATTTTTTTCAACTCAAAGTATTAGTGACAACAGATAGATGTAAAAGAACAGTGCAATTATGATCCAGTGGATTAAGTGGAGGTAATTGAAAACTGACTATAAGACAGTTAAAATTATGTGAGAAAAAGAAAGTGAGAATCATTCCTTAATGAAGAGTTTTAAGATATAATGTCACCAAGAGTAAAGCTGTTAAAGTATTTCTTCTTTTAAATTGTGACATGCAAAATAAAAAATAAAATAAAAAATAAAAAAGAGGGACATGCTTTTCTTAACATTCTACCTCCATAATTCGAATAATTACACTGTCAATAGGTATTAAATACATGCAAATTATTTTATTACAAAATAAAGATCTTGAGGAAGGAAAATTGCAAGTGAATTACAAGTAAATTATAGGCAAATACAGTTTCAGAAGGAGTTTTATGCAATCTAATAGATTGTTTTTCTTTTTCTTAGTCCTTCAAACCAGTTACATCAAATTCGTATACTTTCTTTGTCAGTGATACAATATTTGTTCGCTTTTTTTGGCCTTAATTTTCAGGAAAATAATAATATGGACAAAAAAAGGGGCCACATACTAAACCTGACAAGCTCAAGGGAGGCCAGCATCATGGGACCTATATTCAGAGACCAAAATTAACCTTATAGGATGGTCTGAACATAAAAATTTCTAAATAAAAGCAGGTTGTAGCCGGTAGTCACATTCTGGGCCTGTAGCTTCCATGACAAAGGTCAATTATTACCTTAAGTGAACCCGTCTATTACCTTTTTTCATCTAAGATATCCCATCCTTGGAATGACAGAGTAATCCCTTTTTTTTCCTGACCTGTCAGGGCATGACCCACTGCACCAGAACATGAGATCACAGAACCCCTCTTTCTTACTTTGTTCCTCAATACCATCTCTACGTGCTGTCAGTGTAAATTATTAACTCTCTGTACCCACCAATGTAAAAGTGTGTCCCTTCATTTTACTTTGTATCCAACTCCAGAGATTTCTCTGCTTTGCTTCCTCCCATCCCTTAATCTATCACCAGTGGGTTGCATGTAATCCTCCTTACAACTCCTCCTTAGATTCTGATGTATAAAATAAGCTGCAGCACTGTCACTTTCTGGAGCATTTTCTTAATTCATTGAGTTTTGCTTCCTGCAATTGTTGCCAGTTTAGCTCAAATAAACTCATTAAAATTCTCTATAGGTTTGGATGTTTTTTGCATTACAACAACCATACTTATCACTCAATTTTAGTAATTAGTTTATTTAGTGTTTGACCACCCCTATATCTGTGGCCTTAAATTTATATTTAAACTTTATAATGTTTTTCACCTTTTTCTGTATACTTAATTTTATTTCTTCCAAAATGTTACTAGAAGGCAGTGGAGTATACATCATAAATAAATTAACCTGAGAGAAATTAATGCATTATGAAAACGGAAATAAATGCTGCAAAGTAATACATACCATAATTACTAACAGCAATCATAATTGCCAATCTGCAAACATTTGCCTTGATTTTAAGGGAGGAAGAGGCCCATCTCAAAAGTTTAAAATTATAATTAGTAATAATTGCTGATTGTTATGCTGATAACATTTGATAAAACGAAGAGTAGCTGCCTTTGTGATTATATTTATTATATATATTGGTGTGGAGGAAGAAATCAGTGCTGCCTGTTGAGAGTTTAGTTCGTGGTGGTGAATGTCACATAAATATTTAACAAAAGGAAGCTGGAGGTCTCCCGTGGATGTACATCTGCTACTGAAAAGCTACAACTCACACATCACGTGTCTTTGCTTGACATATGGCACGTCAGAAAGGAATGCTCTAAAAAAATATATAAAAAATGTAAACTCCTAACAAACACATTAAAATCGTGTGTACATAATAATAAAAGTATGTCTCATTAAAGGATTCTGGAAAAATATCTGGAACACATATGGAATAAGACAGCTGTTAGGTGGCTGTAAGTTTAAACAGATTTATAATATCTCCATTATACTCCCCACATGTTAATATCAGGAACCTCTAGGACTGATTAATATTAATGACATTAAAAAGAAAACAAGTGTCTTTCTTTGAAAAATCAGATTTTGCACATAATTTTTGAATTGACTCAAAGTGTAAGAGTATGTAAGTAAAAAATGTTATTTTAGGCAAGACTAAAGAATGCTTTAAATAAATCCAAATGAGAAATGGAAAGTATTAAAAGATTGCAGCTACTTTCAGAGTCATGCAAAAGAACAGTTAGTTGTTGCTTTTTATAAGTTAAATTCCTTAACATTCTCTTGCAACAGTCTTATAAAGAATATTTAAAACAGCAAAGAGGAATTTAAAAATCTGAATGAATTCATAGTCTGAGAAATGAGACTTTGACAGCAATTATGCCTTGGAAGTCTATTTACAGTTTTAAACTTAGAATATTTGCATAGTCTCTCTTTCTCTCTGTTACTCTGTCTCCCTCTCTCTTTGTCTTCCTCTCTTCTCTATCTACCCAGACTCAGCTGTTATTCCAAAAGGATTTCAGATATCTTTTATGGACATACATGAAATGTAGCAAGACAACTGTCAGGGTCTAGTCAAGAAAACAGAAACTGCTCTGATCATGTTTTAATAAAATGAATTTAATAGAAGAAATTGTTTACACAGGTGATAAATTAGGGAAGAGGCCAACTGGGAGACAGTGAGGCAACACAGAGATTAACAACAGCAGGAAGCAGCTGCCATCCTCAGCCAAAGGGACATGGCGATGAGCCTGTGTTAGTGGGACTTAAGGATTGACGTTTCCTCATAGAAGCTAGACCCACTGCAGGCCTGTCTGGCAGAAACCAGGGCCACAGGGAAGAAGCAGTTACTGGCTGCATCGACAGAGGGAATAGAGACAGAGAGAAGTACTCGTGCTTCTCTCATCCCCTGCACCCCGCCCAGTGTTCCAAAAGTGCCTCCCATAGGCTGAACACAGCGGGACACAAGCTGAGAGGAGCAGGAGAATGCAGCATGCAGAGGTCAACTCCCTGTGAAGAACAGAGCAAGGGACGCGGTGATGGGTCTCAGCTTTCAGCAGCCAGCCTGATTGTGTTGACTGGAGTCATTGCCTTCATTCATGAGAAACAGGGCGGCATCTACTGGGTGAGCTTGGAGAAAAGCAGAGGAGTTGAAACCAGGCCTGGAAGCTAGAGGCCACCAGTACAGTCCTATCCCCACTGTACGCTGGTGGGGACTCCCTCTCTTTTTCCCAGATTGGGCTTCAGGAAAGACTGAAGGACCAAGGTCTCTCTCTGACTCCTCACCTCATCCTACTGAGGACTCAGCCTCCCTGGTAGCTTTCTCCATGGCCATTGCCACCATTATAATTGGTGTTGGTAATTTCTATGAGCACCACTCCTCTAATGGAAGCTGTATCTCTAGTATCGCTCCCTGGAGGGGCTAGACATCCCCATCCAAAAAAAAAAAATGTATGAGACAGAATTCCAAAGGTAAACAATGATAGCAACACAGCACTGAGCAAAATGAAGTTGGTATAGTGTAGTGTAAGTGCCTAAAATTAGCTTTTATAATTGTAATATAAGCACCTGACATTAAGCTTTTTGATTGCTGAGGCAAACATTTCAAAGACAATCATCTGAAATAAACATATTTCCAGCTATACAACTAGATAAAGAGCTAGGCCATTCCATTCATGTAGTTTTCCCTTTAGAAAGTCACCTAAATAACTGATTACTTGAGTGACCCTGTTTTTTCCTTCCCATATTTTAATATCTGCTCTAATGTTTTAAATTTACCAATAAAGAGTGAACCTGTAAAATCTGGGCCCAATAGAAGCAGAACCTCAAGTACCTTCTCTCTCTCTCCTCTCCTTCTCTCTCTCTCTCTTTCTCTCTTTCTCTCTTTTTTTGTCTCTCTCTCCCTGACTCCACTGTGTGGCACTGGGCATGCTATGTATCCTCCAGGATTTGTAAGTAATAAAATTTGTTTTTTAAAGTTCCCTGATGGCTGTGGCTGAGGTGAATCTTGCAATCATAATAAGAACCACAAGGGCTGAACCAGTCACAACACTGGCTCTAGTGGGGAAATGTCTGTGGGGGCTGACCACAGTAGTTCAGGCCAACGTGAGTGCCCTAGGCCTTCCTAGCCCACAGCTGAAACCAACATAAAATGTACACAAAACTCTGCCTTAAAAACTTATTACCATGATAAAATGAAGGCAGCCATTTTTTAAGCTTCCTAACGAATCAAAGAGGGACATGTAAGTAGCCACATAGTTTATAGTGTTCAAAACCAGAAATGAATTTGCTCTGTCTTCTAATAAAGAAGACATAGTTTAAAGTAATGCACAGTGTTAAAAAAAGAAAAGTCAACTGAGTAAATTTGAAGATCTACTTGTCTTTATGAAATGACTCATGACTTGGGCAGCATAATATCTAGCAACTAGAAGTTTGCTTCAGGGGATGTACAGAATGGAAGTTCTTTTTTATGGAAAGAATGATGGGGCAAGGGAGCTATCAACAAACAAATAAACAAACAAAAATATTATTTGTAGACTAGGACCATTTTCTTTTGGAGGGAAGGGAATGGCAGGGATTTTTATCACACAGATTGTCTCTTCTTTCTATGCTGGGGGGAGGAAGAGGAGATGGGGAGATGATTAGGGCCTACTGCGTGCTTATGCGTGCTTGACCAGATAATTCCAGACTGGCTAATTAAGAAAGCTTTTCTGGGAGAGGCTGAAATTGCGATTAGGTCAGGTATTAAATTAGGTTTGCTATCATGGGCTTTTAGCATGAGTCCTGTCATTTTGGGCCTGTAATTTTTCTCTTTAATAATACTGTCCTTAACATCCTTGTAGTGATGAGCTTCACTCCTTACAGTATTTTAAAATCTAAACAAATACTATGAAATAAGAAGCATTTCAGGGAAAATGTTTCCAAAGGGAAAATGCACCTAATATGATCCAAGTAGTCTGTTCTCTGGTCATCTAGAGTCTAGATTAATCCAGAACAGACTTAGAAGAGGGAATTAATTACAGATTCATCAGCTACTATTCAATAATGAGGAACTTTTAATAAATATTAAGTAAAAGGACTTCGAGATTAAACTTCTGAAGAGGTACTTAAAAATGGCATAGATAATAGAAGCTACGATCAGGGAAGTTGTGACAGAAACATGGGACAATCAGCAAGCCATTTGAGATCTAGATGAATAGAAACACTACAATAGGAAGAGAAATAAGGAATCAACCTGCAACAGAAGAAAGTAAGAGGGAGCGAAGATGCAAGACTGCTCAGTCCCATGCAGCTGAGTGGGACAGAGGCCACCGCAGTGCAGTGGCAGCTGCAGACGTCCCTTAAAAGGGCCATGTCTACAACCAGACTTTTGCGGTGATGGACTTGCTCACTCTGAGCACCAATGCCAGGTCAGCTGTTCGGGGGCACCAGGGACTTATAGGGAGACACTGAATTATTGGAGAGAGGTCTGGAGGCAAGGCTTTTTCCTCCACAGAATTGCTGGTGGTATCCATTTTTCCTCTGTTGAGCCCTCCCCACTCCCTGTGTATGGGCTCAGTGTCTCCATAGCAGAGACATCGTCAAACTGGATAACAGAGGTCGCTCTGCCCAGAGGTTTCCTTGAAACTCTGCATGCCCCGACTCATGGGCCCACCCAACCCACATCCAGTTGTGTCCTCTATAAACCCAGTGCTTCTTACCTACTCAACTCCAAGACTCACACTGGTGGCAGCTGGCCTCGGTTTCTAGTGTGGCCTCTTCAGGCAACTATAAGCACAGTATCTGTGGATTGCTTGCTGAATCTTAACAGGTGGCCCTGGAAGGGCACAGGCTGGGGCTAAACTTGGTCTGCAGCTGAACCTCTCTCAGGACTGTGCCTCTGGAAACCTACTGCACAAAGCCATGCTAATAAAACTGGGAGACTTTAGAGCTTTGGTTACTAAACAGACACAGAAGGCAGCCAAAATGGAGAGACAGAAAAGAAGAAACCATATGAGAGAACAGGACAGAGTTCAAAACACTGGTTATAAAGATGCTTGATGAACTTATGGGAAGTGTATATAAATTCAGTGAGAACTTCAATGAATAGATGAAAAACATAAAAAGAGAAATGGAAATTATAAAAGGGAACCAATCAGAAATGAAGATGAAAAATATATTAAATGGAAAAAATAGAGTGAATAAAAAAGATCGAACAAATGATATAAAGGAAGGGTGAGTCAAGGACACTCAATCAAAATGGCAAGAAAAAAGAAGTGAGGACTATAATAATAATTTAAGGAGCCTATGGGACACAATTAAATGTAAAAACATCTGTGTCATAGGGGTATCTAAAAGAAAACAAGAAGTTGAAAAACTATTTGAAAAAATAATGATAAAAAACTTTCTTCACCTGGAAGGAAATTGACATACAACCCAGGAAGTTCAGGGAGTCCCAAAAAAGATGAACCCAAAGTGGTCCACACCAAGACACATCATAATTAAGATGCCAAAGCTTAAATACAAAAACAGCAAGAGAAGAGCAGTTAGTTACCTACAAAGGAGCACCCATAAGACAGGCAGCTGATTTCTTAAAAGAAACTATGCAGGGCTTGTCACAAAATATTTGACGTGATGAAAACCTAGGATCTACAATGTAGAGTACTTTATCCTGCAAAGCTATCATTCAGGTCAAAGGACAGATAAAGAGCTCCCGAGACGAAAATAAGCTCAAGGAATCTATCAGCACCAAGCCAACATTACAGAAAATGTTGGAGGGACTTCTTTAAGAAGAAAAAACATGTATCAAAAACATAAAGAATGGTAATACTACATTCCTCAATGTTGTGAGGAATTAAGTACTCGAACCTAAAGGTAGAGTGGCTGAATGGATAAGAAAAAAGACCTCTACACATGCTGCCTACAAGAGACTCACTTTAGATTAAAAGATACACACAGACTAAAAGGAAGAGGATGGAAAAAGATATTGCCTTGATGGACCTAGAAGGTGTTATGCTGAATGAAGTAAGTCAAATAGAGCAAGACAGATAGCACATGTGGAATCTAAAGAACAAAATAAACAACAAAAACAAAAACTATCTCATAGATACAGAGAATATTTTGAGGGCTACTATATGGGAAGGGGAAGGGGGGCGATGGAAAAGGTCAAAGGGATTAAGAAGTGCAAATGGATAGTTACAAAATAGAGATATAAAGCTCAGCATAAGGAAAATAGTTAACAATGCTGTAATAAACATATGGGGGGAAGAGGAGTACTAGATTTAGTGGGGTGATCACTTCGTGAGTTATATGGCTCTCTAATCACTATGCTGTGCAACTGAAACTAATATATTATTGTATACCATCTGTAATTGAAAAAAAAAACTCATTGAATTATAAAAAAAAAGAAACATAAGGTAAAAAGAAAAGATTGAACTTCCAAGTACTTTGTAGAGCTATTCAATTTTGTTGGTCAAGTCTGGAAACTGTGCTTTGGCAAGCAGTTGACCTAAATTAAAGGCCAAATATACATTATGTAGTTATGATATAACAGTATGTAATGGGCCAAAGTGGTAAAATAGTGGCATGTGATTAATGGTTTATCTACATTACTATGCTAAGAATGCCAAGTCATTAAAGGATAATAGCAATTTCATTCCTATTTAGAATGGCAAAGTTATCCAAATTTAGTGTGAAATGTAATTTATTCAGAAATCCTTAGCTTTTATAGGGGTCCAGTGCAGTCCTTTCCAAAAAGTTCTAATTTAGCATATGAATAATTTTGAGCTAAAAGTAATCAAACCTTGCAAGCCCACAAGAAACTTTTACTTCTTTAAAAAATTTAAATCAGGGGCCTTGCCCATAGTAAGAGTCATCATCAGAAATAACTTTTTATGACCTATCTAGAGAGCAAGGCAAACCTTTAATTACTGAAATCTGTTCTTATCATCTTGCACTAACCCTTTGAAGCCCTAAGGTGTCATACTTTATCCTTAGTTCAGAAGCCATATAGACCTCATTCAAACTTTCTGCCCTTGAATTTCTCCTGTATGTGGGATTCCCATGGGTATGAATATAATTAATTTGGTTATTTTCTCTTGCTAATCTCGCTCATGTTGATTTAATTATTAGACCAACCAAAAGAACCTTGAGGGTAGAAGAAAGTTTCTTCCGTCTTCACACTTTATTTATTAATTAGCTAAAATATGCACTTTCTTTTCTATGACTTTTCAGAGTTTTCAACTGATTGGCATGTAGAACAAGGCTACAAAACCCGTGGGCATCTAATATAAAGATTTAGTCATATTATTATTGCTAATAGTTATCATAGCTAACATCAGCTCCAAAACTGATGAGCCACAGATTAAAAAAAAAAAAAAAAAAGACTTGAACTTTAAAGGTCAATATCCAAGTATATACAATTTTCTTTTGGATATAGTATAAGTAAAATAAGTTGGCTTCAAATTCTGTTGTTTGCACACTATATGAATCGTTCACAGAGTTATTTGCCAACTCTCACAAAATGCATTTTGTATTTGATGTTACATATAAAACTCTTCGGCTTGCTTTTTACCATGAATATAAAAGAGTTTGATAAGACATATCTGAACATTCTAATTAGTGAGTCTATATTTTTTTTTTTCCTAGAAAATAACAATCCATTCCCCTTTGCACAATCATGCCATGTTCGATAGCTATGTAGATCAAATGGTAGTTACTGAGAAATTCAATTACCTTAGAATGTCATTATTTAACGTTATAAATAACGATCTTTCAAAAAAAGGAATAGCCAAAAGTCAAGGATTTAAAATATTAAATAAAACCAGCTTTGACCTTTCTTTTACTATCTGGAAGTGACCTTATCTACTCGCTTTTCAAGTTTCAGGCACCATAGGCTATGTATGGTTAAGAACCTTGCCTCATAAGTTCATCTACCAGTACTAAATCTGGCTTGGCTACTAAAAGTGAAGGCCTCATGATTTGACTTAATTTGTGATTATAGCTTTAGAAATAATTCTCTCTCTCTCACCCCACCTTGGCCCCCACTTTATAGATCTGCTTTCCTTCGATAATTCTTGACCCCTGAGGCGGCAGAAGATAATAACCCAGATCTGACTAATGGTCACAAGATCTGGACCTCTGGCAGGCTAAAGATAGCATTTTACCTAAGTTACTGGGGCCGACGCCCTGACTACATCTCCATGAAACCAGATGGAGGGATACTGGAACCGACTTCACAGCTGTCCCAAACCCTAGAAAAATGATTTATTATCTTTATCCCACCTCTGACCAATCAGCTCCTAACACCATCCTGAACCCATAACCAATGGTGTCTTATGATTTTGTCCTAAATAATTTATAACCTGCACGTCACTAGGAAGTTGGGTGTTCCAGACCAGGAGCTCATCTGCACTCCAGGTTGGACAATCTTATAATAAATTACTTTCTTTCTCCACTGCAAACTTCTGTTTGTGCATTTCTTTTGGCCAGTACATGTAGGCCAGCTGACTCAAATATTGTGGTTCAATATCACTATTTGCTATCTGTGCAATCTTGAGAAATTTACATTATTTCTGTTGCCTCAGCTTTCTTATCTGTAAAGTAAGAGCCGTATTAAAATCTTACTCATTAAGTTCTTACAATGTATAAAAATTAATTAATATTTGTAAATAGATTAAAACATTGTTTGGCACACACTAAGATCCATTAAACGGTCATAAAATTAATAAATAAAACTTTATTATATCTGTTTTTAACAATGAACAGTAAATGTATCTGCTTATTTATAATGAATAAACTTACAGTATTTTGTGTAATTTTGGCCAGGCTAAAGTGTCTCTAGGCATATCATTCAATTCACTATGTTTTTATATTCATAAATAAACAACCAGCAGCCTATACAAGTAGTTTCCCGTGAATGACACTATTTATCAGATTAAAGCAAAGTTTATTGAGTTTTCTTTACCACATTTTCACTATATTAACTCTTACTACTAAAATCTGTTAGAGTCAAGAAAGAGAGAGATAGAGGGCCAGGGGAGAGGGGAGAGAGAGAGGGAGAGAGGTAGTCAAAGTAAATAGTAGATATTTGAAGCTCTCTGTATGTGTGGAGTTAAAAAAAAAATGTGTCAAGACAAAAACACAGCTAAAGTACGGTTACGGCTAAATGACTCAAATATAAACTCTTTGTTAAGTACTTAAATAATTTTTGCATCTGGCTGGCCATTTATTATTCTACATCATAGAGGGAACATTTCAAATGACAAAGCATATGTGATTTGGAATCATTTCAATAAAAAACTCTTTCTCATGCAAATATTTATCTTATTCCTTAAAGCTACTAATTAAGGCAAAAATCTTCAATAGACGATACAATATCGCTAACCCTGGGGACACTGAGGACCTAGATTTTCAAAGATAAACTGAGATTACTATTGTGTAATACTTATGAAAATCAGTTATATTGTTTAAATTTCGGTAAAGTATGTATGTGTTCCTTTATGGGCAGAAATAAACTATATACAGAGATTTAAACAAAAGTTAAATATGTATTCATAGTCACAGTAGAACTGCAATTCTTACTGTATTAAATGCTTTCCACCTATTATCTTGTTTAATCTCTGCAAAAACCATGTCAATAGTGTTTTTCTTAATTTATTAAAAAAGAAAATTGAGACTAAGAAGTGTTAACTATCCAAAATTATCTTATAATTATATTTGATTAGTACAGATCTCCCTCACCAGAATATAGTCTCCAAGAGAGCAGAGACCTTTCTCTGTCTTTTCATGACCATATCCTCAGTACCTAGAATAAATTCAAAGTATTGAAGAATAAAAGAATATCCAATTTATGACTTTGATAAGATCCCACAATTAGTAATTTGTTTGACTGGTGCAAATTCAAATCACTCTGGATGATATTTCTTTATTGTGACAATATATTAAAATAAACAAAACATGGAATGACATTGTCAGGAATGCTCAGTCAAGCTCTGAAAATTGGAATGTCTTAATATTGTGTGCTTCTGCCTCAACTCTTGAATTATCAGAAAGAAAAAAAAAAGAATCATGGATCGTCTTTACAAAAGTATAGTACGTATGCAATTACGTAAACTTACATGTTGGAAAATATACAACATATACAACATATAAATTCTCCAAATATTAGATGTTATTCTTCCAAATAATATCCTATTGTTATTAATTTGTGTTTTATCAAACATTTCCTATAACAAAGATGCAAGAGGAGAAATCATTTGGGCCAATTTTCTGGAGCTTTAGGTGGCCAACTTTAGCCAAGTTGCCAATTATTATTTCAAAGTATAGGAAGAGCTAAAGAAAAAAAATCAAAAAATATTGACCACGTGAGGTAAAGTTTAAAGAAATTAAAGGCTAAACTCATTCTCTCTGATTTTTTTTTTTTATCCTCTTTAGTCTCAATAAAATATGTTCTCAATGCCTGTGCAGATGTGAGCACCTCTGAGCAAAAGTAGCCTGAGCTCTCTTCGTGGGAATCACTGTGGTTTCCCAGTCCCTTGGAGGCCTAATTAGTTTCTCAGGTGTCTTCTTTTAAAAGAGCTCCAGAAGTAGCAGAATAAATAAGATGATCACAGCACTGGCCACTCAAACACTGAATTGAAAAACAAATAAACAATAACAATGTCAAACTCTAGTCCCTACTTAGAAAAATACAAGACTTCAGAGTTATTTCAAAATATAAAGTAGAGAAGCAGTGGTATCTCACATAAGAAGAATAAATAGAGAAATCTGTTTTGCCTCAATTAATGCCATTTCTTTTTCCTTTACTAGTTGTCCTGAGTTTATAACTCTAGATCTCAGTTAGGAAATTCTCCTTTCAAGTGGCCATTTAACATTATGTATTTTTCTGTAGGAGTAAAAAGTCATTGATTCATACTCTCTCTTTTCAGAGAATGTCATTTTGGCCAGCCTGCGCTAAATATCTTTGTTAATTATATTTAAACTCTCTTTATGTTTCTCCTATGCTGAGTTGGGTATGGTCTTCAGGGATGCCATATCTTCTACAGGCTTTCAGCTGATACCTGGCTCCTAGGGAAGGTTTATCCCTCATCTCCACATTTGTTTCAGTTGATGTTTGTTCTCAGAGATTTCACAACTGAGTCTGGAGCTGATGCTTCTGAAATGTGGGCATCATAGTTCAAGTCAGAACCGATAGCACTACTTGTGCTCCCGGGGCCATTGTCATTCTTTCAGTTTTTGAAAGGCTTGTGTAGCTATAAGACCTGAGCAGCGTTCTATCTGCTACATCACTTTTTTAAGCGGTAGTGGGTTAAGCCTCTAGTATTCAATTTTTTCTATACTCTTTACTCTTTTTAAGAAGGTTTAGCTGACTGAGTACAAGTTCCAGTTGTTTCCAATAGTTTTCTTTCCATCTTTTGGGCACTTGGATTAACACTGGATCAGGATGATTTCTTTCATCTCTCTTTCTCTTTTCTTTTGTGCCATGATATCTGTCTTGCCCTCCACTTTCATTATTTTCTATTTGTTGTCGTGTTGTACTCCATAGAATAAATAGTAAAAATAGTCCAAGGACTCCTCTGACCAAGGGTCCTCAACCCTAGGGCTACAGACTGGTACTGGTCCGTGACCCGTTAGGAACTAGGCTTCACAGCAAGAGGTGAGCAGTGGGCCAGTTAGCAAAGCTTCATCTGTATTTGCATCCACTCCCCAGCAATATCATCACCGCTTCAGCTCTACCTCAGGTAATCAGGCAATAGATTCTCAGAGGAGCACCTGACCCTGGTGCCAAAAACGTTGGGGACTGCTGCCCCAAACCACCCACTATCCAAATAAATATTGTCCTTCTTAAAGTTCTTGATTTAGAAGAATCACACTTAGCAAATATCCTCTCATAAGAACATTACCTAGGCCTGAAATCACAACCTGTTTTGTTTCCTATTGCCATTCTTAGTGCTTCAACATGTTTGTTTTTCTGGATCTTCTCTTAGGGGCCTAATTTCACACATTTCTGCATGAAATAGAGACATAGACATAGGCAGTATCTGTAGCTCCATTCATAATGTTATTTCAAAATCACCCACTAGGCTTCTAGTCAAGATGGCAGAGTAAGCAAATGCTGTTCTTGGCTTCTCTTGCAACCACATCGAAGTTACAACTAAACTACAGAATAGCCATCATTGGTTGTTTCCTAGAGTCTGGCTGAACAGAATTCATAAAACTGAGGACATACAGAAGAGAACCACCTCAAGACTGGTAGAAGGGACAGAAATGCAAAACAGTCTGGATCCACAACAGTGTGTGTGTGTTCAGTGGTTAGGAATTGGAAAAACTACCTCAGCTACGGAAGTCCCCCTAACGGAGTGAAACTTCCCAACCCCACACAGGGTCCCCCAGACCAGGGTTATAGGGCTGTGAATTTCAGTGGAGATTGTGGCTGTGTGAGACGGAGGGCTGAGGGAGTTGCGGACATTCCTTTTCAGGGGCCTGCATATGGACTATCACTGACGACCTTGTTTGCTCTGAGCTCCAGAGCTGGGGCAGCAGCTTGAGAGACACCAGGGATATATGCGAGGAACTGAATTGTTTGGCTTTCTTCTGGATAGAAGTACTGGCAGAGGGCATTGTTACCTTGTTGAGTCCTCCCCAACCTGTCTTGTGAACCTAGGCAGGTGCCATATCTAAGTCTCCATCAACATAGCTAACACTGGTCACCCTGCCCAGGTGATTCTTAGAGACCCTGACCCTCCCAATTTGTGGGCCAAATCAAGCCACTTCCAGTAGATTTCCCACACAAATGGCCTGTCTTGACTCATACTGAGAACTTTTATAAAATTGTTCAAGGGTTCACCAAACCTAAACAAGCAACATCTGGCTTCAGTGTGCCTTATACCTCTTGCTGAACAGCTGCATGCCTGGCACTAGTGGCAACCAGGCTTGGTTTGTGGCTTGGCCTCTCAAGGCACTTTAAGACCAGCATGGGTGGCAGCCATCTCCATATTCCTTGGTGGCTCAGCCAGGTAACCCTGGGTAGAGCATAGGCTACAGTTGAATCTGGGCTGTGACAGGCACTTCTGAGGAAGCCCCCAGCCTGTGCTCAAAGTGGCTGGCTTTGATTTGAGCTGGAGTACCACCTGGGGGCCCATCTGAGGACAACACACCCAAAGGGCAGACAGAGCAGGCACCAGAGCCCTGCTAAAGGGAATCCTGCTTTGCAAGGTCAGTCCTTGCATAATAGCTTCTCCACTGGTCATGACCAGCGATCCCAAATGATCAGCCCAAGGGTCAATCCCTCCCATTGATGAGCAAACAGAAACCATGTCTCAACTACAACAGGAAGGCACACACAATCCATACAAGGGACATACCTGGAGCACCTGGCTCAGGTGACCAGGGAAGACTGTGCCACTGAAACCCAGAGCACTCTATTACATAAAACTACTTTACTAAGACTGGGAGACATAGCAGTCCTACCTAACACACAGAAACAAACACAAGTAGGTAGCCAAACAGAGAGATCAAGAAACATGTCCCAAATGAAAAAATAGAGCAAAGCTCCAGGAAAAGAACTAAACAAAATGGAGACAAGCAATCTACCAGATGCAGAGCTCAAAACACTTTTATAATAAACTTAGCGGAAGAATAGTAGATCAACTTAGTGAGAACTTTAACAAAGAGATAAAAAACATAAAAATGGAGATAGAAAACAAAAAAGAACCAATCAGAAATGAAGAATGTAATAACGAAATGAAGAATACCTTAAGAGGAATTAACAGTAGATTAGATGAAGCAGAGGATCAAATCAGTGATTTAGCAGATAAGGTAGCAGAAAAATACCCAATCAGAACAGCAACAAGAAAAATAAATCCAAAAAAATGAGGATAATTTAAAAGGCCTCTGGCACAATATTAAGCATGTCAACATTCACATTAGGGATACCAGAAGGAAATAGACATACAGCGTGGGAAGCACGATAGTCTCAAACAAGATGAACCCAAAGAGGTCCACACCAATACACATCATAATTAAAAGACCAAAGGTTAAAGACAAAGAGAAAGTCTTAAAGCAGCAAGAGAAAAAGCAATTAGTTGCCTACAAAGAGCTCCCATAAGACTGTCAGGTGATTTCTCAACAGAAACTTTGTAGGCCAAGAGATTAGCAGGAAATATTCAAAGTGATGAAAAGTAAGGACCAATAGCCAAGATTACTCTACCCAACAAACCTATCATTTAAAATCGAAGGACAGATAAAGAGCTTCCCAGACTTGAAAAAGCTAAAGGAGTTCACCATCACCAAGCCAGTATTACAGGAAATGTTAGAGGGACTTCTTTAAGAAGGAGACAAAAAGATAAAAAGTATGAATAACAAAATGACAATAATCACATATCTAGCATCAATTACTTGAAGTGAAAATGGATTAAATGCTTCAATCAAAAGATAGATTAATAAATAAATAAGAAACACAACTCTTACATATGATGCCTACAAAAACTCACTTCAGATTGAAGGCACACATAGTTTGAAAGTATATATAATGGAATATTACTTGGCCATAAAGATAATGAAATCTTGCTATCTGCAACAACATGGATATACCTAGAGGATATTATGCCCAGTGGAGTAAGACAGACAAAGACAAACGTCATATGTGGAATCTAGAGAACAGGATAAACAAACAAACAACAGAAACAAGCTCATAGATACAGAGGACATTTTGATGGTTGTCAGATTGTGGTGTGGGGGATGGGTGAAGGAGGATGGTATTACAAGGTACAGATTGGTAGTTACAAAACAGTCATGGAGGTATAGAGTATAACATGGAGAATGTAGTCAGTACTATTATAATTACTATGTATGGTGTCAGTTGGGTACTAGATTTATCAGAGTGATCATGTCATAAGTTATATAAACATCTAATGACTGTGCTGTATAATATTGTACATCAACTACAATTTAAAAAATAAAAAAATATAAAAAATTAAAGAAAAGAAAATCACCCACTAACCTTTTGAATATCTCAAGTTATTGAATTGTTTTCTGTAATCATATGTCCTAAATATTTTATTCTTTAAGAAAATAATTTTCTAATTATTCTTGCTGTGAAGATTTAAAAGACACACCAATCATTTTCTGGATCTGAGCTTGCATTGAAGGAATGATTCAATCTGTTCTGTCAGATTTGGCTCCATCGGGGATCAGTAACAGCTAACACATTTTTGTCATTTGTCTCTTTAAGCGTAATTAGATCTAAAAGCTTCAAATTTCCCCCTCAATATATCATTTTCCCAGTTGATATATCCATCTAAACTTTGAATATAAATCTCTTACCAAATGATAGCACTTTTTTTTCCAATTGATTTACCATCTTCCTTCTCTCCCTTCCTTCCTTTCATCCTCCTTTTCTTCTCTCTCTTCTCCCCTCCCTTTTTTCTCTTTCATTCCCTTCCTCTTTCCTTCCCTCTCTCTCTTATTTATCAATTGTTCCATTCTCACTGAAGTATCTTTTACAACCCATCACATGTTTTCTTTGTGGAAACCTAATTCTTAGGGACAGTGCTACAAGAAAACTCTGTTTAATTATCTTCTTATACATGGGTTTGGATAATTTATCTCAGTTCTCTGTTAACCAAAAAAGATAATATAGTCCCTTTAAAATATAGACCTACATTACTTTCATTTGTTCATTGATTAAAAACTCTAATGTTTCTCTTAGTGAAGATGAGAACTAAAGGTCTCTGATCTCTAGGATGTTACTAGAATTTATATAATCAACACATCCAAGGCCAATTTGAAACCATAAGGTAGAAAATCTTACGGACAAGTAATGTGACTCTAAAGGTTTAGCCTGCACTTTTCTTCAGATTAAAACCAGAATGAAATTTGGAGCAGCCGGTCTAGCATTGCCTGCCAAATTAGGAACTAAAAACTGAAACTAGAACTTTACTCGCAGTACCTGATAGCTCACGTGGGAGTTGGGTGCAGTTTAAAGTCCTGGCCTGCACAATTTAAAGATGTGTTTTTGTTTCTGTTTTTGTTTTGACTCAGTGTTGATTGGAATAGGGTGGGAATGGTTCCAAGAGCTGCTGCATTTTTTGTTTCTTATCATAATGGTCCTTAATCCATGGGGCAGAAGACAAATGTGGATATTCTGCTAATTATTAAGTATATCTATTATCACTATATATTTCAGGTAATTAATTTTCTTTACTAATGTAGTGTTCAAATGTCTTATTGATATGCTGTATATGGTATCACTTTTTAAGTTTTGTTATGGGTGGACAATTTTCCAGTAAGCCAGTATTGAATATTTACTTCTGATTCTGTTAACCAGGGAAATCTGATCAAGGAGATGCTGTTAACCAGGGTAATCTGATCAAGGATATGCTAACGGCCAACTGTTAACCAGGGTGTGATGATCTGCTCAGGGATGTGCTGCTAGCTATATAAACTGCCTCTTCTGGGAGCTAGGAGCTGATTTCTTCTAACCCTGCGTGGTAGAGTCAGTCGCCAGCTGGCTAATAAAGGTCACAATTCATCTCAATTGGCTCCGTGGGTCTTAGATTTGAGCGATCCACAACAGTTTATGATCTAGTTGTTTACAAATATATATTTTTATAATATAAACAATACATTTGCTTTTTATATTAACATTGTATCATGAAGCAGTACAAGATATCCAGTATCTTGATCAAAGAAATTGTGATAATGGTAGGTGGAGGGGGCTTGAGGGGTGGAATGAAAAAAAGGAAGAGATTAAGAAGTACAAATTGGTAGTTACAAAATAGTCATGGGGATGTAAAGTATAGCATAAGGAATTTAGTCGATAATATTGTAATACCTATGTATGGTATCAGATGAATACTAGATTTATTGGGGGGATCACTTCATAAATTATATAAATGTCTAATCACCATTTTGTACACTTGAACCTAATATAAGGTTGTATGCCAATTAAAATTGAAAAAAATTAGAAAGTACTTAAAAATGGTGATAATAGTTATCCTTGCCTAATTTGTTAACTGGAAGTTTAGAAGATACTTCTAATATTTTATAAATATATACATGTTTGTTTTTTAAAAAAATATATGTGTATGTTTTCTGTAGATTTCTGTGTCTTAGAATAAGGGTATGCTCTTTAATTTATTGTTTCTGAATACTCAGAAATTCTCATATATATGGATTCAATTAGCAGATATTTGTTTAGAATTTTTGCGATGATGCTTATGAGAAAGGTTGACTCATAATTTCCATTTCTTGTGATGTCCTTGTCAGATTTTGCTATCACGCTTATGCTCATCCTATAAAGCATGATGGAGGCTTTTCCTTCTTTTTTACATTCCTGGCAAAAATTTATTTAAGGTATTTGTTATCATCTTGTTCCTATTGTTTTCTCGTTTAATTCAATTGGTTTACAAATATATCTACATTATTTACATACTTAGACATGTATTCAGACTTTCTTCCAGCATTGTGGTAAATGTTTCATCTGCACTTGAAAATAGTAAGTTTGCTACAATTATTGGACATGGTATTCTATACATGTCACATAGGGCTAATTTGTTAATGTTCAAATCTACACTGATATATTTTTTCTACATGTTCTACATTATTTTAAACAGCTATTAAAATTTCCCCTAATAATTGATGATTGTTCTACTTGTTTAAACTTGTTTTGTTTTATTTTTTCTCACCTTTCTTCAGTTTGAACAATTTCTACTCATCAGTCTTTCAGTTTATTGTCTTTCTGAAGTTAGGTCCATATATTGAATTCTTATTTAAAGTTATGCAGTTTTCAATTCTAGAATTCCCATTTGATTATTTTTAATAGCCTAAAGTTAGGTAGAGAAGATTTTTAGTTTTTTTTTTTTTTTCTAAATCTTTTAATGAACACACCAGGTTTTTCTAAAATTCATATGATCTGAAAACCGTAATATATGGATCACTTTTCCAATGACTTCATTCTCAGGTCTTTTGTTTGTTTAACCCTCCTCATATGTTTGTATTAGTTGACTTAACTATTTTATACATAAATTATTTATCTCTGAACTCTTTTATTTCAGGAAAGATTTTGTTCTTGTAGTATTTTATTAGAATAGGTGCCGATTGACATAAAAAGACTTGAGGCTATATTTCGGCACTTGTGTAGAGTGATTTTCTTTCTTCTACAGTGAGGTCTTTCAGAAGTCTCAGCTGAAGATCTGGGTTGTATTTCAATTATCTTCTTTCTTCTTATTAGGCCCTGAGCTCCAGTTTTAGTTAGTATTTTGTTTGTTTGTTTTGTTTTTGTTTTTGTCTCTCTAGCACTACGTTATTGTTAAAGCTTTAAGCTTTTAAGCCTCTGTTGCTTTAGGCTTAGCTGTCTGATCATTTAACTATAGATAACATAGGAATTAGGAAACACTTCTAGAAAAAGCACTGCAGAATTCCATGCTCATTTTCCTATAGTTTGCTTCCTCTGTGACCTAAGCCCTTCAGTTGTAACTTGTACTTACAATTTATAGGACTAATTTGTAGTCCTCGACTCCATTTTTGTTACCTACTCTCTTCAGGGTTGCAAAAGTACTGAATTACTGATCAGCCTGTATAAGTTGCATATATGCAAATACTTTGGGCTGAAAAATCAGTGAAGAATTAGGGGCTTACCTTAATGTGCTGTCCTGTCTCAAAAACTTAGCCCCTCAATTCCTGCTAGCCTTAGCTGCTCTTTTTAATCTCCTAACAGCTATATTTTTAATGTTATATAATTTTTATAGTTATTATTCTTGGCAACACAATTTGTCTCTTATAGTTACTTTATCATTACTAGGGGATAAGACAAAAAAAATGCATTCATTTATGTCTTGTTCTCTGGGTCCTACAAGGATGTATAGTTAAAATGTGACTGAACAGGATGCTATTTTCTTAGCTTATATTTATGATAAATAAGGCAGAAAATTTATGAATAGTTTTGTTAGGTAGCTAGTCAGACATGAACGACAGGGGAACAAAGGTATGGAGGGCCAGCTCAGAGACTGCCCTAAGAACACTCCATTGATAGCTAAAGAATCCCTTCTGGATCCCGGGAGATAAAGAATAGGTGGGCCATAAACTATAGCTAGTTTAATACAGCCACAGATACTTGCACAGAAAGTACTATCCTAACTTGCCCATGACCTCAGTCTTATTAGACCATCATCATATCATGTTTATGCCTGGAAGTTTATGAATCTAATTATAATAGACTGAATTCTGGGTAAGCATATGGACACTGGGTAAAGAATTATATAGCAGTAAAGTGTCAATCAAAATGACCTCATCTGCCAATCACCTAGGAATGCCTTTGTAACCACCCATTACAACCCTAATATAATACAGACCTTCCCATTCTGCATTGTTGCTGAAAACCCGCTCCTCCTTTGGAGCGTACTTTTCTTATCTTTTCACCTCCCAAATTCCACAGGGCTGCAGCCTTCCTTAGTGTGGCCCATCTCCCTCTAAATATACCTTTAATAAATCTTTTTTTCTAAATCTATAGCTATCATTTTTTTCTAAATCTTGCTGACCTGTGATTCTTTGCTGCATTATCAGGGAAGAACTAAGCAAAAATGATAATTGCATTTCTGTGTCATAATCTCCCCATGCCACTGGAGCAAAATCAGAGTTTAAAAATCTCCCCAAAAGATAACAGTTTCAACAAATATTATTGAGGGACCACTGCAGTGCTTAGAGGTTGAACACTCTTCTAAATGTTGGAGAGACAGAAGTGAACAAAAACAGTCAACTGTCTATGCCAAATGGAATTTATAAGTCTAGCGAAGTAGGACAGTCCTAGTAGGAATAGTAACTTTTTAGAGAAATTTTGTAAAATGATTATAAATTTACAGTGCAAGGCTAAATATATGTTACCTATAAGAGCAATTGAGAAAAACCTATGAGCTTCAGCTTTGTGTTTTCATGGGTATCTGACACAGCAGTTGCACAACTACTAGAATCATAGCATTTGACTTCTAAGTTTTGCTTGCTAGTTTAAATGTGGAGTTTGCTCTTTGGATTTCAGTTCTTGGGTATTCTCTGCTCACGCTGGTTGTTTTCTGCTATTGAATTGGATCCAGACTTTAACTTACCTTGAATACCACTTTCACTCTCTGGACTAATTTCCAATGAACTAACTGTATTCTCTAAGCATTGAAAACCTGGCTCCACTAGCAAGAGAACTAACTTCTATGCAATATAATACAGAGGATAAGGCAGAATATCTTAGGTTTAGATTCCCTAAATCTTTGAGTGTCCATTGCATATGCTTTATGTGGTTGTTATTTTCATGAAATATGTAAACAATATCCACTTTTATGTGCATATGTTAGGATATTTACTTTTTGGGATAAAGAACCTGCATTTTTCATAATTTAGTAACCAAAAGTGCTTGTGACAGTAACATAAGAGTCTTTTGTATACCTCCCTCACCCAAATCTAACAGCCAACAATTTTGAATTCTAAATCCTGAGTAGCTCTCAGATCTACCCATTTCCTAACATCTTTAGTGTTATCATCCATGTCTAAACCACAATTATTGCACCAATAGAAAACTTTAATAAGTACAGTAAGATTCTTGACTCCCCAATGAACCATTAGACTATTTTTAATACAAAATGATCATGTTGCTCCTTCTCTCTTTAAAAGGTTTGGTATTTTTTATGCCATTTAAAAAATACATTTTGAATAATGTAAACTTAAAATAATGTAAATCCTTAGTATTGCTCAGCAGTCAGCCTAGAGAGATTGTAAAACTATGGCTAATCAAAGAGCTTCTGGAGTCACTTCAAATCCTAGTTCTTCTGCTTACTAACTATGTAATTTGGGGCAAGTTATTGAATTCTCTGAGCCAAGTTTCTTTTTCTATACAGTGGGGATAAAAATGTATCTATACTATGAAATACTATGAAAATTAGGTAAGTTTAAATAATAGTAGGTTTAGAACAGTTCCTAGAAAGCTCTTAATAAATAACTTAATAGGTATTAAGTTTTGCCCTCATCTTCATATTTACCCCACATAACATCTCAACCACTTCTTACCAATGAAGCTCTAACTCCAGGCTTACTGGCCTTTTTACAGCTCTGTGAATGCCTTGAGATAATTATTTCTTATTCCTATTAATACCTACTTTTCATATGGTCTTTGTATCTACTGTTTCTGCTTTCATGTCAGGAATTTAGTTTTACTGTCTGATTTCAGACAAATATAAATTTCATCAATTGTTCTCATCATCCTTAATTAGAAAATGTGATTATAATGATTTTCAATAAATACCACTGATTTGACTGCTTTCTAAGTTAAAGGTCCTATACTGGGACCTTTGAACTGATTTTCCTTTTCTCTCTGTGACCAGCATGTACAAATCATGTATAGCACATATTAGCTACCAAAATTTTTGTTGAATTATTCTGCTAAAAGAATAAAAAGAATTTTGATTCCCCTAAAATGATTAAAAAAAAAACACACTGTATAGGAGAAAGTGGAATTATAGGAGTTGATAATAATGTATTTGGGGAAACTGAGCTCAAGGATCTGGTGAGACAACAGTGGATTGCTCAGAAGAGATGAGACATTTTTTAAGGTAAAGACAACAGTACATTTCAAAAATAGAAAAATGAATAGCTTGGATTAATACCGAGGCAAATTTAGCTAAAATAAATACCAAGCACAATTTTGTCAAGTATGAACTGTACCTAATATGAGTATTATATTCAACATGGTTAACAGAATGTTTTGTTTTATTTTGTTTTGTTTTGTTTCCTCCTGGGACATCTTTTGAGGATCCTTCATATAGTCGGTCTTTCTTGTCTGTTTCCCTTTCTACCTGCCAGCACCCCCACAAAGATACTTTTAACCATATTAAGCCAATCCCTTTTCCCCCAAAGAAGCTCAAAATCATAAGAAACCACAAATAGGCATGTATGTCTTTGAGGCTGAAGTTTTGCCAAAGAAAAGTATTCATGCCAAATCAAACTTGAAATTCTAATGCTTTCACACTTAAAACATTGCAGTTTCATGGTAATGCAACGTCCAAGAAAACCACAACATTAAAAAATTTTTCCACACTTTGTGATGTTAAAGGGTAAATAAATGAAACATAACATTTTGATTAAATTAGAAATCAGATAAATAAAGGTATAATTTTTCCTCTTAATTACTATTTTTTATAATTTAGAAATTTATTAATGTTTTAAGCCTAAGTAAAACTAAGATGTGAAACATTATAATGTACAGCACAGAACACATTTTAAAATGATGAACGGTAAAGTCAAGTATGTAAAAGAAATATTACGAAGGCTCTTTGAAGGGAACACAATTCCAAAGTTAAAAATAAACACTGTTTTTTTGTGAAATTGAAGTATATAATGTAATTAAAGTTTTTGCAGTCTGGTTTTACTTAATGGCAAACAAACACTTCCCCAATTTTTGAAGATATATATAGTTTTTATGTCCGCCTTCCTCTCCAACAAATAGATTTACAGTTGTATAGATGTTCTTTTTGATTGTTATATTTCTTTTAACTGTGAGTTTATTATAAAAATATGTGATCAGAGTGTATCTAATTTTAAGTTTATTAAGTGCTTACTCTGTGCCAGGTAATGTTCTAAGCACCTCACACGCATTAACTCATTTCTTCTTTAGAACAATCTATGATTTAAATACTATTATTGAACATATTATACCAATAACAAAACAAAAGCACAGAGAGACTGAATAAATTTCCAAAGTTTACACAGTTTTCAAGTGGCAGAACTGAGATTTGAACCTTGGCAAGCCTGAATCTGTGCCCTTGATCATAAATAGGCTCTCTAGAATTTCTTCCCATCTGTCTCCCTCTCAATCTAAACCAATCTGGCTTTCATTACAGTGAAACTCTCTTTACTAGAGTCACCAAGTCCCTAATTGCCAAATCTCTTGGATGCCTTTCTGAGTGTAACTTGTTTTACTTCTTTGTCGTAATTAATGTTATTATTCACTTCTTTGTTAAAACTCTTGTTTAGTTTTTTTGAAAACGCTCTCCATTTCCTTTTTACCATTTTGGCAGAATTTTTATTTTTATTTTTTTAAACTGTTTCTTACACATATTCTTCTACTTCTTTCAACCTTTTAGTTTAGTTGTTTTGTTTTGTTTTTAAATTCAGCCCTCCACCCTCTTGTCATTATTTAAATTTTATCTAAAAACTGATTTATATGCCTAAATATGTTCTACAAATCTACATCTGGATGTTCCATAGATGACTAAAACTCAAACTGGTGAAAGAATTTAGAACATACCACCCCAAAGTATACCGCTCTGGCTTATTGTCTATTTTGTGTTGAAGATACTTAAAAAATAGCAGATGCAAAAAGGATGCTCTGGCCTTTCTTCTTTTTCTTAAAAGCAGCTGGAGTTCCCATGTTAAAGATGTCCTCCCTATACCAGATGGAAAGAAACGTTCTTATCACCAAGGATGGGAAGTCAAGATCAAGAGTAATTCCTACAAATAAACCTTGTTACACTAACCTTTATCTTCCTAGTCACTTCT
Organism: Eonycteris spelaea; assembly: GCA_003508835.1. NCBI lineage: Eukaryota > Metazoa > Chordata > Mammalia > Chiroptera > Pteropodidae > Eonycteris > Eonycteris spelaea. Next base: position 7,339,614 of record PUFA01000033.1, on the reverse strand, counting down.
CTGCCAATTAACTACCCCAGCCCAAGCCCCTTTGCTTTGACATGTTTTCATAATTTACTACTTTTTGATGAGCTTAGTATAAGCATTCTAATCTAACTACCTTTTGGGGTTTTCATATATCTAGTGACAGTTGTCATAATAAATAAATAAATAAATAATAAATAAATAAATAAATAAATAAGTAAGTAAGTAAGTAAGTAAGTAAGTAAATAAATAAATAAATAAATGAAGTTATGTATTTTTCTCTTGTTAACCTGTTTTTACATCAGTTTAATTTTTAAGTGCAAAGAAGGTAGAGAAAAACATGTTCCTTCTCCATTTCCTTCTCTTGACTTGATTCTCCAGTTTTTCCCTCTTGACACTGGCTCTTTCTCCTTTAATTCTTGTCTCAGCACATGACACTTTCATTACCCAGAAGGTCAACTTTGATTCCTCCTTCTCATTTATTACCTTGAATCAGTTACAATGTCCATCCCCTTCATATCATAACATTGTATACGTCTTGACATAGGCCTTCCAATTTCTTATCAGGATTAGTACTATAGCTTTGATTAGTCTCCAACTTCTTTCTCAACATTCCTCTTTCCTCCCTACATATAAACAGTGGCTATTTTATAATACAATCTTATGACTGCTCAGCTTAAAATCGTTAATGTTCCTGTCTCATGCTCAAATTCTTCTAGGTTAGAACTCCTAAAATAGTTGACAAACTGATATGAACCCTCCCCACTCTTCCTCTTATGAATTTTTCACATACAGCCAATCTTCAATAGTCACATATTTTGTATGTGAGAATCCATTTTGTCACTAAAATTTATTTGTAACCCTAAAATCAATACTCACAGATCTTACATAGTTATTCCTCGATGTACACAGAATGGCAAAAAATTTGAGCTGCCTGATGTATAAGTTCCTAGCAAAAGTCAAAGAAAATGATACTCTGCCTTGTTTCATCTGTTACTGTAAATAAGTGTACATTTTGTGGTCTCCTTTTTTAAAAAGAAAATCTGATTTTATCTATCTATCTATCTATCTATCTATCTATCTATCTATCTATCTATCTATTTATCTATCTACCTATTTATTGTGATCTTGGTTAATGAAATCTAGTAAGTTTCAGGTGTACAATTTAACAGTAAGGCATAGGCATATATATATTGCATTATTGCATTGTGTGTTCATCTGGTATAGTTAGATTTCTTCTGTCACCACATATTTGATCCTTTTTATCTTGTCTACCTCCTCCCTCCCCCCGTACCTTCTGGTAACCACTAGTCTATTGTCCATGTCCATGAATGTCTGCTTGTTTGTCCTGCCTGTTTGTGCTTTTAGGTTTATATCCCACATGTAAGTGATATCATGTGTTTTTCAACTTTTTCTGTCTGGTTTATTTCAGTAAGTATTATTATCTCATGTTGTCACAAATGACAGTATTTCATCTCTTCTTATGGCTGAGTAATATTCCATTGTACATATGTTCCACAACTTCTTTATCCAATCATCTAATGTAGGACACTTTCGTTGCTTAAATATAATTAATAGATATAATTAAAATTACAAAACAAAACTATATCAAACCAGAACACCTCTTGAAAGTGTTTCTACTGGCCTAAAATATAGGAGAGCTATATAGCATTAAATAAAATAATAAGTGCAATGATTGAAACTACCAGTTAAACATATGAGTATACCAAAAAAAAAAAAAAAAAAACTTATTAGTTCTGTTTATCTCTGGAGATTTGCTAGGACACAAACTCTTTATCCTAAATGAGGGGTTGACAGACTTTCTGTAGAAGACCTCATAGTATAAATATTTTAAGATTTGGGGTCTTCATCATCTCTGTTCCATGTTCTTTGCTCTTACTAACGCCTTATGAAAAATGTAAAAAACAATTTTAGCTTATGAGCCATAGAAAATAAAAGGAGCTCTAATTAGCCAACACAATTTCTATAACAATATAAGTTGAGGTAAAAATAAATCTATTCTAATTTTTTTTGTAAAAACTGTATTTTGCAGTAACAAAAGAGTTGATGAGGAAAATTTATTTCTAGAAGTTCAGATATTAAGTTCAGAAATAATAACAGAACTTTAAAAGTCATCATTTACATACTCTAATGAAATTATGGATCTAAGTAATGATAATTATACTAAGACCATTAACTAAAAGATTAATGTGGGATTATGTAAATAGATGAATTAGGTTAATATCACTTTTTCCAGCAGTTCCCAAACTTTGCCACATATAGGCATCATCTAGGGAGTTTTAAAAAATATTGATGCCTGACTTCCAGCCCTGGATATTCAGTTTAAATTAGTATGGCTGCACCAGGGACTCAGATATTTTTACAACTTCTCCCATCAGTCTTAACATCACTAAAAGTGGAACAACCTGATATTATGTGCCTCCTGGTACATAAATATATAACATTGCCACCTATGCATAACAGAAAAAAGTCCTAAGTTGTGCAACGTTTTTTATTACAGCCCATTTCTTATACTACTATTCTAAGTTTTATTATCACAGATCTAAAAATGCAATTTAAAAGCGATGTTCTTGACAAAGAAATTTTAACCAATTATTTCCACGACATCAGTTCTGACGGTTGAACTCTTTCCTTAGGCTTTCGACAATTTTTTTCACTGATTTCTTATATATATTGTCAAATCATATTTTCTTATTCTCCATTGTGGTGTGGTCTTAGCAGGACTTTTCCTTAGTTTTTTTTTTTTTTTTTTTTTTTTTTTTTTTTTAACTTTTCTTCTGCTTTAGTCCATCCTACTTATACTCAAGATTTTAACTGACAACCCTATACTGATTTTCATGAGGTCTTTTATGGAAGGTCTGATTTTTAGAAAAAATATTTGTATGTATTACCTAGTGAATAACCACTTGATTGTCTCACATGTATTCAAATCATCATTCACTACTCTCTCATTCTTCTAAATTATATATCCAGTATTCTTCCTGCATTTCACATCTCACTTGATGGCACCTCCATCTATATAATATCTAAGATAGGGACTTGGGGAGCTAATCAGGCTACACCTCACTCTTGCTGGTCACATCTAATAAAGTATCAGGTCTTACCCTTTGCATCATTTGCATGTAATGAAAAAGCTGTCCCCTTTTGTTCCATTTGTCTTTATATTGATTCAGCTTGGATCGTCCTTCACTGTCACTTGAGTAACTGTAACAGAGTCCCAGGTAATTTTTTCATTAATTTGTACCCCTCAAAGCTTGGCAACACACTGAAATCAATAAAATTACAACACAAATCTGATTATATCACTATTTTAAAAAAACATTGAGCAAGGTCACCATGATCTGCTGTTCAAGGTACATCTTCTGTCATGTTTTTCCTTACATTTCACTCATTATTTGTACTGACTGTATCTGTCATACACACACATACACACAGATGCACATGTGCTATGACATTTCCTACTTCCGTGCCTTTGTTCATACTGTTTCCTCTCCCTGAAAGGGACTTCTTTCATTTCTAGTTTGTTTAGAACATATAATACATTTAAACTCGGCTCTTGTATTACTTCCTCAGAGAAGAGTTGTCTGATTTTTATTTTTTTTAGATTTAATTAAATACATTTTCTGAATACAGGCCTTTCTGTTCTAAATTACCATAGCAGATTTATTTCCCCATGAAACTGCAATTACTTTCAAGTAAGGTTGGTATCTTATTCATTTTTCTTTCCTTTAATAGGTAATGGGCCTTAATAAGAGTTTACATCTTGAATTGAACAAACATATGTATTACACATTGTCTTGAGAAAAATACATAATTGAAGTATTTTTAGACTTAGATTTTTTTAAAATGGTATGATAATTGAAATAATCTTTATATTTATTAATTGTTCTTTCTTTGATTACAGATAATAATACTATATAATTTACCTTGTGGGTAATGATATACTATACAATTTGCCTCGTGAAGTTGGTGTTTGCTAAACATTATTTATCTTTCCATCTTTCTTTATACATATATATGTATATACATGTATATTTAAATACACAACTTATCAAAGATTAAAGGAATATTTTCACATTTATAAATTTGAAACAGACAACAAATTTAACATATTATGAACTATTAATAATCATATTGATAGAAATTAATTGGTTTGAGGGTTTATTTATCACATAGATGTTATCTCAGATGACCTAGTTGTTTCCTATTACTTGAAGTTTTGCAAAATGGAATACAGCAGCTGGCATTTCTTTTCTTTTCTTTTCTTTTTTTTAAATCAAAGAGTTAAGTCTTTCATAAATGGCTGCTTCAACTAAGGTATTTTTAAAATCTGGACTTTGTGACATTCCACTGAGCTAAACACTATAATTATCTAATTGAAACATTATCTCTTAAAATCCATAGAGACATAAATCCCTCTGTTTATTTGCAGTGTTCTACTTGCAGATCTCTGCATAATCTGCACTATATCTTCCCAGAATGACCCAAAGCCTGACAGCCAATAGAGAGCTTTAGAACATCTCCTTGCTAGATTGACATATATATTAGGAGAAGAGACATTCTTTAATATATAACACTACAGTATATCACATTTCCATTTATCTCGTACGTCACTATATTTTATTGATGCTTCCTGTGTTCAAATAAGTTATGCTCTCATGCCAAAAAATGATTGTACTATCTCTGTTTTTATTGGTTTACCATTTTCTCTAGGGAACTGACTAAGAGGCATGCTTTTGAGATTGCTGCTAAGCGAAAGTTAATACTGAATCCTGAGAGAAAATGTTGAAAGTATAAAAGAAAATGAAAAAGAAAAGCTTCCCTATTTTTATTCTCTATTTCTTTAATTTGACTATTTTAGTTCCTATAAATTAAAAATGAAATATGTTTTATGACCTTTGTAGTAAGTATATCCAAATCAGGAGACTCAAGTGAAGAATCACTTACATCTAGAGAGAAGTAGTTCAGACAAAAGATAACTTTGTTGAAATGTGATTATATGAAAGTAGACAGGATTTTAGCGAAGGAAATACCTTCTAGAATACTAGTTTTCATATGTTGTAGCCTATGAATCATTTTAGGGCATCAAAGATCCCCAATGTTAGCTGACATTGAGTGTTTTTTCTTCAAGCAGAGTCAACCTGGTTCTATTTCTCTAAGCCTATCATTCTAGTGGCTACAGAATAATAATTATGCCATAATTATATATTTACCATTTTTAAATCACTTTTTACCAGAAGATGTTTATATGACAAATTGGAAGATCGCCAACTTCAGCAACAGATAGACATGTATTTTTTCCCTCTGGTTATATCATTGATAGTTATATGATGCTAAATTCCAACAGAAAAAAATCACCTATTACACAGTGTTATTGATAACATTAGTGTAAATACGGACTGTTCCTGTACATAGTGAGATGTTAACAAATATTCATTTTCCATTCCCAGTAACAATTCGTTTTTCTTTTTCCCCCAAAACTTCAGCTCATTCTCCTTGACATTTTCTGATTAAGTCCTGCAAAACTCGAAAGATATTTTTGTGTGTTCTGCTGAGAATCTTCGATTTTGTTGAAATAATGTCTCTTCTGCTTGTAATCGTGAATGAGATCAGTCTGTCCAAGTCTGAAAATGAATGTGGAAAAAAAATATTTGATAGCTTTATTTTATTAATTCAGAAAACAGAATGATTAAATGACAGCCAAAGAATTACCTCACGAAAAACCATGAGAGTGTTAGTAATGCTTCTTCATCTCCATCTCTGATAAAATAAGGAAAAGAGGAAATGAAGTTGATGTGTTCAATCTTAGTAGTGAAGGCTCTATTCATTTCCTTAGAATGGTAATCAAAAATTGTTTTTAGATTATAATCTAAAAGTGTGTGATATTTTAATGGAAAAAGAGCTATGCCATAAAATCGATACTTCAATTAAATAATCTTTATATTTTATAAACCTTTTATTGAAATATACACATATAAAAGTGTACCTGTAATAAACATACACAAGAAATTATCACAAAATAAACACAGGTATCCATCAATGTGTTAAAAATTAAAAATAAAAGATTTGAAAATAGTTATTAATTTAATATAACAATCATAAATCAGCATAAATAATGTGTCTTCATGAAAAACCACTAGTAAGAAGAATGTTATTATATATTTTTTCCAAATCGTTTTAATATCTGCATTAATAGAAGAAAGTTTGATTTTTTAAATTTTTATATTTTTTAATACAGTTACATCTGATATTAGATTAGTTTCAGGTGTACAACACAATGATTAGACATTTATATAACTTACGAAGTGATAGCATCAAAAAATCCAGTACCCATCTGACATCAATATTTCATATGCTATACTCTATTTTATAACTATCAATTTATACCTTTAATAAAATATCCTCCTTTTACCCATCCCCACCCCTTCAATTCGGCAACCATCAAAATGCATTTAATCCATTTACATTTAAAGGAGTTGTTGCTAGATACGTAGCTATTGCCATTTTATTATTCATATTTTTCATTTTTTTTTCTTCTTTTTAAAGAAGTCCCTTTTAACATCTGTTGTTATACTGGCTTTGTAGTGATTAATCCCTTTAGCTTTTTCTTGTCTGTCTTCATCTGTCCTTCAGTTCTAAATGATAGTTTTACTGGGTAGAATAATCTTGGCTGTAGGTCCTTGCTCTTCATCGCTTCAAATATTTTATGCTAATCCCTTTGGGCCTATAAAGTTTCTGTTGGGAAATCAGCTGACAGTCTTATGGAAGCTCGCTTGCAGGTAACTAGCTGCTTTACTCTTGTTGCTTTTAAGATTCTCTGTCTTTAACCTTTGGCATTTTATTTACATGTGTCTTAGTGTAGGCCTCTCTAGATTCATCTTGTTTGAGACTCTGTGCTTCCTGGACTTTACTGTGTATTTACTTTACTAGCTTGGGGAAGTTTTCTGTCATTATTTCTTGAGATAGGCTTTCAATTCCTTGTTTTCTCTCTTCTTCTTCTGGTACCCCTATGACACAAATGTTGATACAATTGATATTGTCCTAGAGGCACCTTAAACTATTCTCATTTTTTTTGGATAATTTTATCTGATTGTTGTTCTGATTAGGTGTTTTCTGTTACTTTATCTTCCAAATCACTGATTTAGTTCTCTGTTTTATCTAATCCATTATTGATTTCCTCTAATGTGTGTCTTTATTTCAATTATATTCTTCATTTATTACTTATTATTTTTTATGTTTTCTATCTCCATTTTTATGTTTCCTTATCTCTTCATTGAAGTTCTCCCTGAGATCAATAAACATTTTTGTAACTGGTGTTTTTATCTCTGCATCTGGTTGATGGCCTGTCTCCATTTTTTTAGTTCTTTTTCTGAAACTTTGTTCTGTGCTTTTGTTTGGGACAATGTTTCTTTGTCTCCCCAATTTGGCTGCCTCCTTGTGTTTGTTTCTGTGTATTATAAAGGGCTGCTATGGCTCCCAGTATTAGTAGGGTGGCCTTATATAGTAGGAGTCTTTTGGGGCCCAGTGGTATATTCTTCCTAGTCACCTGAGCCAGGTGCTCCAGGTGTGTGTCTTTTCTGTGGATTGTGTGTACCCTCCTGTTGTAGTTGAGATTTGGTTTCTGTTTGAATGTCAGTGGGAGAGATAGATTCCAGGCTGATTGGTTGTGAGGACTGGGTATTGTGCAGGGGCTAATCCTATAAAGCAGGATTCACTTTAGCAGGGTTCTGGTGCCTGCCCAGTCTGCTTTTCGGATTTGTTGTCTGTGGAGGGGGTCTGATGATGCTCCAGCATGATCTGAAGCTAGCGACCAGGCAAGCAGGCCCTGGCACCTCCTGGGAAAGGCCTGCCACAGGCCAAGTTCAGCTGCCACCTGTGCTCTGCATGGTGTCATCTGGCTTGAGCCACAAGTTGATCTACAGATGTCTTCCACTTGTGCTGGGCTTGAGGTGCCTGGGAGAGGCTAAGCTGTAAACTAAGGCTGGTTGCTGCTAATGACAGACTTGGAGCTGCTTAGCATGCCAAGACCAGATGCTGCTTTTTGGGGTTCATGAACCTTTGAGAGGTTTTATGAAAACATGAGCCAAGACAGATAGCTTTGGCAGACCCATAAGTTGAATGTTGCAGGGCCTTATGAAGTCACCTGGGCAGGGTGATCAGGCTGAGGCTGATTAACAATCAGATATAGCTGTTTCCTGCATCTGAACCCCAGAAGTAGGGAGGGTTCAACAAAGAAACAATGGCTTCTGCCACCACATCTGTCTGAGAGAAAGCTGCCCCTCTACCCATTGCCTTCAAAACAGATAATTTAGTTTATCCCTATAAGTCCTTGGTGCCTTTGAGCTGCTGCCCCAATGCTGGAGCTCAGAGCGAGTGAATCTGTCAGTGAACAAGTCTGTGCGGGGGCCATTTAAGAGGAATGCCTAGGACTTCCATAGCCTTCTATCTCACTCAGCCACAAACTCCTCTGATTTTCACCGCCAGAAGTTATAGAGACTTCTCTTCCCAGCAGTGGTGCTCTAGGCTGGGAAACCCAGTGTGGGGTTGGGACCTCTCACTCAGGGGGGAGCTGTGCAACCAAGATATCCCTCTCGTTTCTCCATTGCCACACATGGGTGCCAGGCCTATTCGTTTTATGTCTCTGCCCCTCCTAACAGTCTCAATGTAGCTTCCTCTGTATTTCCTTAGTTATAGGATTTCTGTTCAGCTAGACTTCAGGCGATTCTCATTGATGGTTGTTCTGTAAGCTAGTTGTAATTTTGATGTGGTCCTGAGGAGGCAAGCGCAGCATTTACCTACTCCACCATGTGGTATTAAGACAAATTTGGAATTAAGGCAATGTATTCTTAAATTAAGTTAGGAAGTATTACTTTCATTTTAAGTGTGTGTAAATTGGAATTTTCTTTGTTGGTGGAAAAGGGGTGGATTAATTGCTTATATGATATCTTTAAAAATTAGGAAAATTTAAAATCTTTTTTGTTTATCTATTAAGGTATAATAATGACATGAAGAATGCTTACAGTTTTAGTATTGAGTTCTTGTATTTTTTAACAACATTATATACCCAACTTTATAGTCTTTTGTGTCCTTTCCTAGTTACCTTTTATATCTCTACCACTTTCACCCCAGGATAAATAAATTGACTTGTCACCATAATTAATTTAATCTGTTCTTGGATTATATATAAGTGAAATCATACAGCATGTATTCTTTTGTATTGTCTCCTATTCTCCATGTAATGTCATTGAAATGCATTCATGTTGTTGTATACATGAGTAATTTATTCATTCTTATCATTTAATCTTATACCAATATATTACTATATCATAATTTTTCCATTTTCTGCTAATGGGCACTTGAGCTCTATCTAGTATATGAGTATTATAAATAAGACCACTGTGAACATTTTTTATAGGTCCTGTGTGGACATATATTTTTATTAGGTAAATTCCCAGGAATGGATTGTTGAGTCATGGGTAAATATATATTAACTTTATAGGAAATTGTAAATCAGTTTTTCAAAGGTGGTATGCCACACTTTACTTCCACACAATGTGTTTCAAACTCTAGCTGTTCTGCATAATCCAACATTTGGTTACGTAATTAAAAAAAAATTGTATATTTTTGTCTATAAATGTGTTAAAATGAAATCTCATTATGGTTTTAATTTGAATTTCCCTGGTGCCCAAGGTTGTTAGCACATTTTCATAAAGCTTGAGCAAATGAAAAATCTTTCACAAGTCTTTTATCCCTTTCTAGCTGTGTTTTTTGTCTTTTTTATTACAATTAGAAGCATTTTTAATGAATTATCTTTAAAAGCTCTTTGTCAGATATATGTATAACAATAACAAACATTTTTAAATGATCTGTAGCTCATCTAGTCATTTACCTAATGGTTATTTTGACAAACAGAAATTTATAATTTAGATGAAGTGCATATATAATTATTTTATTGTTGAGGTTTTGTAACCTGCAAAAAATGCCTACATGAAAATTTCTGAAATTATTCTCTTGTGTTTTTTTTTATAGAAGCTTTATGGATATATATTTAGTTTGGAAGTATCTTTCAATGTTCTGAAAATATAATAGTTCCATTTTCCTATGGTGTCCATTATTCTTATTTGAAGTTAATGGTTAGACTTTTTGGTGTTTTTTGTGATGCTAATACATATTTTTTCATTGCCTTAAATTTTTCTTTGTATTGAAGTTTAAGCAATGTATGTAATGCCAGTAGATGTAATTTTTATTGAATTTACCTTACTTAGGTTTATGTAGTGCTTTGGAAAAATCCAGACCATATTCTCTTAAAATATTATTTCTTCCCAATTCTATCTTTTCTCCTCTTATGTAAAATCAATTACACATATATTAAACTTTTTGAAAATTCTCTTTCATATGTTTATATTTTTTATGTGTAGTTTTCACATTTATATCCGTTTGTAACTGTAGATAAAAATATTTTTCTACTTTTTCTTCCAGTTCACTAAGTCTGTCTTCAACTTTGTCTAATCTCATTTATTAATTTCTTAGTTTCAGTTATTGCATTTTTTAATTTTCAATTTTCGATGAGTTTATTTTGTTATGTTTTCTGCTTTGTGATAACATCTTATATTTAGCAAAAAATTTCTAATGTGGGCTTCAGTCCTTGTGAAATCTGGTGAATTTCTGTTATACTCTGATTCCTGTGATGTAGTTCAACAGAGTCCTATCTGAAAGCCTGTTGGAGTTATTACTATCCTTTTCTTTAACAGATGGTAATTCTGCTGAAAGATTTTCTTAGTTACTCAGATTCTCACTTTCAGGTATTAGAATAAAAAAATTGCCAAAGGAGAAGAAAAAATTATTGTCAATTTATTTTTCCTTTTCCTTCTGTATTTGGCCCTGAAATTCTAGTTCTCTAATGTCTTTAATAAGATGTTTCAATTTAAAGACTGATACAAAATACCTAGATTCCTTTGTCCAAAATTTGTTTCTAATTTTTTAAAATTGTCAATGTAATATAAAAGAATGGAATGGTGGAGTAAATTAGAGTGTTAGAAAAGAAGAATAAGCTTCAATTAATTGGAAAAACCACTAAAAAAGTATTATGTTTTGCAATCTTTTGAATATTAAGTTAAATTTCTTTCTGATAAATTTGCTGATCTATATAATTTATAACCTATATAATTATATTTCAATTGCCTTTACTAAAGATATCCGCATTTTAACCATAATCTATTCAAAGTAAACATAAACCAAAAAGAAACATTTAAAATGAATATTTATATTAAAAAATCTAGATTAGAGTTAAAAATAAATACATGAAATGAATATGTGACAAATATATAGATCTTTTAAAATGTTTTTTCATATTTCTAAACATAAAAGTCATTATTATTTGCTTATTATTTAATATTATAATGGTAGTTTTAGAACACGGTCTCATAATTTTTTCTACTTTTTCATTGACAGGTGAATTTTAACTTTTCCTTTTGAATTTGTCCAGGGTTGTGACTACATTATTCATAAGAACATAACAGAGTTACTCTATTAACTTTCTAAGTTAGATAATAAAAGGCTATGCAGTTTTTACCTTTTGCTGGAACACTTACTCTCAGAGGCATGTCATCATATAAGAATTCTGACTGCCCTAAAAATCTCATGATGTGAATAAGCCAAATAGAGAAGACTGTGTAGCTGTTTTGTTCAGTAATTTCAGCTGTACCTAAACATTGAGTCCTCCCAGCTCAGGTTCCAGACTTTTGAGCTGAGAAGCTTCCAGGTCATTCAAATCTCCAATCATTTGAGTTATTCCCAGATGTTTTGGTATTCTGGCTGAGAACCCAAATCTTGTGATTCAGAGGCAAGCCATCTTCACTAAGTTCTATTTAAAATTTTGACCCATAAAACCATGGGCAATATAAAACGGTTCTTTTTTGCTATTAAGATTTAGCGACTTGATATTTAAAAATAGGAAACCAATACATAATTTGTGAGTGGAACCAAAATCTGGGGAGTTTCATAAAAACTTATGACATGCTTGTTTGGGGACCAAGTATATGGAAGCCTGCCAGTCCTTAAAGAGCTTGTCTATAAAGGGTTGAAAGGAACTGAGGAAAATGTTATTGGAAGCTTGAAAAAAGGGAAATTTTATCTTTGACAATCTTTCTAGCCTGCGCAGGGGTCTCAAAGTAAGAAAGTCCTCAAGAAAAAATCAAATGCAGAACACTGCCAGGAAAACAGCTTTGAGGTGAAAATGAAGCCAAGGTTTAAGAAGAAAATCCTCTGTTGAGGTCTCAGAGAGATTTAAGGTGCTTTCTCATAGATAATTCAGAAGGACAAAAGGTATTCTAAGGATCATAGGGGTAAGTCCTGCATATACTGTTAAATAATAGATTTTAAAAGAATCTTTAGAGCTTTGTCATACAACAGTCTCGAAGTTGTATAACTTGAGGTAGTAAAACTTTGAAGTAGAAGATATTTGAAGTTATGGCATTGTTTAATAAATTGAACTGTAAATTATGCATTTAAAAGATAATATTTTTAAAAGGAATTATATTAGCCTATACTGAAAAGGATAGATACAGTATAAAACACTGGTCTTTTTATCTCTAAATTACTATGGGTAGTAATCTCAAATGTGAATATGAGTGGGGTGGAGCCACTACCGCAGAGAAACTTTTTCAGGGAACAGGACTGGATCCTAATCAAATAACTGTCTCGTGGGCTTACCTATTTATAGAGTTGCTATAGATAATAGCCTTTGTGTACCTTCTCTTTTCCTCTACTTTTTTAATTGAGATATAATTGACATGTAATCTTATATTAGTTTTAAGTCTATATCATAATGATTCAACATATAAACCACAGAATAATCATCACAATAAGTCTAGTTTAACATCCATCACCGCACATAGTCGTAATTTTTTTTTTCTTATAATGAAAACTTTTAAGATCTACTTTAAAATCTACTTTTGAAAATAGTGTCTGTTGAGGTAATACTATTGTGGTTATTAATTTTATGTGCTAATCTGACTAAGTTAAGAGATGCTTAGGTAGCTAGTAAAACTTTATTCGTGAATGTGTTTGTGAGGCTGTCTTTGGAAGAGATCGGCATTTGAATTAGTAGATTAAGTGAAGGAGAATGCCATCACCTTGGTATCAGCTAATCTGCTGAGGGTTTGAATAGAACAAAAAAGTGGAGAAAGGGCAAATTCTTCTATTATTATTATTTATTATTATTATTTATACCTACAGTACCTAGTCTTCCTAGGTGGTCTTCCATCCAAATACTAACCAGGCCTGACCTTGCTTAGCTTCCGAGATCAGACATTGGGTCTATTCAGGGTGGCATGGCCATAGAACATGGACCGTGTCTCTACTAGGGCATGAACTCAGGACCTTCTGCGTGCAAATCAGAGGTGCTAACTGCTTTCAGGATATGGAACCAAATACCAATTCTATAAATAGGTAAGCAAAAAAGCAAATACTTTTTTGCTGCTTGAGCTAAGATATCCATTTTTTCTTTCCTTTGAACTTCACTTCTGATTCTTCAGCTTTTGGACTCAGACCAGGGATTTACACTGTTGGTCCCCAATTCTCCAAACTTCAGTCTTGAATTAAATTACACTCCTGGCTTTCCTGGTTCTCCAATTTGCAGAAAACAGATTATGAGACTTCTCTGTCTCTCTCTCTCCATTTATAATCTCTCTCTCTCTCTCTCTCTCTCTCTCTCTCTCTCTCTCTCTCTCTATCATCATCATCATCATCTATCATCTATTTATCTATCATCTATCATTTATTTATCTATCATCTATCTAATCTGTCACCTATCTATCATCACCTATCTATATATTCTTTTAATTCTGTTTCTCTGAAAAAACCCTGACTACTATACCTATGCTGTCTCATCATTCAGTGGATGTGGTGGTGGTAACAGGAGGCAGGCGAAACCAACAAGCGAAACTATAATTAAATAATTACATCTTAAGAGCTTCATCTGTTTCTTGACATGATTAAATAATGGCATCCTTGACCATGAGCTTGACCCTGTGTGGTCACTGAATAAGGAGGGTCTTAAAAGGCAATGAGTGCATTTGCTTATAGGAGGTATATAAATAATTTATGATCAGAAGGCATACTGGCATAATTTTTTAAAATGGCAGTAAATTCTTTGACATTCTTTGAAATTTCTCCAATAAAGAAGTTGAGTGTATGTCTCCTCCTCTTGAATCTGAGTGGTCTGTGACTGTCGTGACCTATAGATTATGGCAGAAGTAATGCTATATGACTTTTGAAGCTGTTATAAAAGACCAAGCACCTTGTTGCCTAGATAACTTGCTTCTGGAGTCCTGAGCCATTTAAACTATTTATATAGTGAGAAAAATACCTGCATTAACTTTTAATTAACCTCAGAGACTAATGTCAATACTTTATAATTTTCATTGTAAACTAATATATGATCATATGTTATTATCTCCTTTTCTATTTTCCTTAAAATTCTAGTAATTATCATATTCACTCATGCATATTTATGGTTGACTGATTCTTGCTAATGTAGAAACAAAACAAAAATAGAGTGTCACATACATTAACTTGAGAATATATATTTTTAAATGGTTACTATCTTTGCTGTTTCTGGAAGTGGGTGATAGGGTTGGTAGAGGTGAAAGACGTATAAATGAGGGCAAAAAAGAGCCTAGGCCAAATCTGTATTTCAAGTATATAAGTTCCCATAGTTTCTATGTAGATATAGAGAATACAAAAGAATATAATGATGAATGTCAAAATCACTATTAAATGACTGATTCTCTTAATGATTTATCCTTATTTTTTCCAACATTTAATTTGCCAAAATGTAGGTATAAATCAATGACTAAGGCGATTAGTCATAAAGTAAGAGTCTATTGTTTATCAAATTTCTACTCAATTATCTTTTTGAGTTTGTGTTTGGACCTTATTTATTTTAGGGACCACTTTATATATTTTGGTTCATGGCTCCTGATATACTGAATTTTAATTAATTCTTTGTGATGAAATTAATAGGAACTTTAATCTTCCACATGTCAATGAATTGTGTTAAGGGTTTATTAAATGAATTTCAAAAGCAAGTATTTTGCTTTTATAGGATCTAGTTTTTTGTTGACTAACATTGAATGGTTATAGGAGGTTTTAACTTCCTATGTTTACTCAGTTTTACTGACTCAAGATCTTCTAATTCGATTGCTCAGTATTAGTCACTATACACCAGATGTAGAGTCTAGTTATTCCCCATAGATCCATGAGGTCATTTACAAAAGGAAAATATTGTTTACAGATTCATCATAGTCTCTTTGGACTGTATATTTAAACAACAGCTTTCTAAATTTAGTATAAAAGAAAATGATGTCACAAATTTATTTTCATTTGAAATTCTTAAAATTAAGTTATTTTCGTTTTCATAGAGCATTAATTTTCATTTTCCTAGAACATTTATTTTCAGCATCTGTGCACTTTAGAGATTATTGTAATTCAGATAACCATTAAAGTACCATTTACCTACACTGTGACTACATTTGTAACTATAAAGTGACAATTGGATTCACTTGAATTTCCAATTTGTAAAAGACACAAATACATCTATAAGATAAGTGAAAGTTATATTAATAGATTCAGAATCTTAAAATTCATCCCTATTTATTCTTTGGTGCATATAAAATAGTGAAGCAAACATTCTAAGAAAGAATTAATTCAAAGGAGAGTAACTTTATATTCACAAGTCCTGAAAGTATTAAAAATAACTATAGCTACAACAATTTGTTAATAAATACACATTATTAAAAGAGGTATATTGTGACATTAAAAACATAAAAAATGAGGAAAGTAAAAGAGTAGAGTTTTTGTATGTGATTGAGTTAAGTTATTATTAGTGTAAAATACACTGTTATATCAATAAGGTGTTTTATGCAAGCCTCATGATAACCACAAAGCTATGACCTATAGTAAATTCACAAAAGATAAAGAGAAGAAAGTCAAATCATACTTTTACAGAAAATATCAACTCACAAAAAAAAGACACAAGAGAGAAAGAAATGAAAAAAAGAAAACAACCGGAAAAAAATTAATAAAATAACATTCGTAAAGCCATATATATCAATAACTACTTGAAATATAAATAGATTAAATTCTCCAATCAAAAGACACAGAGTGCCTGCACTGATTAAAAAAAAAAGAACACACCCACCAAGATGCCACTTATAAAAGAATGAGACACTTCAGCTTTTGGGGCACAGATAAACTCAAGGTGAAGAGTTCCTTGAAATTAGAAC
The DNA here is from genome assembly GCA_003508835.1 of Eonycteris spelaea. Classification (NCBI taxonomy): domain Eukaryota; kingdom Metazoa; phylum Chordata; class Mammalia; order Chiroptera; family Pteropodidae; genus Eonycteris; species Eonycteris spelaea. The sequence goes on along the minus strand of PUFA01000033.1, from coordinate 7,323,343 downwards.
CAAAAGAATCCAGGGTGAGTTGTACTTATATTAGAAAAAAATAAACTCTAATCCAAAAAAATTATCCAAAGACAAAGAGGGTCATTATACAGTGATAAGGGATCTATTTATCAAAAAGACAAAACAATTGCAAGTATATATGCATTCAATATCAGAGCACTTAAATATTGAGCAAATATTAAGACATCCAAATAGAGATATAGACTACAATACAGTAATGGTAGGGGACTTCAGTATTCCACTTTCAACAATGGGTAGATCATCCAGACAGAAAATCAACAAGTGAACTTTGGACTTAAACCATACATTAGAGCAAATAATTACGACAGACATATAAAACATATTTAATAGCAGCAGAATACACATTCCTCTCAGGTCCACATAGAACATTCTTCAGGGTAGATAATATGATAGGTTACAAAACAAGTCTTGGCAAATTTAAGAAGATTAAAATCATATCAAGTATTATATCCAACCACAATGGTATGAAACTAGAAGTCAATAACATAAGGAATGCTTAAAAATTCACAAATATGTGGAATAACCAATGGGTAAAAGAAGAGATCAAAAAGGATAAAAAATATCCTGAAACAAATGGAAATGAAAATACAACCTCCTCAAACCTATGGAATGCGGCAAACGCAGTCTTAACAGGAAAGTTTATAGCAATAAATGCATATATTAAGGGAATAGAAAGATCTCAAATAAACCATTTAACTTTGCACCTAAAGAAACTGCAAAAAAAAAAAAAACTATTATTCCCAAAATGAGCAGTAGTAAGGAAATAAATATCAGAGCAGAAATAAATAAAAAAGAGACTAGAAAAGCAATAGAAAAGATTAATAAAACTAAGCACTGTATTGTTTAAAGGTTAACAATACTGACAGAACTTTAGGTAGACTGAAAAAAAAAAAAAGAAGCCTCAAAAAAATTCTTAAATGAAAAAAGAGACATTACAATTGATACCACAAAGATACACAGTATAATAAAAGACTACTGTGAACAGCTATACATCAATAAATTGGATAACCTAGAAGAAATGAATAAATTTCCAAAAATGTACAACATACCAAGACAGATTCAAGAAGAAATAGAAAATCTGAATAGTCGAATAATGAAGAAGGAGATTGAATCAGTAATCAAAAACCTCCCAATAAGGAAAGGGTCCAGGCACCAGATGACTTTGCTAGTGAATTTTACCAAACATTAAAGAAGAATTAACACCAATCCTTCTCAGATTCTTTCAAAATATTGAAGAGAAGGGAACCCTCCCAAATTTAGTTTACAAAGCCAGCATTACCGTGTTCCCAGAGCTAGATAAGAACAATAAAAGAAAACTACAAACCAATAACTCTGATGAATATAGGTGCAAAATATTCTCAACAAAATACTAGCAAACTAAATGCAACAGGACATTAAAAGTTTCATTTATCATGATACAGCAAGCTTTATCTCTGGCTTGCAAGAATGTTTCAGTATGTTTAATTCAATAAATGTGATATACCATGTTTATAAAATGAGGAATAAAATATTGAGTGGCAAAAACCTATGTAGTTTACATAGATGAATTGTGTTATTAGGGACATAACCTTTGTTTAGATTTGTCAAAATGTCATTAGAGAACCAATTACAGAATAATCAAAAGATATCTAACAAGTAAATATTAAATCTATCAAAGGAAAATCTGAATAACATAGATGAATACTTTCCAAAAAGAATGACACCTTAAATGAAGACATTTAAAAGTGGGAAGACATAAAGAAAAAAAAAAAATTGTTCTTGAATAAATCTCATAACTAACATAAAAAACCAACACTCATTTTTGCATTTTTATTTCCCTTTTAAAGACTACATTTTAAAAATAACGTTTATATATCACAGTGCTCAGTCGATGGAATTATTTTATTCTGGCTGCCCTCTTTCAGGGGAAAAATAATAATTGCAATTTTTCTGCTCAAAACAATATTTGGATTTTTTTTACTCATTTAAATATCTAAGATAGAAAAAAAGATTAAAGCATCTTGCCTTTCAAGAAGCTCCTCACAAATCATAGAGTTAAATTGTAAGCAAATGTTAAGAATAATTTGGTTAAAGAAAATAATATATTTTGTGAGTTAAAATTCCTGGGTTCTTAAAACAGAAATCTTTACTCTTGCCAAGGTCATCTGTCATGCACACATTAATTTGTCTTGAAAAAATATGAAAAATCTTTTCTTTTATTTTTATATGACATTTTAAATTTCTGTTATTTTTTCAACCTACTAATTGCAAGTAGATTTAATAAAGAGCTTCTACATAACAAATTTTGATAAGAAACTCTTAAATATCTATGCGTAGTAGCTATTGATGGCACACCCAGAAGCTATGTTGTTGTTCTGAATAGATCCATCTGACTTATCACTTAAAAGTTTAAGGTAGTTTCCTTGGATCAAACACATACAGATGTTTAAAACTTATGGTACAAATTAGAGGGAGAAAAATGCTCTTTAAAGAGACAACCTGTTTAAAATGCAAAATTGCCTTTTAAAAATTCTCCTTATGGAAACACAGCTTTCACTGAAGTTTTGTCTACACTGGTAATCATTCTCTATGAGATTTGCCAACGTTCACTGTCTATCCCCACTGGAAAGAAAGAAAATGGATGTTTTCCATCTGTAACAAAGTAGAGTCAAAACAAACGTATTTAAATTGGAAACATTTGTGGCTAAAAGAGCAGTTCTCCATGAAAACATCTGGTTGTACTTTTAAGTCATTGCCAAATAAACGCATGCTGGAAAATCTATTTTATGCCACACATGGTCACCCATGTAGATGTAGCCTAAAACTGTTTTTGTTTGAGGTCAACACCCTATTTTAAGAAGGATAGTACAGATTTGTGAGTGCGCAGTGATTTTTAACAATACTGCTGGAATGGCCATGGAACTTTGAATATGTCTACTTTCTTCCAGACAAGGAACAGAATATGACAGACAGATTTTGATAGTTCTCAGGTAGACAATGCAAAGATTGAAATAATGATGGTTGTGGAAAAGATCAAACAGCTACTTACTTGTGAACAAAGACGGCTTGTGGTTTTGAGCTTCTGCTGGGCTTTTATTTCTCCCCCCGCCCCCCGCCACACATTGACACTGAATGATAATCAACTGAAAATGTATAAACAGATAAAATTTCAGATTGCAATATTTGATGAACTAGGTTTATTTCTTAGGGTAGATAACCCCCAAATATCAGTGTCTTAATGCATAGAAGTTTCTTTTCCATTCATGCCTAATACAGATGTTTCTGGTTGATGGGCAGCTTTCCACATTGTCTTTCAGGAATCCAGGTTCTTTCAATCACCTGGCTCTCTTAATCAGATGGACTTGAAGACGACTGAAGGTTGTTCTGTATCTGCTCATCAGGCAGAGTTTATAGGATCATACTGGAGATTTTTAAGTGCCAGCCCTGGAATTGTATACTGCACTTCCTTCTACATCTAATTGGCCACACTTAATGAAAGGAAAACTCAAAAATGTACTCTAGCCGTGTACCAGAAAAAAATAGTATATGGGTTTTACAGGAGTAGAGTTAAGTAGAAAGTTCTTCAAATATTAAAATACAGTATTTTATATTTCATTATACACATAATGCAGATGTCAGAAAAGGGTCATATTAACAGTTTTACAATAAATGTCACTGAACTTAGTAGCTCCTTTTCACACAGGATGTAGGCCACCTATAAATTAACCCTCATTCTGAAAATATTTCATAGGCACTCATAAACACAACTACCACTGCCACACCACCTTTTATCTCTTAGCTGCTGAACACAAACATCTCCACTCATCATGTACCATCTTCCACTATATCTACCACCATATGCTGGATTCTGCTGTGTCTAAGCACAATATGCACATTTGAAGACAAGACAGCACAGACTTCTAGGATGTCAAATTCATACAATGTTTTGTTGCAAATTAGGGAAAAAGCTGTCAGAGGTATATCCAGGTGTAGGGGAGCCAAAACTTGACCCTTATACAGTTAAGGTCTTTGCCTGGGCTTGAGAATTAAATAGACATAAGATAGATTAAAAGGAGAAAAGCATGTACATTTTCACATGTACATGGGAGCTCCCATAGGAAAATAAAGACCCAGAAAGTCAATAGACGCAAGTGCTAAAATATTATATACTAGTTTGAAAAAAGAGTAGCAATTGTGAAAAAATAACTAAAATATATGGGAAGACTAAAGGAAGATAAAAATAATTTAACATGGTCTGTTTATACAACTTTCTCTTGTCCTCGACTTCCCTCTCTGGTGACAAGAATGTTTCTTTCTTTCTGGTATAGGAAGGGAATCTTTCATATGAGTTTTATCTCCTGTTTTCAGAAACAAATGGGGAGGTCAGAGTACCCTTCTTGCATCTGCTGTTTTTCAAGTGTCTTTAGCTCAAAATAACCCTTATGCTAAAAGTGGCATATTTTAGAGTGGCATATTCTACCACTTTACATAAGCATTTCTGCTTGAGTTTCCTCTTGTCTTTTAGAGACCTTCATAAGATAATTCTTTACTTCCTGCCTCCAGGCCCTCTTTCTGTAGGACTCAGGTACTCATCTTAGTCTATTACAAATTTCTGCACATGTGTAGGCATGTCTAAATCCTTTATGCTTAACCAAGCCTGCATATAAATTGCCATATTTAACCCTTACAACATATCTAAGATGTAGATCCGAAATAATATAACTATTATCACTTCTGTTTCTCAGATGAGGAAAGTTAACCTCTGAAAAGTTAAGCAGTTTCTCCCATGTAGCAAGATTTCTGGCCAGATCTCTGAATCCAAGGTCAAGCTCTTGAGAACTGAACTTTATTGTTTCTTCTAATGTTCAGACAAGATCCTCTATATTTTTTTTCATTTTTATTATATATGCTTCATCTTTACATATTTCTCCACTCTTTCTCTCCTCCCCAAAATGTCAAAATGTCTATTACTCTCTTTTTACTGAGAATAGTAGTGTTCAACTTAAAACAGTCCTAACAGTGCTCTAATAAAATTCACCGAATCCTAGGATCAAATTCATGTACTCTCAGTGAATGAGAGAATGCTATAAAAAACTATAAGGACAAGAGCTATATGTCCTAGATAAAGAGGAGCAGCTACCATCTAACATGAGCCAAAGGTTGTCATATAGGAATGCCCACTATGCTTTGCCAAATCTTATCTCTTTCAAGGTAAGTTAGAAATTTGAATTTTATAAGCAGTGTCCATATTTGTAAATTTACTCACTTTTTTTTTTAAACCAAAGGGGTTTCTGATGTGCAATGCCTAAATGAAGTCCATTTGTCCTCTCAGTTATTTTTACGAATGGCAAATAAAAAGACTACATTCTTCATGGTTGGTTGTGTCCCAGATTTAATAAGCATTACATATATTTAGTGGCTTACTTGTTTTTTTCCGTTATTCATTCATTCATTCATTCATTCATGTTCATACATTCATTATTTACATTATTCAATAAATTCCATTCTATGTACAATGTACACAGTACAAAGATGAAAATAAAATATCTCTGCCTTCAAGGTGTTTATAATTTGATATAAGAAAGAGACATATTAATGAAAAATTTCAATGTTTTTTGATAAGTACATTAATAATAGAAAGAGTGATTAATGCTATCTGGGATAGTATTTAATGATGACTGGGAACTAGCCAGGGAAAAAAGACATGAGAAGAACAGTATATAGAAAATTTATTTTAACTATGTTGATTTTCCAATCCAAGAACATGTAATATCTTACCATTTCTTTGTGTCTTCTTCAATTTCTTTTAATAATGTCTTGTAGCTTTTCAGTGTCCTTCATATCCTTGTTAAGCTTATTTTTAGTTCTTTTATTCTTTTCTCTGAAATTATAAAAGATTATTTTTTTCATTTCTTTTTATTTTGTTATTAGTATATAGGGACACAATAGATTTTATACATTGATTTTGCTTGCTGTAACTTTACTGTATTCATTTACTGTTTCTAATTGTGTGTGTGTGGTTGTGTGTGTGTGGTGTGTGTTGTGTGTGTGGAGTCCTTAGAGTTTTCTATATAAAGAATTATATTATCTGTAAAAAAGACAAATTTATTTCTTCATTTCTGATTTGGATGCCTTTACTTTCTTTCTCTTGCCTGATTGCTCTGGTTAGAACTTCCAGTACTATGATGAATAATAGTGGTGAGAATGTGCATCCTCATCTTTTTCCTGATTTGGGAAAAATCTTTCAGCACTGAGTTTGATATTAGCTGAGGGTTTGCCATATATTTTATTAGGGTTTTAATTATAAATGGATGCTGTATCTTCTCAAACACTTTTTCTGCATTTGTTGATATGATCATATGATTTTTTACTCTTTATTTTGTTAATCACATTGATCAATTTACATATATTGAACCATCCTTGCCCTTCTGGAATGAACCTCACTTGATTGTGATGTGTTACCTTTTTAACGTATTGTTGTATTTGATTTGCTAGTATTTTTTTGAGGATTTTTTCATCTGTACTCATCAGAGATATTGGTCATAATTTCCTTTTTTGTATTTTATCCTTGACAAGTTTTGGTATTAGGATAATGTTGGCCTTATAAAGTGAGTTAGGAGGTATTGCCTCTTCTTCAACTTTTTGAAAGAGTTTTAGAAGAATATGTGTTAAATCTTTGAATGTTTGGTAGAATTCACTGGTAAAGCCATCTGATCTTAGACCTTTATTTTTTTGGGAGGTTTTTGATTATTATTTCAATTTCCTTACTGTTGATCAGTCTACTTAGATTTCCAGTTCTTTGCAATTCAGTCTAAGAATGTTAAATATTTCTAACAACTTGTCCATTTCTTCTAGGTTATTGTATTTGGTGGGTATAGTCTTTTATAGTATTCTTGTTAGTCCTTTGTATTTGTTTGGAACCTAGAAACAAAACAAAACAAATAAATAATAAAACAAAAACAAACTCATATAAACAGAGAAGAAGAAATGTTACCAGAAAGGAAGTGATGGGAGGATGGATGAAAAGGAGAAGGGGAATATTGTGATGAGTGTACATGGTGACAGATGATTACTAGAATTAATGGGGATCGCATTGTAAGGTATAAAAATGTCAGATCACTATATTCTGCATCTTAAACTGATATAACCATTATAATATTATATATTAACTATATTTAATAAAAAGATTTCAAAAATAATTATATTAAAAACCTGTGAGGAAAATTTTGTCTTCGTTTTAAAGAAAATAAGAGTGAGGGACCTACAAAAGATATAAATAAAAAAGGTATTGAGTTGTAAGCAGACTTTCAATTCTTTCTTCCATCAAACCATGTATTGAAATGGAATTCTCGAGAAGGGAGAAAATGTCCAGCATATCCATTCATGATTTTGGCTTTCTTATGTGCTAAAAGAATACCGAATGTGACTATTATGTTTTCTCCAGCTCCAAAGAATATCTCTTTACCTCATGTTCTTCTATTAAACTCATCACCTGTTTGTATGACATCAAATTAACCAAGATAACATTCATATGTTTAGTTGATATAGTTGAATGTATTGATGAATTATGTGTTATCACAACCTCTGGAAGTTGGGACTAGTGACTTTTTAACATTGTATTTAAAACTCAGCAAGCTCTTTTCCAGTTTTCATTTTGTGATAGATTGACTGGGCCTGACTCATAGAATGGTCGATAATTTCAAGAATTTGAAACCTGACTACTTCTATAAACTGCCTAAACATTGAAAATTTCAAAATAGTTTTAGAAAGTAAAATAAGAAAAAAAAATCCTTTTGATTTTTTCCCCATCATTTTCCATTTGTCAAAATAAACACTCTTCACAAAAACAAACAAAAACAGAGCATCTTTTAGCTGTATACCTTTTCTATCAGTGGTAAATTAGAAATTTTTTTTAACTTAGGTTCTTTGGAATATTTTGGGATATTTCAGAGTAAAAAATCACTAAAAACTCATCAACCAATCAAATAATAACCCAATACCTGCTTGTTTTTAGTATTTTAGTAAGACTAAAAATAAACATACCAACTGGGGAAAAGAGACTGTTACATTATAAACTTATATCTGTTATATCTATTTATAGTTATATTCACTCATATCTGATATGAGGGAATTCATGTAGTCACACATTTATTGCAGTTATAAGACCATTTATGAATTCCTATTCCTCCAAGGGTTACTTAAGCCTTTGGTTCAAAAGAGCTGGAGTTACTCATGAAAGATCTGTATTTTTTCAGACATGCAATCAATGACTCACAGGATGAGTAATAAACAGAGCTAACTATCTTCTTTCCTTCCCCCATTTCCCTCTGTTCTTCTCTGCTTAGCCAGAACATACAAATTAATTGACTGTTTTCAACATCTCCTTCTGTTGCTTATCTTAGATCTTAATTTTCAAAGATGCTTTTAAAAACCATAGTTATTTCATACATTAAACTGTATTCAAAAAGTCTATAACAGATAATTAGTGAAAGAAAAAATTATATAAACATATAAATCTATCTATCTATCTATCTATCTATCTATCTATCTAATTATCTATCTATCTGTCACCTATCATCTATCTTCCATCTATCCATCCAAATCCTGGAAGGAACCATGAAATCTGTATTGGAAGCATTTCAAAATTTATTTCAATATCATAAATCAAATTCTTGTACTTTAAATCAGTTTTTTTTTTTAAGATACTGAATTTAGAAAGAATGCAACGAAAATATCTTTGCAATAGTTTGTCCCTTATAGTAATTATTTTCAATAATTATTGAGCCTGGTGTTCTTTCAGTTATTAAAGATGCTTCCTTGAATGAAAGAAAAAATATGTTTTTAATCCTCATATAGTTTACATTGAAGTGAGTGAAAATCAACAATAGATATTATACTTAAAAATTGCATAATATGTTAAAGTATGATAAGCACTATGGGAAAATAAGATAAAGAAAGGGGAGAATAAAGAATTGCTATTTAAATTAGGTAGTACACTTTCAATAAGAAAGTGATAACAGAGTAAGAACTTGAAAATGATGGATCAATACACATGAACACCTAGGGAAGAGTGTTTCAGACAGAGAGAATGGTCAGGTCAAGTGTGTTTGGCAGAATGTGCTGCCAGTTTTGGATTTTAATATAAGATTCTGTGACTTAAAAGAAGTAAATTCTCATGATAGAATTTAATCTATAATATGATAAACAAAGAGTTTTTATTCATCCATTTATTTATCAGAAACTAAACAGATAAATAAAAGCCTTTCATTATCCTGGAAGATTTGCTTACATAAGTGTTTACCTGTTGTCTAAACCACTGGAAACGCAAATGTGGTTTAGACAACAGGTAAACACTTACGTAAGCAAATCTTTATATTTCATGTTGCAACTGCCATGAAAGAGTGTGTACAGACTCTTTTGGTTGATAGTAGAATGGCTGATTGACTATCCTGGAAAGTCATGAATGGCTTCACTGAGGAAATAATATCTGATTTTGTTCCTGAATAATAAGTAAAATTTCTTAAGGAAAAAATAAGAGAGAAGCATTTCTGGGCACAGAATAATATCTGTAAAAAAGGAAGGTATAGAAGAGAATATAAAAAAGCCTTGATTTTACTGGATATGTAGTACAGGAGAGGGTAACAAGAGAAATGAATGAATTTTGAAGTACTAAGTTGTTTGGGCTCTCTTTTGTAAGGAGAATGTTTTAGTAGGAAACTGATATAATAAGTTTTGTAAATTAGAATTATTTGATGGTGGATGTGGTGGATGGATTGCACCATTCAAGCAAACTTCTACAGTTACCAGCTATTTATAAAAGATCCCTGTAGATACATGTATAAAGGTGCTATAATTCCTTAGGGAAAGTTTTATAACATTACATAGGAATCTTATTGCTAATGTTGATGTAGAACAGAACGCAAAACAGGATAGATTACTTCCGAAAATATTCAAATCGCAATCCCGTGGGTGTACACTATGTGGGTATACAAGATTCCATTCTAGACTTTGAGTTATTTAATAAGGTATCCTAAGTAACTCTAAAGCCATATAAAATATTTGTTGAGTGCTTCTCATATGTCCTGTATATGTTCATTCCTTTCATGCATTACCTTATATATTCTTCAAAACAACTCTGAGGTAGTTATTATAACCTTCTGCATATTATGCATAAGAAAAATGATGTGTAGGAAGTTTAAATAACATCATAGATAAAGCAATTTTTATTGGAATCAGGTATTTTTGATTGCCAGTGCTTTGTTATGCTACTTCTCTGAAAATCTGGCACATATTTGTGTCTGTTGTATTTTGCCATTAAGACACAGCACGCATTTGATATTCTCTCCTCTACAGATTGTGAATTTGTTTTGCTTTATGCATCTGTTTTAGTGACTAGCCTGTTTTAGTGACTAGAAGAATACATGGCAAGGACTTGTTAAGGGTCTGAGATTTTGTCTTACTTGCAGGCTCAGAAGTTTGCTTCTCACAACTTCGTGGTTGCTGGTGGAAAACATGACACACTTGGGTCAAAGACAAAGGACATCATTACTCAAGGGAATTGGAGAAGGTGGGGTGTCAGTACTCACATAGTTTTCTTAAGTCCCACATTCCAAAGGATAGTGCAAAGAGGGCCATGTGATGCATGCACATGCAATGGGCTGAGTTAAAGGAGAGGATCTATGAATTGAGAAAACTTGTATAGGAGCATTAATTCTGCTGGAACTTTGCCTTTATTGTATTGGACAGTAAACAAACCAAACTCCTATTCTAGAGAGAAATACTACCTGTATCATTAAAAGTATTTCCTATATAAGAATCTTTGAAAAGATAGTCTAGAACAAAGGTAATCAGGTTCTAAATTCACAAGACCTACAGAAATGCAAGAAACCCATGGAGAATTGTCTCCCAGCATCTCACTCAAAAGAAACCTGTGCTGAAGGTTATGTTAAGAAGCCTAAACACAATTTCCATCTTTTATGACAAGAATCTCATGGCAGCCTTGAAATGCAAACATTTTCTAGAACTTCACCTGAATAATCTGAGCCAAGTTCTATGCCACTGCCAGAACCATAGAAAAGTTTGTAGGTTTCATTATGTGATTAATAAGTCTCTGTGTAATTAATTTTCAATCAAATTATAAAAAACTTTCACTCTTTAGTAGATTTTGGTGCCATAGTCAAAGGCTACAGTCAAAATATTTTTCTAGCACTATTTCTGTTTGAATCATATGTACTCTTGTTTGTTCTCAGTGGTAGAGAGATACTGTTGGAAAGATAATTTCACTTTTAAAATACTTCTACTTCTGGATCATGTTCCATGTCATCCAGATTCTCTTATTAGAGTCATGAACAAAAATGTGAAAATTTCTTTTAGTGACAAATAAAACTTTATTATTACAGTCAATAAATCAAAGAATTATTTGAACTTGTAAAGTTTATACCCAGTGATGAATTTCCAGCAAAGCTATTCACACAACTAGACCTTATGCCATCTCCTTGGCTAAACCTTGGATGAAATGTGACATAATACACACATTTGAATTCATGTGGGCATCCAGGAAAAAAAGAATAGTGTGGATTATGCATAAAGAAAGGAAAAAACATTTACAAATAACATTACAGGGTTCCAATTGAACATAAATGGAGTTAGATAAGATAAATATCTGACTGCCGTCCTTCAAAAAACTCTGGAAACTTAGTAAAGCCAGAGAAACTTAGTAAAGGTGAAAACATAAATGAAGAAAGTGGCCGTGGCAAAAAGGATAAAGATGTCCCAGAGGAAGTGACATCATTATAAAACTTCACATTAAAGGAAGTCTCGAAAACATTTTACCCCAGAAGAGTAAAGGATAAAATATAGGAAGCTGATCTAAACCTAGAAAGAATAGGACAATTTGCCAAGGCACAGAAAAGATCCTTGCTCCTTATCTTATTGATGAGAAGGCAAGCACTGTTTAAACTACTCTTGATAAGCCTTTTATCAAAGCAATAAAACACTTTAATTCTCACTTATGTTACCATGTATCAAATAAATATTAATTTAATATTTTTAAATTCCTATCCATTTCTAATTTATAGTAGGAGATTTTTAATATTTTTGCAAAATTTTTTAAAAGTACTAAAACAATAGTATTTTTTCTTACTAATTATTAAGATTGATTTGGCTTCAACTTACTCACCAGCTGCATTAGCCCTAACATGAGAGTCAGCCTTTCAAAGCTTTGAAGCCAGGCATTGACTTTTCCTCTCTAAATATAAAAGTTCTAGAGGGTATCTTTTTCCAACATGAGGCTGTTTTGTCTACATTGAAAATCTGTCGCTTAGTGTCTCCACCTTATTATCTTAGTCAGATCTTCTGAATAACTTGTTGTCACTTCTACAACAGCACTTGCTGCTTCACTTTGCACTCTTCTTTCCTTAAATCTCGAACTAAGCTAGCTTCAAACTTTTCTTCTTCAGCTTTTTCACCTCTCTCAGCTTTCAAAGAATTGAAGAGAGCTGAGGCCTTGCTCTGGATTAGGCTTTGACTTAGAGAATGTTGTGGCTCGTTTGTTGATTTTCTGTCCAGGCCAGTAGAAGTTCCTCCATATAAGCAATAAGGCTGTTTCACTTTTTTATCATTAGTGTGTTCACTGGAGTAGCACTTAAAATTTAATTCAAGAACTTTTTCCTTTGTATTCCCAACTTGGCTAACCTTGGAACAAAAGATCTGCTTTGGGTCTTTCTTGGCTTTTGATATGCCTTCCTCATTAAACTTAATCATTTCTAGCTTTTAATTTAAAGTGTGAGACATGTGACTCTTTCTTTCGCTTAAACACTAGAGGCCATTGTAGGATTAGTAACTGACCCAATTTCAATATTGTGTCTCAGGAAATAAGGAGGTCCATGGGAGAGGGAGAGAATGGGGAAATGGTCAGTTAGTGGAGCAGTCAGAACACACACATTTGTTGATTAGGTTTGCCGTTATATATGGTCCTTAAAGCAATTACAATTGTAGCATCAGAGATAACTGATAATAAATCACCATAACAAAAATAATAACGAAAAAGTTTGAAATATTGCAAGAATTACCAAAAATGTGACAGAGATACTAAGTGAGAAATTGCTGCTGAAAAGTCCCATCACCCTTGTTTTGCCTGAAAGTGATAATGATGCTGTCTGAATAAATCTTACTGCTTGCTTTCTGAGTAAAGGTTAATTATGATAATAAAAGGAGAGATTTGGGGGAAAGGTTTGATTGCCACAAACCTTCAAATTATGCTAACACAATATCTGCAATAGAGCAAAGTGCAGTAAAAAAAGTTATGCCTGTGTTTGTGAAAGAGCTTTAGGATATTTCCCATCTTTAACAGTTGCCAAATGTGTACATAACCTTAACTTTGAACCTGGCTATAAAAATATTAAATCACACAATGTAAAAACCAGGGTTATCAGTAATAACGAAGATATTCATTTGTTTTCATTCCAAGTATTATTTAATAATATGAAAATATTATATTTATACAGGTTGTCATATAAAATATAATTATGTTGACTTTAATATGTAAAATGCTTTCTTGTATGATTAATAGATAAATAAAATTAGTTCATAAAGAAATATTGATTTATCTTGTTTATTTTTCATCTCATTATAAAGTATTATTAACTAAATGTAATAATAAACACTATAAAATATATTAGTTATATTTTAAAGAGAGAAAAACATTTTACTGTAACATATATCATTTTGTGATATAGTTAGATTAATTATAATACAGTATGCATAATATGTTATATATTTTCCATCCTTATATCATTTAAAAATTTGTTCTAAATTATATGTATATTTTATGAGCCCATAATACATTAAGCTGTTATATATGAATAGCTTATATAAATGTAAATATATTGGGACACACCCACTGAAAATTTTTACTAATAAGATACAGTTATCAAAAGACTTTTGTGCTTTCAAGATTTATTTTATAAAGTCACTTCCTCCTTGCAAGTTTCTCTCTTTCTCTCTTTTTGGAAGTGTCTCTTCCTTCATCTGATTTTACTGAAACCTATCACCCACTATGAGTGTAGCTATTTTTGTCTATCCATTATCTTTGTTAGGTTACAAACTACCCCAGGTAGCTCTTTCTCACCTCTGAAGCTTCTCAGCCAGCAACAGAATAGTAAATGCATAGTTAGTGGCATTTAGAATATGTGTTGAAATAGAATAGGGTTTGAAAATATATGTGGAGTCATGTTAAAAATAACTCTTTATCCTATTACAGAATCTTTTGTTAGGTATACAAGGATTAAAGAACAAATCATTTGGACTGCTTGCCACAAGTTCTCTATAAGATACCACACATCAACTCTAAATACTTATAATTTAAATTGATGTTATATAATGACCTTGGCTTTGTTGATAATCTCCTTACCAGAAACCGAAATATGATCTATGTGCATAATCACTCAATTAAACATTAAAATGATCAACTTCAGTGTTGAGCAATCATTTATTGTTGGCTTAATTTTAGTAAAGGTTGAATTTGTACATATAGCCAAAGTCATGCATTTGTTAGTAGGCTTTGCTATGGACTTAAGTGAAGCTGATCTAGACATGAACATGGTCAAGATTTTATTAATGTGCACAGATTTGTTTAATTCTTGATATTTCCTTTGCTTTGAAGAAAGTTAAGTTTACATTTTAATGAAGAAATTTGAATTTCTGCTGAGATACTTTTAACTCACTGAATATTATTTTATCTTATTCTCTTATTCTCACTTTGTCTCTCTGTGCATGCCTGTGTGTATTTAAACACAAAACAAAAGCTCATCATTTAATCTTGTATTATTTCAAACAGGACTCTACTTTTGGCATTTTTTTTTCTTCAGGGTCCTCTTTTCTTAATTTTCTATATAAAAACGCTTATTATATAATGACATGTCATATGAAACATTAATATGACTATTTTTAAATATTGGGCTTTTTGATATATTTATATTGCCTTTTAGTCAAACTACATACTCTGGGAGTGAGTTAATAGGATATCCTATTTTTGTTTTTTGCTTTAGAGGTACAGCATAACGTAATTTACAATGAGTCACAACTTAACCAAAAGCAGAGCCTCTTCTCTTTCTAATAAAAAGAGAAACAATAAAAATAATTAAGCAAATTAATGCAGAAAGGATGTTTCACTAAAATTTTTCAGCTAACATAAATTATAATATAGCAAGCTTTTACATGGAAAATATAGCTATGTGAACAACAAAACAATTTTATTGAAATGATCCATAATCTAAAATAAGAAATTTATGAAACTAGTTTTTAACTGAAATAACCATTCTACGTAGTAGTTATTCATGAAGAAATGAAATAAAGATGTAGGAAAGCTGAGATCTCAATCTGTTCTTTCTTCTAAGTTTGTTCTGCACAGAACAGCTCACAAACACACATACACACACAATATTGAACTGTGAGTTAAAGAAAAAAAATACTTAGTTTTAAATGAAACTTTTTCCCACAATTTTACTTATAAATGCAATTTGTAGGGACAAATCAATAAGATCATTATTGATAAAGTTGTTCATTTTTATATTTTAATTCAGTTTACTTAGACTCTGTGTTATTGCCTCAATATTTTCACACATTGCAGTAGAAATTCAGATATTAATTAACCAGTGAATATGCCTGATAATATACTTCCTGGGAAACAACTAAGTCGAGCTAATGATAAAGATGTAGCTGGAAAAGCAGATGCTTACTACTTTCTTAATGAAACGAAGGATTTTATCATCGATGCAAGTAAATAAACTTTAATATTTAAATTTTTATTTTATAATTTCTACTTTTAAGATTCAGTCTTTAAAAAAATATTTAATTAAATCTAAGTATTATATAGTATTTTGGTTAAATCCTGTTGCAGACAGTTACATAAACAATTTCTGCCGGAGCTTCCCATTACTACCTTGCCCCACATTCCTGATATCTCAACATTGCCACAAATGTTTCTTGAAAAAAAAAAGTGCATTAATTTAGCTCGAGAGTCACCCATTGTTACAGAAAAGAAACGTTTTAAATAATAGGAAAGGTAACCTAGAATACACACTTTTGTACTAATTAAAAAAACAGTTTTAATTGGCCAACAGAATTGAAATTTTTCAAAAGGAAGAACTAATAAATGAGTCAGTTAAGTTAGAGAAACGTTTTGTGCTAAGCACTCCCCATAACACCCTGTGCCTAACCAGGTCATTGACACAGTAGGTTCTTTGTAGATTCAAAGAAAAAGTGCAATGGTATCTCTTATTTAAAACAAAATCCAAAATTCCTTTGCTTTTGCAATCAATAATCCAACCAGAGCCAGTAATAAATACGAATGATGTTTCTGAATTTCTCTGTAATATGGCTCACCTATTTTCTTGCCAGGGTGCTTTACTCAGGTTATAATTTCCGTAGTTATATGTGAGCAGCTAGATGTTAATTCTAAACTGACTTAAGATAGCATGACCATCATCTACTTTTCAGATAGCCATCATAATGTGTATAGAGTTATTCATGTAGTATGCTCAGGAAATGTTAAAATATTGTCTGACATAATTTTTATAAATTTAAGGAAATGGTTTTAAAAACAGGAATAGACAGATTTTGTCTCACTTGCCACCCAGTGTCACCTCACATGAGCACTTGGCTTGTGGCTCAGTACAGTCCCACCCTCTTGAAAACAAGTCCAACCTCTTTCCACAGAAGTTGATTCTAAGCTTTGTTAACTCACCTGTTGCCCTTCCACTAAATAATTAGGACTGTGCTCTAAACTTCCAAATTCCGAAGCATATCTGAACAGCCCTAGATCCTCAGTTTCCTCCAAGGAGGATCAAGATACTGGAAAACTTCCTTTGGTGGGAGAGTTTCTGATTCTTTGTGGTCAGACTGTAACAATGTCCACCTCCTCAGGCTCTCTCATTGCCTGCCATTTGAACCTAAGTCATTTTTTTTTCTTTTCTGTTTGACCTCTGCTGGGAGTGATACTGCGGACCTTGGCTTGAATCCCAGAAGAATTACCCATCTTCTTTGCATACCATTTCCTTAATAATATGACATATCTGAATCTAATTATATGAAGAATGTATGCCCACTTAAATTCTCTGTTTCTCATGTCTTTGTTATCCTTGGTAATTGCCTAAGATAAAAGCTCTTCTAAATATGTATTTATTCTCTTTTCTATTCTCATCCCATACTGCTCCAAGCCTCCTCTCCCATAACCTAACCTCACACTCTTCTTGCATTCTCATACCTTTCAATGTGGTCTGTGAAATCTCTAATATGTGGCAAATAAATAAATAATAAATGAATAAACAAGCAAACAAATAAATACATCTCTTATTTTCTCAGCCTCTTTTGTTGACATTTCTCTATCTCTTGCTTTAACTGAATTTTTTTGTCCTATGGGGCCACATAACATGCCTCAAGCTGATGTTACTCATTCACCCACACATTTCATCTCTCTAGATCAGGAAGTGGGAAGTCATCATTCTTCTGACTCTCCAAGCTCATTCCTGACCATTACTCGGATCCTCTTCGGAAACTCCCTTGCTTATTTGGACTCATTATATTTGTCTCCTTACCAAATATACTAATCACTCCTCTGGTTTGGGGGATTTGAGTGTATTAGTCACACTGTTTCTCCCTACCTCAAGTCCTGCCACCATCTCTTAGGTTACTTCAATCTTCACATTATGGCCCACGCAGCATCCCACATACTCAAGCCCTCTCCTTTATCTGGTGTAAATCCCTGTTCTTAAATCCTTGTTACTTTAAAATCTACTAGCATCCAAGTACTCTCGTGGCTGCAGCCAGAACCTCAGCAGCATTCAGAACAATTACACTTCTGTACTCAATTTCAGACATCTCATTCGTATGCTCTTCAGCTTTTTTATTTAGTAATCCTTATTATACTGGTTTATAGACATCACAAAGGCCACAAATTCATTGATTTATTTTCTTCCTATAATTCACCTTTTTTCTTTACTTCTCTATCTAGTATTATGATCCATCTTTCAACTTTTTCTTGACAATATCTTCAAATAACCTTCCTTGTTGTTCTCTATAAATTTTATCTAGGAAAATTCCAACCTGAAATAAATTCAATAGTAGATGTTTACTGTTTTACCTGGGCTGATGAATATTGCTAGAGAAAACCACATGAACTAGCATATTAACACTAAATTTCACTTGGCCCAATATAGTTTCTGGTAATTCTTCGAAATTTCTCTAATGAGATCTCTTTTTCCTTTACCAACTTGGCTGTTCTAAATTTTCTCTAGTCTCATCTCAAATCTTCTACTTACCTAAAATCTTTTCTCCTGTCAGATGAACTCAACTCACATATTTGAGAAAAATAGAAGAAATCAGGAGAAAATTTCCTCTGCTGTTACTTACAGACAGTTGTTTCTTTGCAGTCTACCCTTTCTTTGCTATGTTGTCAACAAAATAAATAAATAATAAACAAACAAACAAATAAAAATAAAAAAGTTGTATACTCTCTTTCATCTGCTTCCATTCCCTTCAACTTTGTTTTAAGTTCATTTTTCCCCCTCTTCGAGTTCTTGCTTCACTGCTTTT
Organism: Eonycteris spelaea; assembly: GCA_003508835.1. NCBI lineage: Eukaryota > Metazoa > Chordata > Mammalia > Chiroptera > Pteropodidae > Eonycteris > Eonycteris spelaea. The sequence continues at coordinate 7,304,752 of PUFA01000033.1, read as the reverse complement.
ACCCTTTTCCCTACATTTTTTCTTCTTTTCTGCTGATTTCCTTCTATTAAGTTTTAATTAGTCTTTTAAGCCTTTCCTATGTTAAGAAGGTCTATTCTTGACTGAGGTCTCTCTGCTTTTACTGTCTTCTTTTGACTTTTTTATAAAATGTCTCTCTTCTCTTATTGGCCAAGTATCTTTAAAGAATTCTCTACACCACCTTTTCCACTTCTGCAGATTCTATTCCTGTACTTTTGTTTATTCTTGAACAAAGGTCAGTATGAATATTGAAAAACCACTCCACCAAGACATGTCACCACACATAGCAATCTTTTTTATTGTTAAATGCAATACCATATTTCAACTCTCATCTCATATAACATTTATTTAACATTTAGAGCATTTAATAACTTTCTATACTTTTTGAAACATTCTCATCCTTTGATTCCTATGACAATATGTCTTGCCAGTTTCCCCTTCTCCATCCTCCATGTCATTGGCCTCCTCCTGTCCTCCTGCTTCTCCTCTTTCTCCTCCTCTTTGATCTTTTTTAACATACGATCTTTCCTCTATTTGTTCTATACATGTTTGTATTCTTTTAGGGCTATTTGGTCTCCCTTCTTCTCATTCTGCACATTCTTCCTGAGCAATCTTAACTGTCCCTTTATTACAATTACAGCATATAATTCAATGATTCTAAATATATATACAGAGCTCAAACACTGTGATTAAATTTCATACCAATATGTCTACTTCATAGAATTGTTCACTATTATATTAAATATATTTAAATCTAGACATATTACTTTCTCCCAAAATCTACATCTACTTTAACCTCAACTCCCCTAACCATAATTTACTATCTTGCAGGACATTACAAACACTATTAGGTGAGGTAAATGTGCTGCTGTCTACTCTTCAGAAAACTATGACAAGCATGTATTACTGAGTCCTTTTGTCGTAACTTCCACTTCTGATCAATCACCAAATACTATGGCTTCTAAAGCTTTGGTATATTTATCTCATCCCTATTAACACACTATCTTAAGTTACTTACCCAATATTTTTCCTCTAGAATTTTGCACCTACCTACTATTGTTCTCATTGCCTCCAGACTTCTTTCACAATTTTCTCTTCACTGACTTGGTAGTTTTATTTAAGTACAAATAAATTATATCATTATAATTATTTGATATCTATTATCTATCAACTGTCACTATTGTACTTAGAACTCTTTGACACCTTCCTATTTTTCTCAAGGTAAAACCCAAACTCCTTTAAGTGACACACAAATCTACTTAAGATGTGGCTCCTGTATTTTCCCCCTAGACTCAAACGATATCACTCTCCGTTGCATGCCATATATTTTAGTCAAAATGTGCATCTCTCAATGCAAAACTATCCTCTGCCTGTAGGCCTTTACACAGATTATGTATTTTCCCTCTTCTCCTGACCAATCCCTTCACATATATCAGGCATTTGTTCAGAAATAATTCCCTCCAGGACTTAATTTCAGTATCCATCTTGCTCCCAACATCAGGTAAATGCCCTTATGTATTTTTAAATCACTCTGTAGCAATTTTATTTCCCTCGTTGAATCTCTTGAGCACAAGGACTATGCTTGATTCAGTTGTTTTCCTTCTTGATTTTGTATCCATATGTGAGTTTCTATACTAAGAAATTCTTGATTGTATTTCTAATTCTTACATCAGTTTTCTGGTGTTGCATAATAAACACTTCAAAATATAGTTACTTAAAACAACACTGAGTTTTATTTCTCATGATTCTGTGGGTTGAATGAATGATTCTCTGCTAATTTTGCTGGGGTTCACTCATAAGGCTGATTTCCAAAACTTTGTTTCATGTCGATTCCAAAGGAAAGTCTGTGTTAACCTCTGAAACCTAGTCTAGAAACCTCTAGTTTCTGTATGAATCCAACTGATTCTATCAAACCACAAGTTTCTTGACATGCTGTCAGTTCTTATACTGGGGCTCTTCCTCCCTTATATCCTTGACACCAAAGATAAGGGCTAAAAATATTTTATTGGGCTAGATGGATTAGGGGAGATTCACAGTTTTAGTACCATTAATCTAATTAGAAGAAATTTATTAGTAGACATTATAATAAACAACCACCAAATGGTTGAACCTATTAATATTCTCTCCAGGTTGGATCCAATATTACACTTTGAGATTGTTTATTGTCCTATTTGGGAGGGATATATAAGTTCTACTTCAATTTGAAAGAAATTCAGCATTAAATTGTTCTTGTTTCTTGTTGTGATTTTGCTTGAATAATTATTCCATAAAATTAAAAATAAATGGTAGAAAAATTTAAAGGAAATTTATTTGTTCCAGAAAGGCTTTTTTTGGGGGGGGGGGGGGAAGGTGACCATATGAAATCTATTAGCTAAGATTGGTTAGTGTATATATGTAAAGAAAGTCGACTGTTGATAATAGTGACTTTCCCAGAATTAAGGATAATCTTTTCTCTCTCCAGTACAATAGCTTTTGTGACTCAGGGTTTTCTAAGAATATCTTGAATATTTCATTAATTTTAAAAGATATTCATCATTAAAAATTGATGACAATATCTTTTTTAAAATACCTAAATTTAATAGAACTCATCTTGCCCACAATGGTAACAATATATATATACAAAGATTTTATTAATATCTGTGTTTTTCTTCCCTTTATCTATACTTTCTTTTCTTGTCTTCACTTAGAACTGTTAATTGTTTTACATCTAGGTCTTAGGCTAGCCCAACAGTGAATTGGTTGCTTTCACAGTAAGTAGCATATAAATGTACCTTTTTGAAGACAGTAGGCCTCCTCTGACAACAAGGACATCTTTGTTAAGAGTTTATCTTAGTGCCATCTCAAAATTATACCAAACTTGTTTTGTGATTTTAAGTAAACTTATAATAATTAATGAGGCTAGATATAAACAAATAACTTTTTCTTCTGTTAATAAAGCCTACTTGTATTGTGATCACAATATAATCTCTGTCACTAATAGTCCCTGTAATCTTTGGAAATGATTTTCAGTAAAAATGTTTCAGAGCAAGATACAGTTTTCTAAAAACAAAAGCCTAAATTGTGGAACATTTTGAAAAGAAAATAAGTCAACTATTGATGTTTGTTATTGATTTTCATGTTTTAAATCTTTCCCTTACAAGGTAGCAGAGAAATAAAATTTGGGACTACTTACATTCTGCAGCCTGTTCCCCCCCCTTCAATTAAAGATTCATATGCTGTTTGTTAATTGTGTGACTTTGGGTAGATCATGTCATTTCCCACTTTGGTTCTCAACAAAAGAGTTAAGTATGTAATTTAAAATCTTTCACAATTCAAAGAGTATGTTTATATATGCTTATGTTAATCATAATTTATGGATTATCTCTTAACTAGGTTCTGGTATAATCACATCAACCAAAATTTTTTATTATGAAATTGATTAAGAAGATTTCCACTGATAGTTGATACTGGAGGGCTTGTGAGACATGTTTTGACCATTAATATCATTAATGTTCCTGATCCTCCAGACTGTACTGCTGATCCCCAGTTTTCTTTAGGCACAGGTATTATATGTTATTTTTTTAATGATTTACTTTTAACAGCTATATATAAGGAAAGAGATTAGGCACATTTCTCCAGTTGGAGACATCCAGTAATTTTCAGTATGTATATAATGTATTTATATAATTACATAAAAAAATATATATAGACATTCATATATAAGAACACATAAAATTTCTTTATGGAACTATTTGGAAAAAAAAGATTTGCTAGGTAGATATTCCTATTCTACAACTAAGAGGTTAGAGAGCAAATACATTAAAAACAGCAATACAGATTCTTCAAAAGACTTACTGTAAGAAAAGTGAGGCAGGAGAGAAACAAATAAAAGGCTTTGATTACTTTAAATATAAATTTAAACCTTTACTTATGAAAATGCCATAAGGAGTAATTTATTTTTAATACCCTTAATGCCAAAGGGTATTTTCAGATTATAAAAGCAAATAATGTGTGTATGTTTGTGTTTGACCAAATCAGAGACATAAGAGAAGATTTCTCAAAAAAGCTGACTACATTTTAGTTTCAAACTCTATTCCAAGTAACTAAATACACAAGAAGAGAGGGAATGGTGTGTCATGTAGAAGGAGCTGTATGTACAAATGCCTTCAGTTAAGACAGAGCATGACAAGAATTGAAAGTCTAGTGCGATTAAAAAGGAGAGAGCAATAAGTAAATGATTTTTGGAACTTAATATAGGTATTTTAAGAATGTCGTTCTTTGCCCTAAATGTTTAGTGTAATCTTTTTTGAATGTTTTAAACAGATAAGTGCTTTAAATGGGTCCATCTTGTTGAGTGTAGAGAAATATCTGAAGGGCACCAAGATAGAATTGTCAACAAATGTTTTAAAGGGCCAGATAGTAAATATTTTGAGTTTTGAAGGCAAAATCAAGGATATTATTTACATAGTACTTATGTAACAATATAGAACACAAGCACCTATAAACTTTTATTGACAAAATTTTTAAAATATAATAATCATAACAATTGATAATACTTTGTAATAGATATCTCCTAATGAAAAGAATAGATGTTCTCTTTTGGGGGATAGGGTTTCCTTTTATTAGGTGGAAGGGTTAAATAACTCAATATCAGTGAGAGGTTTTCCTCACTTGGCTAACAAATGAGCCACTCAGAATATTATTTTGGTTGTAGTGTGATTTTGATTTATTTTTGTGAATAAAATCCATCATCATGAGTTATTTAGTTTTACATCTTTTTAATTTTTTTCTGACAATTGATTTCCTGCTAAATGGGAATATTATGATCAGTGGTTAGTCTTACAATTCTCATATACACCATATTCTTCTATCACAGCTATAGTGCCTTTGCATAATAAACAAATGCTTTGCCACATAATTTAATAACCAAGTAATCCATACTCCATGCTTTCAATGTGCAGCATTCAGCGTTCACATTTCTCTTTCTTGTTTAGCCATGATGATGGGTAGGCATAGTAATAAAAAAATAACAGATACTTAGAATGCTATTATGACTGGCTTACAGCAATTTATAGTATGTGAAATAATGAAAGCACCTTATGTGGTCTCTATCTCCATTACTAAACTCTGCCAGCATAGCAAGAATGCAACAATAGACGATATGTAAACAAGTGGTTGTGTATGTGTTCTGTTAACACTTTATAAACACTGAAATTTGAATTTCATATAATTTTCACATTGTTACTGCTGGGGCGATGTGGAATCCGGTGTTGTGTGTGTCCTTTGGTTCTTCCCTGTAGACACAGCAAAGAATTACAGGTCAGTGAGATTTAGAAAAAAGTAATATTTATTGAAAGTGCATTTTAGAAGGAGATGGGCCACCCTAAGAAAGGCTGCAGCCCTGTGAAAATGGAGATGAAAAGATAAGATAGAGTACGCGCCCAGGGAGGAGCAGGTTTTTAGCAAGGAGAGCTGCGACAAAGCAGAAGTGGGAAGGTCTGTTTATATTTGAGCCACAATGAGAGGTTCTAGATGATCCCCATGTGAGGTCACCTTGATTGACAGTTGGCTGCTATATGACTCTTTGCCTAGTACACACATGCTTATCCAGAATTCAGTCTGTTATAATTAAATTCATGAACTTCCACTCGTAAACATAGTATTATAATAAAGCTTAAATTGTGGGCAAATTAAGGTAGTACTTTCTGCTCAAGCATCTGTAGCTGGATTAGGCCCGTTAGACTGTGATCCTCCCGCCCTTTGTCTCTGGGGATGCAAAAGGATTCTCTAACTGCTAGTAGGGGTTTTTGGAGTGGTTTCTAGGCTGCACCCCTATTCCTTTGCTTCCCCTGTTACTCATGTCTGACTAGTTACCTAACAAATTACAAGATGTTATTCTTTAAAATTTTGGAGGGGGCGGGGAAACCAAAATGGTGTAGATGATAGAGGCTCTGTTCATCCCTTTGGTGACCAAATCAAAGTTGTGATAGAAACAAGGAGCAGCAGCAAGGAAGAATTGCTTGGGATCTTGATAAACAAGCCATACAACTAAGGAGAAATCCAAGAAAGCACCCTGAAATGACAGAAGGTAGGACGGGGAGAGGATGCGAACTACACAGTCTCCAGCAGCTAAGTGAGATGGAGGCTAGGGCAGCGGCAGTAGCAGAAACCTCTTAAAGGGGCCATGTCCGCTAGCGGATTTTTGAAGTGATGGACCTGCTCTCTCTGAGCACCAGTGCAAATTCAGCTGCGAACACAGGGCACTAGGGACTTACAGATATCAGAGTGAGGGCCTAGGAGAGAAACGCTCTATACAGAAGTGCCTTCAGTATTCATCGTTCCCTGTTGAGCCCTCCCCACTCCAGTGCACGAACACAGTGGCACCATTGCCCAGATCATCAGACTAGATAACAGTGGTCACTCCACTCAGAAGATTCCCTGAAACTCCACCTCCCCCAACATGCAACCCCACTCAAGCCACATCCAGATTTATCTTCAGCGAGTCAGGTGCTCCTTTCTGAGCAGCACCTAAATTCACACTGGAGGCAACTGGCCTCAGTTTCTGGCGTGGCCTTTTGAGGCAACTATAAGCATGGCATCTGTTAATTGCTTGCTGAATCTTAACAGGTGGCCCTGGAGGGGCAGTGGCTTGAGCTGAATTTGGCCTGCAGCTGAACCTCTCAGGACTGTGCCACTGGATATCTACTTCACAAATCCACACTAATAAGACAGGGGACTTAGGAACTTTGTTTAGTACATAGAAACAGACAAGGAAAGGCAACCAAAATGGAAAGACAAAGAAGCAGAAACCATATGAGAGAACAGAACAGAGATCAGATAGAATGGAGTCAAGTAATCTAACAGATGCAGAGTTCAAAACACTGGTTATAAAGATGCTCAATGAACTTTTGGTTAAATTCAGTGAGAACTTTAACAAAGAGATAAAAAACATAAAATGGAAATGGAAATTATAAAAGGGAACCAGTCTGAAATGAAGATATATTATCTGAGATGAGAAGTATATTAAATGGAATAAACAAAGGAATAAACAGAATGAATAAAGAAAAGGATCAAATGCCTATCTAGAGGTGAGAAAGCCAAGGACATCAATCAGAATGGCAAGAGATAAGATGCAAGACTATAAAAATAATTTAAGGAGCATATGGGACATATTAAGGTCCAAATATTTGTCTGATCAGTATACTGAAGAAAATCAAGATGTTGAACAGCTTTGAAAAAATAATGATGGAAAACTTCCCTAACCTGGTGAAGGAAATGGACATAAAACCCCAGGAAGCTCAGAGAATTAAAAATCAGGGATCCAAAGGGCACACCAAGACACATCAAATTAAAATGCCAAGATTAAATACAAAGAAAGAATATTAAAAAGCAGCAAGAGAAAAACGATAGTTACTTATAAGGGAAAACCCATAAGACTGGCAGCTGATTTCTCAAAAGAAACTATGCAGGACAGAAGGCTTGGCAAAAAATATTCAACAGGATGAAGACCAGGATCTACAACCAAGAATAATTTATCCAGCAAAGTTATCATTTAGAGTTGAAGGACAGATAAAAAGTTTCTGGACAAAAATAAGCTGAAGGAATTTACCACTACCAAGCCATATTATAGGAAATGTTGAAGGGGCTTCTTTAAGAAAAAAACCTGTATCAAAAATAGGAATAAAGAATGGTAACAATTACATTCCTATCAATAAGTAACTCAAATGAAAAAGAATTAAGTGCTCCAACTAAAAGAGTGAATGAATGCAAAGGAAAACAAGAGCCCTACGTATTGTCTGTAAGAGACTCACTTCAGATTAAAAGAAACAGACTAAATGGAGGGGATGGAAAAACATATTGTTTGATGGACCTAGAAGGTATTTAAGTCAGACAGAGAAAGATTAACACTATGTGATTTCACTTATAAGCAGTATCTAAGGAATAAAAAGAACAAACTAATCAAACACAGATTCACAAATATAGTGGAAAATTTGGTGATGGACAGAGGGGAGGGGAGTTTGGGGCTGGAAGAATGGAGTGAAGGGTTAAAGAAGTACAATTAGTAGCTGATAGATGAATATGGGGATGGGAACACGTCATAGAGAATGCAGTTAGAATGAATACATTAGCTAGTTGGAGGGTTGGGGAGGGAAGAAGCAATTGTGGGGGACCATTTTACAAACTATATAGATGTCTAAGCAATGTACTATATACTTGAAACTAATTTAAGAAAATTAAAAAAAAATTTTAATCATTTAAAAATTTTAACCATTCTTAGCTTACGAATCATGCAAATCAGGCAGCAGTCTAGATTTGGCTCATGGATGGTAGTTTGAAGATCCACGGAGTAGAAGGAAGACTAATTATCAAGTCACTTCATTAATCCAGTCAAGGAATGGTATAGTTTGGACTAGGTAAGAAATGGAAATAAAGATAAAGGAATATCTTGAGATATTTAAAAAGTAAATGAATCTGGTATTAAATAAATAAAAGGAAAAGCAGAGGACTCTGATATTTTTGATTTACATAACTGGTTTGGAGATGCTCATTTAACATAGAAAAATCTAGAACTAGACCAAATTTAGAGAGAAAAATTGAGTTCACTTTTGAACATCTTGTGTTTGGTATCTCTTGTTATATCAAAGGAGAGATTTAAGTAAGCAGTTGAGCTCAGAGGTCTCGCCTTGGGCTATAAATGTTTTGTAATTGAAACCATGGATTTGGAAGAGAGATTACTCAGCTAGAGAGTAGAGAATTAGAAGAAAGGAGGCATAGGGCCAAATTTTGAGGAACTCCTACACTCAGATGACGTGGGGAAGAAGCTCAGTCTGCCAAAAAGAATAAGGAGCAGCTACAGTGGTTGTGGAAAAAAGAAAGAGTTATGCCCTGAATGGCAAAGAAAGATAATTGAAAAAGAGTGCCAGCGTTAGTAGACTTGAATTTCTTAATCCAGCAATATGAAATGTTAAAATGTCTCTTGCATTTAGTTAGTGATTTGGGGATAATGATAACTAATGAGCCTACTGAGAAAAATTTTATTGGTATTATAGGCACAGAAGCCAAAATGGAGCAAACGGATGAGTGAACTGTGAAAATAAAAAAGACATTTTTTAGAAATTTGTATGTAAAACTGGAGAGAAAATGGTGGCAAGATTATATTGGATTTAAAGAATTTTGTCTATTGTATTTGTTTTTAAAGGGAGATGCTTAGGTAATTTTATTTAAAAATGGGAGAATCCATTTGATTGAGTAGTTGAAGATGTGTGAAAAAAAGGAGGAGAGAGATGGCACCAAGGTTCAGGTGGTATCATTCAATGAATCACTCAATTTATTTTAATCTCATATATATCTTATAAATTATATATTATATTTACACTTTCAATTTATTTTTATATTCAACACATTCAAAGCTTTAAGTTTTTTCTTTCAAATGGTAATTGCAACTCTAATCTCTAAAAAAATACTAGTGAATTGACGGTCCCAGTTTAAGTGTATACCTGAAAGAAATTTTCTTTATCATTGCAATTAAATATATATTTTAAAAGCATGTATTATTTTCTTGATCTGAAAAGTCATTGTAATGCCCTGGTTTGCTCCACGAGCCAAGAAGGAAACTGACACCGATGCAAGCGCAAGAGGGAGTTTACTGACAAACTCGAGTTTGGACTCCACTCGTTCACTGAAGCAGCAGTGGTTGAGAGGAGCCCAGACCGAGGGGCTGGGACCTAATTTAAAGGGTAAAACCGCAAGCCTTGGGGAGATGCCTTGGTTACCTGATTGGGGGGTTAGGTTGACCTTTAAAGGGATTGGGTGGTAGGTTGTTGGGTCTTCGTGCAAAAAGGGGTCGTGTGCAGTTGGACTGCGTATAGAGGGGCCGTGCGAAAAGGGCCAAGTGCAGAAGGTGCCGGGTGCAGTAATCAGAATATGTGCAGGAGGAAATAAGGGTGGGGGTGCCTTAAGGGCCCACCGATTAGCTGGCTTGGCTGGTTTGGCCAGGTGGTAAGGCATTGTTCTTGACCACTGGCCTTTGGGGAACTTTTCATACAATTCATCTTGGGATCACTGAGAAAAATGGAATCATTCAGTCTTTCATCATCAATGTAAATTACAATTTAAAAATACAAAAGAAATTTTAAAAGGATTATTTTGAAGTTTGAACCATATAAACCAAAACTAATTATTCATATAATTAAACTGCCATATTCAAATCTTTTAAATTGATTTTAAAAATAAGTAGAATTTTTCTATACGCATCTCTATTATACTGTGATAAAATATCATTCATTTTTTAAAAGCTATAGAAGGGTTATCGATTATATTCAGAAATGTCATCTTTACTCTCTTATGCTGATGAAAAGAAAGCATTATTCTTTTTAATTCTCACTTTAAAAGGCAATGCTCTCTGTTAGCCATGTAGTTATTTTTCAAAGCAAATACATTCATACACATATACACATGTGCAATGCTATTGACTATGAATGTGAATAACTAACCAGAATTTTTTTTTTTTGGTCTTTCTCTCTTAATCAAGGGGTAATACTCCAAGTCATCTCTCCAAAGCTCTTCTAGACCTCAGCCCCCTTCTATGTCATACTGAGAGCCCTTGAGTCCCTATTTTCCATTCCCAGTGTTGGCTTTGTCTAGGATATGAGGTGGTAGGAGTATGCACTCAGAGATGACTGAGTAGGATGATGGCTAAAGGGACTGCAGATTATTAAGAAAGTGTTGGTTAAATTTGAAGAGCCATCATAAAAATTTTATCTGATCTGAGAACTTAATGGATTTTCAGGAACCTTGCCAAATTTGGTTTTCCCAGGCAACTTTTTAGAGGTACTGGAAGTTTTAGAGCAAATCCTATAGATTTTCAATGATCTTTTTCTGCCAAGAGAAAAGCAAGAGTCAACTGTGTCAATGCCAAAGAGAAGTCAAATAAGATGAACACTGAGTATCGATTGAGTCTGGTGGCACAGAGGAGGCCTTCATTGACTTTTTGGGAGAAGTTTTGGTGTTTTGGGGGGTGGGGCAGAACCTCTAGTACAGTGGACTAAAGACTTGGAGATAAAAAAAATATACCAAACTCTGGCCCTAGGAGAGAGACAGGACCATAGTTATAGTGTGCTTGGGGTCGGGGTGTTCTTTCTTCTTTCTTCTTCTTCTCCTTCCTCTCTTCCTTCTCACTTCCTTCTCCTTCTGCTTCCTCTTCTTTATGTTCTTTTTTTTATTAGAAGTCCTAATGGAGAGTAGACAGTAGTGAGGGAGTATTTGAAAATGAAAGACAGAGTTAGAATGAAATTTCTCCCATTTCACTTTAAAATGAGGGAAAATGCGCAGCTATAAATAGGATTGTAGCTCTTATGGGAAAAGGTGAGCTGTTGCTAGTCCTATGATTTCTATTTATTCTGTTCAGAAAGAAGAAAAATCCTTTATGGGAAATGAGACAGAGGGTTAGAGTAAGAGGTCTGGGGCAAAAAGGCAAGATATGAAATAATTGTTGTAGAAAGTTAAAAAATAAATAGAACAGAGACTTGCTTACGAGAACTAAGGGACTAACATATATTCTTCTATTAATTTCTTTGCATTGGATAGTTCAGGCTTCTGCTTATGAAGTGTTGCAAAATTTGACATTTTTCTTAATTTTGAAAATGAAACATTTTAAGCTCAATTTCAGATTATTTTAGTCAAGAACAAGTTAAAGGTGCCAGTAAATTTCTAGCACATATTTTACTTAATTTATTGTTCTGTTTAAAAATATTTGTAATCTTAAAATCACTTTCATTTTCATAATTTATTTGCCTTTAAGAAAAAAATGGGGGACTTGACGCTTGCTTTTTAATATTGAATCTCCCTTTAATACTAAGCATGATAGAAGTTTTGGGGTATTTACACTGACTTACACTTTCTGGCAGTAATCTTGCATCAATTCTAGGCCTTCAGTTTGCTTTCTCTTTCTCTTCTCTACAGCTTTTCTGTGTTACCCTTTGCATAACACCAAGTCTCATGGTGAGGTAGGAACTTGAGACATTATTTGCCAGGATTTGTTAAATTTGTTTCTTTTTAAAAAAATCACTTTATTATGAAATTTGGTCACATTCTATCTTCAAGTTATGCTGATGGCAATCTTTTGTGTAATTCTATTTCATTTTTCTGTATTATTTTAAGAGATATTTTCAGATAGCTACCATTATCTTTATAATCTTGTATTGTCACCTACCTTCAAGTCTTCTTCACTTATTTTAAATGTAATTACCTTAGAAAAACAAAGATAAATTAAATTAGTTGGGCAACTTGTTAAAATTCAAATTTATTATGTATAAATTTGGTCCACAAATATATGTGTGTTAGAAACAGAAAATTTTAAAATGTCGTATTACCCAACTTGAGTTAAACTCTCAAACTTATACTTTATAAACTGTAATAAAACACACACATACATGCATGCACACACAGGGAAAGGGAGAGAGAAGGAGAGAGAGAGAGACAAAACACAAGAAAACAAATAAAACAACCTGTGTTTTTCCTATGGCTACTCTACCCATATTGTATTGTAGTTTTGTCTTTTTAACCCATAGTCAAGGTTATGGAGAGAAGTTAGAAGATGTGTGAGCTGGAGGAAATTAGCTGTCCACAAATGTATTTCTGTAAGAAAGAGTTCCTTCATGCATGGTCCATCGGGAGTATAGAATCTTTTGTGAGATTACCCCCACTGGCTTCCCATGGGATTGTCTGTCAACATATATATCATGATCTTTTTCTTTAAGCTATAGTTGCCACAGACAGAGCCAGGAAGTTAAGGCACTCTGTAGGGACAAGAAAGATGATAGGAAGTCAAATGGAAAAATATAAAAATAAGAAAAAATATATAGTTATCTTAAACTAGTATCTCGTTTTATTTTTTTATTAAAAATCAATTCTATAATATAATCTAAAATTAGTATTAGATAATGAATGTATTGCATACTTTAATTTTTGAAGTAACATGTTGATTTTTTCTTCACACCTACCTTAGAAACTGATGAGGACTATCCATTATTTCAGTCCATTCATAGGGTGACAGCCACAGACGAGGACTCTTCAAAAGGTGGTAGATTGATGACAGATGGTGACAGATTGATTGTAAATGGTGACCATTGTGTGAGATGTATATATCACTTCAGCATATAGAGCTATGCTTCTGAGATATTTTTCAAGAATAGTTAACATGTTTGATTTGATAGAGACATCATAATTAAGGTGGCATCTGCTATAATGCAATAGTCATGTTAATGTGAGAAATAGATGAAGATACTTTAGATAAAGATATTTTCTTGATTTGTACAAAAAAAAAGTTATAGGACTTCTAATGGACATAGGAAGCTGGTAGAAAGACGTCAATGCTGAACTGAAACTGGGGCTTTGCCTTTGGGATGCTATTCAGAATTGTTTCACTTTTTTAGCTATTTCAGTGACACATGTGAATGTGATTATATATATATTTTTTGATGTTTCAGTATCCTAATTACTAACGATAAGAGGCTTTGTTTTTCTCATAATTGATTCATGATTGTAAAGTCTCTCAGAGATTTGGCAAAATAGAAAGAACCTATAAAACTCTATCTAGAGAATTTAGTGGAGCATTGGACTACAAAAGTCAGCATGCTTGCTCTGCAGCTGTTCTTTTTAAACATGCATTGAGTTTACTACTTCTAATTTAGTAACTTACAGTATGAAGTAATGGAACACAGAAAGGGGGTGAAGTAATTGGGCTGTCAGATGACTTGGGTCAAGTAATGGCTTTACCACTAACTAGTTATGTGATCCTGTGGAAGTCACGTAATCTCCCTTGCCCTTGATTTCCAGTTAACCTTCAGTGATATATGGGCTGTTGTTAGTCCAAGTACTCAACAAAATATTTTGTTGTAGACCAGCCAATATAAAATTAATATAAAATTTTTAAGAAATATTATTGTACTTCAATAGATGAAAAAAAAAAACCCTATGGTCCAGTTGAAATAGTTATTACCAGTTCTGTCAATTGTGGGAAGAAGATAGGGATCCAGGAGGTGATTATTTTAAATTTTAGTGCTTTGGAAAATACTACAGGCTACATCTTTATCAGATTTAAAAAATACACAGATACAATTGAACTTTTCTTTAATCAAATTTTACCTCTTTTCAAACTAAATTTTTTTCACATTCTTTTGTGAATATATAATGACTCACCTCTTTTCAGAGATGGTGGCAAATAAATTTTTTTAAAAGATAAAAACTGCATATTTAACTGTATTAATATTTGAAATTGTTTTATATCATGATAATTTTTGTTTTGTTCCTAAAATTTAAACTTAGTGACAGTGAGTTTTTTGGTATATTTTTTCAGAGTTTTATTAATGTGCAGAATCAGTATTAAGTATTGTTTTAAAATCCCTTAGAAATGTATTTATGTTGTGCAGCTTTATAAAAATGTAGCAAATCTTTTAGCTTTGCAACTCTTATATTTAGCTAAGCAGCTCTTATATTTCCTGTATTCTTCATCAGTATATGCCAGTGGTTTTAATACAAGCTAGATCATAAAGACTGAAAATACTGTAAAAATAGAGAACTTTCTACATGTTTATTATTGTACTTTAATAATCTTCTAAATACCTTTCCTTTTATTTTGGTATGAGTAATATATATTTATTTTTTTCAGTACTCCATTGAGACACAGTTATCTGGACCAAAGAAAGGAGCAAATTCTTTTGGAGTGGTTTCTATAAATGGCATTATTAGCTTAAGAGGCAAAGATCCCTTGGACTTTAATGCTGGATATCATGTAATTAATATACCTATTTATTATTCTACATAAATGAAGATTTTTTCATAACTTTGAACTCTGCCTGAAAAATTAAACATATTATTATTTTTTTAAAAGAGATTTTTGTGTGATTAATTTATGAGAATTTGTGCAGTTAGTTAAAAGTCTAGATCCAGTCTTTGTGGTTATCCAAAGCACAGAGCTCATGTCTTAACTTTTTACATCTACTTAAGGAAGTTTAAGGAGATAAAAAGATTTTAAATAGCTTTCTAATTAGGGTAAACTAAATTAGTAAATCATTAAAATTTAAATATTTCTGAACATCAAAGAAATGAAAGAAACTTTAAAAAATGTTCATATTGAAACTCTTTGAGCATTCATATCCTGCCCCACTTAGAATGGCAAAAAAACATAGGTAAGGTAAGATCAGGTATAAACCTTACAGATGAATTGGAAACTAATACGGTAGAAAAGAAGAACAATTCCTGACATTTCTATGAGAAAAGTAATTTAAGGAAGGCATTGTTTGGAAGATATTTTCTGAGTGGAAAATAACTGACTGGAAAGAAAATAGCTAGAGGGCTATTGACATAATCCGTCCAAATAAAAGTGAGGTGTGAAATTTGAGAAATAAAGGGATAGATGATGATGATGATGATGATGATGATGATGATTGGTAAAACATTCCCATTTTCAGAAATCATCCACATGCATTATTTCAATAAGGTGATTGAGAAAATAATAATCATGAGGAAAATACAAGAATTTATAGAAAAATAGAGAACTTGCTGATGAACAGATATTTAGGAGAAAGAAGCATTAATAATTGAAGATGATCTCAACTTTCTAGGCTAAAAGAACATAAATGGTGGGAGAAATCAATGATTTCTATTTCAATTTCAATTTGGATATGTTGAATATTACAAAATGTTGGATAAGGATGTGATACATATCTTTTAAGCAATTTGAGTGATAGACTACAAATGGAGTTAAAATTAGGTGGAAAAAATTGAGTTCATGCCTAGAAGATACATATTAAGTAGTTCAGCTTCATACTTCTGACCATTCCCTGCCTCACTTCCCTTGCTTGACTTGACTCACCCTTGCAGTAAGTCCTTTAAGACCTATTTCATTTTTCCACTGTCTAGCTAAACAATTCATTTTATAATGTATAATATGTTAGTATCCATCCAAGAGATTTAAGTACAATCACTGTCAACCCTTTACTTAGCATGGGCTCTTGTGCATTATGAAGATTTATCTAATGTTTGTTTGAAAAAAGTTTTAGTGCATATCTTACTGCCTCAGCAATTTTTATTTTCTTTTCAAAAGGACACTTGCTGATATGCATGAACAAATGATATCTAAAGGGTAAGATATGTGATAGGATTATGAAGAAAATATTTCAGATTTGATGACATTCTCAACTCTTCAGAAATCTTGATCCCGAAGAGTAACACATGGTCCTATTTCTAGGGGTTAGCATTTAACAGTCTGCTTTGTGAATAGTTTCACTGCACCATACTTTGAGTTCGTCATTGAATCTAGATTTCATTCATTATCTTTTTTGTTCAATTGAATCTATATTTAGGCATATAGCCAAGATACACAGACCTTTGAATAACATTTAATGGTATGTAAAATGAAGCTGTTTTGAAATATATGGCTAATCTAGTTAACTAAGAAAGCACTTATATTTATTTTAACTGCCTAGAAGAAAAATAAAAAGCTATATCTGATTAGAGAAAAAAATATAAAAACCTAATAGGAGTTATATTATAAAGGTATATATTACTAAATAGCATACTGTAAAGTTTTTAAACACTCTTTTCCAGGTTTTCTAGCTTTCACTGAGAGCAAGAGATACAACAGGTCTATTTTGTCAAGGGATGCTAATTATCACAATTAAAAACCTAAATGATGATAAGCCTCAATTTGAGTAAGCATATTTATTTTAAAATGTAGCCATAAAAAATGATAAACGATGGAATATTACTCATCCAGAAAAATGAAATCCTACCATTTGTAATAACATGGATGGTCCTAGAAGTTATTATACTGAGTTAAATAAGTCAGAGAAAGATAAGTGCCCTATAATTTCACTTATATGTAGGATCTAAGAGACAAAAAGATCAAACTAACCCAAAACAACACAAGTATAGAAGACAATCTGGTGACAGCCATAAGGTAGGGGGATGGGAGGGCTGAGAGAAAGTGGTGAAGGGTTAAAGAAGTATAAATTAGTATTTGATAGTCACGGGGATGGGGAGCATGACATAGGGAATGCAGTTATCAGTAATGTAATGGCTAGGTGTAGAGCCAGAGGAGAGAAATAGTAATCAGGAGGATCATCATAAACTATATAAATGTCTAACCAATGTACTGTATACTTGAAACTAATAATAAAATTAAAAATAAAAAGAAATAAAAATGATGTAGCTACTTAGAAAATATTTAATGGTGTCATATTAAAAATACATGAGTATATATTGATGATTGATACATATGCTGAAAGTAAAAAACGTATATTAGAAAATACTGTAAAACAAATGTAGAAGTAATCAACATTGTAATATGGTAAATGGATTTTGTGGAGTATTTTATTTGAGTATTTTTTATTTCTTTTCCATAGTTTTATGAAGTTATTTTATCATTCCTTAATAAATACACTAATTTTAAATAATGAAAAAAGTAGACCTTAAAATGTAGTTTAAAGTATTTGAACTATTTCAATTCCATATTCTGCGGTATGATTGTAGCATTCAAAAACATTTGCAGATTATGAATGTCTGGTATGTATTCTTCTATACTTCAAAGTGTAGCAATCAAATATATTACTACAACCTAAGAATAATCCAATAATTCTTAAGTGGTGAAGACAAAAATAAAAATAGCATTCAAGTTACTTTCCTTCTATCACTAAGTTATATCTCTACAGATGAGAAAGGAAAATAATTGTTTGAGTCCTGAAATTCACTTTAACTTTTATTATCTGAAACATGGAAGCAAATATGGAGCTTAGTTTCTTTTTTATTTCTAGGTATATTTACCCTAACTGTCCATCTATGTTTGCAGTAGAGATGGCATCAACTTCTAAGAATATTTTCTGTTAACTTCATGCCTTCAATTGGAATGAGTTCATTGCTTTTACTAAATAGACTAATATTAGATATTATAAGCAATACCAAAATTGCTAAAATATTGCCCCAAAATGTTGCTTTCATCTTTTAAGAGATATAGTATGTTAAATTACAATAAAATAGAAAAGGAAATGATTGAAAGTGGTTCAAAATTAAAATATTGTGGGTTACATTATGTTATGGAATATGTAAAGGAGAAACCACACTGGACTGTGGTGGTCAAGAGGTTGCTCAGAGAAACAGCATCATCTACTCATCTCTCTTTCCTTTTGACTTAATTTTCCTTTGAGGACTTCCTTGAATTTCTCTTCCAGATTTAGTCTTTCCTTCTCTTTAAATCTGTAGCAAAGTTACGGTATCTATCACATAACATTATAGTTATTTATATCTGTGTTCTCCACTGGCACTGAGATCCTAAAGAGCAGGAACAGGCTTAGTCTTATGTGTATAAACTGGAATGATGCACTGTAGGTTATCGATAAATGTCTGATGCTTGAATGGCAGATTGAAAAAGAAATGTTTTGGAAATTAATCAGGTACTTTAAATATGATTTAAAGACATGAGTGATAAATTTACAAGAAATGTTCTGATAGCTTGCTTTGATAAGTTATCACTTTGGACAGCATTTCATCACACTAGACAACAAGAAGAGAATATTCAATCGCCAACTATTTCATTCATTTGATACTTGGAATAATAAAGGTACACGATTTCAATTCATTTTCAGTTTTCATCTCTTAGATGCCATGGTAGCCTTGATGTCTGGCATGATGTCAGAGACTAGATGATTAAAAATTATTGTTTATGCAAAAAATTAAGTAACTTGATGCCAAAAATGAATTTTCTCATCATATGACTATTTTTAGAATATTTAAATTTCTGACAAGATGAAGGTGGTATCACAAATCCAAATGATTCATCGAATTTGTGATTCATAACTCAGCTGATATTAACACACTAATTTGCATTTTCAACATTTTTCTTCATCATATTTTTTTCTTTAGGTCATTTCCTTTGGATTCTGTTAATGTGACTAAAAAAAAAAAACCTGTTGCAGAAATTATAGCAGAGGAAAAGCAACAGATCTAGATGAAGCTAGCAGCATCACTTATTTCTTTAAAACTCAGCAGGAAATGTTTGGTTTGGACCCTTGTAAGTTTTAAATACAAACTTCTAGCCTACTTTTGATTAACATTCACTATCTAATCTCTGCATTTTCCTTAGAACTTGGGCTAGTAAAACTATTCTTTCAAAATTAAATTAAATATGGAGAGGGAAACATACCAAAAAGATATGGCATTTACAGTTGCTATTTTACTATTTGTTAAAATGATATTGTTGTGAAATAATGAGTGTCATAGTACTTTATATGTATAACACACCATTGGCTTTCAGAGATAATCAGTACAAATGCTTCTGTGAAGTCCTTGTAGACTATAGGACAATTAAGTCATATCTATCTTAATTTTATTTGTGGACTCTTGGACTTTTCCTCAATAATTAGGCTTTGATATTTGATTATAGATAGATTTATGCCTATATGGACAGCATTACTACTCTAAGATACTGCTTTCCTATGTCTTGTAGAATACCTGTTTCAGTTAGTCAGCATTCAACCAAGCCAGGAGAAAACACTAAAAATAGAACTATGAAAACTGATTAGGCAGTCTGTAAGACTGTTGTTGTCTCTGTACCTGATCCTGGAGCTTGAACTCCATAATGTAGGAAGTCAGGAAGAAAGAGAGATACAAAGTGGGGAAGATTAAGGGTAGAGCAGAACACACGAGCAGGTGCTGGACTCCATGAGGATAGCCTAAAACCCATGTCAGTTCTTGTTGCCTCTGACCTTGATGGTGTGAGTATCCTGCAGAAGTTGGGGGTCTTTCATCACAGGCTAAGCACACACATCTGTCCTAGGAGTCAGAGAATTTGAAGAGGATCTTGAGGTGAGTAGAGCAGGTGCAGACCCAACTGCTACTTGATGTCAACAGTGAAACAGTGGACCAGCAAAAACATATGCAAATAATGAAATAGCTGCTGCTATCTTTCCACCTTCCCAGTTGACCAAGAATCTCCCTTGGTGGTATCAGGAATAAATAGTCATATCCACCTTCACAAAATTTCCTAAGTTTGACCTCTGAGCTCATTTTTCATCTTTGTATATAATAAAATTGAGTTAAATCCCATGGCAGAGGCAATACATGATTAGTATTTTAATATAATTTGGCTTGTTTTTTTTTTTTTCAGGCTCAAAAATACTAAGAACTTTAATATTGTAATTAAAATTAAATATATTGGTTTTTGTCTAGTATTTTTAAAGTACAGATACTACTACCTATGCTTAGTAGATCCATAAATGGCAATTAAGAGACTTTAAGGAAATTATAATGAAACCATTTAAAATATTTAATTACATTTTAAAGGTAATTATTAAACAAGTGGGCATTTTAAACAAATTTTTAGTGAATATAGAATTGCTAAACATAACTTTTTTAATTCATTAAAAATATATATTTTTTAAGTGAATTAAAGCACCATCAAAATTAACATATGCTTATATTTTGATTTGGTAATTTTTCTTCATTTTACTTCTTTTTATTAGTCACAGGCATACTCACTCTTCTTAAGCCTCTGTATATTGACAACCCTAATAACTCTAATACCTACTCTTTGGTGAGGCCAGAGATGATGGAAATAATACCAGTACCTATATGTTGACAGTTTTTGTGGAGAATGTAGATGATCCTATTATCTGTGACTCAAGTTTTTCAACATCAGCGCGTCACTTTTATTACAAGTCAATTTTATTGATAATATTCATGAAACAATGATAGGGTAAGAAAATTTTAAAACAAAACTTGGAATTATACTTCAAGTGTTTTTTTTTCTTTTTTAGTTTTATTTTAGAAAGTATATAAAAGAAGTGAATAAAGTGACAAATAACCTCAAAAAATTAATTAGAGTTAGTGTAATTTAATATAATATTTAAATAATTATTTCATTGTGAAGCAGATTGGGTATGGGAGACTTACAAAATTATTTTAAGTTTATATGTAACATGAATTAACAGGTAACCCACAAGTTGTCAAATGCATAAAAATCTAAACAATAAAACATAAGTTTTACCTACTAAATTGACCAATTTAAAAATAATAGGGGGAAATAGCAGTATTGGCTAAAGTATAAATAAATTAAAACTTTCATAAAGTGGGATTTTGAATAACTACCCAAAGTACTGTTTTTGTAAACATTTATTAAGAGTATTAAAGTGATTATAATCTTTATTCCAGTATTTGTTTCTTAGAGTTCATACTTATAAAGTTATTTGATATATAGTACAGATTTATATGTAAAATTTGTAGTAGCATGTTTGAAATATCCAAAATGTCTAACAAAAGAAAACTACTTAAAAGGTGGTATGTCCATTTGATGAAATGCTGTCTAGCCATTAAAAATCATCTAATAAGAAATAATAAGCTTGAAATAATACACTATAAAAATTTCCTTAATTTTGTTGTAAAAAATGACATGATATTAATAGATAACTATAAAAACATACTATTATACATAAATATATGTAAAACCTTTGTTATCTCTTTTTGTGTAATTACAAGAAATTATTCTTTATTTTCCAATATGGTAATAAATAGTCTCTACTGTTAATTTTTTAATGTTTCTCAAATTAAAACTTTAGTTTTAGTTATAAAATTTCAACTTTTTGAATAAGAATCATTACTACTCTTAAGAGTATTCAGTTATTTCATAGGATAATTCCCAAATGTATATTTTTTATAATAGGATTTCAATTATATAAATTGCTAAAGAACAGATAATTAAAGTAATATATGGAGGTAACCTTCAGCACAAGTAAAATAGATGCTCTTGAAAACTGGGGAATAAATTATAATTTTTTTGATTGTATTTCATTTTTTAAATTGCTCCATAAGAGAAAACATTTTTAATATATTAATTGAAATCAGCATACTCATGTGTATAAAATAATGAAATACATTCTTTTCATTAGTGCCATATGATTCACAACTTCATATCTATTCCTTGACTTCACCTTTATGTCTTTGTGTTTTCATGAACACCTCCAGAAAATAAAAACTTTTAAACATTTGTATTACCCGAGACTTTGCACATAATAGAATCTCATATTAGTTGGCTTGATTTGAATTTGGTTGGGTCAATCGAAGCTCATCAATTTTATCTGTTTCTGCTAGGTAAGTCTTTCTAATCTTTGCCTCCATTTATTTCCAACCTAACTTGCTTTTTTATCATCATATTGAAACCCTCTCTACTCTTTCTTCCTTCTCTGTTTTAACTCTTTTTCTTTCTCTCACTCTGTTAGGAGAAACTATCCAGGTAAGTGGGAGACAATGAGAGGAAAATGAAGTTGAGGGTAAGTGTGCAAGGCAAACATCATTAAAATAGTCCCTACTTCATCCCTCGGATTCTTGTCCATAATTGCTCTCTATCCATTTCTCATCACCAACAATCTCTCTTCTTCATTTTTAAGAATCATCAGTCTTTTAGAAACTCATAAGTTCCAAAACACAAACACACACACACCACACAAACACACATAGAAATCTTACTTTGAACCAAAACATGTCTTCTGGTATGTGTAGTGAAAAAATCTATCTGAAATAAAAATTTGTATTAAAAGGACCTGTTCACAGAGGTTTAACTTAAGAAAGAAAAGTCTCCTAGGTAGGCCTTGGCAATGAACTTACTTATATGTTTGGTGTTCATGAAAACATTGTCTTTTGGATCACTTTGAGACAATTCGACATTCTTTGTAATTTTCTTTTGGTCTTCCCTAAATTATTGAAAGTTTTAAAAAGATACACATAGATTCCAAGGAGGTCTTTCTGACCTGATTTCTGCAACAGAATTGGCTGAACCAACATAAGCTGCTAAGACAGCATCAAGATCAAGATGCTCTTCTCTTCTATCATGTGGTTTATGGTCGTTGAAATAGAAGGATGGTAGGAAAAAAAAAAAAAAACACATCAGTTTCTTTCAAAAATAGGGTCACTCTGTAGATTTCTGTGAAATTACCCAAAACAGGGTATTGATACAATTTTCAGGTGGCTGATGTGACACATACATATTCAATTCATTTATTGTGTTAAATTATCCAATTTCTTAATTAACTAAGCAAATCACTAAATTAGAGCCTGTTCACACATGTTCACTTTTAAACAATGGTTCAAAATAAATAAGACCTATTCACACAAAAATTGTTCCATTACATTTTTAGAGATAGACAAACTATGAGGCCTTTGAAGAATTTCTTATTCTGCATTATTATATAACGTTTTCTGGACGTGATATCCAAGATTCAAGTGCACAGAAAGCAGAAACACTCTCTCTTTTCTTTTTATCATTTGTAGAATCTTATAACAGATGAAGAAACTACTTATTTTTTAAATGTGTGTGCATTTGTGTTATCTGATTTTGAGGAGAGACAGATCACAATTGGTAGTATTGAAAGGAAGGTAAGGAGTAGTAGTTAAAGAGAGGAAAGTAATTAACTACTGAATATTTGTGAGATGTGTTATGTATAATATTTTTCTTTGTCCTCAGCACACTCTAAGATTGAAATGTACATTCTTCCCCATTGTACAGATGAGAATATTGATGGGTCAGCAATTAAAATGCTTTCTTTCTAACTTTGTAGGTCATGCTCTATATTTTTTGTGTATTATTTTCAAAAGAGATAAATTGCTTCAATTATCTAACATAAACGAATCAAAGTTGAAATCATATCTTAATGACTATTGATTTTGTGCCAGACACTGAGCAATTATATCCATTCCACTAATTAGCCCCAAATTTAAATGTAGAAATATTAAATTGATATTGTTATTTTGGCTCTCTTAAAATGGCTGTTAATGGAAATAACATTTTTGGTCTTTTTCTGAAATAAATATCATTAAGAAAACTGCTATAGGGAGAAATATAACATGACAACAAGACATGGTGGAAGAATGTTTGAATTTCAGTTATTGTTCATGGTTTATATAATTGTATAGGTGTTATAGTATCTGTTCCTGAAAATATTCCTGCATCTGCTTTTATACATATGATTCTTGCAAGAGATCCAGATCCAAGATAAGAAGTTGAAGTATGTATTTTATTATATTTATTTTTTCCAACTTTGATTTAAAAAAAAGAGTGCTCAAATTTTCAATGAACAAAAACATTTCATAAAGCTTGAATTACTCTATATCTTATGGTAGTAATTGAAATGAAGGAAAAAATTAAAGCTTTGAATATAGTAACAGACTAAAAATGATATGACTTTAAAATGAAGGAAACAGTTTTAAAATGGTTTGAAAGTACTTTGAAAAACTAGAGCTTACATTTATTTGCATTTTTCTGATTACATTTACATAGCTGAGAGAATATCCTTTCATAATTTGTCTTTTATTCAAAGTAGATCAGGAGTACTTTCTTTATTATACACATAATTTGAATATAGGCTATATTATATCTTCGTATTATTTCTGATTTCAAAAATAATTAATAAATAATAGCAAATTAATAAGTAGTAGATGACAAAATAGTTACAGATTAAGAGGGGATAAAGAAGAAATACAAGATAATTCATTACACTAAATTTCTTCAGAATTTTTATGATGTACATCTGACCTATATTATTATTATATTATAAGAAAATTTTTTTTATTAATTATGTAATATATTAGAAATCATATTAATACATTGAATATTTTGCCCTAAGTCTTGTGATTTTTAGTCTGATTCTCATTAAATCAAACTAAAGGTTTTTTTCATTTGTCCACATCTATACTAATGACTGGCTCATAAACATTATTTGGAAAATATGTTGAAATAAAAGTTTAGGGTAATAGCTTGCTGGAGAATTTATTCTGTATATAATTTTTCTGATGTCCTGATTATAAGGAAGCATTGATAAGCACTCCCAGTTTTTCTTTTCTTTTTCTTTTTCTTTCTTTTCTCTTTTCTTTTTGCTTTTTTTTTTATTCCTTTCCCTTCCCTTCTTTTGCTTTTCATTCCCTTCCCTTCCTTTCCTTCCTTTTCATTCCTTTTCTTTCTTTTCTTTTTCTTTCATTTCCCTTCAATTTCTTTCCCTTTCCTTCTTTTCTTGTTTTCTTATATGAATTTTATACTGAGAACACAAGACAACATAGGAAAATGCAATTCTGGTTTACCAGGTTCATAAACTCCATGTATGTGGTATATAAATGTCGGAAGAATAGTTGTAGGGATTGGGGATATGTATGTTAAAGGTATGTGGATATATGTATGGATTTAGGCCAGGATATGTGCATGTGTGTGGAGGATGGGTGTCTATGTAAATATCAATTATAGTTATGTGTTTACATTATATTCTTCATAACTAAAATTAATAATATCTGGTTTTTATTGTAAAAGTCTTTGGGAAAGAAAAAAAAGACTTGGGAAATAGTTTTTTTTTTTAACAAATTTAAAACTAAAATAATAAGAGGAGAAACAAAGAGGAAAAGGAGATTCTCCATAAGAACATTTAATGAATTTTAGTCTAACTTAAGCCAACTTTGGTTGTTCACTTATAGACAAATACAAATCAGTTAATACGCCTATCAAAATAGCTGCCATGTCTTTTTGGAAATGGCATTGGATATCCTGTTTCCCAGGATTTATTACTTTCTTTGAGTCAGAAACTAAATGTAAATTATAAAAAATTATGTTTTTACTAAATCCTTCTCAAAATCTTTGATATTTATCTTAAAATTGAGCCCAGTTATAAGCACAGGTGATAACAATAGAGAGAATCATGCGATACTCATAAAAAATATTTGTCTAAAGCATTTTATCATGTCATACAGAAAATCAACACAGAGATGCGATAAATGGCTTCCTCCATGTAATGCAGTTCATTTGCCTCCTTTAGATGCACTTCTTGAGTATACAAGGGAGAATGACTTTTTTACATATTAGAAAAATCTGTAAATGCAACAGTAGAAAATAAACTAATTACAAATCCAATGATAGCTATTTACCAAAAATGTTCTAATATTTAAGTATAAAAATCTTTGGAAAAAACACAACTAAAATGCGACAGAATTTTCAGATTGCTATTGAAGTTTGGAACTAAGTTTAGCTTTTGTGTTATTGGTATTGTCTTGATAAAAGTAAGCTTGTTGTAGTTAAGCCTTGCCATATAATTGTATCAAAACTTCTAGTTCAAAATCCATGCCTTTTTTTCAATAATGGATTAACCACTGTGTGTGTGTTTTAAAGTTTTCAGTATTAAATTCTTCAGTTAATGCAACTGACTTTTTTGCTTTGGATTCGTATAATGGTGTCATTTCTAAAACCACAGAACTTCTTTTGGACTATGAAACAAATTCTAAGGTGAGACTAAATATAAATTTTAACATAAAATAAAAACATCTTCAAATATACTTCAATAAAAATGCTTTTTAATAATAATTTTTTAAAAACTAAAATAAAAATGCTGAATTTATGTTTTTGCATTTTCATATTCCCATTGATCAAGCAGAAATTTAATTTAAGAAAATAAATTTAGAAGCTTATTTGATTCATTTTTACTTTTTCTATTAGACTTAATTCAAGTATTATTTCAATTTTTGTGTTTACTTCTGAAGAAGGTTTGTATAAAAGTTGGAGAGGGGGTTGTTTCCATATTTAAAAGCATAGAACTGGAGTAGTGTTCTGGGTAACTAAATAAAATTAAAGTTTTTACAGTCATAAATTATCTGTAGAATTGCCTCTGTCCTTGGTTTTATTTGACTGTAGAGATCTGGCCTAAATTTTTTTTCTGTCCCAACGTGCTGGTCAAATTTTAAATCTGTGAAATTTGGAGAACCATAATAAATCACTTTCCCTAACCAAATCATTCTGAGAAATGGGAACACTTCAATTTCAAATGTTCTCCAGTTTCTTTAAACATTCATTCCCAATGTTTCCAGTAGCAAACTTATCATGTATTTTTATTATGATTGTGATTTTGATTATGATTATGATTATTACTATTTTTAACATCATCTTGCCTAGAGCAAACCTTTAAATATTACAAGTATTTTGACCAAGAATTTTTTTACTGTATGAGTTAAAGAAAAAAAGAAAAAGCAACAATTTTTACTCCAGGAAAATTGGCGAGTGGTTTATAACAGTAGTTCCCAAACTTTTTGGCACCAGGCACAAGGGCTCCTATGAGAATCTAATGCCTGATGATCTGAGGTGAAGCTGAGGCTGTGATGCTAATGCTGGGGGGTGGGTGTAAACACAAATGAAATGTTGTTGCTTGCACACCACTCACCTCCTGCTGTGCAGCTCAGTTCCTAACAAGCCACTGACTGGTATCAGTCCGCAGCCCAAGGGTTGGGAACCCATGGTTTATAATACTACGTTTCACTTCATATTACCAACTTTGAGGTTTTCTATCCACTCTAAACAAAAAGAACATATTCTTTTTGTTTCTTTTCTCTTTCATATAACATTTAGGATTAACTTTATGAAGAAAGCTTCATTGATATTTTTTTAAGTTGCACTGAATTTATGAATTTGAAGAGAATTAGCATCTTTATCATCCATAAACCCCCAGAGGATTTGTTTATTCAGAACTTCATTAAATCTTTCAATAACATTATGTATTTTTCAACATAAAATTTTGTATTTTTACACAGTATATGTATGGCATTCTTAGACATCATAAATTTTGCTGCTAAATATTCAATTCCAAATTGTTCTTCAGAGTTATAGAGGAAACTATTAGTTTTTTTTATATCTTGATCTTGAAAACAGCAACTTTGCTAACTCTTTATATTGATTCTAATAATTTCAAGTAGGCTTTTATTTTCTATATGGTAACATTCATAAAATACCTGTGAAAATAATAGGTGTTTCTTTCACTCTAATTCTTCTGTTTATTCATATTATATGCCTTATTTTTATGATGAGAATTTCCAGAACAGTGTTCAGTTATAAGTAATAATAGGAGGCATCCTTGTCTTGTCACAAATTTAAAAGTTATGGTTTAAATGTTTCCAATGAGAATGGTATTTGTTGTAGGGTTTTGGTAGACAATCTTTATTAAGTAACAAAGGTTTCCTTCTTTCCTAATTTGTTAAGTTTTTATCAGGAATTTAATGTTGAATTTTATAACATTTTTGTCCATCTGCTTAGAAAATTAGTTTTTTTAATCTTAAAGTTTTGAGTTGCTTTAATATATTTTCATTATTATACCATCCTATGTTTGTGCATATAACTTACCCCATATAAGGTAGTTTTCAGTGCAGATTGTTATATTTAATTTGCTAATATATCAATTTAACTTTGGGGTTCTAATCCTGATTATTCCCTCCTGACTTTGCTGACTAAACTCAAGGTGGTTTATTCACTCATTTTTTCCCCCTATACATACGGTCATTTTTAAAAGACCTTTTCATTTTTACATATTTGGGCAGTGTAGAGCAATTGTACCTCTAAAGGGGTTTACTTTTTGACTTTGCCAGGCATCCCTAGGACATCACTGGCCTTAGGAAATTTTATATGTTAATTTCATAGCTCAGCTATTCTGGGAGCAAATGAGCTTTACCTCCCTCCCACCTTCTCTCCCTCCTTCTCTCTACCTGTCTCCCCCACCCCCCGCCACCCGCCCCATTTTATTTCAATTGTATTCTAGAAGGATTACGGCAAATCATTTTATTCTGTCCACACAACCTTCATTTAATAAAATTTTACCCGCCTCTGGTTTTCATGTCAGTTTTTTCCCTATTAGAATGTAATTTTCTCCATGTTAATGTTATTTATAATTTAGTATTGTCTCTAGTGGACTACACAGTGCATCATATAGTTAGTGTTCAAGAAATATTTCTTGAATAAAAGCATGAACTCTACCAATTTCAAGGGTTTGTGTTTTTGTTAAAACACAGAGTAACATTATAGATTCATTGGCTCAAAAACATTTTATTCAATAAATGTTGTATGCCAAGTACTGTGTTAGCAATACTAAGACATTCACAATTTAAACTTATCCTACTTTTTTTCCCCGAAGAAACAAAGCACTTACATTCTGTTAAATATGTCTTTGGTACCAGTAAGATACAAATAATAGCTTATTTAATGCTTATGAAAACCCTGTAAAATAGATACCATTATCATCTCCATTTTACAGATGAAAACACTAAATCCAAATACATAACTTACCCAATATCCAGCGGTAAATGGATAAATCTTGATTCCAACACAAAGCCTAACTTTAGTATGGATTATTCACCACTATGCTACTTTGCCAAACAACATTGGCCTGCCATCTCTTCTGAGAGGCTGTTACTATCTTCCCCAATGCTTTTATGCTCTGCTGTCATATCTTATCTGTTTAGGTTATATAAAAACTGCATGCTGATTGTTCTAAATATCAGGGTATGGTGCTTAATGGATATACTGAGAATGAATGAAAAAATGAATAACTTGTTAGCTCAGAACAGCTGTACTGCTATAGGGAACTTTCTTTTTTTTACAACAGTGTCAAAGAAGGCTGACACATTTGAGGATAAACTTTTCACTTTAAGTCACCCTTTTTCCTTGCCTGTTAAGCAGTTTATACATTTTTCCTGAATAAAAATTTACTTCGGTGATAATACATTTTTACTTGAGCCACATTTAAAATAAATATCCTTTGTCATTTTTTGATTTCTATTCATTATTAGAAATATTCTTAAAATAGAAGACTCAATAGATAAAATTTCATAGAATTAAAAGCACTTAAAAATATTTTTGTTTATATACATAATGTACTAAGTGCAGAATTAAATTTAATAAAACAAAATCAAAATCATTATTTGACCTCATTAAATGTACTAGCTATAACCTTATTACATGATATTTCTTATTTATTTGCACATTGGAATATCAATTATTAAAATAAAAATGTACAACTTTTTTTGAGGTTTCTAAGATGTGTATGATTTTTCAAAATTTTTCCAAAGCTAAGAGAGTTGTTTTACTCTACATAATTTTTTGTTTTCTTAACCAGTGAAACTTAAGTTACTATTTTAGTTTGACATTTCAGCAAGTTTAAATGGGCTATATTGCCTTAAATGTAGCATATCAAAACTAATTTTTAAAAATATAGTCAAAGTTTCATAAAAATTGGTAGGTAGCATTAGTCACAGAAATCTGTATGAGAGTTCAAAATATATTTCTCTCAAAAAATGACCTTAAGATGTTTTGGGAATGATCTACATTCTTATGCTTGCAACTTTTTAAAGTGTTGTTAATTTTATTTTAAATCTTTTAAAATTTATTTATTTATTTATTTTAATTAATTTCAAGTCTAAAGTGCATTAGTTAGACATTTATCAACCTCATTAAAATAACCATACTACCCAAAGCAATCTATAGATTCAATGCAATCTCATCAAAATACCAAAGGCATTTTTTCAGAGAGCTAGAATAAATAATCCTAACATTTGTATGGAACTATAAAAGACCCCAAATAGCCATGGCAATCTTGAGAAAGAAGAACACATCGGAGGTAATACACTACCTGATATTAAAGCTTTTTTTTTTTTTAATGTAAAGAGAAATTGCTTATCTTATGCACTCAAAAAATATTCTGTCTTCTCTTATTTATTTTAGCATTTCCAGATAGTGATTACTGCAAGAAATAGAGGGAGCCTGTCTCTGGAGTCATGCGTTGACACCATCACTATAAACATCATAAATGTTAATGATGAGAGTCCTGTTCTTAGGTAAGCAATAGGTAATCTAAATATTTAAATTCTAAGACTTAACCTCTAAAATTTTTATAATGGAGGAAAATGTCAACGTTTTGCTATTATTTCCATTGCAAATGTTCTTACAAATATTCAAAAAAACCCAGAAGCAAACTTCTAATAGCTCTGTTACACAGTGCAAGTCAATCCCATTTATATTTTGTGCTTGAAACTGCAGAAGAGTGTCCTTTCTTTGATGAGTAATTAAAAATTTTCTATTTTCCTGCTTTTTATTTAATAAGTAAAATATTGTAGAAGGTACACATTGACACACATATTGCAAAATCAATGTAGCCATTAAAAAGAATTTGGAAAATAAGTACTTACTGATATAGAATTATTTTCAAACATATGTGAAATAAAAATGTGTATAGTATTTTGTTATCTGAATTAAAATATAGTTTACCAGTTGGTGGAGGATGAAAGAAAGAATATAAGTAGGAGGAAAATTTTAACTTCATGTGATAATATATAAACATTCTTTAATACATAAATAGTACTTTGTAAAGAAATTTTTTAAGGCTGGAGCATGAACTGTTACAAAATATGTATCACATAAAATTTAAAATGTTGTTGTGTGACATAGATGAAAAGAGACATTTGTTTACATTGTGATAAAAAAAATCGCTTTTGTCCCACAGATACATACCAGATGTACCTATAAATATTTATGAAAATCTGCCTGTTGGAACAAAGCTTCTCAAGTTGACAGCAACTGATAGAGACATAGGGGATTTGGTACATTATGAATTTATAAGTACACAAAATGAATTTTCAATAAATGAAGGTATGATAAATTTTTATTGTTAATTATTTCATAAAGTATAATATAATGTATAACTTTCATTAGTTAAAAATAAGTCTGATTATCATTCTACTAAGAAAAAGAATCTTTAAAATATTTAGCAGCATATTTAGTGTATTTTATATGAGGTAAAAAGTGATCATTCCTTCATCCTCAGAAGTATGGAAATAGTCTGTACAATCTATGCTCCAGGGGACTCCTAAGCAATGCAGACAAACAGCAAGGTTCCCTGGGATGTTATTACATGGTTTTTCTCTGAGAAATGGATTTTCCCATGAAAACCATAATGCGAATCACATAAACTGAATATTTATTCTACATCATACGTTCTCATAAGCACTTTTTTATACATAATAACTCCTTCGGTTTTTATTATCCTAATTCTCATCTAACATATGATATCTAGAGAGGAATCTTAACTTACCCAAGCTTATGCCACTGATTTGCATGGCAGAACCTGTACTTAAATTCAGTCTGCTTCATTATGATACTTGTAACCCTCATGCATTCTATATGATCAAAGGTTAGAAGCTCTTGTCTCTAATAACCTAGGCATAAAGCAATGGGAGAGGAGAAACATTTCTCCTCTTTTTAAGAGGGATATACATTTTCACACATGAAAAGAGAAGGATTAAACACATTATCTCAATCAGCAGAAAGAACACCATTTAAGCAGTAGAATCTGAGAGAGGTGAGCAAGGCGACCTGTTGGGTGAGCAAAGGAGAGGAATTATGGTTAGTCAGAGCTTAAGTAAAGATAGAAGGATATCCAGGGCAGTAGTGAGGAGAAGGGAGTGGCAGCAGAGATAGATTGACTATATATAGGGGGATTCATAGCTATTTTAAAGATAAATGAATGCTAGTTTCTTCTGTCAGACATGCAAGTTACAAATATAGAAAATGAAAAAAAACTGGAGTAAACAATATAAAGATGAATTAAAATTGAAGGTGTTAAACATAAGTTTTTGATTATATGTATATGTAGAGGGCAATGTGTATGTATGTGTATGTACACAAATAAATATTAATGTTGTTTGTGTACACAGACACACACAAGAATTTCAGTAGTTATGTCTATAGCCTAGAAGATGCCTGGAGGATGACACAGGATGACACAGGAATAAGCACACCTAGTACCCATATACCGATTTTTAAATAGCATTTTACCCTATAAAAGCTCCTTAGAGAAATGGATCTTTTTGAGGTAACAGGAGTTAAAATACAAGATAAGCTTGAAATATCTTGTTACAGAAAGCAAGAAAATATTCAAAGATTGTGAGGGTATATTAAAAAGACAAAGAAATCAACCTGAATTAGCTCCCTCTAGCCAATTCAAGGGTAATTTGAATATTAAAATGAAAATTGATAGTTGTATATCATAATCCATTATATAAAAAGGGACACTATGAGTCTATAGAGATAGAAATACACTCATAAATTATCAGCTTGATGAAGAACAAGATGTTTACATATTTTCAAAATACATCACCACAAAACATTTATTAATTACAAAGGATAAAATTGCACTTTGAAGAGGAGAAACTGTCAGATCCTATCTTAGTCAATAAATTAAAGTGGACATAGTTAGTAACAAGATAAATCGATAGCATGCAATAAGAACACAGAATAACCGTTGTGATATTTAACCCCAAACTACATAAGAAGACATTGGGAAGACATTGGGCACATTGGATTGTAGGAAAATTCTCCAAAGTTATCACCAGCATTTAATCTTCAAAATGGTTATTAAAAAGGGAAGGTTGAAGGACTTTCCAGATTGAAGGAAACTAAGGAGATATTACAAATTTTGCTACAAAAATATTATTGAGACAACTGTTAAAACTTGAAAGAAGGTCTCCGCATTAGATATATTGATGTTAACTTCATTTTTGCTGTTGTTGTTTTATTGTGGTATTGCTGGAGAATACTCTGAGAAAATATACATTAAAGTGTTTGGAGATGATGGACATCAGGCCAGGAATTATTCTCAGATGGTTCAGGAAAAACATTTCCCACATATTTGAATTATTTAAAACATTTAATAATTATAAAGACTAAACGATAGAAATAAGTAAGAACAAAAATATGATAGATATAGAAGGTAGGCAGAGAAAAGACATACCTTAAATCACATTCTAAAAAATTCGGAATAAGTAAACAAAAAGCAAAATAAGTAACATAAATACTGAAAAGCATCACCTAAGAAAATGATCCCGATGTAGAAGATTTGAGGCTTCATATTAAAAAAAGCAAACTAGGACTCTGGAAAACCAATATCGGATGGCTAAATCTGATATATATTCTAGTAAACTATTATATACTACCCAAAAAGAAAAAAATGAGCCCCTTGGCAAAAAGTTTAACTCATTCATATGAGTTAAAGTGATCATCAAATTGTAAACAGACTTTTCTATAACAGTTTTGCCACATGTTAATGGAGTAACATATTAAGAAACTCAAGGACATAAAATATGGTTTAAGAAATTTATGATTTCTTAAAAAAATGACCTTTTGATAAAGAAAGTGAATACATTCTTAGGAACATGAAAGCACTCAGATTATATTGTTCCTATGAGTTCTTCCTGAAGAATTCACTAGAGAATACTCTCTAGACAACCAAAGTAACTAGAGAAATATCAAGAAATAATGGTGAGAAGTAAATTTATATTTATTTATACAACCTCAAATAAATATGTTTATAAAGGAGAATGTTTATTATACATAAAGCCTGTGTGCTCTGTAAATATAGATAAAATAAAGTTATTTATAAAGCAATTCAATTCAAATATTATCAGTTTTTATTTTTTTTGATTTTTGTTATTGTTTCTGTTTTTTTCTTTAAATATAGACCCCTATTAGAACCCTACCCCTGCCTAGAGATAGAGGAACAAAAAGCATTTATATTAGAAAAATAATGGAACAGAAGAGGAATGAGAAGCTGATGTTTGTAGGCATTAAAACATATTATAATGCCTCTGAATTGCAAATAGTGTGATACTGACAAATGATTATACAGATAAACATATGAACAGAATATAAAATCTTAATAAAAGTCCCAAATGATCATGTGAATCCAGTATTCAGTAAAAGTGCAGAAAAGATTGACATATTAACAAATGATATATTAACTGGATAGTGTTAGGAAAAATAAAATTTTTATACTGTGTACCAAAAAAAAGATTCAATAATTTTTTAAAATGCAACCATACAAATAATAAAAGAAAATATGAATTAATTTATCTATAAACCTGAAAGTAGGGAAAACTTTTATAACTATAACAATTCAGATATCACATATTTAAAATTGAATGTTAATTAATCATTATATCATCATCACCACCATCATCATCATCATCATCATCATCATTCATCATCATCATCATCACAACAACAACAACAACACAACAACAACAACAACAACTTTATGGCAGACAAACAAGTCACCCTAAGCAAAGTAAAAATACAAATGAGAAATTGGGACAATATCTGCACATTAGAAGAAATAAAAGTAACAATCATATATGAAAAAGGACTAAAAATAAGAATCAACAGTTTAGAGAAGTTGTAAATGATTTTCGACCATATAAAAAGATGCTCAATCTTGCTCATAATAAAAATAAAAAAAATATTACTACATTATTAAATGTTTTAAATAATCACAAACATGTGGGAAATTTTTTTTTGAACCACTGGAGAATAAGTTCTTGATCTGAGGTCCATCATATCCAAATGCTTTAATGTATGTTAAGCTGCATAGATCAGAAAATATTTCATAGAAGGGTCACAGTAGGTGGGAGTGAGGCATGCACAGTGAAGCCTAAATGAGCACAAGAAATTCCGGCAGAGAAAGTGGGAGCGGCGAGTGGCTATCTGGGAGAGGGGAGAGAAGGGTTTATTGGCAAATAAAATGTAAGTGTAAAGCTGCTGCTAACTTACCATCTTAGCAAAAATTCATGTTTAACAATATCTTCTGTTGGTGAGGTTACAGGAAAACAGACTTCATATACTGCTGGTGAGAATGAAAAATACTCAACCCTCATCACGAAAAATTTGGAAGAATATAGAAAAATCACAAAAGAATTTACATTTTGACTCTAATCCCATCTTTAGAAAATATCTCAAAAACACTGGCAAAAAAATCTAAAAAGTCATATGCCATGGTATTCATTGCAACATTATTTAATGGTAAGATTGAAAATATTTATATCCAGGTACTGATACCCAAGGTACTAGTTGTATAAACCATGATGCATCTTTGCAATAGAATAATATGTCCCAAGAAAAATAAATGAAATACCTCTCCATGTTACTAAGTAATGATTTCCAAGGTATATCGGGGCTGGGGGGAAGTAGAGAAAAGTATACTAGTGTTGCCATTTAATTGATCAAGAAAAAACACAAATATATGTAACAAAATTTAAAATATTTTGGAGAACTTTATAGATTAAAAAAGGTTAAGAGGTATTAACCAAGTATAAAATACGAACTTAGATGATGATTTGAAAAGCAACAAGACTTTTTAAAAATTCAAGAAATTTGAATATTATTGAATATATGACAATGCTAAGGAGTTAACATAATGTTTTCAGGTATGTAATTATAACATTGTTATATTTTAAAAGAAGAGTCCTTTGCTTTTAAGAATAGATGAGAAAATACAAATAAACGTTTTTAGGTTTCTTTAAAATAATTCAGGTAAGGAATAAAGTATGTAATGTTATAAATGAAACAAAATTGGCCATGTATTTTAATCACTTAAACTAGTGATGTGTGTATGGGGGTTATTATATTATTCTCTTGAATTTATATATGTAAATTTTTAAAATAAAATTGTTTTTTTCAGGAAAGTATAACCCCATCATAATAGGAGTATATAATTGATTTTTTCATTGCAATAAACTATATCTTTAAAATAACATAATTTTAGAAGTGAATGGAATAATATAGTAAATATATTAAGAGTTTCTCTCATTGCCTTCATTCCATTTTTGTTGCCCCACCCCAGATACACATGTTCAATCGACTAGGATATGTGTTTATGAATTCTACCTTCTAAAAATGAACTAAAATCCTTTCTTTCCATCACTATTGTAATCAACATCTCTCACCCAGTCTTCAGTAACGCAATTTACTTTTCTCAAAATGTTCTGTGCTGGTATATATTTTTTCCCTTCCAAGTGCTATTCCACTGCCTGAAGTGTCCATCCTATTTCGTCCTCTCCTTTGGCTTCCCTTTGCTGTTACTCCCTCCTTGCAACCTCCACTTTATTGCAGTCTTCTCTGCCTTGATTTCCTATGCTCATTTTTCCACATTCATCCTAGGTTTCACTGCGCACCCCTTCCCCCCACCTACCATGACCCTTCTAGGAAATATTTTCTGATCTATGCAGTTTAGGAGAATTTGTTCTCCTTTTTGGTAACCATTCTCCACAGATCCTTGATGATGACAGGTTTGTGAGCTTCACCAGGCCAGCAAGTATAATTTGTCTTGTATAATTTATCTCTAAGACTATGTTATCCTTGTCATTATTTTAATTCATAATGTATTAACCTTGTGAATATTGAACAAATTTGCATTTGTCTACCTTTTAGATTCAAGAGAGGTCACAATTGCCTATCCTTTGGATTATGAAGATGCAACCACCCCACATCCTCGGATATTATATGTTAGAGCTTATGACAATGAATGAGTGTATTCCACAACCAGAACACTCACAGTGATTCTACAAGAGGTTAATGACAATCCACCTCAATGCACTCAGGATATTTACATGTAAGTTTCATAGCAAATTTGTTCTGTAGATTTTCACATAGAAAAAAAGAAAAATAAATAGGCAACCAACATACCATTTCTGGAATGAAGAGTAAGCCTCTACCATACTCGTCCTTACTATACTTTTAAATAATTTGCAGCTTTCTTTTTTCTTCCCTGATACAATTGGATTTGCTTTATTTTGTCTCAAAAAATTATAAAAATGAAAGTTAAAAAGGACCCTAAAGGATGATTTTTGTCTAGCCTCTTGCTGTCAGGGAGGTAGAACAGCTATCACATTATGTGTGTGTGTGTGTGTGTGTGTGTGTGTGTGTGTGTGTGTGTGTGTGTGTGTATACATATAATTGCAAATATAGCAACATTATCATTCATTTTTTAAAATTTTATTGACATTAACTTAGCTTCAAAGCTATATGCAAACTTTTCCTTGGCGAAGCTTTTTAATTACCTAGAGATTTAAACATGCAGTCATAATATGTTATTAATATTACATAACTAGAGTATCAAATCTGTGAGATTTTATTTACTTAAAAATTTTCACAGTTGTCAGTAGTGAACTAGATCCTGAAACCTAAATTTCCTAAACTTTAGTATATTTTTCTCTACAGACCACCTGATTACTCTAAAAATTTTAACCTACTCTAGGAGTATTCTTTAACAAACTCTTCTTCGGTACTCTGGTTATATATCTCATTCCAACAGTATGTAATAATTTGTTCCTGAAGAAAACCATAGAAATGTGTGCTTTAGATCATCAAGCAACAGAAGACAATCTAGATGTAGCTAAAATCAATTATATGAAGTAGAAGTTTGACAGTCCTGCCAGCAGTGACAGCTCCAGCTTAATCAGAATTTTTACTTACATAGCAGATGTCTTATACAATGCTATGCAAGTGTTTTAGTGGTCTTCTCTTGAAGAACTTAACTCCCACTTGAAACAATATCTTAAGAATATTATGCAGGCATGTAGCTGATCACTTTGTAGTTACAAAACATAGTTCAAAATCCACACATAGAAACACTGCCATTGCTCTGTTGTACTTCAAAAACTGACTTTTAGTTTGTAAACTTTTGCCAAAGATATATTTTACTAAAAAAACCCAAGAGGTAGAAATAATAAACAGTAACATTCTAGCCACTCCAATTGTTATTAAATCTCACTTTTTATTCCAGCTAATAGTCTACAGATTCTTATTACAGGAATATTAGAAGTTTAGTTTCTAGAACTTTTTTTTTTGTTAAGAAATTAGACAATTCACCTTTTATTCCACTAATTTTTTGAACCTAAGGCATTTTAAGAATTAAAATTAGAAATATTATTTAAAAATAAAAAATAATTACAATCATAACTTTATTGTTCAGAAAACTTAACACTAGTGCTATAACAATAATTAAAATTTTTAAAAAATATGAGTATCTAAACTCAAGTATTTCTCTGTCCCTTATTCAAAGAGCAATGAAGGTTGGTGGGCTCTACTGAGTGACACTCATCTGTATTGTGACTGAGGGGTTTTGGTTTATTGGATCCTCTGACTTTAACATGTTGTTGCCATTTGCTTTCAACCACATATAGAAATCAGAAAGAGCAAAAGCATGTGGAAGGTACCCAAAATATTTAATCACCTTGCATAAACTGATATAGCCTCTCCATTTACATTTTTTTGCCAGCATTCCTCTCCTCCTATTCCATTAGCCAACTGTGAAAGTTATAGAGACACTGAGATATATAGAGAGGAAAATGAATATTGGTAAAAATTGATTCTCCCCTAATTGTTAATTAGACAGTCAATAGTAGGACAACTGTAACTTGAGCTATGCTTGGGGATTAATGTATTAGTTCCAGTCTAATATTAATTTAAGAAACTTCCATCAACAACATAATTTTAAATACCTCTCCCCCCCCCAAAAAAAAAAAACCAACAAGAAAATTATACCCACAGGGAGGCAAGAGGTCAAGGATTTATTCCTTTTTCCAGCCTGTATCTTTTAATTTTAATTTTTTAATTCGAGTTTACATTCAATATTATGTTAGTTTTAGGTGTACAGCGTAGTGGTTAGACATTTATATAATTTATGAAGTTATCCTTCCGGTTAGTCTAGTACTCACCTAGCACTATTCATAGTTATTACAATATTATTGATTATATTCCCTAAACTCTACCTCACATCCCTGTGACTGTTTTGTAACTACCAATTTGTACTTAATCCTCTCACTATTTTTACACAGTCCCCCAAACTCTCTCTCATCTGGCAATCTCCACTTTATTCTTTGTACTTATGAGTCAGTTTTCATTTTGTTTGTTCATTTATTTTGTTCCTTAGATTCCACATATAAATGAAGTCACATGGTATTTGCCTTTTTTTGTCTGACTTTTTTCACTTAGCATAATACCTTCTAGGTCTATCCATGTCACTGCAAACGCTAAGATTTTATTTTTTATGGCTGAATAATATTTCATTGTATATATGTATTACCATTTCTCTATACAATCATCTATTGATGGTCACTTAGGTTCTTTCCATACCTTGACTACTGTAAATAGTGCAGCAGTGAAATAGGGGTACATATATCTCTTAGAATTAGTGTTTTGATTTTCTTTGGGTAAATATCCAAAAGTGCAATTGCTGGATCATAAGGTAGTTCTATTTTTAATTTTTTGAGGACTCTTCAAAGAGTTTTCCATACTGGTTGTACTAATTTGCAATTTCACTAACAGTGCACAAGAGTTCTCTTTTCTCCACATGCTTACCAACACTTGCTGTTTTTTGATTTACTGATGATAGCCATTCTGATAAGTGTGAAGTGATATCTAATTGTGGTTTTAATTTGCATTTCTCTGATGATTAGTGACCTCTAGCAGCATATGTCTTTTCATATGTCTGTTGGCCATCAGTATGTCCTCTGGAGAAATGCCTATTCAAGCCCTCTGATCATTTTTAATGGGATTTTTTTTTTTTTTGGTGTTGATTTGTGCAAGTTCTTTATAAATTTGGATATTAATCTCTTATCAGATGTACCATGGGCAAATATCTTCTCCCATTCAGTATATTGTCTTTTTATTTTGTTGATGGTTTCCTTTGCTATGCAAAAACTTTTCAGTTTAATGTAGTCCCATTTGTTTATTTTTTCTCTTGTTTCTATTGCCAAAGAAGATATATTTTAAAAAAATTATTACTAAGAGCAATGTCAGAGAGTTTACTGCCTATGTTTTCTTCTAGGAGTTTCATGGTTTCAGGTCTTATAGTTAAGTCTTACAGTTAAGTCTTACAGTATGGTATAAGAAAGTGGTCCAGTTTTGTTTTTTGTTTTTGTTTGTTTGTTTGTTTTTGCATGTATCTGTTTTCCCAACACCATGTATTGAATAGGCCGTTTTTACTCTACTGTGTGGTGTTGCCTCCTTTGTCATAGATTAAATGACCACATAAGGGTTCTTTATTCTGTTCCATTGATCTATGTGTCTGTTTTTACAACAGTACCATGCTGTTTTTGATTACAATAGCCTTGCAGTATAGTTTGATATCAGGTAACGTGATACCTCCAACTTTATTCTTTTTTCTCAGGAATATTGTGGCTATTTGAAGTCTTTTATGGCTCAGTCCATATCTTTCTAATTGTCATTTAACTTTTCTAGTTTTCACTTTATCTTTAAAATGTGCCTAAAAGCAAAAGTATGGTGTAATTAATTTCAGATCGCTTTTAGCTCTA
Source organism: Eonycteris spelaea (assembly GCA_003508835.1). Taxonomy (NCBI): domain Eukaryota; kingdom Metazoa; phylum Chordata; class Mammalia; order Chiroptera; family Pteropodidae; genus Eonycteris; species Eonycteris spelaea. The sequence goes on along the minus strand of PUFA01000033.1, from coordinate 7,263,778 downwards.
AGATTTATAGATAAAAAGTTATGAATTTGAGGTATAAACTGTTATTTTTTTCAAATAATAATATGTATTTCTTATAAATTTGCTGCTTATTAATCCAACATAATATCAGTTCATTTTCCTAGGCCTTAGCAAGAATGCCAAATAATTTTTTATCTTTCACAATTTTTCACCAACATTTTAATTTTATATTGGCAGAAGTGGTTATTTAAAATATGAACACATTTTAAAACATATTTTAAATTGAATATTATCATCTGTATAAATCTAGATTAATGTGCTACAGCACATTTTTCTCATATTTTAATCATTTTAGAATTGAACTTTCTGAAAACATGCCAGTTGAAAACTGTTTTAGTCTCTAACTTGTACAGATAAGGATGGAACTGTTCCCAATAACAATATTACTTATCATTTGATTACGGATGCTTTTGCAAATGAAACCTTTAACCTCATGAACAATGAACTAAAAGTAGTGTTTTAAAGTTGCTCTCTGTCTATGGCCTTGTGATTAACCTTAGATTAAAAAAATTATTATAATACAATTCTTAATGAACTACAGTAGTTCAAATAGCTGATGGCAGAATTTGTTCCTGTATTTTTAACTGAACCTTAAATTACCAACAAAATATCTTAGTTTGAAATAAATGCTGGAATGTAATTTCTTGGGAACTGAATGAACTAGGAAGGTTATAAATTTTCCTAGAGCAAATAGTTCTGTGATAAAGTACTGCCTATTCCTTTGGAATGTGTTGAAACTACTGTAATTGCCATTAATAAGTACATTAAATAACTATTGTACATTGTACAAAATAGGATAACTATTTTATATAATACTTTATAACTGTATTTTGGAATATACAATGGCTTAAATATCAATTCAAATCTAAAATTATTTTATTTTTTGTAATTTTTTGAGACCAAAGTTATGCTATATGTTATGCTATATTTGCTATAATCCACATACTTTTAAATAGATTAGGAAGGGTTAGTTGGGTTAGGCATTGTGTTGAACCAGGATTCATTGCTAATGTTTGAATATTATTATGATAAAAAAAAATTCACTCATCTAACTAACTGACTGGGTAAGATCACAGACATGGCCTAGATAAGTAAGACAAAGATCTATAATAAGCAGTTTTTTGGCCTTGATTCGACACACTTCCTTGCAATTGAATTCCTACCCAAGTCCCAAGATGCATTTCATATAAATCCCTAACACCCTTACCAGTCGCTGCCTAACATTCTATGACAGAGGTACACAGAATCACCTTCACAACATTGAAACACTGTGCTGACTTTTAGCTCTGGCTTTTAGTTCTACTGTTCATACTGTTCATATTGCTAGAAAATGAGCTCTGGCTATTTTGTGGCTCCATTACCCTCATGCTTTTTCATAGCCTTCATAACTTTGCTTAGACCTCACTTCTTTTAGGAAGCCATCCCTGATATTTCTTCTCCTTCTAATTTGGGTGGGGGGCTTCTCTTTGGGTTCTCACAGCAGATTGTATCTCTTCCACCACAGTGCTCATCACATTTCTGTCTCCCCAATCAGACAGGGAAAGAAAAAGTCTGTTATTAAACTAGCACCAGACATATATTTAATACTTGTTAGATTTATGTTAATCAATGACTAAATTAATGAGTAATAAATGAATAAAATAAAAATGTCAAATAGTTTTATAAGACATTGACAAGATCTAGTTAACATATTACTCCCAAATGCATCAATACCACATTTCCACAATTCTTTACAACTACAATTTATTATTAATATAACTAGAATATTAAAACATATTTTCATAAAAATATATACATGTGTGTTGATTTATATCTTGATAATGATAGAAAATAATAAAATATCAAAAATATTTTAAATTAAGAATATGAAGATCATGGCACTATGTAACATTTTTTTGAATCCTCCCTATTTATCAACTTTCAATAACAACATAACAAATAAAACAAGCGCAGATAATTTATGAACAAAGAGCAACAAGAACAAATTACTGTATTAGAAGCAAAATCACTGAATCAGAGTACCCCATGATGACTTTATCTAAATTTTCCTGCAAATTATGAAATATTGCTCTCCTTTAAACTTACTGATATATGATGTAAGCTCTTTTGAAAAAATTATATTGTTGGAATGAGAATAGTATTTTTCTCAAAAATACTATTTAATTATTTTTATTTAAAAAATTAAGTTTTTTGAACAAAGTAATTAAGTTCCAAACAGGTTATGAACACGGCAACATCTTTGTCTTGCTACAGTAGCCAAGCAAAAGAAGCCAGTTTGTAGAAGAAAAGAAACTGACACAATTTTAATGCTTAGTGAATAAAGCCTTTATTAAGAGAACTCAGAAGACATATTTGGCTTTACAACAATGTTTGAGTTTTAAACTCACAAGAGGACATTATTAAGATATTAATTTTTAAAAGATAAAATTGATTTCTTCTTAGATGTCTATACATTTGCATGTGTATTATACTAAGGGGAGAAAAGAAGAGCCTTAGCAGTCACTTAAACCTGGGATTTTTATAAGCACCAGGAAGTTTAAATTAAAATAATGAATAAAACTCCAGTAGAGTAGTAGATATCATTAACTCTGAATTTATCTTAATTCACTGAGGAGTGACCTTCACCAGAGTACCTGTGATAGCCATGTAATTTTAATATTGAACAATGAATTGGTATATAATAAATACAAACTATGTTATGTATATTTAACTTATTGATAAAATAATAAAAATGAATATTGCTTTATATTAGTATTTTTAATGATGTGTTTCATTAGGTCATTTCTCTTCAATGAGCATTGACCTGAAAAATTACCCTAATATAGTTTATTAGTCAATACATTTTTAATTACTATTCTATGATGTAATATTTGATATTTACAAGATAACATATTTGCAAGTTATGACATGTAGCAATAAAATGAACCCTTGAACCCATCATCTTTCTTCAAAACTCGAACATTACTAACAGCTGTGTTACTACCCTTTATCACACCCTCTTTTCCTTCACATGCAACCCAAATCCTGATTTTGTATTTGTCATCATTTTGGAGTTTTTATAGTTCTGTCTATCTATCTATCTATCTATCTATCTATCTATCTATCTATCTATCTATCTACATCTATTACCTATCTATCCTCTATCATTTATCTACTCACCTACCTAGTTGCTATAGTATTCCATTATATGTCTTCATATTCCATTGTGTGATTATCACCATTCTCTCATTAATAGAGATTTGGATTTCCTCCTAAATTTTGCTTAATATTGTAATGAACACTCTTTTGTATTTCTGTTGGTGCCTACATGCAACACCTCTAGGGTTTATACTTAAGAGCAGAACTGCCTTGTCATGGCATCTGTAAATGATCAAATATGTAAGGTAGAATCATGAACCTCATAACATTTAGGTCAATGACAGGTCTCATATATGACAGTGGTCCCTTATTTTTCAACTCCCTTATAGAGCTGAAAAATTCCTCTCACCTAATTATATTATAGCCATTATAACAGCACAGTGCAATGCAATTACTCATATGTTTGTGGTGATTCTAGCGTAAACAAACCTACTGCATTGGCAGTTGTATAAAAGTATAGCATATACAATTATGTACAATACATAATACTTGATAATGATAATAAATGAAAATGCTAGTTTATGGATCTACTATACTATAACTTTTATCATTATTTTAGGGTATACTTATAAAAACATATTTTCTGTAAAACAAAATTCCATGCTGAGCATCAATTATTGCACCATTTTCTCTTGTGCCTGATTTAATCTCATGTTGTTTTGTTAATCTTGGTCCCTAAGTGTAGTGTAGTGACTGTAGTGCCAAGTTATTTTCCAAAGTTGTTGCATGACATTACACTCTCACTAGAAATGTGTAAGCATTGCTCTGATCAATATTCTTTTCGTGATATCCAGTTCTCTTATACAGTTTAACATGCTTGCATGATTAGTGATAAAGTTGCATATCCTTTCATATATTCACTTATTGTTTAAAAAAATGAAATATTTGTGTTTCCCTTATGTAAAAAACATAAACATGTATTTACCCATTCTTTTTCTTCCTTATCAATTTGTATGATATATTTACATATTCTGGAAAATATCCTAATTTTGTGATTTGAGATGAAGTAGGAATTCAATTGATATTTTTCATCATTTGTAATAGCAGTTCACACAGTTTTTTTTTTTTTCCTACAGTGAACTATGATGTCTTCTCTGACATATATAGAATTTTTGTGTATGCTTGTGTTTCCTCTGGTTATTTTATTATCGTAGTTCTTTTCAATTCTTAATTTATTTCTATTTTTTTCATATTGTTTAAATGTAAATAGGATGAAAGGAAGCATACAGTAAATTTACAGTAGTACTACCAGTGTGAATTATTAACTTACCTGGTATCTGGTTCAGTACCATGAGTGTTCTTTGTGGCACCTCTCCTTATCTACATTTAGAATATAGATTGCAAATTATAAGATTAAAAAGTACTTTAGAGATCACCTACTATTCTATTTTATTCATACAAAACTTATTTTTCCCATTTGACAATTCATTCACGATCTCCAATTTTTATTTCTTGGTACATGGTAGAATTTTAAGAAAACGATGATATTCATCTCTGCTTTTCTGCCCCAACTTGTCATTTGGTTGCCACACATAACTTCCTTCCTTCATAGATGTTGGCTGTTTGTTAAGGAAAATATTAATGTGAATGTGGCCAAGGCACAAAAAGGACCTCAGAAAAACCAGAGACAGTGCGTGATCACATTCTTTCCACTCCTCTTGGATGGCCTCAGACCTACTCTAGCTTTGGCTACCCTGAGGGTTTGTGATCGTGCACAAGCTGTGAGGAAGAGATCTTAACATTGCCCTTTTTATTTAACATTATGAAAGATCCTGAATGCATCATGTTTGCCCTGCAATCCTCCCCAGGGGAGTAAAGTGAAAGAGCAAAAATATGAGATGCTTTGACCTCTCTCACAGCGTGGATCTCAAATTCTGTTTTTGAATGATTTCAAAGCCTGCAGTTTAAAGCTTGCTTCTGAGAGATTATTTCTGCTAATACTAACTCACACCTAACTCATTTTTTAAAAACAAAAATAAATTCATGACAACTACTTTTTACACATCTTAAATACACATTCGTGTATTTATGTATTAGCTATTTAAGAAGAGAATGCATGGAATAGGAAAAGAACATCTATGGCAAAATAAATCAGTGTGGACAAATAAATATCAAATTATAATTCTAGTTTTGCTAATAGTATACTTTTATTCTTATATAATGTAATAATTACAGAGTGTCAGAATATACAGTAATATTATCTAAATTTTTGCAATAGATTTATAGCTTATATATTATAAAACTTTGCTCCCCAGTATGGAAGCCATTTCCTACATGTGCATCTGAACACCTCAAACATGGCCTGTCTTTGAATTGAGATAGGCTACAAGTATAAAATAAACAATGGATTTTTGAGAATCAGTATGAACAAACAAATGTAAACATCATCTATATTTTTTGGTCTGATTACATGTTAAAATGGTAATGTTTTATAATATTTTGGACATGTTTGATTAAATAAAATACTTAATTAAAATTACTTTTTTTTTTTTTTTTTTTTTTTTTTTGCTTTTTAAAAATGTGGCTAATAGAACTTCTGGTATGATGTTGAAAAAGAGTAACATAGGGGACATCCTTGCCTTGGTGGGGAGGCTTTGACTTTCTTGCCATTAAGTACGATGTTAGCTGTAGTTTTTTGTAGATGTCCTCTCTGAAGTTGAGGAAGTTCTCTTTTAATCTTAGTTTACCATCAGTTTTTATCATAAATGGGTGTCAAATTTTGTTATATGCTTTTTTTTCATCTATTGATATAATCATGTGATTATTCTACTATAGGCTGTTGATGAGATGTTAATGTCACCTCTAGAAAAGTTAGAATTTTATGTGTGGCTTATATTACTTTTGGATATATCCTATTGAACAGCTTTGTTAAAGAATATTATCTTCACTTATTTTATAGCAAAGTTTTCAAAAGTCTTGGTTTTAGATCACATAGATGATAAAAGAGATGTTTAATTAAAAAAAAAATCAATGTAATTTTTTTTATCTGCAGACTGGACCTAAACATCTAGATTATGATAATGCTATTTTTGCAAGAACGCACTTTAAATATACATTGTTTGTGAGAGTGTCTGATGAAGGAAGTCCTGTACTATCACGTAAGACATTATTAACTTGAAATATTAAAATATCCTGAATTATATAATAAATAATTAAAAATTAGTTCTTAGAAGTTTATTATATTAATATTCAGATGATCTATTATAATAAAATATATGAATTATTGCATTAACTTAACTTATTTGCTTTTTAAAAAAGTCCAAGTAAAAATGTTATTATATCGTATTACAGCTATTTAAAAGCAATGTCAGTTGGTGGATCACCTCAGCTACATTTGTATGTACTTTTTTCTTCATAGAAATTATTACAATCATTATAAGGGTAAGTTGAATAAATGAATTTAATCCAATTGGAACCTTATCGGTACTTACCTTCAATATATTTGAAAACAGTCCAGTTGATACACTAGTTGGAAAAATTACATTTACAGAAGCAGACTGACCATTTAATAATATAAAATATACCATTGTTGGAGGCAACTTGGGATCACTCCCAAATTTTACATTGAAATAGACACAGGTACTGTTAAAATTCTCATATCAAATGATAATAAAAATAATGAGCTCATCTACGGCCATGCCATGCTGAACAAGCCCTATTGCATCTGATTTCAGAAGCTAAGCAGGGTCGGGCCTGGTTAGTACTTGGATGGGAGACCACCTTGGAAGACCAGGAGATGTAGGCATAAAAAAATAAAAAATAAGGGATTGTAAACAGACAAAGTACTTGCAATCTGTGAGGTCAACCAAATGTTGCCTCACCTAAAAAAATAATAATAAAAAAAATTTTTTTAAATGAGCTCATATATACTATTTGGAATTTATTTTATTGAGAAATTGTGGTTATTGAAACATGTTTAAAAGCAATGTTCTTTAAAACTGTGTAATGTTCACATTAATATGTTAGCTGTATCGATAAATTCTTAGTTACCGCTAGAAAAGCACTGAAGCTTGATCTTTGCCAAATGAATCTTCAGAAAGCCTATGCACATATATTTCTTCTATATAATGACTGTATAACAGGTGACTAAATTGGTGTGCAAATTAACATGTGCCATATTTTGCTGATGAATTACATGCTGGGAGTATAAATATATAGCCGAAGATGATTTGTATTAGTTAATTTCCATTTGTGATTATAGTAATTTTTCATTTACATAGTTTATAATTTAACATAAATTGAAGATATTTAGTGGTCCCAGGATAAAGTTCTCCTTTCATTTTTGTGTCAGGAATGATAAAGCTGTTGGATTCACTAGACAGGGAAGTTGAATCACAGTACAAGATAGTTATGAGAATAACAGACATGGGCAACGATGCTGTTCCCGACCCCCTCAGACAAAGAAGTGGTGTTGTTCAGGTGACTGTCAATGTTCTGGTAAGAATGACTCACTGCTTGTAATGCCCTCATCCTGGAGGAAGCGTATTCTCAGGAAATAAAAGCAAGGGAAAAATGCAAAAAGTTATAATACTTCAGTGCCCTCAGCATAGACCTAATTCATAGAGTAGCATGTTGGATTCAAAACAGTGTAACTGTGACATACAGTGATAAAACTATCCTTACATATAAGCTAATTTGTGTGATTTTTTTTTTGATCTTCCCACAACTATGAATTTAGGTTAAGAGTAGCTGAAAATCAAAGTTGTATTTAAAAAGTTGTTGGAAGAATCATTCTATTGTTACATATACTTCCATATGTTCTAGAGTTTCACTCTTAAATTTGTTCTGCTCATTTGGTTGTTCTCTCTCTGTCTTAAAATATTTTAAGAAATATTTTAATATTTTCACTAGCGAAGATTCTGAGATCAGCTATAGACATTTAAACTGTAATATATAGATGCAAGAATTTCTAACTTATAAATACTTTTTAAATATTCAAAGCAAAAAAATTTTTATTTGATTTGTTTAGGACTTACATCAATACGATTCTGTATATCACTTTTGTTGAGAGATATATGAAAGGAAAAATTCCCCTTTATAGACAGTGCCACATTTTCTTTATCTTATCACTTTGTGCTCTTTCTAGCTATTTGAGAAAAGTAATTCCAATAGTGGAGCCTATGAAGCAGTTCTTCTAACAAAAATGATTTAAAACTACAAGTGCTGTTTAGAGTCTATGCACTCCTACATGATGAACATTTCATATGTGTTCTTGGTGAACTAAAATCCTTAATGGTGCCCATGACTCAGTGTTACAATTCCCACTATAGGCTCATTATGTCTGAAAAACACAATAAACCAGGGCAAAAATCTTTGTGGAGAGAAATTTAATGAAGTGACTTGAGTGGTTTCAACCATGACTCAGAGGATGTCATAAGCTAATGAACCTGCCATTTTAAGCAAACTTTCAATAACATACCCAAATGTTCTCTAAGTTACATTATGAGTTTCAGCAATGTCCTTTCCATTTGCACTTCTATAATTGATCATTTCCACTTTCATTTTGTTTGTGAACTCCTATATTCAGATAGGTATGGAACAAAAGGTCATTATTCTTTATCCTTAAAAGTATTCAAGTTTCTTTCTCTTATGGGGCTAGAAGGATATGTTCAGGAATGAATACTTAATTTCTTGGGACTCAATAAAGAGCAACATATTTCCCACCATAAATCAGGTGGGCTTAACTTTTGACTAAAACATTGTTATGAATTCAAATACCTTTACTTTAAAGATTCTTCCAACCAAAATTTGGCTAGAAGTTATCAAAAATGTTTTATTCAGATAAAATAAAATGTAGATAAAATCCCAAAGTACAACACAATTATTAGTTTATTCTACATTTTGTTCCAAGAAAGATTGAAGCTCATATAAAACAGAAACACAATAGCAATACTTCTTAATTTAGAAATAGATGAATAACGCTAAATTTCATCTGTAAAAATGAACAAACGAGAAAAACATATCTTTTCCAAAACAAAGACTAAATAAAATTATGAACTAAATGTTTGTGTCTCATCTAAATTCCTATGTTAAAGGTGATGGTGTTTGGAGATGGCCCCTTTCAGAGGTAGTTAGGATTAGATGAGGCTATGTGTATGAAGCCATGGTTGATGGGATTAGTTTCTTTATAAGAAAAGACACTAGAGAGCTTGTTCTCTCTTTACCATGTAAGGACACAGCAAGAATGAAGCCATCTTCAAGCCAAGAAGAGAGCTCTCACCAGAAATCAAAAACTGCTGAATTTTTGATCTTAGACTTTCTAGTGTCTTGAGCTTTGAAAAAAAAAATTTCTATTGTTTAAACAACCCAACCTATAGTATTTTGTAGTGACAGCAGAAACAGAATAAGACATATCAATTTGTTTTAACAAACACAAAATGTTATAAAATGTAATATTAAAAGTTATATTCCTAGCAAATAACAGATACGTAGCTAGATCAATGGAACATACTGGACAGTCTAGGATCCAAGATATAATATAGTAGTAGGTTAGTGATAAATTCTTACATAAATGATGTTGGAATAACTAATAAACCTAGAATAACTAATAAACTCAAAAACCATGTACACAATTCCTGCCATGTTCTTCAAGATAAACTAGTTTAAAAGTATGTCAAAATATTTTAGTGACATGAATTTTATAGACATCGTTAGCTATTGCCAAATTCAAATTTGTTATTATCAGTTGACTAGTTGATCTGCAGTTCTCTCTAGAATACTTATCTTCTTGGGTCTTATGTTTCTAAGACAGTTTTTAGATTATGATAATAAACTATATCATGATGGTAAACTTATTTGTTGAAAAATGTATATTCCACTAGGATTTGGGAAACACACTTCCACTGTGAAAAAATTGGGCACCAAACTTTCAGGAACATTTTAAAAAGAAGCAAAGTTAAGAGCATCTCATTTTTACTCTACGGAGTATTATTATCTGTTTCATAAAAAGATTTTTCCTAACCACCATGACTCTCAAAAAAAGTAGAAAATCTCTCTTGGTTACTGTTATTACTCAATGGCATCTATGTATTGTCATCTATGTACCATAACAAGTGCTTTGGATTTTACTCTCAATTTAATGTGTTCTTTAGTCTCCTCTACATCTATTAGTGTTCTATGTATCCTTTAAGTTCCAATATATTCCTTCTATATGAAGCTTTACTTTTAAAATAAAATGCAAATATTATATGGAGCTATATGACAGAGCCTGTGTTCCCATCATGAACTAATTTCTCTGCTGTCTACAAGCTTTCAGCCTGATATAATTATTCTTATTCAAAGACATATTACCCACTAAAGTACAAGTATGAAAGATGCTCCTTCTGGTGATGTGAGATCTATAATTTTTTTCAAAATGTAAATTATAGAAAACACAAATTAAACCATAAAAGAACAAATTGATGCTGCCTTCTGATGCTACTAAACCCAGCAGTTCCCACATCAGCAACATCACAATTTACACAAATTTATTTCCATTTTCATCTATAAGGTGAAGTGAATATCCCAAGGAATCTCCCGCAAAGAACATCTTTAAATGTGTGATAAAATGTAACAAGTCTTTAAAGTAGAAAATTGACCTCTGAAGAAATTAAGAGAAATTTCCATGGGACAAAATAGAGAGGCTAACTCAAAGCTGCCAGTTGTCCTGGGAGCACCTTTTTTCTCTGTAAAACAGAGGGTTACATTTTTTTATATTTACATAAAAACGAAATAAAATTTGAGGTGCAAAAAAGCTAGGGAATTGGAATCTCATAATAAGAGGACTTCAAAATGATAACAAATGAAAGAACACTTTCACTTACTGGCCCAGGAAAGCAACAAGAAAGCTTGCCCATCTATGCCTGGGCTCTGAATTAAGGGAAAGTGTCTCCTGAAACTGACATAGCTATATTCTGTATGAATTACACATACTGCAAGATATTGTTAAACCCAAGATGAGACATTAGAAAAAGAGGTTCAGGGTGTTTTGTTCTGGTATTCCCAGCAGAAATAGAATCAAAACTTCTTTGAAGAGCTTTAACCTCCACCTAAACTGTAAAAGATTCCTATAATTAAAACCTGGCTAAATACCAGCCCAGAATCGAAACTCACAAACTCTTAGAAAAAGGCCACAACATGCAGGGTCCTAAATTGACAAATGCAGTTCGTTTATACCTAGTTCATTGGTTGTTGAGCTGAAACGCCTGGAGTGACATGGTTTGGGGCCTGAGTGTAATGCACAACCTTACAAAAGTATAATACACTTTTGTGAGGTGATTCTGTGACCAGGAACGGTTTGCTTTTTTGTGATGTTGAGTCTATTTCTGACTCACACACAGATAATGATACGACAATGCTATGGTTTTGTTTTGTATCAGTCAGTTGCTAATTGTTTTATCATTTAGCTGCTAATTACTAACATTATATTAGGTTTAATAAATCTGCATAATAACTCTATGTGGTATCAGCATATTTGGAGGTACCTTTTGTAGAAGGAACATGTGTGAAAAAATAACTATATTGTTAATAGATTACTTGTACAATGGAGCTGGTTAGAATTTAGTAACTATAATGTTTGCATGGCACTTTGTCTCAAATCATCTAGCATTTTGAGAATTTTAACGAGGTGCACGGTAGTGAAAATTAGATGTGGTCCTGATGTTTAGAAGGGCAATATTTCATTGTAGTGAAAGAAGCTGGAGGTCATTTAGTAATGTGTGGGTTGAGAAGTCATTATTACAATCATCCAACCAAGTTGCAATTTTATGTGATAAGAAGCCTCAAGTAGTACTTAAAAAACTAGAGAAACATGTTCATTGAAAATTGAGAAATGGTCTTGAGACTAGATGCACCAAAAAAGTGTTAACAGGTTTTCTTATCAAATGGTAATTTATGAGTTGGATCTTGGTATCTGAAATACATTTTTAAAAAATAGAAAAATTTCTCTTTTTAAGCAGATATGACCTGAGTGGTTTCAGCCAACTATTAGTGTTATGCCTTATGTCAGTTAGAACGTGAGCATAGAAGGAGGCCTGTCTTGTGTAATGAAACAGATAACTAAAAGAAATGTGTTTTTATGTAGTTGGAGGCAAAATTTTTGCACCTATAACACTCAAGGTAAATAAATCGATATTCACCAATAATGCCACTACCTGGATCTGAAGAAAACCAAACCAAACCAAACCAAACCAAAAAAAAAAATATAGGAATTTCTTAAATGATATAAAAAATACTAAAACAAATTTTTTAGCATGATTATACAATGTCTGTTACATCATTGTGTACTTGCTGACAAGAATTTGCATACAAAATCGAAAGTTGTTTTGTCTCCTGCAAAGAACATGATAAATTTCCTCAGAGGATAGTTTCTAAATCATCACTGTCTCTTCAGTGATTCTTTTGAAGAAATCATTACCATATTCCCTTTAATTCCAAACCAGAGTATGGTGGCTCTCCCATGGCCAGAGGCCTATTCTTTGTCTAGAACATGCAGACACATAAGCCATTTTCTTTACTTCTAAAATATTAATAGAACCAATTACTTGTAAGTTAATATTTGTCTTTCCTTGAATGTGATTATAAGAGTAGTCAAACTCTTAGAACTCACTCCCATTCTAAAGGAACATGAAAGAGCATGCTAATGACTGTACTAAATGTATCTGGTTTTATAAACAAACTATTTGGTAGGTAAATTTTACTATGTTTTCTAACAGAGAAGTGTTAGATATCATAGAAACAACCATCTGAAGTGACAAGGAATTACCAAAAATTGAGTGTCTCTCTGTGGCTATTTTTCTCTTAGAGAAGCTTCTTATGACAAATAAATGGATACCAGATCCATACATATATTTAACCTGTTAAACGTAAGAACCAGTAACTATATCCACATGTATTTAGAGATGGTATCATTGCCAAATAGCTTTTATGACATCACATGGTATTTAAGAGCACTGATTCTTCAGCTAGATGCCCTGGATTTTAATCTCAACTTCATTACTAAAATGTTTGTGACCTTTGGCAAGTTATCGAATCTCTCTTGCCTTGTTTCCTCATTATAAATGACAATAGTAATAGTGCCTACCCCAGAAGGTAGAAATGAAGTTGTAAAAAGTGAATATTTGTAATGCACTGACTGGCTCATAGTAAGCACCACACAAGTATTTGGTAAATAAATAAAATAGAACCACTTTAACAACTGGAAAAAAAGTTATGGGAATTTTGTTTTATCAAGTCTATACATTTGACTAAAATTTAATTTTATCATTTAATCATCAAAGCAATGATCAGGAACCACTTAAATGTGACTGATAAGCACTTTCAAAATATTCTTATTTTTAGCAGATTATGGAATAAAGCTACAGCATAAAAGTCACTAAGCTTACATATTTTTAAAAACACGCTGCTTAAATTGTTTATATTATTATGAAACTGAAACTATAAATCATTTTTAATATATTAAATATGGGGTAGCTTGAAGAATTTTAAAAGAAAATAAAGAACTAACCTACAACAGACATTATTTATAAAACGTGCGAGATCGCACTTTGAGAAAAAAATTAAAATAATGCAATCTGAAGGGAATAGAAAGAAAAATAAATTGCATTAGAGTTCTCCAGAGAAATAGTACACATATATAGCTCTCTATATCTATCTATTTATCTCTATCTATCTATCTATCATCTATCATCTATCATCTATCATCTTTCTACCATCTATCTATTATCTATCATCTTTCTATATAAAGAGATATATCATAAGAAATTGGGTCACGCAATTACAGAGGCTGCAAAGTCCCATTACCTGTTGCTGGTAGGCTGGAAGTGTAGTTACAGTCTGAGTCTGAAGACCTGAGAACCATGAGCACCAGTGTTATAAGTCCCAGCTTAAGGGCAAGAGATCTATGTTCCAGCTCATCTATCAGACAGAGAGAGCAAATTCTTCCTTTTTTCCTCCTCTTTGTTCTATTCAGGACCTTAAAGCATTGGCTGATGTGCACCCACATTGGGGAGGGCAATCTGCTTTACTCAGTCTACCTATTCAAATGCTAATCTCATCCAGAAAATGCCCCTCAGATACATTGCTTTGTGCTCACCAGATCCTGATTTGTTTTCTGGGTACACAGGAGGACATTATCTGTCTACTCATTAGTGAGGTTGGGGCCATGTAACTGGGAAGTGGGCTGAAGCTCTTTCCCAAGTCTGACCATGGAAACTCCAGTACAACTGTCCTCTTTCCCTTTACAAAGTGATTTTTGAAGGCCTTCTTTTAAAGGTGGAAACATTACAAGATGAAAGTCACTGCCTGAAAAAGAACTTCCAACTAGACCCAGCTAATGTGTCTGACTGTAACATAGACAAGAATTAACCTTGTTCCATGTTAAATAATTGAGTTTCACATTTTAATTGTTACTGCAACATAGTCTAGTCTAGTCAATTGTATCTAATGTGGAATTTTTTTCTGGGTGACAGTTTGACTCTTGCAAATAGTTGGAAGTCTCACAAATTTATTTCCATCTTTATACCTCTATGGCTTTGAAAATAACCAAAAATCTTTTTATAACATCAGATGCACTCCTTGTATGCTCTCATGATTTTATTTAGGTTATGAGCATGTAAAAATTTACAATGACAAACTTTTTTTTTTGGAAAAATCATCAATATAAAGTTTTACCAGCTTATTTTCTCTAAAACTATGTGTACTTCTAATTGTTTCATAATTTTTTAGGTATCAGTGAATGATAAAATTTTTTAAAAGTTCAGAGTTTTTTTGATAAAATTTTAATGATTACTTATTTTAGCAAAAATTATTTCCGCTTCAACAATAATAAACCAAAATAATGTATTCTGAAAATTACAAAAACTAAGATGAACTATCTGTGAAATATCTGAGATGAAATATTGCACAAATATTTCATTATTATTTATATTGGCATTTTTACCAATGTTAAGTGATTTTGGGGATCAACTTCTTGAGATGAACATTGTCTCTAAGTTGTCTTCATCTTTTATTTTATTGGAATACAATTGTCCTGGGGTTAATAACTCAAATTTATACAAGATTATTATATATGATTACAAAAAAATAGTGTATTTCTGGGAAAACACAATTTTGAGAGAGACAGAGAAATAGAGAGAGAATGAACTTTATGATTACTTAAAAAAAAAACCGTAAAAGACATAAAAATGAACTATATAAAATGACATTTTCCATCTTAACATTTTAAAATTCTTCTCTAAGTAATTCCATTGACATGTGAAGGAGAAATAAATCCCAGGACTTATTCTCTAAAATATTTTGTTAACCAGAAATGCAAAATATTTTATTTAATTTAAATTTGAACAAAAATTGATAACAAGTAAGCGCATACAATGTATTTTTAAATAAAAACATGTACATTTATTTCCTGAATGAAACTTCATATATTATTATTATTATTTTTGAAACACTAACTTGAAAATAGTTTTAATTATATTAAATTATATTGCAGTCTGGGTAATGAGATATATTCTATACCAACCATTTCCTAATAATCTATAAACATATCTTAGGAATATGTATGTCCTATAAGCTTTAAATACTGAATTTAATTATTAGTTTTCTGTTAGTTTTCTATAACTGCCATAACAAAGTACTACAAACTGGTGGCTTAAAGAAACAGAAATATATTTCCTTATAATCTAGAGGCTAGAAGTTCAAAATCATGGTGTCACTAAAGCCATGATCTCTGAATGCTCTGATTATCTGTTCTATGCCTTTCTCTTAGTTTCTGCTGACTCCAGCAAATCTTGGTCTTCCTTAGCTTGTAGATGCATTATTGCAATCTGCATTCATGGTCATATGGTGTTCTTCCCACATGTCTCTTCTCTGTGTCTGTTTTCTTCTTATAAGAATATCATATTGAATTATGGGCCCATTCTACCACAATACAACTTTATCTTAACTTGACTACATCTTAGAGACTCTATTTTTTTAAAAAACATCATATTTATAGATATCAGGGGATAGAACTTGAACCTATCTTTTAGGAGTACACAGTTCGACCCATAACAATTATATGTCATCTTGATCAATCCTAGTTAGAAACATAGAATCTGGCATTAGATGAACTTAGTAAAAATCACTATTTTCTCCTTATGAGCTGAACACCTTAAGAAAATTGCTTAACTCCATGGGCCTGTTTCCTCACAAGTAACATGTGCTAACAATAGTATTCACTTTAAAGATTTAAAGGATGATTCAATCCAGAAGAGTGACAGAGATATATAAATGCAAAGTAAATGTTAGTGTTTATCATCATTTTTGCTATTATTACAGCTATTTAAATTTCAACCAGCTTTCATTAAATGGTCCCATTCACAGGGACTGAAATTCTCTCTAACTTATGCAATATCATGTGCATTTACTTAGTTAATATAATAAACATACTTTTGGTGAAAAGTTATTTTAAAAATTTAACCAGAATATAGTATCATCTATTAATTTAGAACTACATCAAAATATAGTATAGGTAAGTGGTCCCCATTCTTTTTGGCACCAGGGACCAGCATTCCTATGAGAATCTAATGCCTAATGATCTGAGGTGGAGCTGAGGCAGTGATGCTAGTGCTTAGGAAAGGCTGCAAATACAGATGAAACTTTGCTTGCTCACCCGCTGCTCACTTCTTGCTCTGTGGTCTGGTTCCTAATAGGCCACAGACTGGTATCAGTTCATTGACCGGAGATTGGGAGCCCCTGATATAGGTAGGTATATAGATAGATAGATAGATAGATAGATAGAGATAGATAGATAGATAGACAGACAGACAGACAGACAGACAAGCAGGCAGGCAGACAGACAGACAGATATATGGGAAAGTATAGTACCAATAACCACAATTTTTTAATTCTCTGCTCAAATTCTCAGGGTATTTATAGGCTAACATGCATATGAATCTTTGAAGAGGTTGGGAATAATAGTTAATAGTAGTTTCCAAACTCAGTGTCTATACATCAAATTTTTATGGCATATCTTGGGAAAGTTATGTTCCTTAGAACATAGTTGAGAAATAATGTACAGCAAGTAATTGAGATTACATATAATTGAGATTACAATAAAAACAAGGAATTTAAATACAATAGTACAATAGTGTGGCTTAAATTTATAGATATTAGTGAACAATCTAATCTCTTAGACACACACTTTTACTAATAATACATTTTAAAAATATACCTATTCTAGTATTCTGGGTGACAACTTTAGAGATTAATTTTGGGGAATTTTACTCTTGTAATCATTTGAACTCAAAGCTACAAACAAAATGCTTTGGTCAGAAGAGTAAATATTGTCAAGATTTAGTTCTTAACTTGATTTACATATTCACTGCAATTCCAATCAAAATCCTAGCAAATTATTTTATGAATATGAAGTGATATTAAAATTTATATAAAGAGATAAAAGACTTAGAATATCCAACACAATGTTGAAAAAGAATAACAAAGTTGAAGGACTGACGCTACCCAACTTCAAGACTTACTATAAAGCCATAGTAAACAAGACAGTGTGGTAGTGGTAAAAGAATTTATCAGTAAATTAGAATAGAAAGCTCAGGAATAGACCAACATAAATACAGTGAATTGACCTTTGAAAATGGAACAGATAGTCCTTTCAACAAATGGTGCTGGGATAACTTGACAACTAAACACAATAAATCATCATCATCATCATCATCATCATCATCATCATCATCATCATCTAGATGTAGACCTTACAGCTTTCATGAAAATTAACTAAAAATGGATCACTGCTCTAAATGTAAAACACTAAACAATACAATTTCTATTAAATAACATTAGGAGAAAACCTAGATGGTCTTGGGTATGGTGATTTTTTAGATACAACATAAATAGATAAGACTCATGAAAAAAAGAATTTTTAGTGTGACTTCATTAAAATTAAAATTTTCTGCTTTGTAAAAGACAAAATTTTCTCTTTGTAAAAGAGAATGAGACAAGTCACAGACAAGGAGAAAATCCTTGTAAAAAGTATTTACGATAAAGGACTGTTATAAATATGTACTAAGAAGCCTTAAAATTCAACAATAAGAAAACAACCAACCTGATTAAAAATGAGTCAAAGACCTAAACAGATACCTCATTAAAACAGATATAGAGATAGCAAGTAAGAATATGAAAAGATGTTCAATATCATATGTCATTATGAAATTGCAAATTAAAACAAACAGATACCACTACATACCTATTAGAAAAGCCCAAATCCAAAAATCTGTCAACATCAAATGCTGACGAGAAAGTGGAACACCTGGAGCTCTCACTCATTGTTAGTAGGGATGTAAAATGGTATAACCATTTTGGAATATAGTTTGGTGGATTCTTGTAAAACTAAACATATTCTTACAATACAACTGAATAATCATACTGCTTGGTATTTACCTAAAGGAATTGAAACCACATGTCATACAAAAACCATGGATGTTCATGGCAGCTTTATTCATAATTGCCAAAACCTGTAGCTACCAAGATGTGCTTCAGTAGGTGAATTGATAAACTGGTTCATCCAGATGATGGAATGTTATTACTCAGTGCTAAAAAAGTGAGCTATTAAACGCGAAAAGACGGAGAGAAACCTTAAATTCATATTACTAAGTGATAAAAGCCAATCTGAAAAGGCTACATACTATATGATTCCAACTAAATGACATTTTGGGAAGGGCAAAACTATAAGCATAGGAAAATTATCAGTGGTTTCCAAAGGTAATAGAGGATGGAGGAATGAACAGGCAGGCACAGAGGATTTTTAGGGCAGGGAAAATATTCTGTATGATATTAAAATGACGAATGCTTGTAATTACACATTTGTCAAAATCCATAGAATATACAATACCAAGAGAGAACTTTAATGTAAACTATGAATTTAGGGTGATAATGATGCTTCAATGTAGGTACATAAATTGTTACAACATAACACTGTGGCATATGATGATACTGAGAAAGTTTTTGCAAATGCTGATATAGGGGTTATGTAGGAACTCCCTGTACTTTGTCCTCAATTTTGTTATAAATCTAAACTGCTCTAGTTGTTTTTTTTAAAGGTTTTCACAGATCAAAGGGTGACTTACTTCCAAATAGTAGCTCTAGTAATTGTCTTATAATTTTTTTTCTGAAAAGATGGGAAAAATACAAATATATAAATACAAAAGTATGGTCTATAAAGGAAAAACTAACCTAGGTTATTTGTAAATACTTGTAAAAAAAAGTCAAAATTAGGCTAGCATTTTTTTGTAGGTATTTATTTTTTTTTAATAGCTTTTTCACTGGTATTTTAGAAACAGCTTTCTGGCTCACAAGAACCCATTGTTAGTATTTCTTCTCAACTATATGAGTAATGTTTTTTGGTACTTGAAAACAACCATGGTAGGGGTAATTTCAAAGTATTTACACCCTGAAATTTAGCAAAATTTATAAGTCAGAGTTTGTTTGTTTGTTTTTTCAGTTGACAGAGGAGGGTAGAGTCGGCAGTTAAATAGCAGCAGACTCACCTGTAAGTTCTCTGAATGATCAGATCTTCTTTTTTCTCATTCCATACCAAGTGTGGGCACAGGGCCTGCCTTATGGGGTTCAAAAATATAAATTAAATTGATGAAGCCATTTTGAAAATGATTTGCAGTGATGTCATGACTAAAGTTTATTGTGAGAATTCAATCACCAAAGGTAGAAGCATAGTACAAAAATAAAGTTAAAACTAATTTGGTAGAGCATTTCTCTTAAATGGTAAGAGGAAAAAAAGAATGCATTTTAAAGAGGAATTAAAATACAAAACCTCACAGAGATTCACAGACATGGACTATAGACTAACGGTTACCAGTGGGTAGGAGGTGGGTAGATGGTTAAAGGGGATCAAATATAAGGGGGTAGGGAGAGGGTAAAGTGGATAAAAGGGATTAAATATATGGTAGCTGAAGGAAACTGGACTTTGGGAGGTAAACACACAATAGAATATACAGATGTCAAATTACAATGCACATCTGAAAATTATATAATTGTATTAACCAATGTTACCCCAATAAACTTTAAAAAAATTAAAAAATTTAAAAAACTCAATATTGTGCACTACGTTGTAAAGCATAGAGATATAAAAGAATATTGAGAGTTTTATATGCTGAAGAGAGAGAACCAAAGTCCTCATTTTTAGAAGAGTTGTGAAGCAAAAATCCAAAAGGCAGGAATTCGAAGAGGCAGTTGGGATGTGGAATGAAGGCAGAAGAGTGTGAGAGTGAGAAAGAGCACTATTTCCA
Source organism: Eonycteris spelaea (assembly GCA_003508835.1). NCBI lineage: Eukaryota > Metazoa > Chordata > Mammalia > Chiroptera > Pteropodidae > Eonycteris > Eonycteris spelaea. The sequence continues at coordinate 7,243,352 of PUFA01000033.1, read as the reverse complement.
TAGAGGATCCCGACAAGATTTCAGGGCTCTGGTCTACTCCTTCAGCTAGGTGCCTTGTTTCACTGTGCAAAGTGCTTGTTTCTTTGAGCACTAAAGTGTCTAATGTGTTAGACAAGAATGATGAACTAGAAGTTCTTTTCCAACTTGAAAGTTAAATGCTTTGTGGCTCTTTGGAAAAAAAATAGAGGAAGAGAGAGAGAAAAAGATGGTACTTGAGAGAATAACAATGGTGGTTTTCTTGAGTATAAGAAAAAAATCCTGAGCATGTTGGTAGACAGAAAGAAAAAGGATCCAAGGGAGAAAGGAAGTTGATTGACTATTTAAATGGGGGAAATATATAATATATATATATATATATATATATATATCTTCAATAGTAAAGTAGGAGTGTGAGGGCTATAAAAGAATGAAAGAAATCTTATTTCTCAGGAAGTAATAGCAATAGCTAACATTTATTTCGGATAATACGGGTACTATTCTAAATGTTTTGTATACAATGTACCTTTTAATCCTCAGAAATCTAAAAGATTGGAAGTTTTTATTATTTTATAAGTAAGGAACTGAAGAGTTCCTGACCCAAGAACCTGCCATGGAAATAGGATTTTAACCCAAAATTCTGATTCCAGAATGTGTAGGCAGAAAGAAGGCTGTAACTAGAAACCTGTTTGATCACATAGCAAACTGGTAACTTAACCAAGTCATTTACTACTCTGAACCTGTTTCCTTTTCATCAAATAGTGACAATATTTTCTTTCTCATCTAACTTCTAGGGCTATTATTGTGAAGCTTAGTTGAGAAATCATACTTTATAAGAGATAAATTATGATAGACATGTAACATTTTTATTAAAAAATGAACAAAGGGACATACAAATTTTTAGAGAATAAAAATTAAGTTACTTAATCTTGAATACTTTGATTATTTCATTAATGTAGACCGAGTCATATCTAAAAAGTAAGAGACATAGTATTTGGAAGTTTAAGGGGCATGGAAAAGATTTGGATGAGTTAATACTGGATAATTCCCAGTAGTACAACTATTTTTACTCTGTTTGATAATGGGAAATTTGCCAGACCATAACAAAGGAAATTCCATATTATGATTTACCAGATCCTCTTATGTTGGCTTCAGTGCCATTTTGCTTTCTTCATAGTCTGTCAACATTCATACCATCTTATTTTAGTGCAGTGTGTCAGACATACAACTGTGCTCACTATGTAAACCAAGATTTCTCATGAGGTTCTGAACATTAGAATGACAACAATGTTGGATACACATACCCACAAAAGAGCTTTTCTTTCTGAGTCTTCTTTTTTTCTTATTTGGCTAAAAGAAGCAAACACAAAAATAAAGCCCTAGGGGTTTGCTTTTTTATTTTTGTTACTTGTTTGAACCTGAATATGTGTTTGCTTTTATTTTCAATGTTATTGTTGTTTAATCTAAACTATTTTATTTTATTTTTACAATGCAGCAAATCTTAACAGCATGATGAAAACATGGGTGGGAACCATTATTATTATTCTTTTTGTTATTTTGGCTCAAAGAAACTTGTGGGGGGAAAAAAAGACAAAGGGAAAATTATGTCTATGCCCACCCACAGCTAGAAAGCCCTCTTAGGTTAAAGCAATTAAAGTCCAGTCTTTGGCTTGAGGCTGTGTGTGTGGAAACCCCAGAGATAACATTAAAATGGCCTCCAGATATCCTCTGAGATTGAGGATGTTCAATCAGATTCCAAGAATGCAAGAACACGAAGAACATGTTTTTGTTTTTGTTTTTGTTTTTACATACAAGAGAGAAAGCCAAAATACAACTTTCCTGTAAGAACTGCAAATAACAATATGGAAAATTGATCCTATAAACTAAGAAGAAAAACATAATAAAGGAATAACTTTTGAATCCCACTATGCCAGTTAAGGGGTATAGTCCTGTCTTTTATTCTAACTTTCAAAAATATTATATTAAAGGGGAAGATTTTGCTAACAATACAAGTACTCTTTCTTGTTCTCTTAGCAAACCTTACGTAGAATGCTATCTTGCTATTTGCAATAAATAAATAAATAAATAAACGACTTTTTAGAGATAGATAGAGGTCATTACTTTCATTGGTTTCCTGTATTATATGGTATTTTGGGTTAGTGTTTATATTTCCTTCCTGTTTGTGTTTTGGTAGCAAATTTACTTTTAGTTCTAAGGAGTTTCCCAATACACAGGGAAAATAAGAGAGATCTCTGTATTGAAGGAATTATTTGCTGTATTGTTTAAAATTAGTAAGGGAGAACAGAGTTCCATAGTGAGCTTATAAACTACAATTAATATAACTTCCATCCTTATATAAAATATTTTTACATGCTTTTTACTACGTTATTTCCAAATAAAACAGGAAACAAAATGAGCTTTATACTTTGCTTGTGATTAATAATGTTTAAAATTTTTACTTTAGTCAATTTAAGCATACTGATTTTTATTGTCTCATAAATAATTTTATAATTTCCTAGAAGATTACTTCTTTTTGTGATTTGCAATCTTTTCATTGTGCTCTTTTTTTGCAGTGATTTTTGTTTTTAATGGAAAATTCATTGACTGACTTGTAAAGTATTCTTCTAGTACAGATTTGCCTTTATTTCTGCTCTGCATTCTACGAATATCATGTGTTCTGGAGCAAACTATATTAATCTTTCCTTCAAAATTCTGACATGAAAATAGGATGAATTTAAACACCATACTAGAACAAACACAACATTGCTTTTTAAAATTTATTCCAAGGAACTTATTTTTAATTTTTCTTTCCTGAGCCCTAGGGAGAATAAAAGCTTTCTTGCTGTGTATAGGATGTATGTTTCATACTTCCGATGAAACTGTTACTGTTGGGGCAGTCTAAATTTGAAGTGCCCCAATAACATTGAGGGGTACCTCAGTTTTTTTTCACCCACATAACAAAGAATTTCTGATCAGTGAGATTTAGGAAAAGTAAGATTTATTAAAAGTACAATTTTAGAAGGAGGTGGGCCATACCAATGAAGGCCGTAGCACTGTGGAATTTGGGAGATAAAAGACAAAAGTTGAGTATGTTCCAAGCTCCAAGAAAGGAGTTACAGTGAGGGCTATAATCTTGTGGAATGGGGAGGTCTGTATTATATTAGGTCCATGATGTGAGGTTACAAAGGTCATCCTAGATAATTAGCACGTTACGTCATTTTGATTGACATTTAGCTATTATAAATCTCTGTTTACTGCACATACAGATACCCAGGATGGTCTGTTATAATTAGATTTATGAATTTCCCGGCATAGGCATGATATTATAATGATGGTATAATGAGGCTAGGTCACAGGGAGGTTAGGGTAGGACTGATTGTACATGCACTTGCAGCCAGATTTAACCAGAAATTGTTTTATGGCCCATCTTCCCTGTGAAGACATGCCAAGCTTTTTACTGTTTGGTCCCTGTTCAAATCTGATGATCTCCAGAGGCTGGGCAAAATAAGTTTGCACCCTTATTGCTTTGTGTTTGTTTCCTCTCCTTAGCTGGCATCTATAGATTTCCTTTTATTTTCCGTAAATTTCATTCAGTAAGCTGAAATTTAGCATCTTAGGCATTTTTTCTGGAAATCTGAAAGGAATTTATACTTATTTTATAAAATTGACATCAGATTCATGAACTTGGACACTTTTGTAATCCTTGATTTATAAGTATTATCAATGTTCTTCCATGGCCTGCTATCAGCAATTTTTAATAATAATATAATTAGTATTTCAAACCCATCACACAAAATAATACTTAGGATCTTGAAGAAAAGGTAGAATGGTGGAAAAACTACAATACAACAGTCAAAATAAATGATTCACAGTAATGCCCAGCCAAATGCATGAATCTTAGCTGCATGCTATTAAATGTTAATAAGTTCCAAAAGATTACAAACATCATATACCCATTTTCAAAAGTTAAAAAAATAAAAGCAAAGCAAGATATTGAGTAATAGTTTCAGGATGAAGATTATCTCTAGTAATGACGTCCTGAAGGCAGGTATGGAAATAGAATGGTAGGAGTGTAAGGAACACTGCATGGTTAGATGTATTTATTATTGAATTTCCTTATTTCAATTCAAAACAATATTATGTAAAGTTCAGATTTTATCACATAATGTTCTACCCTCTGATTATAGAATTTCTTTTTTTATTTGTATTCTCAAGCTGTTCTAGAAAGTCTGTCCACCTTTTGTGGAACTGCAAACAAACTGACTACTTCAAAGTAGGTAGGCGTTCAGGTCCTTTTTACAACCTCTTTATGGCAGAATGACTGGCAATGATGAGATCAAATTACAGCTCCATTATTTCTTTTAAGGCAGAGTCGCTGGGTTAGGCAGACATTTCACAGTATTGTAGAAGACTGACACAATTTCTGGACAAAGATGTCTCACAGAAACTTGGTAAGCAAGGCTTTCACCATTTGTGGCAATAATGTGAAATTATGTTTTGAGAAAGGTGAAGAAAAATCTTAATGTGATTTTGTAGCAAAAAAGTAATTAACAGGAAAATATTTATTCCCACCGTTTTTTCCAGAGAAAGAAAAATATAATCAAATGTTTAATGAATGTCTGGAAATTTATGATTGTTAAGTAAACAAAGAGTACCCTAGAACTGATGGCAAATTAAGATACTCTAACCTTCTCCCTGACACCATACATAGTGATTACAATATTATTGACTATATTCCTTACGTTATACCTTACATCCTCATGACTATTTTTTAACTACTAACTGGTTTGGGAATTTTAAAAGATATACTAATTATTAGGTGCATTTTCAAAAATAACAGGTTAATTTTCAATCAAGGTAGTGTCACCTTACCCTGCTCCTCTCTGCTGAGCACAACTATAAACTCTGGAAATGACATAACAGGAAACCAAAAGAGAGCTCTCAAAGAAGTGTCAAAAAAAAAAAAAAAAAAAAAAAGAAGAAGATGAACTTGTTTGGAACCCCAGGATTTGAGGAAAAACATAATGGCAGGCATCTATGTTCTTCCACCTAACAGAAGGTGACAGATTTCTCATTTCTCAACGTTCAACCTAACAACAGAAGACAGAACAGGTGGGCTCATTCTGCCTCTGGATGGAACGAGAATCTCTCTAACACCAGAGAAGCACAATACCACCAAAATATATCAGGATCTCCGTTAACAATAAGCGGCCATTCAACATGCCCTCTGTTTGGTCACATCAGCAAATGCTCATGCGTTAGGCTGTTTTCCTCTTTGTGATCTTCAGTTTCAACTCACACAGGTGAATGATCTAATTCTGAAGGAAACCTGGAGTGAGAATGGAGGATAATTTTTTTCCAAAGAGAATTTACTTCTTGCTTCTGCTTTGAGAAAGGACTCGCTATCCATTAAAAGCCATTATAATTTTGATGGCGCCTGCCTTAATACAGATATTTTAGATTCATCTCTCTTAGCTTTAATTCTGAATCTCAGGATCTCAGTCTTGATATGATCACTAGTCAGTTTTAGCATTTATTTACAAATCTGAGTTTCAATTTTTCTTTCTCTCTCATTTTATCATAAATATTAATTATATAGACACCATGAATGTTTTAATCATCATATTTTACCTAGAATCTATTTATTTGTAGCAACACATACCTTTGGAGCAACTGGTCTTATTATCACACAAAGCAAAATTCTCATAGACTTTGATTACTTAAACTCTAATATAGTCTGGTGATTCTGCAATAGCACTATGACTGAGAATTACTGGTTTACATAGTCAATACATTGAAGGATATTTTAGGGTAATAATTGTGCACTATAATTAAACATTTTTAAGAATTATCCACAACTGTCCTTAAACTTCTTGACTTTCTATTTGAGATTTTTAAAGGTGATTTTAAAATATGTGATATTACACTTAGAGAGATATGTCAATGTATGTTCCAGATGACTCCTTTTATTTTATTTTATTTATATTTTATTTTAAATATATTTTTAATTTTATCTATTAAAGTTGGCACCAATATTACATTAGTTTCAAGTGTACAACACAGTGATTAAACATTTATATAACTTATGAAGTGATCACCCTGGTAAATCTAGTACCCATCTGACACCATACATAGTTATTACAATATTATTAACTATATTCTTTATGCTATATTTTACATCCTCATGACTATTTTTAAACTATTAATTTGTGTTTCTTAACCCTTTCCCTTTTTTCACCCACTCCCTTAACCCCTTCCATCTGACAACCATAAAAATGTTCTCTGTATCTATGAGTTGGTTTTTTATTTTTATTTTTGTTCTTTAGATTCCACATGTAAGTGAAATCACGTAGCATTTGTTTTTTCTCTGTCTGACTAACTCCACTCAGCACAATATCTTCCAGGTTCATCCATGTTGTTGCAGATGGCGAGATTTTATTCTTTTTTTTTTTTAGCTGAGTAATATTTCATTGTATATGTATACCACCTCTTTTTTATCCATTCACTCATTTGTGGACACCCAGGTTGCCTCCATATCCTAGCTATTGTAAATAAGGCTGCAACAAACATATGGACAGACATGCCCCTTTGAAGTAATGTTTTGGGTTTTTTCAGCTAAAAACCCAGAAGTGGGATTACTGAGCCCTTCTTTGTCTCTTGTTATAGCCTTTGTTTTATAGTCTATTTTGTCTGGTATAAGTTTTGCTACTTTGCCTTTATATATATATATAATATATTATATATATATATATATATATATATATATATACCCATTCTCATGAAATATCTTTTTCATCTCTTTACTTTCAGTCTGTGTGTGTCTTTTGACCTGAAGTAGGCAGCATGTATATAAATCTTATTTTCTTATCCATTCAACCACCCTATGTCTTTTGACTGGTACATTCAATCCATTTATATTTAAAGAAATTGTTGATAGAAATGTAATTATTGCTATATTATTATTATTCATATTTTTTATTTTTCTCCCTTCTCAAAGGAGTTCCTTTAACACTTCTTGTAATACTGGTTTGGTGTTAATTAACTCCTTTAGCTTTTCTCACCTGGGTAGTTCTTTATCTGCGTTTTGATTCTAAATGATAGCTTTGCTGAGTAGAGTAATATTGGTCATAGGTTCTCACTTTCCATCACTTTGAATATTTTATGCCAAACTTTGAAAAGTTTCTGTTGAAAAATAAGCTGACAGTCGAATGAAGCTCCTTTGTAGGTAACTAAATGCTTTTCTCTTACTGCTTTTAAGAATCTCTCTTTGTCTTTAAGCTTAGGCATTTTAATTATGATGTGTCTTGATATGGCTTCTTGGTTTAATCTTGTTTGGGACTCTGCTTCCTGGGGTTGTATGTTCATTTCCTTTGTCAGATTAGGAAAGTTTTCTGTCATTATTTTTTCAATATGTTTTCAATTCCTTGTTATCTATTTTTTTTTTCTGGTACCTCTATAATATGAATGTTGGTATACTTGACATTATCCCATAGACCTTTTAAACTATTTTTTTGGATCCTTTTTCTTGTTGCTTTTCTGATTAGTTGTTTTCTGCTACCTTATCACCCAAACCACTGATTCAATTCTCTGCTTCATATCTAATGTATTGTTGATTTCCTCCAAGGTATACTTTATTTCAGCTATTATATTCTTTACTTCCGACTGATTCTCTTTTTTGATTTCTATGTCCATTTTCATATTTTTTATCTCTTTGTTAAAATTCTCACTGAGTTCATTTACTCTCCCCTTAAGTTCATTGCATCCTTATAATCAATATTTTTAACTCTCCATCTGGTAGATTGCTTGTCTCCGTTTTGTTTAGTTCTTTTTCTGGAGCTTGGTTCTATTCTTTTATTTGAGACATGTTTCTTTGTTTCCTCATTTTGGCTGCCTCCCTGTGTTTGTTTCTATGTATTAGGTAGGGCTCTTATGTCTCCCAGTCTTGATAGAGTGGCCTTATGCAGTAGGTATTGTGTAGGGCCCAGCGGCATAGCCTCCCTCATCATCTGATCTGGGTGCTGCAAGTGTGTCCCTGTATGGGTTGTGTGTGCCCTCCTGTTGGATTGGATCAATGGGAGGATTGACCCTTGGGCTGATTGGTTGGGATACTGGCCGTGACCAGTGGAGGAGCCGTTGTGCAAGGACTGACCATACAAAGCAGGGTTTGCTTTAGCGAGACTCTGGTCTTGCCCAGTCTGCCCTTTGGGTATGCCATCTCCAGTGTAACCTTGGGTGGTGTCTGACTAGATCCAAATCTAGCCACCGGGCATGCCACCCCTGGGACCTCCTGGAATGGGCCTTGTCACATGACAGATTTAGTAGTAACCTGTGACCTACCAGTGGCCCTCTGACACGAGCCACCAAGCAATCCACAATGGGCATCACTGAACTGAGTTTGGAGATACCTCCAGAAATCTAGCTGCAAACTGAGGTTGGCTGCTACTAGTGCCAGGCTTAGGGCTGCTCAACCAGAGCAAGCTGAGGCCAGATGCTGCTTGCTTCGGAGTCATGAATTTTTGAGAGATTTTAGGAATGTCTGCAGCATGAGCCAAGACAGACCATTTTTATGGAAAAGCCCCTGGAAGCAGCTTGGCTTGGCCTGCAAGTTGGGTGAGACTGGGTCTCAGTAAATCACTAGAGTAGAGACAACTGTGTTAATTAGGTTAATGAAGACTCAGATATGGTGGCTGCCTGCATCTGCACATTGGGAACGAGGAGGGCTCGACAAAAAAAAACAAACAAACAATGACTTGGAGAATCTGACCATTCACAATGGCAAAAAAAAAAAAAAAAAAAAAAAAAAAAAGAAAAGAAAAGAAAAAAACAGTGTTTTTTCTGGCCTGTAATGAATTTCTATAGTATGATCTTCCCTACTTTTTGTAAGAATTCTTTTCTAAGTACTATCTTCCTGTCTTCTTAAAGTCTGTAAAAGTCTGTCATGATTTAGCATACTTATTTTCTGTAGGTTTAATATAAAAACAATGCTAGAATTTTAGCTTCTTGGGATTAGACACTAATGCCATATATTATTATGTTTTCATGCAATTTCTAGTACAATGTTTAAAAAGTATATAAACATGAAGTTAATGGACAATTTTACATGATTGATTATATATACAATTGCAAACAATACCACAATTACATTTAAATTTAGATTTTTTTATTTAGAGCAGAGCATACTACATTAAACAAAGAAGCAAATAAAACAAACAAACAAAAAATCCTACTATTGTTGTCCAGTTTAGGAGCTTGGGAATTAGTTTGTTTGATCTATAGTCCACCACTATATCTGGGATGGTTCCTGGCATCTCTTTCTTGTCCACATCCTAGTTTTTGTTCTTTTCCAGAGATTATAGCTATCCTTACCTGTAGGTATAATAAGTATAATATTGTCCTTTGCTTGTTTTGAAAATGAAAGAAGACTCTTATCCCACCTTTGCACAAAAGCATTCCCTCTACTCAACTGTCTCATGCCTTTAAAATATAGGTTAGAGTTTTAGAGTTTTAAAAAATATATTCGCAGTTATTAACATATATATATATATATATATATACACACATATATATATATATACACATATGTATATATATACATATATATATATATATATATATACACACATATATAAAATCTCCCTTTGTGCGTTTAACATATTGAATAGTTTTTTTGAAATCATAAGGCTTTAGTGTCATATGCACAAACTTAGTGGAGAAGACATGAGCAGTTAGAAGGGGTTCGAGTAGCTGCATTCTTAAAGCTCATCACTGATTTTTCTGTGTAGACTATGTAATGACTTCTGATATAATCTTTAAATTTCTTCTGATTTTCAAACTTCATAAAATAATTTGGGTTTACATTAACCAAATATTGTATACATATTTTTAATATAATGTATGACCAAATACTAATTTTGTAGATTTTTTGTCTGATTATTCAAAATACTAATGAGCCATAATATTTCTGTGTGATAGAGGCATAAATTCTGAACTGTATTACCTTCCTATCTTTTCTATAAAGTGTTTTCACCTATTATTACTATGTCTCCAAACTTTAATTAATGCATGTTTTAGCACAGTTTTTCTCTGATTGTTTTGATTCCCCATTCTATTTTATCAAATAGAAACAAACTCCTTGGTTTTAGGCACTCTGTCATACACTAACTTTGATCATTAAGCTCTAGTTAAAACTAAAACATCATATCACTGTAGATAATAGAAGTTGACTAGTTTAAGGAATAATTTCAACAAAGATAAAAGCAGACTAGTTTATATTAACCCAAATTTAAAGATTCATTTATCTCAAATAAGCAAGTAAAATGTAAAAATGATTGTGGTTGTAATCTCTATAAATTATCCTTCACGTTTGAAGATAGATTTGTTCTTAATAGATTTGTTTAAAATAATGAATTTAATCAATAATTAACAAAAATACTGTGTGATTAATCAATAAAATTGATCATTTTGTGAAGTGGAAACTTTATAAATCACTTTGCCCCATTTAGTAAATTCAAAATATTATTATTATTGTTATTTATTATTATTATATTATTATTATTATTATTATTAGTGTGTAAATGCATAGGGACTAAAAAACTTGAAGAACTTGTTATAACCTTGCATGTGATATTATTTGTAGAATGTTATATTCAAAAGACCTTCGACTTCCAGATATTATTATTATTTATTTTGTCAATCTGTGAGAAGCAAGATTTTCAAAATACTTTGAATAATATATAACCTCATTTGTCTCTCTAGGAATTCCATGAATATTTATGAAAATAATTGGCTATTATTTAAAATTAGATACTGAAGACTCACATTTCTCTAAACATTTCTATGAGAGGATTTGCTGTCTACAGATATCAAGGCTCTTAATCCCGTTTGGCAGAGTAAATTCTTAGTTTCACTATTTTATACATATTACTCTGTTGTGGATAACCAGAATCAGTGCACAGTACCCATGTTAGCATAGATGCTATATTAGAAATTCTACTTAAGTTCCCATTCAAGTTTTTTATTTAACTGTAATTGATATTAAGAAAATGGTTCATAGCTGCCTAAGTGATCCAAGAGTTTACCTTTTCTATATTTTAAAAATTGATACAATTTCTACATTGAATAAAATCTGTTCTCTTTCCAAAAATATAAAATAAAATAATAAATATTATTTAAAATTATAATTTCTATATTGAGAATAATAATTTATTAAGAAATAAGAAAAATATAGATACTTTTGGTTTCTTCATGAACAAGAGAGAAATTGAAAATAAATTTTTCCCATTACTTAAAAATAATTTTAACTTATTTGTCTTTAATTGAGAACAGGTTTGAAAGAATTTTTTATCTAAATTGGATATTTTGTTTTAGTTATTGGAATTTAGTTAGTAGTATATTTAATAAATTCTAAAGTATGAGCAATAGTCCTATAAATTGTATCAGTTTGTTATATTGTTTACATTTTTGTGTTGCAAGTAAGAGAAAGGTAAAGCATTATCTAAATCTTTTTTCTTAGTGAAAAGACCCTCATGTTTATCCACTAACATTTTAAAAGTTTAATAATTCTAAGTTTTGAAAATGTGTAAATAGCTAAAAATTACTAATTTTTAAATTTAAAATTTTTTTCTCTCTTACATTTTATATGTACTGAGTAAATTTCCGTAATCCAACAGTTAGACTTCTAATATTTTCATTGGGAATATTTAGAAAAGCAAATGTGCTATATTATTCCATAATTGGAGATTCATTTAGTCAGGATAATGATGGTCTTTTGCCAAAACTAATTCTGACAAACAGCAATGTTATAATATATTAAATGCCAAACCCTAGATAGAAGCTGATGATTTGAGCTTGGCAGAGTCTCCTTGTGCTCAATGTTAAGAACTAGCTTAAAGGCTGGTCATAACAACGTTGGAGGAGAAGGAATTTCTCCTTCCAATATATTCACTGAATTCGAAAACATAATGAACATGTCAAAAAGATTTTTGAAAATTACAGCTCTGAAAAATAAGATCAAGAGCTGAACCTTGAAAGCCACAAATAAATAAAATTTCAATGCTCACAGAAAGATTTTTTGAAAGCTTTTAGACACTTACTATCTGAAAACTGTTTGTCCTTATCCTTTATTATTTTCGGTAATGCTTTAAAATTTTTATGTTTCTTTATTTCTCATTAAATTTTAAAATGAATTAATTTTTAAAGGAAAACTCTTTATAAGAAAATTCATGAATAGTTTCAACTCAGTTACTTAAGTCATGCTCTTACAATTTGATTTTTGCCCTTATTTCTACAGAGTGCTTTTTCTTTTTTATTATTAAATAATTCTGTATGTCTCCATAAATTCAAACTATATCTACAGTGATGGTACAATGCAATAAGATAGACAGACAGACAAACAGACAGACAGTTTCTCTGTAGCTTGCATCAAAGTATCTACAGTATAACTGAGCACTCTCACTCTCTAAGGAGAGAACTTCATAGACCACTTGTCTAGACAAGCTGGTTCCTTGGAGGACTCTCTCTGTTTATTCTATGTTAGGTTAGTAAGCAGTCATTACATGAAAGGAATATTATCTTCCTAGTGTGGATCTTAAGGATAATATTAAATTTTAATAACAGTATTATTATACATTACAATACTAGATATTGCTGGGTGGATTTCAATGTACCTGAGTATTAATATGATAAAAAGAAAACAGTTTATCTAAAATCATTGATTATACCCCAGGGAAAAGTCAGAATATAAAATATACAATAACGCAGATTACGATAAGAAAAAATATCTTTGACATAACAATAACTTCTATCCACATCTCACTGTATTATTAATTGTTCATTTCCATAATTTTTTTCTGTTTGTGCCACCAATAGCTTTTCTATATCTGGTTTTCCCAGGCATTTTTTTCAAAATATAACTGTATATGTATTTCCTTTCCACTAAAATGAAAAAAAGAAAAGAAAAAAATGAAAATTTAGATTGAGTACTGGGTAATGATTTTACATATTATATAAAAATGTAGACTTATTTGTATTTATAATGTATTGTTTTTGTTTGTTTGTTTTTTAGGTGAGGTGACCCTTGGTTGACCCCACAGATTGCAAGGACCTTGTCAGCTTACAATCCCTTATTTTTTTAATTTTTTATGTCTACAGCACCTGGTTTTCTTAGGTGGTCTCCCATCCAAGTACTAACCAGGCCCGACTGCTTAGCTTCTGAGATCAGATGGGATCGGGCTTATTCAGGGTAGCATGCCATAGAAAAAATGTATTGTGTTTTATAACTAATGTTTCAGTTTAAAATATTTGAAAAATATTTGGCTAATTAAAAATATTTGATTAGCAAGGAAAACCTTTGGATTTTATTTAAAAATTCATCTCAGCTTTGAAGAAGTCACAAAACATACAAGCCCTAATTTCTTAGAACTGGAAATAATTTAAAACAGTATCATCACTTAAAAGATTAAAGAAAAAAGTCCTTTAAATAAATTAACAGTATTTGGAGTCTTTTTTAAAGAGAAGAAACTTTTTATGTGAAAAAATAACAGTAGGTTAGTGTTGTCACAGTGTAAACTCTGATTATGATTAACTAGAAAGCAGTATTAAATAGTATAACACTAGATAAAAGCTTGGGCTTTGGAGTTATCTCTTTCACTTTGCATTTTGGGTAACAATACTATATTTTTCATTAGGTTGTTGAAGATATATTAATATAGGTAATTAAGGTCTAGTATATATTATACATTCAATAAATATTAGTTGTTATTATTTATTGTTACTTAAGCAGCTATGAGAAATTGTGAAAAAATAATTATCTTTCCCTTTTTTGAGTATGGCTGGGGAGGGCTAATGATTTATTTTTCAGGGAAATATGGTTATAAAGATTTTAATTTTAATAAATTATTCGTTAATTAGCAAAATAAGGTTTGAACATTAGCAAGTACCCTTATAGCCTCCAGTGGGCAGTCCAACATACCAAACTGCATTGTTTTAGGGATGATAAAAAGGTAGTGGAATTTGCTCTGCACTCTGAGGTGACGTCTAAGGAACAGACTGTTAAAAGTGAAGAAGCTCAAGGATGTTTAAGAAATATTACTAAGGAAAGAAAGGAAAGCATAAGTGAAATTAGACACTTTATTTTCTTAAATCAAGGACATTATTGGTTTTGTTTCACATCATATTCTGATAAGTTGGTAGTGTCTACATTGAATGCTACCTCTGAGACTGTTTCACATTCTTCAGAAGAGTGGATAGATTAGCAATGTCTGTTACAGGTGAAAAGGAGAGAAGGATAGTAGCAAGTATTTATCGACACTTTATGTGCTGGAATATAGAGTCAAAGAACCTTAGAATTGAAATACCAGATATAATACAGTTCAATCTAATTGCTGGAATCTCCCACATTTGAAGTGTAAGTCACATGCCTTACTAGATTTTGAGTATCTTTAGAATAAAAACTGGGAAGAACAGGTTGAATTAGCAGGCAAAAATTGAGATTAATAGAAATGAATATTTCTAACAAGTAAAGCAGTCTGATGGTGAAATATGCTTTCTTTTAGGTAGTAAATACCCTTTCCAAGGAATTTTTGAAGAGGAGAATTGATGATACATATATTCTAAAGGAAAGTGATTAGATTAAAACACTTAATTTTTAGTCTATTTTAAAATTCAAAACCTTATGATTGAGTAATAGTATGTAGAAAGTAGATTTTGTTAAAAATTAATTCTGCATTCATAAAATTAAAAATAGAACATGGACTATACTCCTGGATAACTCCAAACAACAAAGTTTATATGATGAGACAGTAAATATGATCTTTAAATGTAAAATAATTAAATTCTATTGTAAGAGTATGTTTGAACAATACTGTGAAGGTGAAAAAAATGAGTAATAAAAATTAAACAAGTAGTTTATTAGATATGGCAAGATTTCAAAATATAATCTAAAAAACAATATTCTTGTGTTATAGAATATAAATGATGAGCCACCTGTATGTAACCCACCACATTTGGAAACTCAGATTTATTCCAGCATTAAGATTCCCTTTATTCAGCTCGACTGTTCACACAAAGATTCTTCACAGGAACAAGTGAGCTATTCAATTGTAGGAGGTAAAAGATGTGATTTCAAATAAGTCACTTTTATTCTGTTTAAAAGATACTCATGTGAGATATTTTATAATGGTTGAAAACATTATTATGAAACATTTTTAAATAAGAACTTAAGACAATAGAAATAACATAATATATCATGTACTTTTACTTCTGTTTTATCACCTCATTGTTCTCAGGAAATACAAATAATCAATTCACACTTTGGAGACTAGGTGTTGATCCTCCTTCTCTGACCACCACTCAGAATTTCCAGTATGATGCATTACAGGGGATTCAGAAACCTCTGACTTTCCAGCTATTTATTGAAGTTACTGATGAATTAGGTGGGAATAAAGCTGGTCAGCTGTCAGCCACTACAACAGTCATAGTTCATGTGTTTCCTGGGACCACAACACAGCCAACTTCTTTCACAAAAACAACTACAACTACAGTAAGTAAGTGATGAAATATAATTCTAAAGTAGTCTGAATTAGTCATAAACATAGAAGATATTTGGGAACTCTCACAGGAGTTATCCTTATACTTTGGCAGTGAAAGACATAAATGAAGCAGTACTTTAATACGCTAGAATTTCCATCATCAAAATAAGAAGAATGCATTGTACCTATTAGTCATTAATTTTGAATCAGGGTAAATATATAATGTTAAGCACTTTTATAAGCACTTCCACTATTATTCAGTTTAGATTCTTAGTAATTTTGTTGATTCTTATCACAGAATACTTTTCTCTATTTAAGAATACTCATGAAGATTTTGTTACGTACATGGCACCACATAAGGCTTACAAAAATATTTTACAAAGTTGTTTCCTTGAAAAGCATAGTCTCACTAGAAGACAAAATTTACACTTGAAAAAAATTTAAATAAATATTAGATTGTCAAATGAGTACAATTGTTTTAACTTTGAGGTTGTAAATAAGTAAGTTTATTTGTGCTAATATAGGCAGCAAAATTCTCTATAGGAGGAGAAAAATAATAATGTGGTTCTGTAAAAACATATTTTTTTTATGTAAAGAAAAGAAAAGCTTTGCAGGAAGGCGTAGAATTATGCCGGGGAAGAGCATAATATATTCTGGGGAATGTTGAGAAGACAGTGAAGCTCAAAGCTGGATTTGTGTCAGGAAAAATGAAGCTTACAGTAGATATACAAATATTTCTGCATGAAACATCTTGAGTGTAAAGAGATTTTGGATGATTACTGGAGAAAGGAAATTATAACCATTTCACAGCAGAAAAATAGATTCCCAATGCCTCGGAAATTTTGCTAATATGGAAATAAAGAAAAAATCAATGATCAGAACTGTGGTAAAAGGATGATTAGTTTCAATAATTGGTTTGTGTGGAATATGCTGTTTGATTTCAAACAGGTGAACTTAAAACAGCCAAGTAGATATTCATTTATAACATGCCCTCACTAACATTATTATGATGCTCTCAATAAAACTGAGCTAATGCAATGAAAGATATCTCAGTTAAAATACCCATTTGTTAAATAAGTTATAGAAAATTCTTCCCAATGCTTGATTTCACAGTCAAGAAGTTTTACATTAGCTATACAAAATGATCACATTTCAATTTGAATATTCAGGATCCAAAGAAAACCATAAATTGAATTAAAGTGGTATAGGCTGCCTAGCAGAAGGAAATTAATATTGTCTCTGTAGGCTTCCAATTATTTCTAACAATTTTTCAATCCAGAAAACAACACATGATTAACTATAACCAGGCACATGAGAAAATGAGATGCCATAACCAAGAAGCAACAAGACCACAAAAGCAGAAACAAGGATACAGTTACTACAGAAATTTTCAAAAACAAACTGTAAAATAATTATGCCTTAAATTCAAGAGCTAAAAACCAAGTTTAAAATTTGATCAGGGTATTAGACTATAAAGGTAACATACACTATTTGAAAATGTATCAAATATGTCTAAATCACAAAAAATACAATAACTGAAATAAAAACTTGACCATATTGACATATAGAATATATAAACAATATACCCAGCAATTATTTAATTTCAGATTTTGGGGGAACACACGAATATTTACAAATTTTGGTCATATATTAGGTTGTAAAACAAATCTCAATAGATTTCAGTAGATTGAAATCATGCTGAGTATTATCTTTGATCTTAAATAATTATGCTAAAGATCAAAACAAACAAGTATCTAAAATATTTCTTATATCTTTAGACATTAAGGGAATAGAGAATATTTTAATAATGAATGAATGAAAATGTTAATAATAAAACTGTGAGATGTAGTTAAAATAGAATTGAAGGTTATATGTTTTCCTCTAAGTACCATTTAAACCGCATTTCACAATTTTTAACATCACATTTTTATCACTTATTTTAAAATATTATTGATTTCCTTAAAAGTTTTTTTCTTTTTGTATAATTTAAACTGCATTTCATCTGAAGTTAGAAAAGAATAGCAAAATAAAATGTAAGAGATTTTTAAAAATGAAATAAGATAACTAAAATTAATGGAGTAGAGAGGAAATATACAAAAGTATGGCCAATAGTTGTTTTAAAAATAAATAAATAAAATCTATATTACTGCAAGGAGGCTGATAAAAGCAAGAGTGAAGTCATATTTTACCAATGTCAGAAATAAAAAAAAAGAGCTTCACTAGGTCCTGCAACCCTTTAAAACAAAATCCTAAGAAAGAATATTATCAACAACCTTGTCAATAAATTTAAGAAAAATTGTGTGAGAACTTATTCTATCCCAAATACTTAATATAAAATGCATTAATTAAGACAGTGTAGTATGGGTTCAGGGAAGACAATTAGACGTGAGAATGGATAAAGAGTCCAGCTAATGGTCCACAGCATAAGGATCTATGGTTTATATAAAAACTGACACTACAGAGCTATGGTAAAAGGATGATTAGTTTTAATAAATTATATTGGGCAATTGGTAAGTGTAAAGACAAAATAGGAATGATCCCTTACCTCAATTAAGTTCACATAAATTGTAAACTGAAATGGCCAAGATAAATAATTAAATTTTAGAAAAACTATAAGAGACTATTTCAATAACTTGGGGCTAGAGAAAGATTTGTTAAATAAGATTTTTAAAAAACAATTTTAACTATAAAGAAAATTTTTAGGAAACTGGATACATTAAAATTAAGAACTCCTTATTATGGGTAAAAAGATAGGATATTTGACTATGTGACTTTTGCTTCAGAATAATTTAGTGAAGAAGACTAAGCATAAGGAAGTTTAAACAAAACTGAGCGTAATGTGACAATTATTGAAATTTGTTATGGACATTTAGTGGATTATTGTATTATTTTTAATATTTTGAATATGTGTTAGGTATCACAAAAAAGTTGTAAAATAATTGAAAAGGAAATAATCTGAAATGCCTATGTTTTTTGTTTAAGCTATTAGCATTGAATGCTCTAAATTTTTGCCAAATGATCTTCACAGATAAAATACCTCATTTTGGAGCTTATTAAAATTGTCTGCTTTGGATCTTTTAAACATATATTTATATAGTCAACCCTTAAAATCATATTAAGCATGAATATTCTCTTGGTCACTCAGTAAATTAGTTCTTAGTTCTTCCCTCCATCCCTGTTGTGACCATGGAACTTTCACATTCTACAAATACATAGTCGAATCATTTTATGTCAGGTAACATTGCCTAAGACTGAGCTATGACATCGGTAATGTAAGAAACGCTTAAAATGTATTGTTTTCTATTTCTGATTCAATATGAACCTCACCTACCTATTCTGAGTCAACTTTCTCTGCTGGATCTTGCTCTTTTGGGAGAGAATATTTTAGCCCATATCACAGTGAAAAAAAAAAAATCTAACATACTAGCACATGCATCTTAACATCCAAATTCTTGATTAATAAACCAAAATCTCACAGAGCAGCAGAATGCTTATAATATAACATAAAGACAGAATCGATTCTGCAGCAAGATGTGAAAGAATTTTTAGATTTGTACTTGAGTGGTATTGTAATCCATATAATTCTCTTGGCAGACTACATTAGGCTTGCTAAAAGAAGCAAACCAATTAATGCTGCCTGGAAATGATTGCCAATCTATGACTTATGAGTTTACTCTCAAGGACTGTGGCAAATGGTCTTTGCTATTCTCCTTAAGCCATATCAGCTTTTATGTTTATATGTGTACTTACATAATACAGGAAGATATATGTACTCTCTTTGAGAAAAGTGTTACCAAAACATAAGTGACCTTAGAAATTCTATAGTTTGATTTGTCCATTGTGCAAGAAAGGAAAATGATACCAAACAGTTTATAACTTCTGTTTTATTTTAAGTGAGCAAACAGATACATGAAAACACCTGTATATTTTAAAATATGTTTTAAAGAGATACTATATCTAAAGGTTTTTTTTTAATGTAATACTGGCTAGCTATTATTTATATCTGAGTATGTTATAAAATTACCCAGTAAAGATAACCTATATCATCAAGCTAAATATCTATTATTAACTTCATGGTCAAGCCTTGTGCTAGTGTCTGGAATACAAAGTTGAATACGTCAGAGAAAAACCATCTAGCTACAAATAATGGAATATTCAACTTGAAGTGGCTTAAATATTAACAACTCAATTTCAGGAAACTAGTAGACTATTAGGGCAAAAAATTTAAAGATCTCTGTATATCATCATAAGGAATGGGGCTTTATCTTCCAATTGGAAAGAGATTACAAGAGAAGGGTGATAAGAACAGATATGTCTGAAAAGTGTGAGTGATTTTAGAATAAATGTGGAGAAAACATGAAGGGAAGATTGGTGAAGGAAGAAAGTAGTGCCCATGAAACCAGTTAAGATCCTGTTTTAATAATCCAAATAAGAAAACCAAGCCCTAAAATAAGGCAGTGGTACTTTATGTAGAGATGAAGTGGTAGGTCTGAAATATACATAAGAATAGAATTCACCATTTATAATGTTTAAATAGTATGTATTACACTATACTGTGAGAAAAATAAATTCTCTTAGGATTAGCTATTTTTATTTGACTATAGCTATTATTATTATTATTATTATTATTATTTAGATTTTTCCGTTTAGAATATTGAATGAAATATGAAAACCTAAAAACATTTCTAAGTGGTTAGACTCTACTGCTAGACTTTTATCTGTTTCTAAATATAACTATAAAATCCCATTACAAAACAGAACATTCTTAAAGCCAGATACTAACAATGTATGTCTATAAGTTATAAAGAAATTATGACTTGTGAATAAAATGCTCAGTTATTAAAAATAAATTCAATCATATAATAAATATTATAGGAGGTATCATCAGCATAAAATTCACTATAAATGCAAATTATTTTCTTTACAAAAAATTCTTTTAGACTCTTGAAAAAAATATAGGACATCCCATAAATTTTAATCTGGTGAAGGTATTCAATACAGACCTCTGCATCTTTTACAATGCCAAGTATGGTACTTGATAAATAAAAGGACTGATGCCATATGTTATATGAAATGTATGTGATAGTTCTTAATTGAGAGAAAGGGAGATTTATGAACTGTTGAAGATTTGATGAAATTTATGGTCTCTCTTTCTCTCTAGAACAATGTACACATGTATATGTGCATATACTATTATATTCAATATTAGAGGCTTGTAAAACCCATCCCTTGAACCCAGATTAAGAAATCCTGACCTAAAAACAAGGGTTTATTACTGCTTCTGAATTTGTAAAAAAAAAAAAAAAGTTTCCATGAACAAAATATATTTTTATTATTATAAAGTAAACAAAGCAATATAAAGCACTAAAATAACTAGAGGAAGCTTTACATAATATATTTCTTAAATCTGTTAACATTTAGCATGTTTTTATAAACATTATAATAAGTAAAATAATAACTTGAAGTTTAGAAAGAAAAAAATCTTTTATCTTTAATGTAGAATGACTTAGTCAAAGAAACTAATAATAAATCAGCCGGACCCTAGACTAAAATAAAAAAAAAAAAAAACTGCTGTAAATTGTCTCCCGATTAACCTTTGTCTTTGAACCCTTGCCTGCCTATTCAGAGGTCCCGCTCAAGGCAGGTAGAGAAGAAGAAACTGTCACATTTCATGAGCTAAACTGAACTCACCCAATTTAAGTCCAGATTGGCTAAGAGACAATGAGGTAACTGGCTAGACACGTTTCCTGAAAATATAATCCCCAAAGAATTATGAATCAAAATTCCTGAAACTATCTGCATTCAGCAAATTGAGTCTATTAAAAAGCCCAGAATTAATATCCGTTTTTAAAATATAGAAGATAGTAGAAATCTTAAATCATGCTAATTTATAACTGTTTTTACACTGATTTCAGCAGAAATAGTACATGGGTAAAAGAGTAGAAAGGAGAAAATCTCTATAAATAACTATTCAATATATCCATCAGTTTATCCTGGTAACGTGTTTCATAATGTGCATTAGTATAATTAAAAGACTTTTAACCACTGAAGAACTAAAGAAAGGCATTAGATCTATAGGGTGAAAAAATTGGAATTGTTTAGTGTCTTTCACTTAATCTGAACTTTGAAGACTAATCCTAAAGATATCATGGCTTCTTAGAGACATTTTCTTAGAGACAAGGGTTCTGTCTTTATAACCATGTTTTCTACACTATATTATACTTCACTGCAGAGGCACAGTATGTTTTCCCAAGGCTGATTGTGACTCATCAAAAGCTGATCCTTTACTAGCATATACTTCACAAGCTAATTTGCAGTCAAATATGTCTGGAACTTTGTTTTTAGCTGGTAATTTAAAACAGTGGTATGCTGGAGCTGGCTCATTTAAGATAAGGAGATCCTATTGTTAATATTCAGAAATTTTGTAGGTTGGTTCTTAAACCTTTAGTAGATTGAATTCAGTCATGGTAGAAATATTAATACTATGAAAATTGGTAAATGCTACATTCCAAGTATTTGTTTCTTTGCTTGTTTGTTTTGATTTCAAGGGTTAGTTTACCAGCCCACTACTAACCTGGCCATCTTAGTCTTTGGTAGACCTAGAAAGGTAGAAAAAACTTTAAAGTGGGTAAAAAGGAGATTAAGAGAGATTAGCAAATACTTATGTATGAAAAGTAAAATTTAGCCACCAAAAAAAAAATGAAAGAGCATTTACTTTTTCATCCCTCATTTAAATGAAAAATATAGCACTATAGCCATACTTTTTAATAAGTAGAAACATCCATGGAAACCACTGGCACTTTCTGTTGATTTGATTATAACCTTTACTATGTATGTATGTATATGTATGTGTATGTATATGTATATACATATATATATATACACACACATATAGTAAAATATATAGTATAAATTCATAGTTATAAATATAAGAGTATATATATATACACACACATATATGTATATGTATGTATATATATTAACAAATATGTATATATTGTATGTATGTATGTATATATATATATATAAAACAAAAGAAATTAGGGAAATATATTACTTGCTGTGAACTGTGCTTTAATACCCACTCTGCCTTACATGCTTAGGAAGTGAAGCTCATTATGCTATTTCACACAATGTCTCAGTCCTGAACTAAATTTCTCTCATTCTTTTTCTTTTTGTAATATGAGGAAATAATGCCACCATAGTAGTGGCAACAGTGAACATTAATTGATTACCTACTGACTGCTATGAGCTTGCATGGATATTTTCATTCTTCACAGAGACCCTGCTCACTAGGCAGCATTGTTCTAAACAGAAATTAACTTGCTCAATTTAAGTGATAGTCAAAATTTCAGCCCAGATGTTTCCAGAGGCCATGTCTGTTCCACTATTCCATTACAACTATATTTTTTAAACTCAATGACCCATGTATCCCTTTTATAGGGGAAAAAAAAAACCAAAACCAAAACAGACCTGGACACCCAGCATTGTACATATTATATGCTGTTGCGTCAGCTCAGTTCCTGGTGACCCTGTGAATGAATGATGTCCACAGTGTTCTGTCCTTAGCAGCCTGGCTCAGCTCCTGTAGACTCATGTCTATGGCTTCTTGTATGAAATTGAACCATTTCATGTTTGCTCTTCCTCTTTTCTTGCTACTTCATACTTTTCACAGCATTATTGTTCCCCCCATCCAAAGAACCCTGCCTCCTCATGATGTGCCCAAAATAGAACAGCTTCAGTTTTGTCATTTTTGCCTCCAGTCGTGTTTCAGATTTAATTTTTTCTAGGACCCACTTATTCATCTCTCTGGTGGTCTAGGCTATCCACGGAGCTCTCCTTAAACACCATATTTCAGACAAACATTTTTTTCTCTATTATCCTTACCTTATTTATATAAGAAGGATAAAAGAAAAACATATTAAAAGATAATTTTTTAAATACCAGAATTCTAACACAATCATCTCTTTTATTCTAAATTATTTCTAAGAATAAATTGGTAAAAAGGCAATGATGTAATGGGTTGATAATGATAAATATAATGTCCTTATGGCAGACCAGAAGTGGAGACAATGTAAAGAAACATATAAAAGGGAAGCATGCCTATTTTCACATGCTTTCACAAAGCATGCAGGACAGATGTATTATGAGATATGATGCATGTATTTTCTCTGTGTGAAACAACAATAAAAATTGCCTAGGACCTATGGGATGTATGAAAATCTTTGCTTCATATCTTGAACCATTCTGCTGTTCAACCTGTATCTATAAACCATGTAATTTTTCTTCTTAAGTTGCAGACATGAGAACTAAGTGGCTAAGTCATTATTCTTTCTTCAGGTGTGACTTGAAAGTAAAGTCTCTTGGTGAGCCTCAAAACGTTTCACTTTCTTCTATGCTGAGAAGTAATATGTTATGCAACTATTTGGGATTTATTTTCATGTGTTTTATATGTTATATTTATATACCCTGTACGGAAACTAGCTCCATGAATAAATAGTGAGAATCACATTTTACATTCATTAATTTCTTGGTCTTTGTGTCCATCCAATTCCAGGGGAAAGAGACACAAAGTAAAAGAAGACTTATGGAAGAAACTACAGCTAACCCTTGAACAACACAGGTTTGAACTGCACAGATCCACTTATAGGAGGTTATCTAAAAAAATACAATAACAGTATTTTCTCTTCTTTATGATTTTCTTAATAACATTTTATTTTTTCTAGCTTACTTTATTATAAAATACCATATATAATATATAGATAACATACAAATTATTATGTGTTAATTGACTTTTCATGTTATTGATAATGCTTCCAGTCAACAATAAGGTATTTGTCATTAAGCTTTTGGGGAGTCAAAAGTTATATATGGATTTTCAACTGTTTGGGTGGCAGGTGTATATGTGTGGCCCCTAACCTCTATGCAAGGGTTAACTGTATTTACAAAGGTGTAGGTAGAGGTAAGGAAAACTGGCGTGGTTTAACTCTGTCTGCCACTTTATAAGCAAGTTACATCTTTGACAAATGATACATAATTTCCTTTTCTGATTCTACTTGACTATTTTACTGCCTAAAGTTACATGACTGTCTTCCTGAGCTATTCAACAGAAGAACTAGCGTTTCTTTTTAATGAATGTAATATCTTACCTAATTAAAAAGAGAAAATTATATGTATTAGTCTCTTGATTAGTGGCTTACATGCTTTAAGAAACAATACTTTTATAAATAAATACTACCCTCCCCCTAGTAAAAAAGATAAGATTGTGTTTAGTTGTATATATAGAAATTACTACATGGAAGTCTTCAAGGTTGTGAGAACTTCTTTATATCTATCTATCTATTATATATAGATATATATATAATATAATTGAATATATATATATTCAATTGAATATAATTGAATATATATATATTCAATTACAGTTGGCACATATTATATTAGTTATGGTATACAACATAGTGATTAGAGATTTATATAACTTATGAAATGATCTCCTATGAATCTAGTACCCATCTGTCATCATACATAGTCATCATAATATTATCGACTATATTCTTTATATACTTTACATCCCAAGATTATTTTTTTAACTACTAATGTGTACTTCTTAATCCCTTCCCCTTTTTACCCACCCTCCAAGCCCCCTCCCCATATGGCAACCAAAAAAATGTTCCCTGTATCTGAGTTAGTTTCTCTTTTGTTTGTTTTTTTGGTTTTTAGATTCCACGTTTAAGTGAAATCATATGTTTTTTTTTCTTTCTTTGTCTGGCTTACTCCACTTAGCACAATATCCTCTAGGTTCATTCAAGTTGTTGCAGGTGACAAGATTTTATTCTTTTTCTTGGCTGAGTAATATTTTATTGTATATCTGTACCACACTCTTTATCTATTTATTTATTGATAGACACCCAGTTTGCCTTCATATATTGACTATTGTAAACAACGTTGCAATGAGCATATGAATCCACATGTCTCTTCAAAGTAGTGTTTTGAGTTTCTTTGGATGAATACCCTGGAGTGGGATTACTGTCTCTTGTTATAGCCTTTTTAAAAAATCTATTTTGTGTGGTATAAGTATTGCTATCCCTGATTTTTTCTTTTTTCTTATATATGTGTGTATATATATATATATATATATATATATATATATTTCCCTATCTTTATTGAAATATAAAAAATAATTAGTTGCTTGTATTTACATTGTACAATTCAATGAGTTTTTTTCAAGTATAGTTGGCATACAATAATATACCATTTTCAGTTGTATAGCATAGTAATCAGAGAATCCACGTAACTTGCAAAGTGATTACACCACTAAATCTAGTACCTCTCTTACCCCTTACATATTTATTGCAATATTATTAACCATCTTCCCCCATGCTACACTCAACATTTCCATGTCTATTCTGCAACTATCCATTTGTACCTCTTAATCTCTTTGCCTATTTTTGTCCCTCCCAACCCTCCTTTCATCCCTCAAAATATTCTTTGTATCTGAGTTTATTTTCACTTTTGTTGCTATTATTATTGATTTTGTTCTTTAGAAATCATGAGATATTTGCCTTTCTTTATCCAACCCATTTCATTCTGTGCAATACCCTCTAGGTCCATCAAGGCAATATCTTTTTCCATCCCCTTCCCGTGTGTGTGTCTTTAACTCTGAACTGAGTCTCCCATAAACAACATATGAAGGGGGCTTGTTTTCTTATCCATTCAGCCATTCTATCTTTTGGTTGAAGCACTTAATTTTTTTCTATTTGGTACTTGATAGGAATGTAGTTATTAGCATTCTTTATTCCTTTTTTTTTTTTTGACACATGTTTTTTTCTTTTTAAAGAAGTCCCTCCAACATTTCCTGTAATACAGGCTTGTTGTAATAAATTCTTTTAGCTTATTTTTGTCTGAGGAGCTCTTTATATATCCTTTAACTCTAAAAGATAGCTTTGCTGGATAAAATATTCTTGGTCCTAGATCCTGGGTTTTTATCTTGTCAAATATTTTGTGCCAAGCCCTCTGTCCTGTAGTTTTGTTTTATTTTGAGAAATCTTATGGGTGCTCCTTTGTAGGTAACTACCTGCTTTTCTCTTGCTGCTTTTAAGATTCTCTTTGTATTTAACCTTTGGCATTTTAATTAGGATGTGTCTTGGTATGGGACTCTGGGTTCCTCTTAATGGGACTCTCTGAGCTTCCTGGGGTTCTGTGTCTATTTCCTTCACCAGGGGAGGGAAGTTTTCCATCATTTCATCAAATAACTCTTCAATGTCTTTTTTTTCTGGTACCCCTATGATATGGATATTTTTACATTTAATAGTGTCTCATAGGTTCCTTAAATTATTATTATAGTCTTGGCTTTTTTTTTTTTTTTTTTTTTTTTTTTTTTTTTTTTTTTTTTTGCCAATCTGATTGAGGTCCTTGGTTTTCCTATCCTCTGTACAGGTTATTTAACCTTCTTCTTCATCCACTATGTTTATTTCATTTCATATACTTTGCATCTCAGATAAAGTGTTCTTCATTTATGGCTGATTCCATTTTATAAATTCCATTTCCACTTTTATGTTTTTTAAAGTTATCGCTGAATTCATCTTACTTCCCGTGAGTTCACTGAGCATCTTTATAACCAGTGTTTTGAACTCTGCATCTGTTAGATTACTTGACTCCATTATTCCTGGATCTCTATTCTATTCTCTCATATGGTTTCTGCTTCTTTGTCTTTCTATTTTGGCTGTCTTTCTGTGCCTGTTGCTATGTTTAAGCAAAGCTCTTAAGTCTCCTGGTCTTATTAGTTCAGCTTTGTGTAGTAGGTGTCCAGTGGCACAGTCCTGAGAGGGCTTCAGCTGCAGGCCAAATTTAGCACTAGCCTGTGCCCCTCCAGGGCTACCTATTAAGATTCAGCAAGCAGCCCACAGATGCTGTGCTTATAGTTGCCTCAAAAAGCCACACCAGAAACTGAGGTCAGCTGCCACCAATGTGAGCTTAGGCATTGCTCAGCAAGGAGCACCTGATTAAGTGAGGACATACCCGGATGTGGCTTGGGGGCTGAGTGTTGGGGAAAGCAGAGTTTCAGGGAATCCTCTGGGCAGAGCCACCTCTGTTATCCACTTTGATGATGTCGCCATTCTGGCAGCACTGAGTCCGCACACTGTGTTTTGGGGGAGACTCAGAAGAAGAACGATGGACTCTGCTGGCACTTCTGTACAGAGCGTGTCTTGCCTCCACCCTCACTCCGACAACTCAGTGTCCCCCTGTGCCGCTGAACCATGATGAACCTTCTGCTGAACCAGAAGCTTCATCACTGCAGAAGTCCACTCATGGGCATGGCCCCTTTAAGAGGGGCCTGCAGCTGCTGTAACCTTTGTCCCACTCTGCTGTTGGGGACCAGCAGCCTCTCGTCCTTGCCCCATCCTACCTTCAGCCATTGCCAGGTGATTTCTTAGTTTTCTCCCTAGTTAAATGGCTTGTTCATCTAGATCCCAGGCTATGTTCCTTGCTGTTTGCTCCTTGATTCTGTCCTAACTTTAATTTGGTTGCCAGAGGGATGAACAGAGCCTCTATCATCTATGCCATTTTTCTTCTGATCTTAAAAGGGTAAATGTTTCAGTTTTATAAAATATCTTTTTTCATCCCTTTACTTTCAGTCTGTGTGTCTTTTTTTTTTTATCTGAACTGAGTCTTTTGTAGGCAGCATATGTAAGGATTTTGCTTTCTTATCCATTTTGCCGGCCTATGTTTTGATTGGAGCATTTAATCCATTTAATCCAACATTTAAAGGAAATGTTGATAAACATGTAGTTATTGCCATTTTATTATTAACATTTTTGAGTGTTTCCCTACTCCCGTACCTCTTCTTTTTAAAGAAGTTTCTCTAATATTTCTTATGATACTGGTTTGGTGTTGATGAACTCCTTAAGTTTTTTCTTGTCTGGGAAGCTCTTACCTGGGACTTTCTGTATTTTTTTAAAAATGTATAACTGTCTGCTATGTATGAGTGTCCTTATGAAAGAAGAACATTGACTCAAACTTAGAAAAAAGGCTAATCAAAGGTATGAGTACAAAACAATACTCAAGTTCATGATGTAGATTATGAATTTTGATCATATGATATTTCACATATTTGCATATTTAAGTACACCGATATTAGGTTTAATGCTACTTTAAGATACAATATAACTTTCTTTGGAACTCATTATTAGTATAGTTAATTTTAAAAATTATTTGTATTTAATATTTTGCAAGATATAAAGACAGTCACAAGTCCTTCTAAAGTAATAACCCAGGCCCCTGCATTGAGAATTCCAAAACTAGAAAAGTCCTTTATACTGTATATAAGTGAAAAGAAATAGCACCAGGGGTTTTAACCTCATTACTAGGCCCAGACCAAAGACCTCTAGCTTATTTCTCCAAACAATTTGACTTGGTTGCTCAAAGATGGCTCAGCTAGTTATGGGCTGTTGGGACTATAGCTCTCATTGTAAACGAAGCTTCTAAACTAACTGTAGGTCAACAGACATATTAACTCCCAACAAGGTTCAAACAGTGCTTAAAATAAAAGTACCTTATTGCATTACAGGGGGCAGACTAATCAAATACCAAGCGTTATTGCTAGATACCCCAGACATCACCTTAAAGTTCGGCTAGAGCTTGAACCCAGTCACCCTGTTCCCCATAACTAAGGAAGAGTCATTTTATCAGTGCACGGAGGTAATTAGAACAGGTTTACTCCAGCCATCCAGGTCTTCAAGACAAGCCCTTACCTAACCCAGATGCAGAATAGTTTACAGATGGCAGCAGCTTTGTTGGGCAAAGGACCCAAAAGGCTAGCTACGTTGTAGTAAATTTCCATGATGCTATAAAGGCAAGGGTCCTTCTTCCCTTCTGCTCAAAAAAGCTGAATCAATAGTTCTTTCAAAGCTTTGCAATTTGGAAAAGGGACAAAGTTAAATATGTATACTGATTCTAAATATGATCTCCACATTCTACATGTTCATGCTGCTATATGGAAGGAAAAGAGTATGTAAACAACAAAAGGCACTTCCATTAACAAGGTACCGATGCATAGTTTCAAGTGACCAGGTGGGTTTTTCATAAAGGCAAAAGAAAATTTTATTCATCTATACAGGTAGGGCCTACAGCCCCATCTGACTTGTAGAATTTAAGACAATCTTCAGCTTTCATCAACATTTAAGAATAAGGGAGATAAAAGTCTCAGGGAAGAATGAGTTAGTATAAAATAGCTAAAAGAAGGGAGATCATCTCATCTAATACTGAGATTTCATTTTTTTTTTTTAAATGTAGTCTTACACTTTTCCTCCTTGCTGACATTCCAGTTAAGGTTAAACTCAGTGTTCACTGCCTCTGAGGAAGAAAGAAACTGATCACATCTTAAGTCTGCAATTTAGGACTGGTCGTTTAAAATACAAAGGGTTACTGACATGTTTGCATAAGCCTTTGTTTCGCAGGACCTAGGCAGGGACTATTAACCAGGAAAAAACATCTTGTAACTAAATGGATAATGACTAAGTGGCAGACATCATAGGTCCAGAAATTATATTTTTTATTCCTGAACCCCTTCCCATTTTTGATGGCCTATATAATCTTGTCATAAAAAGCCTTCAAGGAGCATGTTTTTTTGTTTTTTCCTTTATGCTTCTTTGTGCACAAGTCTCTCTCTCTCACTCCGCTTCCACCTTCCTTCTCTTCCTCTCCCACCAATAAACTCCATTTGCTCAGATTTATTCTGAGTTCAGTATTCATTTCTATGATATTGAGACTCAAGAACTTGGTTTTTTGTGTCTGGTTACATTTTCTGTAAAATATATCAAGTTAAGTAATTAAGGTTATGAATCAAACCAATTAACTGCAAACAGTTGTAAAAAGCTTACTTAGTACATGACCAAATAACAAAAGGGAAATTCTTTTGTTTTTACTAGTGATTTACCTAATGGTGAGATAAATGTCTGATGACATACATAGTCCAGTGTCCTGTTATTCCTTAGCCATTTATTATGTCACTCCTCATGCTCATTCTGGAGAGAAGTAACTGCTCAATTGTTCAACTATAAGGGCATCTTATCTTTATGGTTTCTACTTAAGTAAGCCTATAAGCAGTAAAAATAAGTTTCAACCTATATTTAAAATTTAAATATAAAAGAGTATATTTTGTTGAATAATATGTACATGATCTAAAATGACTTCCAGAAATTTTAAAATATAATAATTAAATCAAATTTTAATAATTTTTCTTATGAGAAAACTATTTCAAACTTCCTAGCTAGTCATGCTTGTAGATCTATATTAACATTAAATTTTCACATGGTTAAATAAAAACTGTTGTGTGATTCAATCAAATTCCAAGATTTGATTATTTTTATTTACATTACACAAGAGAAAACTGAGATTCCAGGAGTTTAAATAACTTTCCAAAAGTCACAGAGTCAGTGGTAGAACCAAGATGACTGGCAGAAAGGTACAGAAATGGTTGAGGTTTGAGCAATCTTCTGACCAATGTGGTGAGTTAGAGAAAAGAGTAAAAGTAAAGAGATTGTCAGGGTTTATATCCTGCAATGACTTATAAGCCACAATAGGCATATAGATTATTTCAAATCAATCAAATTACATATCATTATGACATTTGCTATAAAGGAGGATGTCACAAATCCTGGCTTGGAGAATATGAGAAGTTCCACGAAGAGATATTTGAATTTTATGTAAGCCTTTGATGCATGGAACAAGAAGTAAAGACATTTAGAAATAGTGAAAATTGAGAAATATAGGTGTGAGAAATCAAGTGTGTCTAGAGCCTGCGAGCTTTGTCGTGATATTTTATTGGGCAGAGGTCAGCCCAGAAAGGTAGATATTAGGTAGATGGGTACAGGTTTAGAGTCAATACTATGGGTTTTAGATTTTTATTTTATAGACAATACAAAGCCAATTTCAAACTGTGTAAGTGTAAATGAAAGTTTCAGGATTAAAATTATACCAGCAGAGTGGAAGATAGAACGAGGAAGAAAAGAAGAGAACACCAGTTAGGTTGCTATTGCAAGAGGTAAGGCAAGAGTGAATGTCCCTGTCCTCATGATTATTATCTGTTGGGGACTTCAAAAACTTTACAAACAAATAAAACATAAGGCGATAACGTAATAAGCTATGGAAACACTGAGAGTATCAAATACTAATCCCAAAATTTGATAAAAAACACATCTATTTAAAATTCTTTTGAATCACCAATTGAAAGAATATATAATTGAGAGAGCCAAGCTTGTGAATAATACATATTTAAATATTTATTCTGTGTACATGGATTATTAAAGAGATTAAAATAGCCGTATCTATTGTACAAAGGGTGTTGCAAGGATCAAATGAGAGATGCAAAAGCTCTTAAAATAAAGAAGCTATATAAATACAAGTCATTAATATGATATTTAATCCCTGTAGAAAAAGTTTGTTTTTTAACTAATTTCTGAAGAAAAGTAATACCTTAACTCTCTTAGATTTTGAAATATTTTTAAAAAATAAATGCAGCTTTTTTTTTTTTTTAATAAAAGCTTTAGATATTTTTGGTTTGTGTTCATGGGAAAAGGAGGGGGCGGAACAGAGAAAGAAGAAACTGGGACATTAACCTTTGTGTGTCAAGCCAACACAGTACAAGAAGTAATGATGGTCCTTTCATCTAACCCCTAAACAATTTTCAAGCACTTTGAATTGGATCTATATAATTGAATTCTCATTAAAAAAAAAAAAAAAGCCATAGTGACTTTTATATAATATAGAAACATTTTTTTTTTCTCAAAATTCTCACAATATCTTTATTTTCTCAGGAGGTAGCATTGTCTACTAGAAAGAACATAATCTTTAGAAATATGCAAATCTATAAATAAATACCAGTTCTGCTCCTTGGTAACTTTGGAACTTTAGGTAACATACAGAAAAACCTCCCTGGGCCTCAGTCCGTCAGATACTGGAAGCATGAACACCTTTCTTTTAGGATTGGCATTAGGGGAAACTGAAATAATTAAGTCGAAGGGCGTAATCAGCATTGATCATGCACACAGTTTCTGTTAAATAAATGCTACTTCTACCCTTTTCAGTTTTAAAGTTTTTTTATCTCCTTTATACAGTGATTCTGATACACATCTTTCTGGGATATAGTAGGTGTTCAATAAATAGTTGTTGAGAGAAAGGAAGGAGGAAAGGAAGGAAGAAAGAGGAAGGTAAAAGAAAGAAAAAGCAAGTTAGCTAGCTAACTTAACAACGTTAGGTATAGGGTCTCTTTTTTTTATATTAGTAGTGGCATTCTCAAATGTGTTTGGTAGAGATATATTACCTTAAAGAGTTAAAAATAG
This sequence comes from Eonycteris spelaea, assembly GCA_003508835.1. NCBI lineage: Eukaryota > Metazoa > Chordata > Mammalia > Chiroptera > Pteropodidae > Eonycteris > Eonycteris spelaea. The sequence continues at coordinate 7,210,507 of PUFA01000033.1, read as the reverse complement.
AATGGGTGATTAAATAACATAACAAAACTGTTATCCTTTTGGTCTACTTATCATTTAGAAATATACTGTATTATTTATTTAAGAAAACAAGGCCAAGTATTTCAACTGACACTGCTGGAATTTAGTCTTATTTATTAATCTTTCTTTGCCCAGACATGCCCAGATTGTTATAGTGTAAAAACAGAATGTTTAGTCATGTAATACTTAATCTCAATAACTACTAATATTCAACAAACTAATCGAAATTCCTCTCACTGAATTATATAAAAAGCACTATTTTCAGTTACCACCTCTTTTTGTTTACAAAGGCTTATTTTCTCCTTTTCTTAAATTACTGTGAAACAAGCTCCATGATTTATGTTGCCTTAGGAAATGGCACACCAATGCTTACATGCTCACAAATTTAGCCTATCCTATGCTGCCATCTGCTGGGAATATGAAATTGGTTAGTCACGAAAATTACATTAAACTTTATATCACTAGAGTCTTTAATTGTTAAATTTTAGATGGAAATTTATCTGAGAAAAAAAAAACTTTGTGCTTTTATGATAGGGAACTGGAAAGGGCAACAACCTGTTTTTAAAATGATACTTTGTGAACTAAACTCATGGACCTTGGACTTAACATGGATTTTATTAATCTGACCTGAAAGACAAGGGAAATCAAAGCAAAAATAAATGAATGGGACTACATCAAACTAAAGAGCTTCTGCACGGCAAAAAAAAACCCATCAACAAGGTAAAGAGACAACAATATGAATGGGAAAATATATTTGCAAGCAACTGCTCCAGTAAGGGCCTAATATCCAAAAATACAAAGAACTCATACAACTCATTAACAACAACAAAAACCAAACGATCCAATTACAAATGGGCAGAGAACCTGAACAGACACTTCTCCTAAGAAGACATACAAATGGCTGACAAACATGAAAAGATATCAAACATCGCTAACTATTAGGGAAATGCAAATCAAAACCAGAATAAGATACCATCTCACGCCTGTTAGAATAACTATACTCAACAGAACAAGTAATAACAAATGTTAGAGAGGAAGCAGAGAAAAAGGAACCCTCATGCATTACTGGTGGGACTTGAAATTGGTACAGCCACTATGGAAAACAGTAAGGAGGCTCCTCAAAACACTAACCATATGATCCAGAAATCCCTCTACTGGATATTTACCCCAAAGACTTGAAAACCCATATCCAAAAAGATATTTGCACACCGATATTCATAGCAGCATTATTCACAGTGGCCAGGACATGGAAGCCACCAAAGTGTCCTATGATAGATGATTGGCTAAAGAAGCTGTGGTACGTATATACAATGGGATACTACTCAGCCATAAAAAGAGATGAAATACAGCCATTTGCGACAACATGGATGGAACTCGAGATAATCATGCTAAGCGAAATAAGCTAGACAGAAAAAGCTGAAAATCACATGATACAACTTATATGTGGGATATAAACCTAAAAGCAATAAACAAATAGGACAAACAAACAGAGACCCATAGACATGGACAATAGAGTAGTGGTTACCAGAGGGTAGGGGGTCGGGGAGGAGGGGGGAGGTAGATGGGGTAAAAAGCATCAAATATGTGGTGAGAGAAAGAAGTCTATGGGAGGTGAACACACAACAGTAAGGCATATATATATATATATACATATATATATATATACATATATATGTATATATATATATATATTGTGTGTGTGTGTGTGTGTGTGTATATATATATATTTATATACACACACCTGAAACTTACTGGATTTCGTTAACCAATGTCACCATACTAAAAAATAAATTTTAAATAAATAAATAAATAAATAAATAATACTTTGCCCTGTAAACCACTTGCTGATTCATTCATCTGTCATTTAGCCAACACTTGCTGATATCATCATCTCTGTGCCAAGAACTCTATAGAATCTGTATCGTTGTAGATGAGCAACTAATGTTTTGTATTTAATAGGGGTTTATTTGCCAGTAGATGAATCACAATTAAAATAATTCCTGTAAACTGATCTACATATTACAGTAATTTGCTGTATCTGTGCTTTTTATGTTTAAAATATGTTGGATAATGATCTTAACAATATAAATAGAAGAGACAAAGTGAAATGTTCAAAACATTCTGCTCAGCCTATACTGTTCATATTTTTGTCAACAGGGCTGCTATTAATACCTAATAAGTACTTATTATATTTCTCAGATTACTACTTCTATCTTAATAAAGATTTCATATTATTAGAGCCCTGATAACTGGATTCTTGCAGTTCTAACTAACGGGAATTCTTTTTGTGATGTGTCTCTATGCTGTTGCATGGTGCCTCTTCAAAGAGTAATATTTGAATTTCTGCTTCTATTTGAATGTGTTTATTGCTCATAAAGTCAATCAAAAATGCCTTAACAAGGCCACGATGGAAGAGGAGAGAAGAGATTAGGAAAAGTGTATTGCTCTTTTCCTAATGATCAATCAAATGGTTCAAGCTAATAACTATTTGTCTGAAAAATGTAGTAAACTAAGAAAGTATAATAAGTGGTTTTAAAAGTCCGTACCGTACCCTTTCCTGTTCTTCTTTATAATGAATGTCTGATCTGAAATCGTATATGATGGGAGGGGATGTGTGAATGTGCTATAGTGAAGACGAACATGTAGGAATTATAAAGCTACAACACAGTATCTATTAAACTAGAAACTTCTCCCCAGGTACTCCAATGCCATCTACTAAGCTCATAGTTTTTTCCATTTTTTTCCCCCCTGAATTCAGATATAACAGAGTAATATGAAATATCTTTAGCATCTAAGTAGCTATTTTGTTATGGAAATATTCTTAAGGTGGTTTAAAGATATTATTTTCAGTGTCATATACCAAAAAAATATTAATTGGTATTTTGTTTAGGTTAAATTTTATTGTTTCTGTGTGTATGTGTGTGTATGCAGAGTTTGTTAACTAGGAAACAATGCTGGAATTGACTCTGAGAATTTTGACAATTTAAAAAAAAGAATACATTCGATTTATTTTTAAAAACTTTCTCTCTCTGTTTTATTATTCCTTTATCTATAGTGCTCCTTCCTGTTCAAAATTCTTTCCCCACTGTCACAAACATCAGCAGCACATGCCAAGTCTTACAACCAGGCCCGGGCAGGTACCAAGGTAGAAACCATCTTCATGCTTTATAGAAAGAAATTTTTGGTTTTAAGATTGAGGCCCTTAACATTTCATTAAATTTCAAGTTTAGAGCTATTAAATGTTGATTGGCATTTAGAAAGGTTTACTTTCACCCCAAAATTCAAAGTAATTTATTTTAAGTTGCCCTATATTCATTCACTAGTACTTACTGACCGCCTAATACTATTCCAGGCATAAGGACACAGCAAAGAGCAAAATCAGATTTACAGATGAGCGTTAAGATCTACTAGTGGTATTCTGTTGCTCACTATATAATGTTATTACTATTTACAAGTGAATTTGTTTATTTAACAGTAAGGAGACATAAATGTCACAGGAATGATAAAAATACAAAATTTTCAAGAATCTAAGATTAAATTTGTAATTTTTGTCTTAAAAAGCATCAAGATTCATTTATCCCTATCTAGAAGAAAAGCAATTATCCAAAACTGATAATATAAATAATTTTATTAATCTGTACTTAAAAACATAAAATGATTATTATTATATGAGAGGGTATCAAGGGCCAATTTAAGGTCTATCTAAAACAGAGCATCATGTAGTATTCGTTTATATACCTAACTTAAAATAAAATGATTAAGATTTATTATACATGGGAGGTTACCAAGGACCAACCAACTTAAGGTCTATTTAAACATAACATTATGTAGTGTTTGTTTACCTACACATATAGTGTTTGTTTACCTATTTATGCATATCAGTTGAAGGTGGAAATGGAAATTGAGGAAGAAAAAAGGTAACATTCAACTCTAAGTGATTGACATTGATGATATCAATGATAAGGGAAATATTAAGTTTAATACACCTGTAGAAGTATAAATTGATTATGTGTGTTGGTGAAGTGGCATTCAAATTTCTATTGCTTTAATTTTTTCTCTTTGATGTTTGCAAAAAAATATAGATGAAATTAGATTACATAGGTAATATAGTATAGGTGTGACTAAAGGATGCCTCCGATAGCCATTCATCCTCACAGCATTAGGTATTCAATAAATATAAACTACATGACAGATTAGTGTTTCTTCTATCATCATACTCTTCTATTTCTTCTATTACAATATCCACTTAGTTATATTTTATTTCAAATTGGAATTATAATACAAAAATCAAAGCATAATATTTTACCGAATTACAGAACTAATTTTTAAATGTAAAACTGTATTTGGCTCAATGTTTGCGGATTGGTAAGGTATTTTTTAGTCACTACCATAGTAAATAATTTAAAGAATTATAAAACATGGTCTTTACTCTTTAAGAACCCATATTCTAGTTGGAAAAAGATGTAAGAAGAATACCATAAAGAACAAGGTATGATAGTTTATTAATTCCTGCCGACATGCACAGTGCATGCAATAAGTTCCATAGGAATTCAGAAAACAGCAAGGTCCTTATGAATTAGATCAGTCAGAGGAAACTTTGTAGAAGAATTACCATTGGGGTTCACATGAAGAATATGTGTCTTTTTATAGATGGAGGATAGTGGGAAAGAGGTTGCACAGTCTTCAGATTAACCATGGTATAAAAACTGTCCACCTGGACCAGCTTTCCCTTCTTCCTTGACTTTCTAATACTTAGAAACTGGACTCACATCCTTATTGCCACCCTCTCCAATCCCACACGTAGCCAAAGTTAGATGCATTTACAGAAATCTACATATATTCCATATAGCCTTTATGACACTATACTAAAATACATATGTGGTAGTCTCTCTCACCATGCTATTCCTCTCACCTTCTTGCACCAATGTTTTTCTTTTTTCATTTGTTTGTATGTTTTTACCTTAAAGAACAGTGCTGCGAAAGTTATTTCTGCAAATACATTTCAATATCTGTGAACCTAGAGATGGAATAATGACTTGTTCCCCATTTCTTTTTTTTCACCATGTTTTCTTCTTTTTTTTTACAAATTGTTGCCCTTTGAGGTACATATCACTGGATTTTAATGGTAATTACTGTTATCATTGTTATCTTCAAATTCATTAATGACTTTAATTTCTGGCTCATGGGTTTTATTTCCACCACTTTTTGGGGGGCATATTTCATGGCATATTGAACCACCACAAAAATGATCCATCAATATCACATCTGATCAGTTCTTCTAACCCTTCTGGCCCTACTATTGACCTTCACCCTCTTCCATGGTCACTCTTAGGACTTTGTCATCATCAATAATTACTAACACTTTAGAAAATCTAGGTGACTACTATTTAAAATATTTAGATGTTTTTTAATTTATCCCAAGTCCTCCATGCTGATGATTCTACTACTTCTTCTTTATCTATTACTTCTCTCCTGTGTCACTTCTCTTTTTATCTGGCTTGGATCCATTGTTCAGCATTATTGCTCTATTTTCATACAATTAACTCTTTTGTCCCCCAACCTCCTTCAAATTCACTTAGAAAAAAATCTCAATCTTGATTAAATCTAACTATCATCAGATCTATGACAGAACTTAAGCAGCAATATATTTTTGTTGAAAATAGCACAACTGCATTCTCAACTTACTTCAAAATTATGATCACGCTTCAGATGGTAATTCAATTCAACCACCCCTATTGATATGTCCCAATAAATTCACTTTACTACTTTCGGTGATGATGATTTCAGAGCTTTCCTGCTTTCTCAAACCTCCATAATTTCCATCTCTTCTCAGTCTGAACTGTGAATATCTCATCACAGTTCATAAAACAAAATAACTAAATTTTTAAATTCTCTCAGACTCATTGTTAAGGAATCTATAGAAAGGTGACAGCGCATATTCTTTCTAGCTGCCCTGGAGACATAATAGTGATCATTGTCTTGGATATGCTTAAGTAAAGCTTTAATGTCAACAAGTAAATTGTTATGAAACTACAAGGAAGCTTTTAATAGGCTATAAATATTTATTTAATACATGAACAATAGGATTAAACAAGACAATCATTTTAATCAGTTGTTAAAATGACTCTAGTATAGTGAGTGTGAATTACAGAGTAGTAATCCTATTAGAAATATAAGGTCTTTGCTAATGTCAGTGTCTATATATAGGAATACAAATTTAGAATAGAATAATAATTGTAAATTATTTTCTTCTATCCAATGATAGTTTACAATGGACATGCAATTCATCCTGGTAAGAACAGAATACAATATCAATGTTTCTATGTTTAAAAGTATTTTAATAGCATGAATAAAAATTTCATAATACTGAGGAGAAGCTTTATGGAGTGATTAATTAATGTACTGTCAAGTTTTAAGTATTAATTATGCGAACTATGCATAAATTAAGGGAATTACATGTTTATTTTTGCTTGAAGGTCCAAGTACATATATAATAATAAATTGTTTTACTATTCAAAAATTCATTATTTATTTTTTTCTTAATCACAACGATTCGTAAATTTTTTACATACTTTTTGAGACCAATATTCTGAAACTTCACAAACCCCATCCCAAGTAGATTCAAAATGCCTCTGTTATCCCCCATTAGTCTCCATTACTACCTAAATAGCCTTAATTAATCACTTTTTGCCTGCCAAGCCAATGCCTAATGCTACTAATTGGCCTCATTGTTTCTATCATGCGTTTTCTCAAACCACTTCAAATACTGCCTCCACTGTTACTATATAACAGCACAGAATATGGACAACATCTGAATATGCATTAAGTGCTAGGCCTGTGTGTAAATCACATCTTAATATGCAATTGTCATGAAACCACGAGGAAGAAGGTAATATTATTATTCCAATTTAACCTATAAAAAACAGACATGGGCCAACTTCACATCGTCAAAATTCCACATCTTTAGCTAATGAAAAACAATCATTCTTCACTATTCCTAGACATATATAATCTCAGATACATGCCATTAATTCTGAGAATATAGCACCAATTGTAGCTCACTAGTCTGTCACAATGTGTCATGTTTTTCTCTTTTTTTTGCATAGGACTTCATCACATATATTGTTTATACTACTTTTCTGTTTTTCCCCTTTTTGATCCCTTCACTCTTTTCCAACAACTAACTCCTACTTGCAAAGCAATACAACGCAGACATCACATTCCCTGGATAACCTTCCGTGTGTGGGCATGCCTCCACTGTACTCTTAGAACACTTATCACCATATATAATATCACTGGTCTCTCTGTCCTTCTTACCGTAAACTTCTTGAGAGATAAAAATAGTATTGAATGTTAATCACTAGTGTTTACCAAATACTAGTCATTCAAATCATGTTTGCATAAGAGGAGTTTTGGGGCTGGTAAGCTTTAAGAAGTTAAATATCATGTCACAAAGAATGAATGAGTTGATGGAAATAAGTAAGCAGGTGTAAACTGCTCTTCCCAGAGATTTTCTAGCAGAAGGGAAGAAAGGCAATGGCATAGTAGAACGCGAATAATTTCAAGAGATAGTTATAAAATATTTTTTTGTTTTAGAATAGAGTTGTGCTTCTCTCTCTCTCTCTCTCTCTCTCTCTCTCTCTCGTGTGAGTGCACATGCATGTATATAACGATAAGCTAAAGAGAAAGTTTTACTGGAATCATAGATGGAGTGAACAATAGATAATGTTTGGTTCAGGTAGTAAGGACATAGAAAGAATAACCTGGGTTACAGAATGAGCTAAATAGGAGTCATAGCTTTTTTTAATTTCCATATTATCTCGGAGAAATCAGATCTCTCTGAGCCTTAATTTTCATCTGTAAATGAGAGGTATTCTTTTTTTTTTTTTAATTAAGTTTATTGGAGTAACATTGGTTAATACAATTTTATAATTTTCAGGTGTACATTATAATTTAACATCTGTATATTCTATCGTGTGTTTACCACCCAAGCCCAGTTTCTTTCAGCTACCAAATATATTTGACCCCCTTTACCCCGTCTACTTTTCCCCTCCTCCCCGACTCCTTACCCTCTGGTAACCACTAGTCTATAGTCCATCTTTATGGGTCTCTGTTTGTCTTGTTTATTTGTCGCTTTTAGGTTTATTATCCCACATATAAGTGATATCATGTGATTTTCAACTTTTTCTGTCTAGCTTATTTCACTTAGCATGATTATCTCGAGTTCCATCCGTGTTGTCGCAAATGGCTGTATTTCATCTCTTCTTATGGCTGAGTAATATCCCATTGTATATGTGTACTAAAAGCTTCTTTAGCCAATCATCTACGTAGGACACTTCAGTTGCTTCCATGTCCTGGCCACTGTGAATAATACTGCTATGAACATTGGTGTGCAAATATCTTTATGGATATGATTTTTTATGTCTTTGAGGTAAATAGTAGAGGGATTGCTGGATCATATGGTAGATCAATCTTAGTTTTTTTGAGGAACCTCCATACCATTTTCCATGGTGGCTGTACCAATTTGCAGTTTCACCAGTAGTGTATATATGCTACATGTGCTACAAGAAAGAGGGCTTGTCATAACAAAGATCAAATCATTCTTTTTAGTACTTTCTATCCATTGATGTATTTAAGGCAGATTTTAGTGTGCTTCATATTTGAAATATTACCTTATGAAATTGCTTTTGGGTTTCTCAAGAATTATAGTTAACTTTCTATTTTCTTACTGATCAAAATATAACACGCTCTACTAATTTCTCAAATTGTTATTTCTTCATGTGCTTGCTATAGAGAACCCAACTCAATACCATTATCTTTTTTGCTCAAAGATTTCCCTTCTAGAACTCTTCATCTATCTCCCCTGTGCAATCTGGAAAATTGTTACAATAATCCTGTTTTCATCCTGATAATTTTCATCACGGTGCATTCGCCCTACAGTAATGCTGTCCAAATAAAGACTAATGGTGTGGTTATTTCAAATGTCTGTTGTGTGTGCGTGCTCCAAACAGGGACATTTCTGCATGTTTTTTTTCCATAGCTAATACAATAGAGTAATTGCTGTCAGTGAGTGCCAACTCACCACACTGTGTTTTCCTTATGAAAAAAAAAATTGATCTCTGTATTTGTTCATCATGGTCTCTCTTCCATTGTGTCATGTTTTTGTGAATAGTTATGACCTTTAGGTTAAAAATAAATAGTGAAAGTGAAAGTACATGTTAAGTGAAGCAAGCCTCTCATTTCAAGATGAAGAGTGATTCCCAATATAAATGCCAGAGAGTACAATCTACATAGAAATTTAGCCACCACAACTCCATATAATGCTCATTCAATGAGTGCCACCAATTTGAAGAATGTATTTTTCATTTTAAATGTTAAATTCACTGCTTTCTCAATGTTAGTCTATTTTTTTGACTTCCCCTGCCCACCCATTCTGATGTTGAATTAATCTTCATCACAAGTGTATATATGAGTTAAACCTTTTAAGTCTTGCAGATCGGTAGTTGCATGTGACAATATGCACACAAGATGGAAGAATTTCTCTTCTATCTGCAGTTGACAAAAATTCTTAGACTATTGAGCACTTTTTGTATGTATCAGGCATATGTCTAAACTCATTTAGTGGTCCACTTGTTAATGGTCACACCCACTGTAGGAGTCAGATACTATATTTGCCAGTCCCATTTTGCATATAAAGAAATGAAGCAGAGGAGGTTAAGTAACTTGTATAATGTTAGATGGCTGGGAGACAGGATACAAACCCCAGAGATTTGGCTATAGAGCCTGCAATCTCAGTCGCTTTGAGATGATAGCCATAAATATTTGTTGAATGAATAAGTGAATAGGATTAAGCTACTTTAAATGATTTACAATGTCGTTTATGTGTGCTCGTGTATGTACCTATTATGCCTTTATTTTGAACCATCTTGAAAATTTACTCTTTCCTAATTTTTCAATGAGAAACTTCTTCAGGGTTTTTGGAGATGGAGTCAACAGATGTGAGTGACAATTTGTTGTAAGAGATGCCTGCAGTCCTGGCAGGATGCCTGGTGCTTGGAGCAACAAGGTCACACTACAGGGAGGGCACACAGGCTTTACCTATTCTGGGACTTCTTGCTCTAGGCACAAGGATAAGAAGAGGTAACAGCTGATAACAAGGTGGTGGCCTTGAGGTTGAATTTGGGAGTTGACTGTAATCTGTGATTACTAATCTGATTGTAACTAATAATAATAACAAAGCCAGTTTTGTGAGAGAGAATAAAAAGCCATGGAGACAGGGGTGAGAAGCTAGCATGCCATTCACCCCCTCTCCCTTATCCCTGTTAGTTAATGCATTTCCAGACTCCGACTCTTCTTCCTAACCGTCTCTGCAACACAAAAAAAATTCAGCAACAGATTTAAGCATTCAAGAGCACAGAGTAACTGCTAAGCTTATTAGAAGGGTGTCAAGAAAATTCCTTAGTAGAGTGGAGTGGTAAACAATATTCAATATATATTTCTTATAATGCTTTTAAGGGAGATAAATTTATTAATCTAAACCTGTACCTCCTATCCTTGTCCCTGTTATAAAGAATTTGAGATATTATTAATCATTGTGAAAACTGGTACCCAGGAATTGATTCTGAATTCTACCAGAAATCTTTTTTTTACCAGAATCAGATTTTTTGAAATGTATATACTGTTGCTGAACCAGTGATTAATGACAAAAGTTATCTTCCCAAAATATTACTATTATAAATATTTGCCATTCTCTTACATCTTATTGGTCAAGTTTATACTTACAATAATAGTCATTCAAGTTTTCATAAATATTTTAACAAAGTGCTTTTCCTTTATCTTCAGTGACAGAAACACAATATCTATTCACAGTCAGGCCGGTGAAGTCAAGATGCTGAACAATTAAGAAAAAAAGCGATTCTAGTGGAAGACATTTGACTTTGACCAGAATAAAGGTCACCATATCTTCATGTCACTTACTATATTTGAAAAGGTCTTTTACAAATACAGCTTTTAACAATAAAACAGCATCTATTCTTTCAAAATAGGGGAATAGTTTTGTATAACCTGTCACATATTTTCATAGGTCTGATTTACTGCTGCAATTATGGTAAGGTTTACTTGCTGTAGAGATGTTTGTTTTTATTAAAAAAATTTGCAATGATAGACTAATCGCCAATAGAAAAATTGAGGATTCCAATTGTTTTCAGATTGCATTTATATTTCAATAATTAACATTAAATCAAGGCATTTAAAAATGAAAATCATTCATATGAAATAATTTATAAATAAAAATACAATATCATGAAATAAGACTAACTTCTTTATCAGGCTACTTGGAAACTGGATTTAATCCTCCTTTTCAGAAGACAAGATCAAATATCTAAGTGGTAAACAATTTCATACCTTTTTAATGATAAAACTTGTCTGATAAATTTTGAGACTATCCCAGTCTTACCTAATTTCAGTATCATAACCTTAGAGTTCTACTGCAAAAATAGTGCTATTTTATGAGAGTGCAATACTTAAATAATAATATAAAAAAGAGCGAGAGAGCAAAATTTTACTTGCTGAAATTTTCCTAAGTGTAGATCTGAAGTCAGTTACTTTCTTAAGTCAGGTTCCCTGAAAAACAATTCTTGGGCAGAAATTTACTTTCAAGAGTGCCTTGGGGACCAACAGGTAAGGTATCGGGAGAAGAATTAAGCAGAAATAGATACAGTTGCAACACAAGACTCATCAGAGGTTTTGAGCCTAGAGTGAAAGAATATCAAATAGGTAGAAAGAAAGGGAGATACCAAATAGCAGTTGTTGCTTTCAGACCAGCTGTAGCAGCAGAAGCCTCTTGTCTGCTTGCAGCCATACGTTAAGCCAGCTCATCAGTGAAACGAACTCAGCCTTTTCCCTCCTCCAACACCTGAGATATTCCTGTTGCCACAGGTGGAGTTGAGTGAGATGTGTCAGTGCAATAATAGTGAAAGACATGGAGGTCTGGGCCACCAGATCATGTAGCTAACTTGTGCCCTCTGGCACTGGGCATGACTGATTCCAGATGTACCTCTGTTTTACCTTGAATTGTTGTTGGCTCCACTCAGGTTTTGACTTGATTGGTCTGATAGAACCCAGCTCAGGAGAGGCAGCTGTAGTCACACGGTGAGGTAGTATTCCATGGTTTATTTCTAGCACAAAAAGCCATTGTTTGTTTGTGTGGAATTTTGTAGAACTCTTTCCTATAGATGGCATGGCCTTGACATTAAAACCTGTGAATTTACACTGTCATTCTTTTATTGAGTTTTCCATAAACTCTGCATGATAACTTTCTCACCAGAGTTCTTTAGTATTACAGATGCCTGCTAGGTCACATGGCCCAGGAGGCAGGGCTGCTTAACCTGTAGCCTATACCTGCTGCAGAGCCTTTTCCTGCTCTGAGCCCCACTCAATCTGTTAACTTCTTAATGTCGCCTAATAAACAGATCAGTGTACTATTATTACCAAGTATTGTGCTTCCATCTTAGTTAGTGGGAAGTACAAAATGAAATAATCTTCTTTTATTTTAAGGGGGAACGTCCCAGTTACCCTTCCAACCACTGGAAGTCTGAAAAAAAATTACCGAGGTGGCAGGCCCCTGAATCTTCGTAGGTTCATCTCCCAGTTTTGGTGTCTTACAAAAACCTCTGCCTTTCTTACCACTTTTGCTTATTTGTACAATTAATACAATGACATTGGTATAACGGAACAATGTGATGTTATGTCCAGTCAACCCTGTATCCTTTATGACAGAAGGTGAGAGAATTAACCCAAACTTGAGCAAGATCGTAATGTATATGGTCCAGGGAGGGAGCAGTTTCAGAGACTAACTTTTGACCTTTGCAACAGACCAAAGAACTAATGCTGTGGTTCTTCTGACAACCAAGTATGTTCATTCCAATTGTACATCTGGGCACCGGGAATGCTCACCAGAGGGGGTGTAAGCTGAGCAAAAGAACAGTGAGGAGGCTTGGGTTGGGACTTCATTTATTTTACCTGGCCTCCATGAGCCCTAAGTCTGAGGCCATGGTGTGTTATTCCGTTTTTTATCTAAGTTTCCCCTTGAGAGAGGTACTAGAGGAATTATTGCCACATATACATTCTGTAGTATTAATGATTTTTTCCTTCCTCATGAGGAACATATGCTCCTTCTGAGTCTTCAAAATATCTCATCTTTGGGTCCTGGCATGGGATCAAAACTTTTTATTGGAATGGCCACCCCAAATCTCCAGATCATGGATCTTTGAATTTTCTGACTTGCCTAAATTGTGAAATATCCTAATTGGATGTCCATCTATCTTATACATGGAATAATGTGTTCTAGTAAACATCTACATAACTGTGTGTCAGGCATTTTCAGCTGCTGCTCTGATGATGTTGCTCATTACGATATTTCTTGTTTCAGACTTAAATGCAGGACTTCTTTCATTTTGGTATTCTATTATCTCCATTGCAACTGGAATACACAATTCTGTAACAGAAACTCCTTTTATCAGCTCTAGCTCTCACCAGTGGTCTCCTTTCGATTTAGCAAATTTAGTGTTCTCTGGGCCCTCCTGTGAAGAACATCTGGAGGTGGGTTTTTCTGCCCTTATACATCTCCCATTTCTGTGAGCCACATTATTTCTTCCTGAACTATTGCTAATTATTACCAAAATAACATTATTTAAAATAATTGTCACAAAAAAGTAAAGCCTTCCCTTCATTTCAGGTATTTTTTTTTTTTTAATCAGATTTGTGTTTTATTTTTCAAGACTTCATCCAAATTAACTTATATGGATTGCTAAGGCTTCATACTGAGAATGCTTGGTGATTTATTTCTAAGAAAGAATCAAGAGAAAATGTTCTTTTCCTCTACACAATTTATACATTTAAGATATCTATATAAAATCTTTCTTTAATTTGATAAAGAAAAATATCATGTGATGTTATTTTAATGATTAAATAATTGAATTTAATTCTAGCATCTTTGAAACATAAGTAAAAATTTGTTAGTTTTTAAAAGCAACACAAAATTGTGACCAATGAAAGAAGAGATAGTTGGAAAATGTATTGGATACTCTAGGAAACAAGTCACGGTAAATCTTAAACTTTGTTCAAGAGAGATTCACAGCTAACATATGCCATCTAGTGGCAAACAAAAGTTTACTGAAAATTCTTAATAATATGTTTTCCATTTCTTACTGCTCTACACTTCTCAGTTTATTTTTGTGAATCTTTATATATAGTCGCCCTGTGGGAAAAATTCTATTGAATTGAAATTCCAGTTTTCTTTTCTCTAAACCTTTTATAAAGCAGAGTCTCCTGCATAAAAAAAATCAAAATAAGTTAAAATTATGTTGTCATTAAATCATAATATAATCTAAGCCTGAATATCATTTTCTTCTCATATAAACTCAAGTATAAGATTATCAAACCTAGTTAGTGTTGCTGTATTTGATTCACTAGTATCTTATTTAGGATTTTTGCATCTGTGTTCATGAGAAATATTGGTCTGTAGTTTTCTTTTCTTTGTGTTATCTTTACCAGGTTTTGGGATCAAGGTAATATTGGCCTCATAAAATGAGTTGGGAAATATTGCCTCCTCTTTGATTTTTTTGAAGAGTTTGAGGAGAATAGGTATTAAATCTTCTTTGAATGTTTGGTAGAATTCACTGGTGAAGTCATCTGGTCCTAGGCTTTTACTTTTTGGTAGGTTTTGACGATTGTTTCAATTTCCATACTGCTGATCAGTCTATTTAGATTTTCCAGTTCTTCTTGATTCAGTCTAGGAAGTTGTATTTTTCTAAGTACTGGTCCATTTCTTCTAGGTTTTAAATTTGGTGTTATATACTTTTTCATAGTATTCTTGTTTGATTCTTTGTATTTCTGCAATGTCAGTCATAATTTCCCCTCTTTCATCCCTGATTTTGTTTATTGTGTACTTTCTCTTTTTTCTTTAGTGAGTCTAGCCAGGGTTTGTTTTTATTAATTCTCAAAGAACCAACTCTTTGTTGCATTTATTTTTTCTACTTTTTTGTTGTTTGTTGTTGTTGGTGGTGGTTTGTCTTGTTTTCAATTTCATTTATTTCTGCTTAATTTGATTACTTTCTTCTGCTGACTTTAGGCTTCATTTGTTCTTCCTTTTCTAGTTTTTTAAGATGAAGTGCTAGATTGTTTATTTGGCTCGTTCTTGTTTTTGGAGATAGGCCTGTAATGATATGAATTTCCTCTTATGACTTTTTGCCATGTCCCAAATTTTGATATGTTATGCTATCATTATCATTCATTTCTATGTATCTCTTGATTCTCTTTTTATTTCTTCTCTGACCCAGTTATTCTTCAGTAGCATGTTGTTTAATCTCCATGTATTTGTGGTTCTTTCTGCTTTCTTTTTTGCAGTTTATCTTAGTTTCAAAGCATTATGATCAGGAATATGGTTGATATGATTTCAACCCTCTTATATTTGTTGAGGCATCTCTGTGTCCCAGTATGTGGTCGATTCTTGAGAATGTTCCATGTGCACTTGAGAAGAATGTATAAGCAGCTGTTTTGGGATGGAAGGTCTGTAAATATCAATTATGTCCAGTTGGTCTAATGTGTCATTTAAGGATGTTATTTCCTTATTGATTTTCTGTTTGGATGATCTGTCCATATCTGACAATGGGGTATTTAGTCCCCTACTCTGATAGTGTTTTGACCTGCTTCTCCCTTTAGTTCTGTTAGTGATTGCTTTTGGGGCTCTCTGATTTGGAGCATAGATATTAATAAGTGTTATGTCTTCTTGATGCATGATTCCCTTTATATTATGAAGTGTCTTTCAGTATCTTTCTTTACATTTTTTATTTTGAAGTTTATTTCATCTGATATTAGTACAGCTACTCCCTTTTCTCTGAATGCCATTTGCTTGGAATATCATTTCCACCCTTTCACTTTGAGTCTAAATTTGTCTTTGGAGCTGAGATGTGTCTCCTGGAGGCAGCATATGGTTGGGTTTTGTTTTTTGATCCATTCTGCATCTCTGTGCCTTTTTTATTGGTGAGTTCAATCCATTTACATTTAGGGTGATTATTGAAATACGAAGTCTTCTTATAGCCATTTTATCTTTTGCTTTCTGGGTAGCTTGGTGTTTCCATTGCTTCCTTGTCCTGTGTTTTATTTTCTTTATTTTGGTTGGCTTTGTGGGTTTTGCTTCTGGTTCTTCTTGTTTATGTTATATACTTCAGTTCTGAATCTTTGGTTTGTGGTTACCATTATGAATATGAAAAGTATAGTTCTATATATACAGTTGTCCATTTTCTTCTGCATGTGCTTATCTCCATTTCTCTTTGTGGATTTGGATCTTTGAATCCCTCCCCTTTTCAGTCACTGTTGTCTCAATTTGTCCCTATGTATGTTGAATGTTCATTGCTATAGGAATTCTCTTATTATTATTTAATCTTATAATGCGCTGTTCTCAGTAAGGCTTGTACTTCTCTGCTTCTATCAGCCTGCTAGTCATTTTACTCCTAATTATGTATTTTATTTTTTTTGTCATTTTGTTTTAGGTGAGCTAACCACTTTCTGTATTTCCTGTAGTGCAGGCCTTGTAGTGGAGAGTTCTCTCAATTTTTATATGTCTGGAAGGTCTTTATTTCTCCTTCATATCTAAAGGCAGCTTATCTGGATACATTATTCCAGGCTGGTAGTTCCTTTTACTTACCAATTTTAATATTTGATTCCATTCCTTTCTGGCTCATAAGGTTTGCTCTGAGAAGTCTGGTGATAATCTAATTAGTTTTCCTTTATATATTTCCATTTTTTCCTCCTTGGCTGCCCTGAGAATTCTGTTTTGTTGCTGATTTTTGATAATTTTAATACAATGTGTCTTGGTGAAGGCCTTTTTGAGATGAGATAATTGGGTGTTCTGTTGATGTCTTAAATTCCAAGCTCCAGCTTATTCTTTAGATTTGGGAAATTCTCATCCACTATTTGTCTGCAAATATTTTCTAGTCTCTGCTCCTCTTCCTTGCCTTTGGTAATGCCCATTAGTCTTATGTTTCCTCTCCTGATGGTATCAGCTAGTTCATGTATTTCTCTTTCATTATTTTTCATTCTTCAGTTTTTCTCTTCTTCCTTCTGATTTATTTCTAGATTTCTGTCTTCAATATCATTGATCCTTTCCTTCATTTGGTTGACTCTATTTCTCAAGCTTGCTATTTCATTTTTCAACTCTTGCAATGTGTTTTTTCAACTCCTGAATTTCTAGTCTGTTCTTTTTGAGGGTTTTAATCTCCTTGCTCTGCATCTAGGTGCTTTTTTTTTTTTTCAATATTAACTTTTAATTTCAATAAAGTCCATGTTATCAATTCTTTCTTTTATGGATCATACCTTTTGTGTTGTTTCAAAAAACTTATCACCATACCCGAGTTTATATAGGTTTTCTCCTGTGTTATCTTTTAAGAGTTTTATAGTTTAGTGTTTTCATTTAGACATGTGTCCATTTTGAGTTAATTTCCATGTATATGTGTAGATTCTTTTTTTTATGTAGATGTCCAGTTGTTCCACCACCATTTGTTGAAAATCTATCTGTGCTTCATTGTTATTGTCTTTGTGCTTCTGTCAAAGATCTATTCACTGTATTTTTGTGATTCTGTTTCTGGGCTCTCTATTTTTTTCCATTTATTTGTTTCTCTAGTCTTTTTATCAATACACACTATCTTGATTACGGTAGCTTTATAGTATGTCTTGAAGGTGGGCATTATCAGTCCTCCAAATTTGTTGTTGTTCTTCAGTATGTGTTGGATGTTCTGAGTCTTTTGCCTCTTCATGTAAACTTAAGAATCAGTTTGCCAATATCCATAAAATAGCTTGCTGGGATTTTGATTAGGAATGCACTGAATCTATAGATAAAGTTGGGAAGAATAGATATCTTGACAATTTTGAGTCTTCCTACATATGAACACAAAATACCTCTCCATTTATTTAGTTCTTTGATTTTATTCATCAGAGTTTTGTAGTTTTCCCTGTATAAATTTTGTATGTATTTATTAGATTTTTATTAGATTTAGAGGTGCTAATATAAATGGTATTGTGTTTTTAACTTCAAATTTGACACATTCATTGCTGGTATATAGGAAAGCAATATTGACTTTTGTCTACCTTGTATCTGGCAACTTTGCTATAATCACTTATCAGTTCCAGAAGTTTTTTGGTGCATAACTTCAGTCCTTCTATATAGATTATCATGTCTTCTGTGAACAAAGACAGTTTTATTTCTTCCTTTCCAATATTTCTACCTTTTATTACCTTTAATGATCTTATTAAAATAGCAAAAACATTCAATATAATATTGAAAAGAAGCAGTGAGAAAAAACATTGTTGCCTTGTTCCTGATCTTAGTGGGAAAGCTTAGAGTTCTTACCATTAAGTATCAAATTAGCTGTAGGTTTTTGTAAATATTCTTTATCAAGTTGAGAAAGTTCCCCTCTAACCTGAATGTGCTGAGAGGTTTTTTTTTTTAATCGTTAATCGGTATTGGATTTTTTATCAAATGCTTTTTCTACATCTATTGATATAATCATGTGATTTCTCTTCATTAGCCTGTTTATATGATGGATTATATATATATTATTTTTAAATGCTGAACCAGCCTTGAACAGCTGGGATAAATTCTACTTTATCATAATGTAATTATTTTTATACATTGAAGTCTATTGGCAACAAAATTCTTCAATTATTGTTTGCCTGAGAAAGTAAGGATAGTTTTGTAGGCTACATAATTTTAGTTTTTGTTTTCCTCAATGTAAATATTTTATATTCCTCTCTTTTGCTTGCATTGTTTCTCAGGAGAAGTCAGATATAATTCTTATCTTAGTTCTTGTATAATCAAGGTCTTTTATCCAATTGGCTTCTTTTAGGATTTTTCTTTTTCTCTGTCTATAATTTGAAAATAATATGCATAGGTGTCATTTTTATCTATCTATCTATCTATCTATCTATCTATCTATCTATCTATCTATCTCTATTTATTTATTTAGCAGTTATCCTACTTGGTTGAGTTTCTAGGATCTTTGGTTAGGTGTGTGAAATTAATTCAGGGAAATTCTCAGTTCTTGTTGTTTCGAAAATTTCTTTTCTTCTTTCCTCTTTTTCTTCTCCATCTTGTATTCCCATCATGTGTATCTTACATGATGTGTAGTGGTCCTATAGACATTGATTACTCTGTTTTGTGTTTCTTTGTTTTAGTTTTTTCTCTTTGTTTCCCCATTTTGGAGATTTCTATTGATATATCCTCTAGTTCAGAGTTTCCTTCTTCAGCTTTGTCCAGTGTACTAATAAGCTCATCATTTCTATTATAATGTGTTTAATCTCTAGCATTTCTTTTTGTCCCTTCCTCAGAATTTCTGCCTCTGTGCTTACATTGTCCATCTGTTCTTGCCTACTATTACTTTATCCATTAGAACCCTTAGCATATTAATCATAATTGTTTTAAATTCCCACTTGGACAATTCCAATACCCCTGCAATGTCTGGTTTGATGCTTGCTCTGTTTGAGGTTTTCCTATCCAGCACTGATGTCAAGGCAGTTTCCACACAAAAATAACTAATCAGATAAGTTGAGGCACATTGTATTTCCCTTTCTGTCTCTTTAATCTTGGGTCAGCATTTCATCCTGTGTCCTCAGTTCTCTTATGTATCTAAGAAGAGTTGTTCATTTTTCAGTCTGTTCAGATATTTGTTAGGACAGAGTAGTGACATCCAAGCTCCTTACATGTGGAACCAAAATTAGAAGTCCATTTAGAGGCTTTTTACAAACACTTATTTGTGTTCTTTACATATGGTCAGCACCTAATATAAAAATTTCATTAAAATATAAAATTATTATAATTTTAATTTAACTATTAAATACCATTTAAGATATGGTTTGAACTGATCTTTGAAGAAAATATGTTATTATTGATCAAAAACAATATACACATCTGTCATTGTATTAAATATTACATTCATGCATAAATTATCTCTTGTAGCGAACACTGTTAATGCTCCTCCAGGTCTCTTTGCCACTACTTTCAACAGCTAGGACCTACCTCTGTTTGCTTGAGGTTTTAGAGTTATCAGAGCTGATGTTTTGGCCACATAGAAGACAGATTTAATCTCCTTCAAGATCTGCCCTCAACCTATGACTGGAGAGAATAAGGGCTAAATGTCCAACTCTCTCAATTTTAGCTAGGATAACGCTGAGGTGCACTTCTTACCCTACCCCAATACCCTTCACTGTCTTCTTCTGGTGTCCCCTCCATTAAGACACTACTACTGTTCAGATGTCATAAAAGAAAATATTTTTTGTTTTATCATTAGCAAATGAAAAGTTATAAAGAAATTATAACATATTAAAATTTCAAAAAAACTCTCTGATGTGCTTTAAATATTATATATTATATAACCTAAGAAAAATAACTTCTAACTCAATGCTGGTGACCTTTGTAAGTGGTTTATATCCATTACCTTATTTAATTCTTTAGCAATGTTGTGAAATAGGTAATATTGTGATCTTTATTTTATAAAGAAGAAAATAAAGCTTTAAGAGCCCAAATAGCATTACCAAATTCACACAACTTCGAATTGAAATCCAGAGAAGTTACATCTCACACTCTAAGCTATGAATTATTTTCCAGTGCTAGCTCTTTGGTTCAAATTATGAAATCAACCATTTCCCATGGAAGAAAAAAAAATACCTCTTTTACTTTCTCATATTGGAATTATTCAAACTGAAAGCTCTTTCCTGTGCTTCACAGTACTCTCCCTTCTTAAGAATTTTACTCTGGTTCTTCTGAATCCTCCCCAGGATCAACATCCCAACTGGACCAATTTTTCTAACTACAATAGGACTCTTTCTCATTTACATATTTTTCTTAGATACAGTTTTTTTTTTTTTTTATCAAGTGTTCATCAATTATTTCAGTAAGCTTTCTGTCCCAACAGTCCATTATTATAAAGTCAGAGAGTTTCAAATTATCAGCCTCTCTAGTCTTTATATACAGTCAATATAATTGTAAACAAAAATCATTGAATTCTTTGATGTAACCAGGCTGCCTTACATTCACCTTAAGGCTAGATACAGCGAGCAACATAAAAACACACACACATTCTTTTATTCTCCACCAAATATGTCTATAAAAGGTTTGAAGAACACATAGAATTTTAATGAGAGGTGTGAGTGTATGTGTTTCTGTGTGTGTCTTGCATCATATAAAACTCCTAGTATCTCAGTGTTCCATTAGTGTCTTAAGTAACATTGTCTCTCACCTTCACTTTCTTATCTTTGCACAGAAATTTCTAGACCAATATTCTCCTTTTTTCTCTTGCTATGTTCTGTCCTTCTCCATACCTAATTTTCTCAATGTGGTTTGTTCATTCTCTTTTTATTCAGACAAATATAGCTTTCTCTTGGTTTTCAACATTCATTCTGTCCTCACTCATGACTGCACTGGGACATATAAAATAGTATTTCATTTATTTTTTATGCATTTTTTAATCATTGCCTCACTATCTTCTTCTGGTGATACCAACAAAACAACACAACTTACGTTTTCATATGTAAAATAAAAAGTTTCTGTGTTTTAGCTCTATAGGAAACTCAAAGCTATGCAATATGGGCAGTAGAGGATTAACCTTTATCCTAAAGGTAACTCTGGAATAACTTTTAAAGTATGTAAAATTACAAATTCAAAATTTGATATAAATTGGAAGGTGTACGCATGTGAAGGGCCTTGAAGTTTAAGCATCTTTACTATAAATCTGGTCCTGAGATACAGTACTGGAGCAAACAATTCCTTGGAAGATTTGCCTAGATTTCATGCCCTGTTTTATTTATTAGCTGTTTTAATTTAGCTATCTAAGCCTTAGTTATTGAGATATATTTAATGAGAAAATCTTTGTGAAAATGCCTAGCAAATAAGAAGTCTATATTGATGTTAGTTGTGTCTGAATGAATATATTTATTACTTTTCATACTTAGAAACAAATGTATTTTAAATATGAATATATTTATAGTAAGGAAAAAGTTTAATACCTGGTACTTTGAGAGCCTTCACATTGTATTTCTATTAAAATAATTTTCAAATTTCAAACTGAAAACAATTTTCAATTTCAATTTGATACAAATTATTATATCAAAAGAAATGATATAACAAGGATGTAGCACAGGACTAAAAAATATAAGAAATTTGACTTATATTAAATTTGTTTGTCTTTTACTTTATATGAAAAATTTTAAAAAAATACTACTACAAATTTAATTTTTTAACTATGTATTTAATTGGATTAGACAATTCATATTTCTGTATGAAATGCAAAAATGAAAAGAAACCATTATTATAACACTCACATATAATCTTCCTTACTTAAATTTGTGTTCTATGAAAGAATAAATTATACTGTTACATTCACTTTTTAGTACCACTCTAAAAATAGGGTTGAAGGACTTGCCCAAAGGTACAGAGTGAGTTGGTGGCAAAGCCAGGGCAAGAACACAGGCCTTCAGACCCAGTACTGTTTTCTACACCAAGATATTACTGCTGAGGGGCTAGGGACACTGTGGTCTCTCTAGGAAGGACTTGTGTCAAGTTCTACATCAACCATTTACTTTTTATATATATATATATAAAAAAATATGAAGGTTTCATGAAAGTAGCTTTGACATACAGGAAAATCTTTATAAATAATTCAAAGAAGGTGCATTATGTTGAATTATGTTTTAAGGTTGTTTTAATGAAATTTATAAAATCATGATGATTTTTTATGATGGATTCTTGTGTCAGAATAAATCTTACAAGGCAAATATATAAGAAATTGCCTTGTTTAAAGAAGATACTAAATTTCATTTACTTAGTCTCTAAGGCATCTTTAAGAAACCTAAAACTCACTGTAAATGGAATTTGCCACTTGATAAACATCACATTTGTAGTATTAAGAGATTTTACATGCTTGGAAACATTAAAAACTTGCTCCTTCAACTTATTTAAGTATCTCAAAATCCCGAAGTTAGTCAATCATTTAAATTAAGACATGGAAATCTGTTACCATACCCCTTGATATACAGAAGTTTTGGACAGGGTTTTAATTGGCATCTATCCCTAACCATGTTTAAATCTGTTAGAGTTGGAAAGTTGAGTTCATCAAACCCTTGGGTTCAAGAAAAATGAAAGTCATTGGACTGTACTAGTCTTTTTTCTTATTTTGTATCATTTTGTTTCTAACCCATTGCCCATACTTTCTCTTATTCACCTTCCTGAAACAATGGTCAACTATAATGTGTTTAAATAGATACTTAAGTTGAAAGATGTACAATGATTCTTTGCGTGTCTATTTTAATTTCCATAAATGAAATTATGCTATGAATTTCATTCTGTTGCTATTTTTAAATTCAAAATTATTCTCTTAAGGACTATGTATATTGTTTTAAATATATATCTACATTGATGCTTCCGATATTGTACCTATATGATATTCTTTCTATGCATTCACCAAATTTTATTTACCTATTTGCCCAGTTATAGATGGGAATGTTGCCTGCAATTAACACACGGTGCAGAAAAAAAAAATGTCTTTATACATATCCTTTAATGTGCCTGTGCAAGAATTTCTCTAGATGAGATTTCCCCAGGAGAAATGTTACAGGCTCTGGGCTATAAACAACTTTAATTTCACTTAATAGCTGAAGATTGCACTCTATAATAACTTCCCAAGTTTATGCTTTCATTTTACATCCTCATAAACATTGGCTTTCCAAAATTGCATTCTTTGTTTATATAATGGATATTAAGAGATTTCTCATTTTTAACTTTTATTTCTCATATTACTAATGAAGCTGAACATCTTTAATCATATTTATTGACAATTCTTATTGCTTTTCCACAAAGTATATATTATATATTATTTATTTATGTTTTGCTTGGGTTTTAAATTTTTCTTCCTGTTGATTTTCAGTACTTCACCTCATATTCTGAATTTACATATCAAATTTAAGTCCAGAGTTTTGCAATATCTTTTAGAAGAACTCCACACATCTTCAAAATTTATCTTTAAAAGAGATGTGGTCAAATCCACTAAATTCTCGTTTTATAGTTTGTGATTTTTGATATGTTTAAGAAACTTTCCCATTTATTTGTTTCATTTTTTGAGTATCTTCATTTAGATTTTAAATAATCCTTGGAAATACTTTTTCAAAGGTTATAAGTAAGAAAAGAACTTTATCTTTTATCATACCGTAAACCAGTTTTTCCAAAGTCATTTTTCTTACTAAATCTGTTTTCTGTACATTGCACAGATGGTATAGTGAATTCACATTTCCATGGACTCAAGGCTCAGCCTCCTAACAGTTGTGCTTCCGGAGACTTAGGTTGGTAGTGTTATTCTGTCCCTGTAGGTCCTAACTCCCTCCTCTTTTCTCCCTAATGAATTGCTAGTTGATTAGAAACTGAGGGAAATTTGTCCTTCAAAGCAATTATATCCTTCAAAAGACATGCTCTTTGGGCCACTGATTCTAATCAACCATAACAACAGAAGAGAGAGAACTCATGCCTTTCAAAAAAATCCCAAAGGATCATATTACTCTACAGTTCTCCATCACAGCCAGTTACTTTACTCTCCCAAAGGTGTACCTAATTTCCTGGGAGGGTTAATACCATAGTAGAACAAATAAGTAATTGTTCAATAATGATTTTTGAATTAAATATCTGAAAACAGTAGTTGAATGAAAGACTTTTTCTCTAAAGATAAAAGTATTTTACCTGTTAAGACCTGGGTTTATATATCAAGGGTTAAGCCTAGAAACAATAAGGTTCATACTGTAAAGTCTTAGAAGAAGAGATACAGAATGCAATCTAAACGAGATCTCACCACATGGAGAACATGTGAGGGACCTGCAGATTTTTCAGATCGTTGCCAATAATTATAGCAGAAATGGATAAGCTAAAAGGCAGCCCCCATAGAGACATCCCATTGCCTGTCATTCCTATATACAAACACTACCTTCAGGGCTCAGGTCATTCCAGTTCAGGATTTGTTGTTAAACTTTACTTGGATTATATTATTGGTTTTATTAAGTCACATGTGTGGAATCACTGAGTAGTCCCAGGGTAATTTGTCATACATAGTGTTATTCAAGACTATTTGGGCTTGAAACGGTAGCTACTGTAACTTCATGTAAAATCAAAATTACACTAGGGCGAGGCCAGCTACACTCTTTTCATCTCATTATCAAGGCTCGCTGCACCTTTCCCTTATTAGTCAAAGGACTGAATTTGACCTACCCCAATGGAGACATGTCAGTCAGACCAGAAGATTCAACACTCCAAGTTTCAGGTGCTCAGCTTCAGCAGTACAAATCTCTGCACCAGTCCTCCAAATCCTTTTAGAAAGAATTTACTTGTTTCAGTTAGACGACATCCTTATACTGGGAAATTGCTTCTCCTTGAGCAGCCATTGTCTTCTAAAGGATTACTAAAGCTGTGATTTTCCCTTTTCCTCCTGGAATCCATACTGTTTTTGTTGGACCACACAGGAGGAGATGGGTGGGGGGCGGGGGAGGCACCTCTCCATATGAGGCAGTACTTAAATGCAAGAATTCATGCTAAGCTTTATAAGCATTTATAGTACAAGCATTATGATACATCAATTGCAATTACACATGTAACCGTTGAAGCTGCAACAACAGTATACTGAATAGCCCAAAATCTTCACCTAGGAATTTGTTTTAATTTTCCTTCGCCATTGCAATTTGCCCAAGCCATATCAGTTGAATCTGTGATTTTCCTCCTCAAGCACACAGACCAAAGTGTTTAAACACAATTGTCAGAGATTATAGCCACAGCCACTTGGAGACAATGCTATTCTTCTACTGGAATATATGAAGCGAAGGGGTGGGAGGGTAGTCCGTGGGAGGCTGAGGTTTTGGAGGAGATCAGTGGGGAAGAATTTTCTCCTTTGGTTCCTAGATCCAGGTTGGGCACTTCCTCCTCCCACGTGCACTTCCAGGCTCTAGAATGCATGCAAGTCCAGGGTGCATTTATGCACTCCCTTATTCCCCATTACTGTGGCTCCTCTCGGCAGTTCTTGGTTCATTGGCCACCCCTGTGTTAGCAGCCCCTCTTCCATGGACCCACATATAGTGTGACTTGGGTGCAAGTAGGTATTCAATAGTTATAAAAAATTGAGTCCTTCTCTCTAAAATTCTCCAGCATACTCAGCCTTTCTCCTAAAGCAGATGAGGGTAAGGATAAATCGAAGTGAGGAGGATAAGGACATGTGGAAGGGAAGAGCAGCTTTGCTCCAGTAAACTAGACGCATTTATTTTCAGTTTCAAGAGATAAGAGAGCTCTTGATCTCTTTGGGGACATAGGTTACCTCAATACTCAAGGTTGCTAATTACAAATACAACTTTGTAAAGCATTGATAAAAAGTGGTGAAAGCCTTATATTCTTGACATACCTGGCAAGAACTGGAGGGAGTTCAGGGTCCAAGACAAATTGATTCTTAAAAAAGATAGAAGAAAATAAATGAGACATCATAGTTATTGATAAGTGAATATTGAGTACATTTTAACCTTAAAAGCAGTAGAAAATACTGCAAATGAAAATACTGATATTTTGAGTCCATAAACATTTAACCTTCTTGTGTGTCAAAACTGCCAAACTTTACACAAGATGAAGACTTTAATAACTAATTTATTTAGAGCTAATTCAAATGGATAATGATAAGCCCCAAGATCACAAAGATAAATGGGTAAAAATATAAGTGGGTACTTGAAAAAAGAACAACTACAATGGTTAGAAATATTTGAAAATATTTCAATGTTAATTTCAAGCATACAATGGATAATGATGTTTATCAATTTTTTTTTAAAGAAAATGCCTTGTTCTGGAGAGGGTTCTGGAAAAACACTTTTACACATGCCTTTGAGTAAAATCTTTCTGAAACTTGTCCATGTTCACCAGAAGCTTAAGGTGATTACATCCCTTAGTGCAGAAATTCATTTCAAGGAAACTACCCAGTACTTCAGTCTAGACTAAGTATTTCATGTACTATATGTATTTTTGCTATACTGAAATTCTGTTTGGCAAATGGAAAAAAAAAATAACTCTTACAAATTTGAAAACAAAATAAAGACTTATTGTCAAAAATATTAAGTGTTCTTATTAACAAAGATAAAAGTTAAAAATTAAGAGAGTAGAGGAAACTTTGAGAGGTGATGAATATATTTATGACACATACATATTAGTGATAATTTCTTGTGTGTATGCTTATCTCTAAGCTCATCAAATTGTATATATTCAATATATACAGCTTTTGAATGTCAATAAAACCTCAATAAAACTTTATTTAAAAATATCAATTCAGAAATTATATATAAGAAGAGAAATATTTAAAGGATTTAAATGATTATCAGTAGAAAAATGGATTTTTAAAATAAGAGTTTATATAGAAATAGAATGTTTTTTGTCACCAAGAAAATTCTTTTTGTAAACAATCTACATTTTAAGTAGAAAAAAACATGATTCATACCTGCATATTCAATATGACCTCTGGTTCATAAGAAAAATATTCCTACATAAAAGCAGAATAGCACTATGGTGAAATGTTAAAAGTTATAGCCTCTGGGAAGTAGGAGTTTATAGAGCTTTCTTCTGTTACCTTGCACTTTTCAAATAATACAATATCATGATGTTATTGATATTTTATTTAATTACTTGATGTCATGATATAATTACTTTTATAAATTAAGAAAATTGTATAAACATTTATTTAAATGTTTGAAAAATACTTCTTCAGTCAAAACGCATTTGGAATGCATTCTAGATATCTGCATGTCATTTGATATAATTATTTTATAAATTTTAATACAATTTTATAAAAAATAAACTTGTGCATAAATTATTTAAAACGCATCATTAAGTATTAAAATAAAAAAATTTTAATGCATTTCAATTTTATATAATTCTGAAAGATTATACACATAATTCTATTTTAATAGACATTGAAAAAATTCAAAATAGTTGAAATATGCTTCTATAGACATGACAATTAAATTTAATGTCAATATCCTAGATGGGATTCTAGAACAGATTAAGGACATTAGGTAGAAACAAAGAAAATATGAGTGCAGTATGGACTTCTATTAATAATAATATTTCAATATTGGTTCATTAGTGGTGATGAATGTACCATAACAATAAAACATGTTAAAAACAGGAAAATTGAATATAAGGTATTTGAAAAATCCTTGTACTATCTTTGCACCCTCTCTGTAAACCTAAAACTGTTATATAGATTCATCAAAAAAAAAAAATGCTTCTAAGGTATGTCTCAACATTTACAAGAATATAATTACAATTGTACAAATAAGATACTCTTTTTTTTTTTTTTACAAATTACTGTCATCTATGTAAATGCAAGATCAATTTTTTTATTTATTTACATTCCTTAGCTGACTTACACAAAGGTTCTGGAGGATTTCTAAATAATAATACATGAATTCTCATTTCTACCACCCAAAACTCTGAACAATGAGAAGCAGTTTGATTAAAATTCAAAACCTAAACATGGGTGAGGGAATTAAGAGGTATAAACTTCCAGTTATAAAATAAATAAGCCATGGAACATTAGTGTACAGCACAGAATATAGTCAATAATATTGTGATAACTTGGCATGGTGACAGATGGTTATTAGGCTTAGTTTGGTGATCATATTGTAAGGTATGTTAAATGTTGAATCATCATGTTGTACACCTGAAACTAATATACCAACTAATTTTAATACTTTTTTAAAAATGAAAGTTTGAGTGTGATCAGATTTATCTAAGTTGGAGATGTGGCACCATAAACCACTCCTGCAACTAAATGCTTCTCCAGATGATGAGAAAAACAGAAATTAATCAGGAGGTTGCTAATCAGGACACTGTAATGCAACAATGATGTTTTTAAATATGCTAAAAGTGTAGCTCCACTGGAAAATCTTCAGCTAATTTTAAAGGCTGATAGTATTGAGGACTTAGAGGCTCTGAACAACCAAATCTACTTGTTTAGTACTTTGACACATGTGTGTGACCACTCACATTTTCAGGATGGTATTGGCCAAGATGGAAAGATGAGAAAAACAAATAAAGAGGATAGAAATTATACAGAATTCATAGCAAAGACAAAGTGATCTGATCTCCTTAGAGTAGATACTGTAGTCATTGATTGAAGCATCATTTGATGACTACAGAGTTCATGCATATGGAAGTTGTTAATGTTAACCCCACAGCAGATAGGTAGCAAACACTGTGGAAGTCTAACTGTGAAAACAGAGGTACCATTACACAAATAGAGTACATGTACAAGAACAGGTTAGGACTTTCTGTAAAGGCAGTGATCAATTATCAGCCACATGAAGATTCAACTACTGAACTTCACTTTTCCACTAAAATGAAGTTCGTTGTTTAAGAACCCTCCTGAGAATTCATTCATGGGAGACTGTCAAGCAGTATCAGCCACATGAAGATTCAACTACTGAAGTTCACTTTTCCACTAAAATGAAGTTTGTGTTTAAGAACCCTCCTGAGAATTCATTCTTGGGAGACTGTCAAGCAGTGGAGATTTGGGAGCTACATTTAAGCTTATTCAGAAGCAGAATGGATTGCATTAAAATGTGATTTCATCTAATATTGCTATGGTATATGAAAAGTCTCATTTGACTCTGTCTTTTGTCTTGGATTTCTGTGTTTTTAAAACGTTATTCTGGGTAAAGCATCTGCTACAGAAATCAAAGAATCATAGTACACATCATCCCCAGAATTGGTGATATGTTCCTAGCCCAGTCTGTATTAACTTAGTAGAACAACTGTCACAGAAACATTTATCTTCCACCTTATTTGGAATATGACTTGAATTTTTTTCTCTGCATTACAAGAAAAAAAGGTAGTTAAATGTTGCATTGTATGTAGTAGTATTTTTTGCTGATATTAAAGAAAATGATACATATGATTTCCTAGAATTTCTTACAACATTTTTTTTTGTTTTATTCACTTTCTAAAAATTTTCTTTTTATTCTTAAAAAAACTTTGTTTTGTTTTTTTCTCATGTAAAATTGGTGAAGGACTATGTAAAAAAGCTGAAATAAAGATTTATTTTGTTCCCTTCCCCATAAAATCAAAGACTGCTATTCTGCATGTCTATTCTGGCTATTTATTTGTGATAATTTAATAGACCAATGACAAATAAAAAGTAACTTTATTTACATAAATTATAAGCACAAATTAAATGTGAAACGTGCTACAGGAGAATACCAGCATTATTGAGTTTTGAGAGATCATCACATTCTCTTGCAATGATTTATGGTTTCAGGAGGTTAATTCGAGTCAGTTGCATAGTCTTGAATAGATTGTGGTGCTTTATCTTTGCTTTTGTTTTTATCTCAATCTCTAAAACAATATTTCTTTATGATGACCATGAGAATGGGCCTCACAGATCTCTAACCATGGAAACATAATTGAGAGAGGGCGTGGCATTTTTACTCTGAAATGTGTCTCTTAGTGTTTCCCAGGCCTTACTTCTCACAGGCTGCTCACAGCCAGAGACTGAAGACAGCAGGGCTCCTAAGGGAGACCCACTCCTGGGAGACAAAGGATTTCTTGGACCAGCAATTGGCTTAAAGCCTTACTGAAATTTCTTTCAACTGCATAGCATTTTACTTTCTTAACCAATGAGAGACAATTTTTCTTTAATTTACTAATTTGATAATTTATCATAATTTACTAACATGATAAATGTATTCCTTTTTTGTTCTGACATCATATTTTATGTAATGCTTTCTCTTTTTACTGAGTTTTCTCTTCAGTCTTTTATTGTGTAATCCCTGTGTGTACATATTTTAATAATTGAATGATTTGTATATTCATTTAGTAGTTACACTATAGCTATAAGATATAAGGCACTTAAATTTCTACTTATTTATATACTATTGATTGGATTCCTGCTATGAATAATGAAGACATTAATTCATTTTACTTTCCTTTCTCCTTTCCCTCCTCCGTACATTTTAGTTAATTGTATTGACTTCTTGGTGATTACCTTTATAGCCTTTTTATTTGATGTATTAATTAGCTAATGTCTAAACCTTGAGATAAAAAATAAGGAAGAATAGCTTTCTTATACCACTTCTATCTTTCATTCCTCCTTTGATTATAAATGTAATTTCTGTATAGTTAGGGTTTTAAATATTTAGTCTGTTCTGTATTGGAATCCTTAGTTCTGTTAGACAAATTAGTAGAGTGAAAAGATGTCAATTCTTGACTCACTGCTGTTCATGATGTAGTAGGCAGGATTGATCTTACACATTTGCCTTAAAAAATGAAAAAAGAAATAAAGAAAATATATAATACAATTGTTGCCTGACACATTGGACAATAGGCAGCATGGTATAGCAATTCTTGAGGAAAGAAAAACAAACAAGTTCAGCCCTGTAATTGTCACAGCTCACCGTCTGTAATTTCAGCCCACAGCACAGAAGCAGAACCCAAACAATCATGAGTTAAAGGGATAAGGTAGAATTGAAAATAGGGAAGGTCAATGTGGCTAGAACTCATGGGGCTGAGAACCAGAGAAGAAAGGATAGCAAAGAAAAGGCAGAACTGAACACCCCTTTCTGAGATTAATTCAATACAACAATGATGCTCAGGTGAAGAATCCTTCAAGCTCATTAATCCACTGCATAACTTTATTAGAATGTAATATAATATTGTTTGAAAATGCCAGAGCATTTTAATCATACTTAAAATTTAATTTTCTTCATCTTCTTTGTATAATATTTGATTGAAAAGCTCTAATGAGACAGCAACAACCATAGACAGAGATTGTCTTTTCTAGGAGAATAATAAGATACAAACAATAAGCAGTGTGGTCCTGACAAGTAAGTGCAGAAGTAAATAGAGTTTGAGCAAGTGATGGCTAGATATGGCTGCATTGTGTTAAAAAGTCGTCAGTATTAAAAGCCTTCTGTTCTAGAGAAGGTGACTGTTTGAGGTAGATCATGAAAGGAAGTTTGTTTAAAGCTGTGAAGCTAATGAAAAACTGCTTACATATCACAACTTCGCTAGCTGCACACAGTTGGACACCCCCATTTCAACAGAAGAAAGGACTTCGGCGGGAAGGGGAGTTCAGGTAGAAGCAAACCACACAGACTTCTCTCACAAAGCATGTGTAAGATGATTAAAAATAAATAAATAAATGTTTGAGTTCTAAGTCATATTTAGTGTCTTTTGCACATTATTCCAATTCTGAGATTCTTATAATGTTATAATTAATTAAATAAAGTTGTTTTCAAAACAGTTCAAAGCTATCAGGTAATAATAATAAATAAATCTATTAAAATAAAAAAAAATATTTTGCATTCCTTATCCCAGGTTCAAATTTGTAAGAAACCCAAATTATGTTTAGTTCATTTTTCTAACTCACATTTGGTTTGGAATACTTTGCTTAATTATACTCTAAATCTGATGTTAGCAAAAGAAAACAAAAAATGAAAAGAATTCTTATTATTTGAGCATGCTAGCAGATACTTCACATACACTGCTTCTTAATTTTCTCAATAGCTATAGAAGTAGATATCACATCTCTATATTTTTATATGTAAAAACTGAAATCTACATAGATCAAGTAAGCTACTTGCATAAAACTACAGAGCTAGTAAACACATACAACTGAATTTGAAGTGTAAGATGAGAAACAGGAATGAGAAAGTCCTGATTAAATCAAAGATTTGAGAATTTTATGGAGTGAAGGATCAGCTATTCCAAAAGAAGCAGAGAGATCCAGAGGTAAGGACTGAACGCTGCATACCGGACTAGCATAGGGAGGTCAGTGGTGATGTGCCAAATAAGCTCTTATACAGTGTGAGGACAGAAGCAGAAGTGCAATGGAAGTGGAAAGTGAAGAAACAGCATAGATATCTGCTTTAAAAAGCTTCATTGAAAATGGGAGAAAAAGGTACTAACAGCGTTAGAGGCATGAAAGTTCAAAGGAGAGTTTATTCTATATTTGGCTTTATATTATTTATTTATTTTTTTAAAACTAAAGTGGAGGAACTTAAACGTTTCTGTATGCCATTTTGGAAAGGACCTTAGCAATATGTAGAATTTAAAGGAAAGCTCAGAGTCACATTTGTACAAGGAGAAAAATTTATTTTCAAAGCAAAGAGTTTGCAAGGGAGTCCAGCTTTGAACTGGCTCACTGAAAAAGAGAGAAAAAATATTGATAGTTTAAATTGTTATATGGTAGTTGAAATTCTTATTAGATAATGATTGGGTCAGCTATAATAAAAAAATATATATATTTTTTCAAAGCATGATGTACTGGCCTTATCATAAACTTAGAAATATCTAGGAAAGAACAAAATGTATGAGAGACTATAAGAAAGGAGTACAAAAAGAAAAGAAATTATTGGTACAGGTGAAGGGAGAGAAGGTATAGCAGTGCGCACTCTGAGAATGAGTTAGCCTTCATAGGGAAGTACAGAGCCATCTTGGCAGTCAAGCCAGCCAGTGGGTGGGTGACAAGGGGGAAGGCCTAGAAGCTCTAAACTGGAGAAGGAAGTGTGGGAAGACAGTGGAGAGTTAAATCTTCCCTGGACAAGAAAGATCTTCTCCACAATCACACTGAGAATGAAAGTCTGAAAAATTTTTGAGGGGGAAGGAAGAAAAAAAGGATAAACTGAGCTTGAGAAACTTAAGTGACTTTCCAAAGTGTCACAGGAAAAAACAAACAACAACAACAACAGACCTTAAATTTCAACTTTTGACTTCTCCAACTATCTTTCTAAAGGTATGTTCTTCTTTTATTCAGCATAATGTATTTATGTTTAACAGTTTTAATTTTTAAAAAAAGGAAAGAAAAGAGCACTTACTGTGCCTCACATTAGCTAACATTATCACATAGGTAATGTTGATCAAACATTTCTTGTTTTCTTTCCTTTCTTCCTTACTGCCTCCCTTCTGTCCTGGGATGTAAGTAGGAAAGTGGAGAGTATTTTCTGAGTGCTTCCCCTAATTTTGCTTCTGTTCCTTCCATGCTGTAATCACAATTATTTATTACTGACAATAAAAGTATTAGTCTCATGAAGTGTCTTTTTTACACTTTCTAGCAAAGTTCAAAAATATCTTTATGATTTCATGTGTGTCTCCTACTCTTTTTTCAAGCTTTAATGGTAAAAATAGCCTTCCTTCTCACAAACACAATTTGAAGATTCACATATTTCCTTGGGCAATTCTGAATACATTTTGACCTCACAAAACTTATTTCAACTCAAGTATTTTATCATTTCTGATATTTTCTGGTATAAGTTTTTTCTATTACCTCTCACATCCAGTACTTTTTTTTTTGCCCATTTTTCTGACTATTGTTACCACCCCCCCCCCACCATTCAGATCTTAGAACTTAATCTTTTTTCCCTTCAATAACCTACAAATTGGGCCTTGTGCATACAGAAATTTTGCTCCCAGTGATATTACACATACATGTAACTTACTGTCCCATGAGAAAACTTTGATGAGTACTTCTTTTCACAAAAAAATAAACTGGTTTGCTAATTAGGATTCTTCAGATATACCCTGTCACTCATTTTCTACACTTCTCCCCTAGATTCTACACTTCTCCCCTAGATTCTAGCAACAACACCATGCTTCATCTACTCTCAATTATTTGCTAAAATCATATTATATCTACACATCTCTCCATATTTTGCTTAATCCATCCTCTTTGCATAGCACGATTGCTCCTATTTTTGTTTTTGTAGCTATTGTTGGTTCTCTAAAAAGGTATAAAACATTTAAAACTAAAATTCCTTTCCATTCATTAAGCTATTCTCTTGGAGAGCAAGACAAAATGTAATGAAAAAAAAGCAAAGTATATATTAGGTTAGGAAAGAAAAGTGTTCATGTATCTGTATAACCTTATATCACAATATATAACTTCTATTTATTTTTTTAAAATTATATTTTATATTGGAGGATGCTAGAGTGTTAACTTCCTTGACTTTTTGTTTCCCTAGATTGAAAATATTTTTAAAATTTCTAAATTAAGCATACATGTTTGTGATAATATTAATTATATATGTTTGTGATAATATTAAAAATACTACATTGCACTTAAATTTACCAGGCACATTTAGTAAGACTATTTTTCTCCAAAGATTGCAATATTACTGTTTATAGTATTTATAAAAAAAAAACAACATGCAATTATAAGACAAAGCAGCAGATGGAGCTCTAGAATGTATTAGGACTTTTCCTACATTTTTTGCTTCCGGAATCTGAAGTAACTGGGAATTTCACACATATATACAGACCAACTTATTTTTATTATTCTCTGAAACTTCTCTTTTTATAAGTTTATCATATATTCATTAGAAGATTCTGGCATTTCCAAAATTATTGGATGGGTTACATTTATCTAAATTTAAGAAAATAATGACTTAATGATAGAGTTATTAGTAATTATCTATATTTCAACATTTATGCTTTAATGAAATTAATTGTTATGCTGCATATTTTAAAAATGATATGCACTTAAAATCCATCCAATGATTGTTTTACCTCTAAATTTTCCTTTTTAAAGTTATACCTAATAGTTACCTGATTAGGTATCACTCAAGAGAAAGTCAATCGATATAATGCCCATCATATCATCAGCTCACATCTCAATTTATTTCCAACAATTAATTCTTTAAAAATTTCATCTCATCCTCATTAAGCCATCTTTGCCTTGCTTCTCTTCAGGCAAAGTTAGTTGGTTTTCCTATGTACTCTATTTTCAATTGTAGCAATTTATTATAATTCATAATTTAATTTTCTATTGTCCTTCTAGACTCTATATTCACTATGCCTAGCATGAAGCCTGGCATGTGGTTGGTACTCTGTGAACATTCACTTCATTGAATGATAGATGTACTTTTGGAGCATAGGAAAGAACAATGAGAGAAACAGGAACTCCGGATAAAGCAAGGGATATACAAGGAAAATAAATGTTGGAGAAGGAGTGGTGGCAGATTTGCAAGTGTCTCACTTAAACCCAAGAGTGACATGATCTATAAAGAAAATCTCTCCTCCCACCTGATTTTATTCTACAGAAACAACCGCAATTAACAACTTGATTTATATTCTTTCAAACTCTTTTATAAATGTATAAGTCCCTAAATATAGATATATACACATTACAATGTTTTATGCATAATTTGATCCATTTTTATAAAAGCAAACACATTGTATGTATATATTTTTATAACAGCATATTATAATATGGTTCCGTAATTTATTTTTTATCATGGCTATCTGTATACTACACAGACATTTAACTTCTCCGAAGTGAAATATACATAACCTGTAAAGAAAAGGAAATAAGAAAAAAGGTAAAAACTGTGTAGACATTTCTGTTCAGTAAGTAGAATATGTCTGAATCAGTACAGACAAAAAAATGTTCTCTCCTTTCCTGGGTTCCCTCTGTTGGTCTTTCTCCTAAGACCACTCAGTGCTTTTGCTGGTGTAAGCTCTTGCAGCATTAAGTTTGATACAGCAGTTGAAGAATGCATGTTTTGTAAAACATCTCTTATATATAGAAATTAACTAATTTACTAAGGGCCATTGTCTCCAGTGTGACACTTTCCTAGGAGATTTTTAAAAATAATTTGATTACAAGTAAATTTAGCTCTGTACACAGTCTTTAGAACCAAAATCCCTGCTAAGTCACAACTCTTATATGCTTCTACTTGATTATTTTTATCAGTAAAATAGTAGTCTATTTCACAGGTATGCAATGATGTATTTGTTGATTTTTTATAGATACACATTTACTTGGGGAGAACTAGTATCCTTCATTTTTATTCTTTTTTCAGGACTACTCTTAAGTATATCTTCCAGTTGAATTTTACTATAATTTGTAAAACACAGATCAGTTTTGTTAGAATTCTGAATGGAAATGAATTAAAATCAATACTCTGTGAATCGGACTTTGCAATGCTATTATATATGTATTATACAAATAGAAGCACTGAGTCTCAGAACAGCTAACTAATATTACCAGAGTTACACAGTCGGTAGGCACTTGGGCTATGATCAAAACTAGACATTGAAGCCCCCAACCTAAACAGTACCTCCTACTAAATTTTTATATTATATATATTGCATTTCAATATCAATTTGGGAAGATTTAATGTCTTTACGATATTTAATTATCCATTGTCTCTTGTGTTCAAATAACATTCATAATTGCCATTCATGCCATTAAGATATTATGATTTTATAAATATGCATGTGCATTTATTCACCATTTAGATATGTTTTTATTTATTATCACTTACCATATCATTACTCTTACCAATTTTTTGCCTCAAGTACAGATTGGCATAAGAAATAAAGTGCTTTAACTAAATAACAGTAAATTCAGCCTATGTAAAAACAAAGCTAAATTTCTAGAGAATACCAAAAATAAAAATGCGCTTAAAATGTAGCCAGGCAAAGTAGAGAAATAAGCACAATTTTTAAATATTGCTAAACATCCATATTTAAATGGATCGATCTGATTTAAAAATTGCCTCAAAGCAGGATAAAGTGTTCCAAACAACTCAACTCCTAATTACAAACCATTATTTTTCATTCTGGGATTCTGATGCCCATTTCCTTCCCACTACAGTCAAATAGCAGATGAAAGTAAATAAAATTCCCTCAAAGGTGAAAGGAGCAGCAAAGAACCTAAAATCCTAATGACCACTAGGAGGCATGTTCTGCTTTTTTGTCAGATTGTGCTCTCGTTTTCAAAGTTAAGTAGCTCTGGCTAACAGGTGGAATTAATAACAATTACAAAAATAGCAACGAGGTTTAGTTTTATTTTTAGAAGAACAATGCACTCTTTTTATAGACAATTAATGAACTGGAAAAATAAGGAGACACAATCAAAAAGCAATTTTTATTAATACTTGGCAAACTTCTCAAAGTCATATACAAAATTCTATTCATTAGGCATAGATATTTTTGCAAAATAAATGCTTTTGAGCTTACTTTCATACACTTAATTATATATCTTAAGCATTTCTATGAAGTTTCAATATATAATTAAATTCAATTTTTGTCCTTATATTCCATCTTCAATCTATAGTTCTAACACTTAAACTTCCCTTTTGATTGGATATTTAGGTTGTCTCTGATTTTTCATTAATAAAAACTATGCTATAAAAAATACACTAGTAAAAGTAAAACTGCAGGCTGACCTGGATTCATACCTCAACTATGTCGTTTACTAATTGAAATCTGTGGTTAATTATTAATACCTTTAACTCTAAGTTTTTTCCCCCCTTTCTTAAAATGGTGGAAAGTAAATAGTATCTACATGCTAATTGTTGTTAGGACTATGTGACTTAAAACTCGTACAAAGAAAAGTTCAGCATATAGAACATAGAATGCACTAAATTTGAGCTAGCTGTTGTTATAATGTATTATTGTTAACATTTCAAATGTGAATTTGCATTTCAGGTTATTTCTCTAAAACAAATTTTTGAAAGTACATTTGTTCATTCAAAAGTTAATGATCCTTATTTCCAAATTGCTTTCCAAAATAGTTGACCCAATTTATAATCTTTAAAGTTATTTTAAAATGTTGTTTCTTCATAAATAACAAAATAGTAATAGTAAATCATTCATTCAGAGAATAACATAGTTTTGAGAGACACTAAAATTTACATTTGTCTTTAGATGTAAAAACAAAAAATGTACATCAGAAAGCATTACGTGTATCTGATTTTGATTTTGTATTTTTTCAAAATCAGACACAAGGCCTAGCAAGCATTTTATGGGTGTGTGTGTGTGTAATGTATGTCTTATTTTCTTTAGTATAGGGAACAATAATCCTTGTAAATCTCAGGAAACTGTGTCTTAAAAAGGTAAAGAGCCACAAGTCTAAGCATAACCCTCTTAAAATATGTGACCTGCTGATCTGCTTAAAGAACTTCAAATATGTTTTATTTCTGGGCCAGCTACCTTAATCAGTATAAATACAGTATTGACTTTCATCCTATTTCCTTTGGCTTATATTGTCAATAACATTTTCTAAAAACTAAAAGTAAAGAGTTAAAGTAGCTACTAAGTAATATAATACCTATGTTATTATTTTGAAGCTCACTTTAAATATAACTAATTGGAGGCTTAAATAAGTTCCAGTGACCTACCTTTGCTGCAATGCATTCAATTAATAAATGTGTTTAAAATGTTTTATTTAAGTTTGGAAATGTACAAAATCTTTTGCCTTTTTAGCTAATTACATCTAAGTAGAAGACACTGACCTATAGAACACAACACAATTTACGTTTATCTTTCTCTTTTGGGGGGTGGGCGCTGGCAACTACATATTTGCAAAGAGCTAATCAAGAACCAATTTCCTTTTATGTGCAAATATATTTATTATTTAATTAATTTGTACATCCATATGACAGAAAGTAGAAAGCCTTGAAACTTTGATATATTTTGGGCACTTAGAAAACTAAAGGTAAATTAGTAAATAAACCAAATGAAGTTAATCTTACCTGTGGGTCAGAATAAAAACAATCCTTAAAAAGGTGAGCTTTCCAATGAGTTATTTAAATAAAGCTCTTAAGAGGTTTATTATTTTCAAGAGAAAGATATGGTTTCCTTAAAATGGTTTTCCTAAACCTTCATTCTCCCAGAGGCTTTCTGGATTTTAGATAAGAATGTCAGCTATGCTAATGTGAAAGCTGCTTAGAAAGGATCAGATTAAAGGTCTGAAATACAAATAACTATTGAAAAGTAAATTGCTGAACACTTACCCTGCTTATCTGTTTAAATTTTCAGTTGGGCATAAACATTATTGATAAGGAAAAGTAGATTCTTATCTCTTTAGAGTTCTTGTTGAATTTGATAACTTTTTTCCAATCTTTGGTTGATATTATAAAGATACAGTGCAAGGGAAAAGATTGTAAGTGGAAAGTAAGCATAAGAATCAAGATGATCTTATGGAAAGTTAGATTGAGAGACCATTCATATGTCCTAAGTCTCTGTTGTCAATTTGAAAGAAAAAAAAAAAAACGATAAAACAATAAAACCAAAGACATTTTCCATGAAATCAGCAACAAGTTGATCATTTCTTGAATCTCCTCCACCAAGCCAAGAATTTCAGCAAGTACTATGATTTACCAGACAGTGACTCAGCAGTGAACTTTAGAAATGTAATATAATATGGAATGTTAAAGAATAAAAAATTTTCTTACCCTAACTTACCTGATAGGGTATATTTAATTTAAATAAGAATGGGCTACCATATTACCAGTGAACTATTGTCAGTGTCTCAAATCCCTTCTAGCTCCTTTCATTTATAATTGAACAAAGTGTTTTATGAAAGGTGCTTAGTAAGTCAGGTTTCCTGCCCTTTTAACAGTAACAGGTGACATCCTTGGAGATGAACCCAAGTGAAAGTGAAAAACTTCCACTCAGGATTTCCCCATAGCTACTGTTTTAAAAGACTTTTTTTTTTTTTTTTCTCAAAAATGCTCCTTTACTAATGAACAGAGATTACCACAAGGTCTTAGAACTGAATGCAAGCAGTTACTTGCTCACAATGACATTATTA
This sequence comes from Eonycteris spelaea, assembly GCA_003508835.1. Lineage (NCBI taxonomy): Eukaryota > Metazoa > Chordata > Mammalia > Chiroptera > Pteropodidae > Eonycteris > Eonycteris spelaea. Next base: position 7,169,843 of record PUFA01000033.1, on the reverse strand, counting down.
GCACAGTAGCCTCACGGCAGTCTAGATACTAAGCTCTTCACGGGCAAGAACAGTAACTGTCTTATTTACTTTCGCTGCTAGGGATTCTTAACAAATATTTGTTAAGTGAATGAATAAAGGTTCATTCACCTGGCCCAATTTGAGTAGCCACATTTGTCTCCTAGTTTTAATCAGTTAAAAACTAGTAACTGCAAGCCCTTATTAAATTCTTTCTATCAAGCTTACATGCTTCCTTAATTTCATATCTTCATATTATCATAATAGCTCTGTAAATTTCCGCCCTTCATACTTGGTCCTGTAAAAATACTCTGAAGAACACTTATAACTTAAATTTTTTTTCACTTCTAGGTAGCACTTATAAAGATTATAAATTATCAACATAATTCAATAACTTATTTTCTCTCTTTATTCTCTTTATTGGAACTTTGTCTTAAAACCATACGCACACACTCACACACACACACACACACACGCACACACAATTTTAACCCTAGCTTTGAGCATTTGCATAAACATTAACCTAATGCTTTATAGTCAACATAATAGACCCTTAGGATATCTCCAGCGAACCAGAGAGGGTTGAGGTGATTTAATACTTGCTAAAGGAAGAACCAGTGTTAGGAAGAGCAGAAAATGTTCTCTAAAGAGTAAATAGGACAGATTGTAAATCACACATTGAGGGGCTCTGAGAAGGGGCTAAGTATTCATACTCTGACAATTCTTACCTATGGAATTTTATGCAATGATGCAGCATGAGTAGATAGGTTTAGGGTACATTATAGCAAATAGTAAAGTCCATGATTACAGGAATAGAACTGGGCAAGGCTTGGAACATAAATTCTAAGCCACATTTACTTAAAGTTAAAGAATTTAAAATATTACGTGCAGCCATAACACTAATTATAATTTAAAGAATTTTCAGTATTTCATTTTGCAGTGGAGAAAAACTGAATACAAAGTGTTACATTGCTAAGAGAATTTTAAGGTCCTTTGGAATGATTACTCAGGATTAAAATTATAGCAGAGTATAAAACATAGAATATTAAAAATATTAGCTTCCTTTTAATTCAATATGTAAACATATATAAGGCATTCTAATTCAGATGTGAATACTAGAGATGCAAAATATTTTCCATATCTGCAAAAAATCATTGTGTCTACATTTTATCTAATCGGTCATAATTGTACATCAGGGTCCAATTCTATATTTAAAAAAGTTTTCTAGTTGTAGATGGCAGATACATTTGTTTTCTGTACAGAGGCCAGATTTACTGTTTTATTGAAACGATCTTGAATTTCATTTGATTCTACCATCATTATTGTCACAAAATCACCATGAAGTCTTCATAATGTACTTCCATACATTCCAATGAGAATTAGAGCAAGTAAAGGATTCCCCGCCCCTTTGGGGATTTAATCATTGTGTAGTTGAGAAAAATGCATGTCCTTGTAGATGACATTCCCAGAGACTTTAAATTTATGATTTTCCCTAAGTTAGATTGCTTTTTAGTCTCTAAATTAACATCTATAAAAGTTATTTTATATTCAGGCTGATTAAATTTTATATCATTTAAATCTCTTCTTTTGAAGCTATTTTTTTTTTTTAAGAGTAATTTTAGGTTCACAGCAAAACTGAGAGGAAGGTACAGATTTTTCACATACTCCTTGTCCCCACACATACATAGTCTCACCATTATCTCCGCCAGAGATGCCTCCCCGCCCCCCACTGGTACCCTTCATTCATCAGCACAGACAAATCGAATAACCCCTCTAGTTAGTTTCAGATTTGAGGGTTAACAAGATGATGGATGGTGTCAGTAATGCTACGGTTTTCAGAGAAGAATGGAACTGCTACAACGGGGAGGGACCAGCAGGGCGGCCGTTCTCCTCTCCCCCAACCCAGGCATCAGCTGCCCCACTAGATGTCCTGCCGTTCCTGACCTTGAATCAGGAGGCAGAGATGGGACCAGGACATGCCAAGGCCTCTGTTTAGCCCAAGAGGACGTCAACCAGAACTTTCCGCGGAAGAACTCATGTCGTTAGGCTGTGCCTATTTTCTGGGGAATAAGTCATGCTGCCCCCTGAGAGTTCAGCTGTCATTCAGGGTCATTTATAAGACCCAGGGCTGAACATGTGCAACTGCCTCCTGGAGGTAACTCCCTCAAGACAGGTGGATGTCCCCTGACTAAGAAGACAACTGCGCGGCCTGACAGGAAGGAAAGGAGACAGACAACTGCCTTCCTGAGCGACCAGAAGAGGATGAGGGTGAGCGTGGAGTTCCTTCGGTGGCTCCCCGAGACGCGGGGCCCTCAATCCTTCACCTGAGCCACTTCGTACAGGTACGCAGCCAGTATTTTGGTTCCTTCTTTGTAGTTATGCCTGTTGAGCTTTTCATTCTGGGAGTGGGCACCGTCATCGGCTGACCCCCACAGGCAGCAGCATGACATTTCGCCTGTGGCCTCCTGAAAGTCAAAGTCACAGGAATACTGTCACTTTCCCTGGTTAAGTCTGGCTCCACACCAAAAACTGTGTTCAGCACTTTCCTCCCAGCCATGTAGTGAGGTGGTTGAAGTCGGACACCCAGGGCTTCCCACCACGGCCCATGTACACCTGGAACTTGGGGCTGCGCAGCTCGGCAAATTTCTTAGCCAGGTAGCTCGTGACCTGCCTGCTCACGGCCTCCGGAGTCATGTTCGACAGGAGCCTGATGGGAACTTGCCCGACACCTTCCTTGGAATCACAGTCTCGGCCCCTGCCGCGGAGAAGGCTCCTTCAATTCCCTGGAGGGACAGGGACGGGTAACGCCACTTGTGCATCAGGATGTCCTTCTTGCAGTCGTGCAGCAGGGTCTCTGCCCCCACATCCTTGGCACACTCTCCAGGTCGAAATCGATCTTGTCGTAAAGCTACAGTTCCTCCTCCGTCACGCGGGCCATGGCCCCGCTGAGGCCGGGGATGAGGATCTTCCCCTTCCTGTCCAGCAAGGAGCACATCAGCGCAATGAGGTCTGTCATGGCCTCGTGCACCGAGCCCCCGTACACGCGAGTGCAGGTCTTTGTCACTGCACTCCACCTCGATGAGGAAGTAGCAAATGCCCCTGAGATGCACAGCTTCTTCTTTCCAGCTAGTAATTAGAGATACAGAAGTAGCCCCTGTCTTTAGAATGTGTCTTTTCGGCAAAAATCAGTTCATCCAGACCTTCGGAGCCCAACTACTTCAGGCCTTCGGAGCCCGACTCCCCCATGCCCTCCAGACAGAAGGGAACGTTGACAGGAACTTCCCGACTTGTTTCCTGGCAGGCTTCCAGGGCGTTCATCCAGCTGGCCACTGGCCCCTTATCAGCCCTCGCACCTCTCCCGTTCAATTTGCTGTCTCGCTCCACCAAGGTGAAGGGCTCGCTGTCCCAGACGTCTTGCAGGGCTGCCGGCTGCACGTCCAGATGTCCATACACACACACTGTTTTCTTCTGGGGGTTGGAGCCCAGTGTGCCAAGTAGAATGGGAGGAAGTGGTATCTCTGAGCCTTCAGGGAGCTTCTGTTTCCTGATATCCACCAGTTCCACAGAGCCGCCCAGCTGCTTGATGTACCCAGCTGTGACTTCCATCGTTCCTTCTGATCTCCCCTCTCTTCTTGAGGCCTCCGGGACACACACTCTGGATGGCAACCCATTCCATAAGTTTCTTAATGTAGAGATCCTGATTTTCATCAACATACTTAAACAGGGCAGTGAGGGCCGACATCTTTCAACCAGACCGCAGAGAGCCCTGCGGCTGCCGGGCTGACCCACATCACGTGCTCCAGTCATGTTCTGGCGCCTTGACGCCCACCAAAGGCAGTTCACAGCTTAACTTAGGGTTTACTTTTAGTGTTATACTTTCTATGAGTTTTTTTTTAATTTTTTAATTTTATAATTACAGTTCACATATGAAATTATATTAATTTCAGGTATATAACACAGTGATTAGACATTTATATAACTTGCAAAGTGATCACGCCAATAAATCCTATACCCATTTGACAACATCCATAGTTATTACAATATTATTGACTATATTCCTTATGCTATACTTTACATATTCATGATTATTTTATAACTATCAATTTGTACTCTTTAATCTTTTCCCCTTTTTCATCCATTCCCCCAACACTCCTCCCATCTAGCAACCATCAAAATGTTTTCTGTATCTATGAATTTGTTTCTATTTTGTTTCTTCGTTTAGCTTGTTCTTTAGATTCCAAATATAAGTGAAATTATATGTCATTTGTTTTTCTTTGTCTGACTTATTTCTCTCAAGAGTAATATGCTAAGTGAAATAAGTCATTCTATGAGTTTCAACAAATGTATAATGACATTTATCCATCATTATAGTGTCATACAGAATGGTTTCACTGTCTGAAAATCCTTGTGTTCTCCCTATTGATTCTCCCACCCCCAACTGCAACCTCTGGCAGCTACTAATCTTCTCACTGTCTCCGCAGTTTTGCCTTTTCCAGAATGTCAAATAGTTGGAATCATATAGCACGTAACCTTTTCAGATTGGCTTCTTTTATTTAATAATATGTATTTAAATTTCCTCTCTGTATTTTCATGACTTGGTAGCTCGCTTGTATTTAACACGGAGTAATATTCCATTGTTTAGATGTCTTACAGTTTACTTATCTATTCACTTACTTTAGGACATCTTGGTTGTTCCAAGTTTTGGCAATTAATAAATACAACTGCTATAAACATCTGTGTGCAAATTCTGTTTTTTAATAGCAGAATTTGTACTTGTCTTTAAGAAAACAAATTCATACATATTGATAATAAATTCGATCAATCCTAAAGTATAAAGGGTAAAACATGAGAGTCTCTTCATCCTCCAACTGTCCCCTTCTTTAGTTCCTCAGAACTAAGGTTAACTACTCTTAAAAATTGCATTATATTTGGGAAAAACATAAGTGAAGTTATTTTTAGTGTGACAGGGAAATTTAAAAACAAATAAAAGAAAGATATTGAGATCTTAAGAATTTCTTTCAATGTGGAAAAGAAATCCACTTAACTGTCTGAAGTAAAGATTAATACATAAGGTGTCCAGGTATATTGTGTAAATATGTCTGGTTTGTCTAGCTGTATTCTAGTTTGTACAGATATATCTTAGACAAATGTATGAGTTGTCAAGATATGTTGTCTGGACACATCTAGTTTGTGTATTCTAGTTTTCTATGTTACAGAAAAATATCGAAGTGATAAAATAAGACTAGAAAAAATCTGTAAATAAATTCTTAGAAAAAACTAAATAGTGTCAGATTATTTTTTAAAGAACTAAATAACAGATTTAAAATAACTAGACAGTAACATACTATTTAAAAAAGAATTGTGTCATTTCTTTTTTAATAACAGAAAACATTTTATAATACAAGATAATGTTTCTAGGAAATCAAGGGCCATTAACAAAACATTTTTAAATGTTGTAATCATCTACATAATTTACTAATATTGAGGGATAATGCTTATTTTTAAAGTTTTTAAAACATTGAATTTTGAGTTATAATTTCAAAGAACAAGGAGCAAAATGGCCTGTATGTTCTTGATATTAAATGATTAAAGAGAGTCATGATTTTCCTTTTCTCTTAGAATCCACATATTTTACTTTAATTGAAACTTTTCCTTCATGACTTATCAGTTCAAGGGTTCTTAACTTCAATAATTTTCTAGGCTTGAAGAAAATTCTAAGTTCGTTTTGTACAGTTCACCTCATCATTTGCTAACCATATTTCAACAAGCTACTGTGTTTACTTTTCATCTCCTGCTTCAATTTTTTTTGTGTGGTTTTCCTTTTTTCCTTCTAGAAGTTTTACAAATAAATCTTCATAGTATTATAGCATAATGTCTTCTTTTGAGACCTCAGAAAAATAGCTACACATATACAGTAAAGAATTGGCTTTCTTACTACATTTGTGCAGAGAATATCAAATAAAGAACATTTTATGCATGGAAAATAAATTTAGCTTAAGAAAAAATATTTAAAGTGGAAGTCTATTTATTCTCAGAAGTTAAGTAAAACATGTCAAAAATAAAAGTCTAAGGAGAAAACATTAATTACATATGTTTTGTGACTGCAAGTATGTTATTAAACATATATAGTTGTTCCAATAGTGTTTTAAAATATTTTTTTATAAATGCAAAACATGATTATCCAAAGTGTCTATAGTGATTATAGAACTCAACTATTTCTTCAATATTAGCATCACAAATAAGACCTCAGCTATGTCTACCTCTTGACCCTACACCACACTCCTAACTTTCTCCTATAGGCATTCTCTTTGTACTTCAAATAGGTCAGCTAGCCTCTGGACCTTTGGGCACTGCTGTTCCTTTCTCCTGTGACATTCTTTCCCCAGGTATTTGCACTAGCGATGTCTTCTCATCATTCAAGGTTTAGCTCTTATTTCATTTCCTGATTGCATTCTCTATTTAGCTTCGTTAATATTGGTTAGCTCCCAAATCTCACTTTGTGTTGTTGTTTTAATAGAAATTATATCTCCCTAAAACTGTTATCCTCATTTAATAGTCTCTTGTTTGTCTTCTCCTCAGATTTAATTTGTATGTGAGTGGGATATTTTTGTCTTACTCTCTCTGTATAGTCCGAATCTCAAAAGACTGGATGTTTTATAATAGTTATGAAATAAATACTTTTAAATTTGACTCTATTATACTTTTAGTATCTAAGCAGACTCAACTCTTTTTGATTGGGTATGGAGAATCATAACATTTTACAAATGGAAAGACTTTACATTCACAGAGCTCAACTATTTCTTCAATATTAGCATCCTCAATAAGTATCTAATTTGAATAAACTGTCAAGGTTGAATTTGCTATTATGCAGATCAAATGCCTTTTAACAAATGCCTTTTCTATATTGTTGTAAAGTTATTTTATAGAGTAAACATAATTAATTTATTAATTCGACTCATATTTATCTATAAGACTTATTACATACCAGGAAATGCTCCAGGGGCTGAGATATATCATTGAACAAAAAACAACAATAAAAAAAATTTGTTCTCATGGATCTTACATTATAGAAAAAAGAGATAAACACTTAAATCAAATATAATAAACATAAATGTCAGAGTATATGAAAAGGTGATATGTGGAACAAGGTGAGTGTGATCAGTAGTTAGAGTCAGGACAGGTTGAAATTTTAGAGAAGATGTTCAAGACATCTTATGAAGGCCTTATGAAGGTGAAGAAAATATGTAGAAGAATGTGGGGGGGGTCGTTACAGGCAGAGAGAATTACCAGTGTAAAGGCCTTAAAAAGGGGAGTACTGGATCTGTGAAAGAACAGCAGAGAGACTAGTATGACTAGAATTGCATTGGTGAGGTGAAGAGAAGAGTAGGAAGCAAGAGGTGTGTGTGTGTGTGTGTGTGTGTGTGTGTGTGTGTGTGTGTGTGTGTGTGAAAGAGAGAGAGAAAGGGGAGAAATTAGGATGCTATAGCATGTTGTTGGCTAAGAAATTTAGCTTTTAGTAATCTGCCAACAATGCAAGTCATGATGAGAAAAAGAGGGAGTTGCTAAAGTCAAACTATTCCAATGACAAGAATTTTTATTGATTATGGACATAATGCCAATATAGTATAAGACAAATGAATAATGACATGAAAGACATTGGGAAGAAAGAATAAACGACACTGATGACTTCCTGGATGGGTTGGAAATATGGAGGAAGTAAATTCAAATTGAGAAAAAGAAGTCCAAAAAACTGTAAAATCAGAAGAATTAAACATTGAAAGAAAGAGGAGAGAAAGAGATTATTTGAAATAAAGAATGATTTTGAAAAAAAATAAATTCTGGTTGATAGACATCTGAAGAGAGATATCTAGCTCAAACCTCTTATTTCACAAACCCTCATTTCCTTCTCAGCAAATAGCTATACCTCTTTATTCACAGAGTTAAAAATCATCAGAAGGAAGCCTTTTAACATTATGACACCAACCTTGCAAATTGATCTGCATGTATATTCCTCTTTTTCTCTTTCTCTTTCTAAGACCCATGTCCTGGATTCCTCTTTCCTCAGAGATTTTACTACATAGATTTTCTTTTCTTTCTAGGATTTCCAACCACTCCCTTTCCTCTGGCTACCTCCCACTGGTATTCAACAGTCGACTTTTTCTCTATTAGAATGAAAAGCATAAAACAAATCCAGATACCTAACCTTTAAAACCCCTCCATGAAACCTCTTTCCTTTCAGCTACTAGTCTCTTGGATTCTTTTATTAAAAGTCTAAATATTTACTGACCACTGCAAACACATTTCACTCACCTTCAGCCAGTGTCATCTATATTGCCTTCTCATAACTCCACTGAAACTGATCTCAACAAAGCTTCACATGATTGCCTTGCCCCCAGTTCTATGGAAGACTTTCAGTTCATATCTTATCTGATATCTTAGAAAAATTTAATACTGCTGATCTGATTTCCTTTTATGAAGGGCTTTCTTTCAGTCTGTATCCCATACTATTTCATTGGCCCCTTGGTCTCTTTCTATATTCGTATCTGAAATGTTTGTGAGGTGAAAGGCACAGTTCTTTGTATCTGTCCCTTTTAACTCTGCTCATCCTCCCCTCTATCTTGTTCACAGCTTTGGCTTCAAATTCCTGTTCAATGCTGAAGAATCTGATATTATTTTCTCTATCTCAAGTCCTGAATTGTCTTCCAGGCACAACATTCCATTCAGTTGGCTATGTAAGAAAACCTTTAGCCCCCGCCACACTATAAAAATTAAAAATCTTTTTTTTCTTTAAAATAGAATATATCCAAGTACCTAGCAATTTTTGTCTATAGAGATGAATTCAGAAATTTCAAGAGTTAAACTTTGAAAGAAATCAATTTTTTGATGAAATCCCTAGAATTACTTTTTATATTAAATAAATGTAAAGCAAGTTTTCATCCATTGTTCTTGAGGGAAAAAAACTGTAAAATTTCTACTAATCTCATAAGCAAGTTATGACTATGACTTAAAAGTTGTTGAAATAGTGATTATTTTCAAATATTGGGTATTTATTTAGCAGAACTGCTTCCTTGCTGAGTGAGATAAATATTTGTTATTTTTAGTTTATGGAAACTTTTTTTGCTTAATTCTAAATACATATTTTGATAACACTGTCCTCAAAAAGCATTATTCATGCACAACATACTAGAACTTATGGAATGCAGTGAAAGTAGTTCTAAAAGGAAAGTTCATAGTAATAAATACCTACATCCTACATCAAGAAGCAAGAAAGATCCTTGATAAACAACCTAACTCTATGCCTCGAGGAATGTGAAAAAGTAAACAAAATGAGCCCAAAGTTAGTAGAGAAGAAAGGAAATAAAAATTAAACCAGAAATAAATACAATGGGGAATAGAAAAATAACAGAAAAGATTAACAAAATAAGAGTTGGTTCTTTGGAAGGATAAACTTAACAAATCCTTAGCTTTCCTAACCAAGGATAAAAGAGAAAGAATGTAAATCAATGAAATTATAAATTAAAAAGGAGACATTATTACTGATATCACAGAAATTCAAAAGATCAGAAGAGGCTGCTATGAACACTGTATGCCAACAAACTGGACAACCTGGAAGACATGAACAAATTACAACCAGGACTGAATCAGGAAGAAATAGAAAATCTAAGTAGACCAATTTCTAGTAAAGAGATTATTCAGTACTCAAAAATCTCCCAACAACAAAAAAAGGGCCCAGGACCAGATGACTTCACTATTGAATTTTACTAAATTTTTAAAGAAGAATGAACACCAATCCTTCTCAAACTGTTCCAAAAAATCAAAAAGAAGGAACACTCCCAGAATTATTTCATGAGGCCAGCATTATCTTGATATCAAAACAAAAACAAAAACAAAAAGACACTACAGTCATGTCAATAATGAGTATACAGTCTGAGAAATGCTCTGTTAAGTGAATTAGTCATTGTGCAAATCGTAGAGTGTATTTACACAAACCTAGATGGTACAGCCTACTAAACACCTAGGCTATATAGTGTAACTTATTGTTCCTAGGTTAGAAAACTGTGCAGCATATTACTGTACTGAATACTGTTGGCAATTATAACAGAACAGTAAATATTAGTATATCTAAACATATAAAACATACAGTAAAAAAATGGAATAATAAAAAAAATAGGTACACCTGTGTAGAGGATTTACCATGAATGGAGCTCTAGGACTGAAAGTTGCTCTGGGGTTGCAAATCAAGGTTATACATTGCAATAATAGAGTGAAAGAAAAAAATCATGTGGTCATCTCAATAGACACAGAAAAAAAGCATTCTATAGGACTTGACATTTGTTCATGATAAAAACTCGTAACAAATTAGGCATAGAAGGAACATATCTCAATTCAATAAAGGCCACATATAACAAGCCCACAGCTAATATCATATTCAGTGGTGAAATGTGAAAAGCTTATCATCTAAAATCAGGAATAACATAAGGTTTTCCAATCTCACCACTCTTATTCACACTGTGCTGGAAATCCTGGATAGAACAATCAGGTAAAATAAAATATAAAATAAAATAAAATAAAATAAAATAAAAAATAAAATAAAATAAAATAAAATAAAATAAAATAAAATAAAAAAATGTATTAGAACTGGAAAAGAAGTAAAATTATCTAGTTGCAGATGATATAATTTTATGTATAGAAAATCCTGAAGACTGAACCAAACACTGTTAGATGTAATCAATGAATCCAATAAAGTTATAGGATACAAAATTAACATACAAAATCATTAATGATTTTATACACTAACAACAGAATTTTTGAAAAAGAACTAAGAAAATTGATTCCATTTATAGTAGCATCAGAAATAATAAAATACTTAGGAATAAATTTCACTAAAAAGGTGAAAGATTCTACTCTGAAAACTATAAGTCATTAATGAAAGAAATCAAAGAAAACATAAATAAATGGAGAGATAGCCCATGTTTATGGACTGGAAAAATCAGTATTTTAAAATGACAGTACTGCCGAAAGCCATCTATACATTCCATGTAATCCGTATCAAGATTCAATGGCATCTTTTTATAGAAGTAGAAAAAACATTTCTAAAATTTATACAGAACCACAAAAGACCTAGGATAGCCAAATAAATCCCGAGAAAGATGAAAACAGGAAATATCAGACTTCCTGGTGTCATGCTATAGTATAAAGCTATAATCATCAAGTCTGTATACTTGCATAAAAACAGACAGATAGGCCAATGGAACAGAATTAAGAGCCCAGAAATAAACCCGAACCTATATGGTCAACTAATATTTGCTAAGAGATCCAAGAATACTCAATGGAGAAAAGACAGTCTCTTCAATAAACAGTGTTGGAATAATTGGATATTCACATGTAAAAGAATCTTACCCATATTTTACACCACTAATAAAAATTAACTCAAATGGATTAAAAACATAAATGTAAAACCTGAAGCCATGAAACTCCTAGAAGAAACAGGAATAAAGTTCCTTGATATGGACCTTAGTAATGATTTCTTGGATATGACACCTAAAGCATAAGCAACAAAATAAAAAATAAGCAAGTCAGACTATACCAAACTGAAAAGCTTCTGCACAGCAAAATAAATCATTAACAAAGTGAAAAGAGAATTTACAAAATGCAGAAAAAGTATTTGAGAATCATATGTTTGATAAGGGGTTAATATCCAAAACATATAAAGATCTCACACAACTCAATTGCAAAAAGAAAAAAAGAGAAAAAAAAAAGTAACCCAATTAAAAAATAGGCAAAGGACATTTCTCCAAAGATATATGAAAGACTAACATATACATGAAAAGTTTTGTAACATCACTAGTTGTCGGGGGCTGCATGGCTAAAATGGCTGCCTGACCAAAATGGTCACTCAGCAAATACTTAAAGGCTTCTCTCCGACTGTCTCAAACTGCTTCCCGCCAAAGGACTTTCCGCGGGCCTTCCCGCCCGGCCCCTTTTTGTTACGCAATATCGCCTGACTGCCCCTGGCCAATCAATCCCGCCAACGCAACATCACCTGATCACGCTCTATATAAACCTGCAACAAGGCCTTAATAAACGAGACTTGATCAGAAAGCCTGTCTTGTCTCCTTTCTTTGCGTTGTCTTGTCTCCCTCCCCTCCCCGTTTTGTCTTAGGGTCTCTGTTGATCGTCCCACGGGTTGGGGCAACTAGTCATTAGGGAAATGCAAATTTAATCACAATCCGATATCTTCCCACATCTATTAGAATGACCATCATCAAAAAGACAAAAGATAATGAATGTTGGAGTAAATGAGGAGAAAGTGAACCCTTGCTCAATGTTGGTGGGATTGAAAATTGGTACAATAACTATAGAAAACAGTGTGGAGGATTCTCAAAAAACTAAAAACAGAGCTACCATATTATCTAACAATTCCGCTTCTGGGAATACATCTAAAGGTAACAAAAACACCAACCAAAAAAAATATCTGTGCCTCCATGATCATAGCAGCTTTATTTACAACAGCCATGACACAGAAACAATCAAAGTGTTCATCATGGATAAATCAATAAGCATGTGATACACACACAATGAAATATTATTCAGCCGTAAAAATGAGGAAATATTATCATTTGAGATTATAAATGCATCTTGAAAGCATTATGCTAAATAAAACCAGTCAGAAGAAAAAGACAAAAACTGTATGGTCTCACTTATAGGTGAAATCTAACAAACAAGCAAATTCATAAGAAAAAGAGTTCAGACTTGTGTTTGTAAGAGGCAAGGGGGGGGGAAGACAGAATTGAGGGATGGTAATCAAAAAATATAAACTTCCAGTTACTAGATAAATAATAACTAAAACCTGATGTGTGACAGGATGACTATAGCTAATGCTGCTGTATGACATATAGGAAAGTTATTAAGAGAATAAATCCTAAGAGTTCTCATCACAAGGAAATTTTCTTTATTTATTCTTTTTTCTTTTCTTTTATTTATATAAGAAGATAGATGTTAGCTGAATCTGCTGTGCTAATCATTTCACAACATACGTAAATCAAACCATCATGCTTCAAACTTATACAATGATGAATGTCAATTATTTCTCAGTAAAACTGGAAAAAAAGAAAAAAGTGTATTATTTATTGAAGAGAGGGATTGTTGGGTGTGTATGTGTGTTTGTGTGCATGGGTGGTTGTGAGTGCATGCACATGTGAACGCATATGAACGTGTCATAGGTAAGAGTTACCTAGAGGAGAAAGGAAGCAAAGGTGTAATGACAGGAGAAAAGAGGGAAAATATCCTCAACCTATGTGTATGATGTAATCTTGAATGAGAGAGTTATGGCCCTTCTTGACAGAAACTCCTCCTGTCTCTTCATTCCACATGGAGTAGAGCTCAAGTTCTTTGCTTAACAGGTCCCATACTTGTGATTTTACCAACAAATATTTCCTCTACTGCCTTAGTTCAGACAACTAAAACTGAATACCATGGGTTGAGTGGCACAAATAACAAACATTCATTTCTCACAGTTTGGAAGGCTGGAGTTTGAGATCAGGGTCCAGCATGGTGAGTTCTTGTCCCTCCTTCTGATTCACAGAGAACTACCTTCTCTGTATCCTCACATGGTGAAGAGAAAAAACTATCATCTTCTCATCTTTTTATAAGGACTCTAATACCATCATAGGGGCTCCAGCCTCATGACAATCTAATCCTAAACATTTCCCAAAGGCCCTGCTTGCACATACATTGAGGATTAAGGTTTCAACATATGAATTTGGAGGAGATACAATCAGTCCGTAGCACCTATCATTTTTGATGGTTACACTACAACCAGGAAACAAAGAAACAAACAAACAAACAAATGAATAAAAAAAATCCTTTGCTAATTAGAACGCCCTTTTCTTAACATTTTTATTTTTGGTGAAGTTATATTGAAATTTCTACCCAACTGTCCAAGAAATTCAATCACTGACTTTTGCAGTTATAGGTAAGAAACCTCAGTTCCAAAGCAGGTCTGTCACTAAATAGAAATAAACCACTAAGTCATTTAGATTTTTAATGAGTTAGTTTCTTGTACAAAATTATTTCTGATAAATCTTTTATTTATAAAGTTTTGATTATATGATTAGAAAATATAGCATATATCATCCAATGGAAAATACTTTGTTTTATCAATGCAGTCACTCCACTTTAGACCTCCAAATAAAAAAAAGAGACAATTTTAGCAATAGTATTTGAAAACATCTCAGAGACAACAATATTTTTAGAGGTTGTTTTTTGTTTTTTGTTTTGTTTTGTTTTGTTTTGTTTTAGAACTCAGAATATAGGAGTAGAGAAGATAAAGATTTTTCACTCGTAGTAATTGCTCTTCAAAATACTGGAAACTCCTCACTCCAAGGAGCCAGGAGGACCGCAGGCTACAATATTAGTTCAATCTGTGCTGTGAAATAATCCCATACGCACTGTGCTGGTGGGGGCTTGTATGTCTCTTTGTTATGTGGCTCTGGAAACCTCGCTGGACTCTAAGATTGAGAAATAATTGCCTTTTAATGCCAGTACAGTCTTTGACAGGAACGCCCACAAAAGAAAGCAGCACACAGTAATTTGATAAGGTTGAATATCCTCTCAAACAGGGGCATATGATCGCTTGAGCTTTTCTTCTCCCCAGATCACTTCCAGCCAAAGCATAAAATCTAAAATCACTGAATGCTGGTTAAGGCAACAATTCAGACTCATACTAGAAATACATGAAATCTCAGTTAATAAAATATTTTCTATTATATGTATTCTCAAATTGTGCATTAAAGAAAAAAGAAAATCCTAATTGAAAGTCTGTGTTATAGACATACAGTCCATAAACTTAACAAGCAAATATTGACACTTTCTGCTCATAGGTCACTTTTTGCTCCCAAGGTACCCCAGTCATGCTTTCCAAAACACACTTTATAAACCTTTTACAATCCAAAATGACAAAGGGATTAAGATGTATAGTGGCTTTGCTAAAGGCTTGCTCATGAATAAGTAGACTACACAAAAATCAGGTGAAAGTTGAGATCTTTGTCTGTGAATGCCTAATTTTGTTGTGGGTTGGTGGTGTACAGCAGTTAGTTCATAAAAAATAAGGAATGTTAAAAAATATATACAAACCCCATGTTATTATATGCAAAATGGCAATTGAAGCACCAACTTATTATTATTATTTTTAATTAGGACATCCTTGATACACAAGGTAAAACAAAGGAAAAGCACATTTAATCTAAGTACGCGGGGCTGGGACTAGGGTGAGCTCAGCGAGGCACTCACCTTGGGTGCAAAACTTAAGAAGGAGCCAAAAAACTTTCAATAATAAAGATAGATAAATAGTCTACACTGTATTTAAAAAATAAAAATTAGGACTTGGTTCCATAGTGTAGTGGTTAGCACGTCTGCTTTACACACAGAAGGTCCTGGGTTTGGGCCCCATGGTCTACGGCCATGCCACCCTGAACAAGCCCTATCCCGTATAATCTTGGCAGCTAAGCAGGGTCGGATCTGGTTAGTACTTGGATAGTAGGTCACTTAGGAAGACCAGGTGCTGTAGGCATAAATAATAAAAAAGAAATAAAAAAATAAAAAGTAATGCCAAAATTCCATAATAAGATCTAAGAAGTTAAAAAAAACAGGATCAGTATTACTGATTTTTTCTTTTCCCTGAGTCTCTAATATGGCTTGCCTTGGAACTATAAGTACTAAGTACCTTTTTAACATATAATTCAGAGCTTAGAAAAAAATGCATAACTTAAAAATGTCTATCTTCTATGTAACGTTCTAATATATATATTTTGGCACTAAATGCATTTTTCAGATATAGATTATAGTATATAGTATTTATATTTTAAACTTATTAGTTATGTCTCCTAAGTATATGCTAAGATCTTTAAGGCAGGGATCATATCTTATTCTCATATTTCACATGTTGTCTCACAGCGTTACACACATGATTGCTTCTTTAATCCTTATTAACAAATTTGTTGGATTAAGTGAATGCTGACAACATACATGGCTTTGCCCATTAATTCTCAAGGTCTCTTTTTGTAATCAAGTGACATACCAAAAGAAATACAGAACAAAAAACTTGTACATTGAGAGACAAGATTTTTTTTTTAATATATGTTTTGAATGTATTGAAATGTATACCTTTCAACTTTTTTTTATCCCAAAAGAATTTAATTTACTGTCAATTATATGGAAGTACTGTACTTCTTTGGAAACAATAAGAAAACCAATTCTATGTTTCCAATTTATCAAAGTAACCAAAGTATATTATTTTTAGGAAAAAGTAATTTAATGTGAGTTATAGGATAAGGATAATAGAGAGATACAGAAAAAATAAAATTGTGGTGTGTTTCACTTAAACACTTCAAATGGTAATTTGTTTTTAATAAAAGTAGAAACATGGTTAGCATAAAAACCATAGATTAAAATATGCTTTAATTTTTATCAATTGCAAATCAGTGAAAGAATATAATAAAATCTCTAAAAATCACAGATATGGACCATATCAATCAGTTTCTATCTATCTATCTATCTATCTATCTATCATCTATCTATAATACATCCATCCATCCATCCATTTAATCTTTCATCTATCACCTTTTTCATTTTCTTTTGCCATTACTTTTCTTGTATTTTACTTAAATGTAGCTATAACTGCCAATGAATCGACTGTTGCTGAATCAATAAGACTCTATCCAAATAATTTACACAAAATTATAATGTTTGTACAACATCCAGGAGAAAAATAATACTTGCAAGTTTGTACCATTTAGACACATTGTACTGAAGTCATCTATACAGTATATACCTTGCCTCTGTTAAGTGGTCATGTCATTTTTCTGACAATTATAAATTGCCTTCTTAAGCATCTTTTTTTTTTTTTTTTTTTGCAATATATAATCTTCTATTTCACATATTCTAGTTTTACTCTATGGTGACCGTTATGAGTTGAATTGTGTCTCCCTCAAGCCTACATGTTGACGCACTAACTCTCATTCTCTTAGAATGTGACCTTATTTGGCGATACGGTCTTTACATAAGTGACTCAGCTAAAATAAGGCAATAGGGGTGGGTTCTAATACTATATAACTTGTCCTTAGAAAAAGGGGACATTTGGAGAGAGACACACACACAGGAAGAATGCCATGTGAAGATGAAGGCAGAGACAAAGATAGCCAGCAAACCATCAGAAGCTAGAGAAGAGTCATAAAAAAGAGTTTTTTTCTCACAACCCTCACAAGGAATAAACTCTGCTGGCAGTTTGTTCTTGGACTTCTAGCTTCTAGAACTGTGAAAAATAAATATTTGTCATTTAAGCCATTCAGTTTGTGGTGCTTTGTTACAGCAGCATAGCAAACTAATACAATGACCAAATAAACTTTTAATTTGTTTCAAACAATTGAGACTTTAAGAATTGCTTAATCAATGGGTGGGTGAATTTTACAAATTTTGAAAGAAACTACTTTGATGGCTTTATCTCTTACCTTTTGGCACAAACAGATATACATCAATATGTCACTGATTTAATAGGTAGGGGGAATAATTTCAGAAACAATAAATTTAATTTGATTTGATTTTCATTCAAATTAATTTACATTAATCTTGAAGAAATTGATATTATGAGGAAACATAAAGCTCAGAATTACAGTTTTATAAAGAAAATTGGCCTTCAAGAGAAATATTCTATATTAACATTTTATTATACGTATGATTTGTTTTAATACAAATTGGTAGGTATGTACTATAGGTGAAGTATAGTGATGGAGGATTTCATCCAAAGATGAAATGTATTTACCCTCCCCTAAAAAACTTACTCTGTAGTAAGTTTAGATGATTTTAATATAATATAGGAGGATTATTAGTAAAGTATGCTCAAGCAGCAAATTAAGCATACAGTAAAGAGTGACTGATTGTATTTAGCGTGACATCAGGAAAGCATAGGCTTAATGAGGGTCAAAACAGTAAATTTTTCAAGAATGAACTGTATGCTTTGGGAAGACAAGAATACAAATGGCATTTCAGGCAGAGTAATGTGGACCACAGAGGCAAGAAACGTATTTAGAGGACTCAACGTGGTTTGGTAAGGCCCCAGCATAAAATGTGTTGGATGTATGGAACTGGGTAATCAATAGGTGGAGATGAGAATTTTTTCATATAAGGAGTCACTGAGAAACTAGAAATGTTATAAATCCAACTTTCACTTAAAAAATAAACTTTAATTGAGGATTAGAGGATAGCTGCAAAATGGATAGGACCAGAGCAGAGGCACCAGTAACTACCGTTGTAACTACGAGGATTGCACATCCATCTGGACTGCGCCCTGAACAGCTCTAGGGGCAACATTCTCACAAATTCCAGTGTTCACTGCCTCAGCCCAAAGAGCTATTTATGAGGAGAGACACTGAGGCCTTAAACTTACATTACACTCAGGCTGTACTGAGAAGTGTTAGAAAATAAAATAGAAATAAACCAGAGAACTTCTGGACAATGGGTAAGGTAGAAAGAGGAATGTAAATGATTTTTATCTTTAACTGCTATGAATAATCCCAATAAGACAAGTAATAGGGTAGAAAAATTAGTTTTGGTCAGAGTCTTCAGGAGACAAATATATTCTGTTAGTTCCACCCCCCCCCCCGCCATACTCACAAGTTAATATTTAAATGGCTATGTTAAAACAACATAACAACAAAAAACCCCACAACATTGTGTTCAAACTGATTTTGAATCTAAATATTATTCCATTTGTAAAAGAATATCGGCATATGGCATGCAACTGTCAGCTGTACAATGTTTTCACTATTGGCACTCTTATCTTCCCAAATTGGTGGACTGTTTAACTGTTTACGACAAAGGAAAATTAAGTTTAGAGGTCCAGTCAAAAAATTTTCTAATTTTAAATATTGCCTAAATCAAACAATACATTTTACTATAAGGTCAATTTCATAGCTAACCGATCATGCACTATTGGTGAAAATTTAGTTGCTGAAATGTTTTTGGTCTTTAACATTTTATTCAATTAATTTATTCTCTGTGCTCTTTTATTAAAAGAATAAATAAAAGAGATAGTTGGATACATGGTAACAATATCGTTACTAACAAATGCCAATACAAAAGCCAAGAGCTTTTTAAAGAGAAGTTTATATATATTAAGCCAGTGAAACTGGAATGTCTGGCCACATTTTTATAAAGGCATTGCTAATTCAGATTAAAACTGAGCTTTCTGTGTATGAAGTATTTAAATAACTTTGCAGAGGGAATAAAAAAGAGAACAGTCTGCAGGTAGACAGAAGGAAGTTTAACACAAACTGAATAGTATGTAAATACAAGTAAGAACATGAAGTTGTTCCTATGGCAAATGCATTGACAAAATGTCTGGTTCTTCTCTCATTCACAAGAACCTACTAAGAAAGTGTGGTTTTTGAAAAGTTGGTGGGCCGGTGGGATTGAGTGCTACACTTGGAACAGTTTTCTGACCACAGTGCCAGATGAAAAAATGGCCTGGGGTTTCAGGAACCTATCCAGTTTGGTGGTAACATTTTCCAAACTTAACATGAAATACTTAACTTAGTCTTGTTTTTACTGGATCAGATCTGAATGAGTGAGTTTACTTTTTTGCACCATTCAGTTGGTTTGAGCCTTGTTGATATAGCATATAAAATATTTCTTTTCCTTGTATAGGAAAAGAAATTAAAGGCATAGAACTTTAATTTGAAAAAGTCTCACTGATGTTACTTCTTTCCTTTGCCCCATGACAGATTTCATTATAAAAATACACATACCTTTTTCCAGGGTTGGAATTTAGTCCAAGATTATTGTTATTTACATGGTAATAACACCCATAAAGTCACCTGAATCTCTATTAGAATATATTTTTAGTTTATTGTGTCAAAGAAAACTCATTTAAATTGCAGTTGACACCAAACAACATAAATATCAGATACTAAATTCTTTACTATAAAAATTTAACTTGAATAGAATTCAACATTTTTGTTTTTCTTAATCTCTTTAAAGTTTATCTTCTTTGATATTCTTGTCACATGGAATGTTTTCATAGCTGCCTGACCAACACAGAATAGAGAATTTAAAATACTACAAAAGTATTTTTTAAAAGGCCTCGATTCACGAAAGGCAGTATTTCATGTATCTGAAGTTTCTTCTTAACAGCGCTTTTTCAAAAAAAAAAAAAAAAAAAAAAAAAGACAACAAAAACAAACCAATGCTTATATGAGGCCGAACCATTGAAATAATCCTGTCTGTATTGCCCTTCTCACTTCCATGGATAAGAGGGGATTGACAGCACACTCTTTTCCCATGTGTAACAAATGAAAAAAGGCTCATGACAAAACAAATAAAAAAAGGCTCACTTCATGTCTCATCAAGCTTTGCTAACTTCAACAAAACATTCCAATAATTTAAAATTTGTTATATAATCAAAAACATTTAATCAGTAATTTTGCTTTCACTGATAAATCTGAAGTTTATTTTTTTCCTGTCAGGCCAAGAAATCAGACCTAATTCTTGAATTTGAAGTTTTGTAGATACCATACAAGCTGTTCATCTCTGTGGCCTAAAGACATATTGCAACTCCAAGAGCATGTGGATGACAATGTTGCGTAGCAGCTGGTGCAGAAGAAGGCTGGCAGAGCACCTCTCAGAGAATAAAATAAGACTTTGCTAGTTGCCGTTATAAGCTTTCATGTCTTGAATACAAATTGTTACTACTGCTGTCTTGTTAGTAGCTGTCTTTCTAATATCAAAAATGTCTATATATTTTTAAATCAAAGAGGAAAATTTCTGTAAATTTTTACATATTTCATTATATGTTCCTTCCATTTGACACTGTCTCCCATCTAACCATATATACTCTACAGAATGTGCCACCGAACTACTTCAGGCATTGTGTCAAAACTTCTGAAAAAAAATTAAATAAAATCACAGAATTTAGTATCAATCATCTGATGTCCAATTTAATGTGACAAATTTTAATCTTCAAGTAAATTTGTATTTAATTAACATAATGTTAGTTATTCAGAGATATATGCAAAAATCTATTTGCCAAGTTGAAAATTCAGGTACCTCAGAGTCACGCTTTCCAAAACAGAATTTTAACAAATGACAATATGGCTTATTTATTTTAAAGAATTTATGTATTACATTATGATTAGCACTGGAATAAGATATCTCAGATAATTTTATACTTAAGTAACTTTATCAGGTATTAAAGTCTCTAATTTAAAAATTTTTATTAATTTTCTATTAATCCTATTAAAATTCTTTGACCTTGGTTAATCTGCAATGGTTAGTCTGTTTTGCAAAAATTGTTATCTCAGGTTTTTGAGGCTGTCCATCCTTTGCCTGGTTTTTGCTGAACTGGTTATATCCAGAGCAATCTCTTCTTACTTCTATTACAGGTTGTGTTTTACTACATTTTTATTACCTACATATTTATTTCTATTATCTACTAAATACAAACTTATTTTTTAAGAAAGATCATATCTTTCTTATTTATTTATCTCCCAGTTCCTGGCATCATAGGCATTAAGAAAGTACTGAGTGCCATTTATTAAAATACTGCTTGCCCCCCCCAAAATCTCATTTTCCCCTGTTATGGCCTTTGCTAATGGCCAAGTAGCATCAATAGGAATTACTCTGCACGTGAGATCACAGATTCATCACTTCTTATTCTTCATCTCTTATTCTTCCTCTATTGGTCATTTCAAAATCCTCATTGTCCGACTTTATCAGGACATGTATTAACCCTAAAACTCCTTACTTCTTATATGACTCCTGTTTTTATATTTTTCCATTCCCAGCTTGGAGGCTTACTATTAGCATTTTCATTACTTTTTTCCCAGTATCGTCCACAACTTGTCCATTAACACTGATTACACATTGATCACAATTACTTTTGCAACTATAGCCCATTTTCCTTATATCTTCAACCAACCAATCACTTCAACACTCATCTTACTTCACAGAGAAAATGAAAGTCAACACAACAATATTTTACAAGTTCCTTCTTCTAAACCTTAAATCCTACTCGTGTAGGAAAACTTTAGAACTAACGATAAAATACATATTAATGTAAGTACATATATCTTTGGGTACTTTGTTGTCTCCTACATCAACTTCTTAACCAGTAAGAATTGATAGTCTTCTTGATCATGAAATGCTTATTTTAGATCCTAGATAACAGATATTGAATGTACAATTTCAATACAAATTAATGTTCATTAAGTTAATGTTTATCGAGTTCATATTAGTTGGTAAATATTGTTTTCCTACAGAGAATATGGCAGCCAAAGCAGACACAAATCCTTTTCTTCCTAAAGTTTACATTATCATGGGAGGAATTACATTAAAAAAAGAAAAAATTGGATTATGTTAAAAGGTGGTAAGTACTAAGGAAGAAAAACAACAAGGCAGAAAGGTGAATAGACAATCTAGAAATAAGGTTAATGCAGTTTTGAATAGAGTGTCTGAAAGTCACACCAAAATTTTTTTGAGTTAAATGCTAAATATGATAAGGGAGAAAGTCAGTAAAGATATTTGGAAGGAATGTTTTCCAGGACCATGGAATGGCAAATGAAAAGACTTGAAGCAGAAGTGAGCTTGTAATGTTTAGGAAACAGCAAGGGGGCCCGTATAAACACAGGAGAAAGAATGAAAGGTGAGATAGGAATTTAGGCCAGAGAATAGGACTCCACTGCAGAGGAAGAGTAACATGTCTAAGTTGGATTTCAAAAGAAAGACTGTCTACTGTATTGAGAAAAGACAGAGGAGCAAGGGTAGAAGCATGGGACAAGTGTAGCAGCTGCTGCAGCCACCCATGCAAGGGTAACAGTGGCCTGGACCAGGGTCACAGTGATGAAGACAATGACATGTTTCTGAGATCTTTGAAATATTGTAAAGGTATAACCGCTGATGTGCAAAGGAAAAGAAGATCCAAGGATGATCCTGAGATTTTAAACACATGGGATTAATGCTTTGTGGGAGAAGCTGCAAGAAGGAAGAGTATAGGTTTTGGCTTGTAAATTACGAGATACCTATGCACTGCTCAAATGAAAGTATCAAACAGGAAGCAGAATATATGCCACTGGCATTAAGAGACTATTCTGAAGTCCAAATGCAGCGTGAAAAAGCAGCATTAAACTGGTGTATTAAATTTGCATGAATAATCAGGATACTCTTTCTGGAGGAAATTATTTTGAAGCTAAAACCTAAATAATAAACAAGGATTAATTAAATGAAGAGCAAACTTGGGGACAGCTGAGATAAATCTAAGTAGAAGGAATTAATGTCAACATGAAATAACTTGACAAAAGAGGTTGATACAACTGAGGAATTTAAAAAATGCTTGAAAAATAACTAACTAACTTTGGAGAGTTATGATGTAAGCTAGGGCATTTATTAACTTATAGACTCTAATTTGCTCTTCATCTTAAGGTTAATGAGAAACCTTGAAGAGTTTTACATGGGCTCATGTACACTGATTTGCATATCATAAAATTAAACCTGTTTGCATTTTTGGAAATGAATTGGAGGAAACAAGACTAGAAGCACAAACCAAATAATAATAACAACAAAATTAGCATTAAAGAGTCTACTTAGAAAGTTCTTGTAGGTAGGAGTCTACAAAATAATAAAGGCAGACATAACTAATACAGAGAAATTGATAACTCAGATATTTTTGGAGACTTTTTGTTTTTGGTTGTAGAACCAATAAATTATTGAATTGCTTTGGTGATGAAGGAAATGAAAGGAAGAAAGCTGATGCCAAGATAGTTAACCTGGACAAGTATGTAGATATTTGTTTTATTTATTCAGCTGGCACATACTTTTGTTGGTTGGAAAGATGAGCTCTGTGCTGGACAGGCTGCTTTCTAAGAGTATTATAAATTACCAGTATGCCTCATCCAGAAATCAAAAGAGTTGTTTAGAAAGTTGTCCAGGGGAAATTTATAAACAGTAGGGTCTATAAAAGGCACTTCACAGTATGAGAGAAAATTCAAAGTGAGGAAAGAAGAGGGCCTAAAATAGAAGCCTAAGGAAAGCCAACATTAAACGGCATTTAGAGGAAACAGAGTGTGTAAGAGAGATTAAGAAAGAACATCAAACTAGTGGGAAAGCAAAATGAGGAACCCTGTGGTCCAGAAGCCAGGGGAAAGAACAGCTCAGATAAAGGCATGATAATCAGTGTGACTAATGCTGCTGAGGGGCCAGATTACATAAATATGCAAAGGGATCCTGACATTTAGGTACGAGGCAGTCATGGGTTATTCTGGCAACCACAGTTTGCAGTGGAATGGTGAACATGGAAGGCAGTGTTAAGCTGAAAAATAAGTAGGTGAGGACATGGAGAAAGTGAGCAGAGTTGTCTGTCAAGGAGTTTGTGTTATGGACAGCAGCGAAAGGGAGGTAGCTAGAATATATGAAATTAAGGGAGTAATTGTTAATATGAAAAATAAACATATTTAAATGCCGATAAAAAGTAGAGGAAAAGTGAAGATATAGGAAAAAAGGTCATTTTTTGTAGCTAAAATTTTCTGAGAAGAAAGGATGAGATAAATGTGACTATAAGGCCCCTTGTTAAAAAGAAACCTTGTTATAGCAGGAGTGATACCATTAGTGATACCTCTAGATTTCTAGATTTTGTGGTGGGAAGCAATGGACACTCATTTCTCCATAAGAAAGGAGGGGAAATCAACAGCTAAGAAAGAGTAAATTGTTGGAAGGTTGTTAAGCTTGAGGAGATGAAGAACTTTGAAAATAGAAAGTGAGGAGAATGGAAACCAGAGAGGTAATTAAATAAGCATTATAGGACTGCTGAGCATGTTAGGGACCCAGCTGAGATTGGTAAACATGAATTTATCAGTCTGTCTGCAGATTAGTTTGGAAACTGCATTCTCTGCTCACTTTATGTTTAAACACTATACTGTAAAAGGTCAGCAACTAAATTTGTTTGTTAGGAAGTATAATAATAAATTGTGCTAAAGTTTTCCGCCAGTAACTTAAGGCTTCTGAGATTATGTCTTAATTAAAATTATGATATCTTATTTGAATTACTAATTTGGATTAAAATTTTGGACAAAATAAATCATTTTCAAAGTATTATTTTGTCATTAATTTTAATCAAGGTCTATGATTTTCCTTTTTGATATTTTGGTCAATGCAAGTAGAATTTTCACAGTTAAGATCAGGAAAGCGAAGTTCTTTATTTCTTAACAATATTTGTGAAATAAATGAGTATCTTGAATTAAGAAATAATTAATTTTCACTGGCAAATTTTTTTATGATTGTCTTTATAATGTTATATTAAGGCAAGTAATTATCATGTATGTACTTCATAATAACATTATCATATTTTTGGTTTTTCCTTTGTTATCTTTCATGTCTAAAAATACTATTTTTGACAGGATTTCATCCAGAGAAACTTTACAAAAGATATATACATGCATGCACACACACTATTAAGAAAGTTTTTAATTTTATAAATTATGGAGAAATAGATCTCTTTCTTACAATTTAAGAATGAGGAGATTTATAACTTACATATAATTTCGCATGTAAAATAAGCTATTATAAGTGCTAACCATGACCTTGAAAATGAAGAATTTTCTATAAAAGCGTGTTGACCATGTGACTGGTATCCCAAATCTAAGTGACCCTGGTCTACTTTATAAATGTAATATAATTTATTTTTGTTTCTATTTTTTTAAACCTTTCCTTGCAAAGGTGAACAATATTGCAAAGTCTTTGTATTGATATCTATCTATCTATCTATCTATATATATATATTTAATGTAAAGGCTCTCTACCTTGGAGTATTTTATTTTTATTTTTTTAAAAGCTGTATTGAGGTATAATTGATATACAAAGAGCTACACATATTTAGTGTGTACAATTAAACAACAACTCCCAGAATTTCCTTGTGTTCCTTTTTGGTTTGGGGGGTGGTAGGGTAGGTAAAAACACTGAACATGAGATCTACTCTCTTAAATTTTGAAGTGCATAATACTACATTATTAACTCTAGCACTGTCTTATATAGTGATATCAAAAACTTATATGTCTGGCATAACTGAAACTTTATACTAATTGAACAATTTCTTACTTTCCCCTCCCTAGCCCCTGGCAACCACTGTTGTACTCTGCTTCTATGAGTCTATTTTATGTACTTTATAACTAAATCACGCAGTATATTTTTCTTGTGTGAGTAACTTATTTTATTTTGTATAATGTCCCCCAGAATCATCCATGTTGTTAGAAATATCAAGATTTTCTTTTTTTAAAGCTGAGTAATATTCCATGTATGAATATATGACATTTTCATTATTCATTCATCTCTTGAGAAACATGGGATGTAACCATATCTTGGCTATTGTGAATAGCACTGCAGTGGACATGGAAGTACAGGTATCTCTTCAAGATTTTGATTTTAACTATTTTGGCTACATACCCATAAATGGGAATGGTGGATAAATAGCAGTTGTATTTTTAATTTTTTCAACAATCTAAGACAGTAAGCCGACTCTGTCTTTTGATTTTTTTTTTAATGTCACCTTAACAGGTGTAAGGTGATATGTCATTGCAGTTTTTTTATTTGCATTTTTCTAATAATTAATGATGTTAATTATCTTTTTATGTATCTGTTGATCAGTTTCATGTTTTCTTTGGAAAATGTCTGTCCAAGTCTATTGCCTAGTTTTAAAAATCATATATTTTTTTGTTGTTTACTATTGAGTTTGGAAATTCTGACATATTTTAAAGATTAACCTTTTATCAAATGTATGATTTACAACTATTTTCTCCCATTTTAATTTGCCTTTTAATTTTCTGTTTATTGCTTCCTTCTGCTGTTCATAAGCTTTATAGCTTGATGAAGTCCCACTTGTCTATTTTTGTTTTTGTTGCTTGTGCTTTTGGTGATATGTAAGAACTCATTGCCAAAGCCAAAAAACAACCAAAAAACAAACATAAAAAACTTAGAAATAAACTTAACCAAGTGGTGAAACATTTATAAACTATAAAAATTGATGAAAGATATTAAAGGAGACACAAATAAATGGAAAGACATCCCATGTTCATGTATTGGAAAAATTAATTGTTAAGATATAATACTACTCAAAACAATTTAAAGGTTCAATACTATATCTCCACCAAAAACTTAATAGTATTTTTTTTCAGAAATAGAAAAAAATCCTAAAATGCATATAAAACCACAAAAGATCCAGAATAGTCAAAGTAATCTTGAAAAAGAACAAAGCATCACACTTCTGATTTCAAATATATTAAAAAGCTACAGTGATTAAAAGAGTGTGATGCTGGCATAAAGACCATATAGACCAATAAAACAGAATGGAGAGTCCAGAAATAAATCTTCACATATATGGTCAACTGATCTTTGATGATGGTGGCAGAAATAACACCTTAGGGAAAGGATGATCTCTTCAATAAGTGGTGTTGGGAAACATGTAAAAAAGAAAAAAAGTAAAATTCAACCCCTAACCTACACAAAGATAAACTCAATGTAAATAAAGACTTAATGCTTAAGAGCCGAGACTATAAAACTCCTAAAAAGAAAACATAGGGGAAAAGTATAAAGGTCTACATTATTTTAATCATCAGAAATAATTTCACTAACACCTAAAAGGGAAGATATAGGATTTTCATCTTCTTTGTATTAATCTAATGGTAATATATCTCTTTAACTGAATAAAAGATATTCTCCAAATATTAAGTTATACATTAACATTGCTTTGTATGTTATCCTAATAACACATCATAAATAGTCTATGTAATTGAAAAACAAATAACTTGGCAATGAATCAGTTCACACATCATGTCCTTTACATCTCAGTTAATAATAAAAAATATTCATAAAGAATTAAGAGTTCATCATTTGGCCTTTTAAGCTAAAGTATAAGAAATCTGATTTTTTTTAATCACTGAGAAAACAAGTCTTACACTGATGTCAACTAGCCTCATATAACCTACTATTTGATGCCACTCCTTGGAGTGTATTGAGATTAACTGTCCTGATATGACTATGTATTATTATAGATGCCATATGAAT
The DNA here is from genome assembly GCA_003508835.1 of Eonycteris spelaea. Taxonomy (NCBI): domain Eukaryota; kingdom Metazoa; phylum Chordata; class Mammalia; order Chiroptera; family Pteropodidae; genus Eonycteris; species Eonycteris spelaea. The sequence continues at coordinate 7,141,748 of PUFA01000033.1, read as the reverse complement.
TGAATAAGGTTCTTCATTAATATATTTCTAGTTAAAATTGTAAAAATAATGGGATAAATGTGCCTATTGCTAAACCAGGATATTTTCTGAAAACTACTTAAATTATTTCATTTTAATGACAGTAGCTTTTAATATCAAAATAAGTATAGTAAAATTTATAATAATATTCTGATTACTAATCATGTTACAAACATTGCATTAAGAGTCTTTTATAACTTATTTATTACTTAGAACTCTGAGTATTCTGATATTGTGCCTTTGTATGTGTCATGTATGTATGAATACATGTACATACGTATATATAGGTATAGTATGTATGAAGTATATACAGCATATATGCATAAACATATAGTGTATATACATATATACTATGTAATATACACACAAATATTATTTTGAAGTGTCCTGAAAATATAATTAACTCTCACAGACCAATAAATCTAGATCTCTCCAATCTTGAGAAACATCTGACTTCCTTTATTTTTTAATTTTTTTATTTTTTAGGCAAAGCAACCCTTGGTTGACCTCACAGATTGCACGGACCTTGTCAATTTACAATCTCTTAATTTTTTTCACCTACAGCACCTGGTCTTCCTAGGTGGTCTCCCATCTAAGCACTAACCAAGACCGACACTGGTTAACTTCCGATATCAGACAGGATCTGGCCTGTTCAGGGTGGAGTAGACATAGACTGCACCTGACTTCCTTCAGAGAAGCTGTTGCTCCTGCCCCTTTCCCCCCCCTCACTCTCTGTCCCGCACCACCTCCATATTCCCCGTGAAAAAAAGCTGAAAAGCCTGATGCTAGAACTGCATCATAAAACAACGTCCCGTCCTCCTCGGTGCTACACAGAAACTTCCATGAAATAACTTATTTCAAAGGGTAATGAAAGATTCTAACAGGAAGCATTTTGAAGTGCCTGTAAGTCTACATTGTGTGTGTATCGCAAAGAATTAAGTAAGCCTTTCCAATATTCAATTTGAAATAATTATATAAGTGTTATTGTTCCCCGGAAGTGGACACAGACCTGCGTTAGTTGCTTAGTTTTTATTTTGTTGCCTTCCTATAATAAGTGCAATATTAAAAATCAGATAAAAACAAGTTTAAACTTGAGGCTGAACGGATGGATAGAATTTATATTCCCAAAGAATCATACGCATTGAACATCAAACATAACATTGAAATATCTAAGGTAAATGAAAAAGGTAGCATCTGTCTCAGGAGAGAGAGAGAGAGAGAGAGAGAGAGAGGAGAGAGAGAGAGAGAGAGAGAGAGAAAGAGAGATCCATCCTGAAAAAAATAGTTTGAATGGTTATTTTCATATACAAATGTTTTACAATAATTGCAAGTAACACGAAACTCCCTCATCAGCAGACCAGTGTTTTGTGTTTCCTGAAACAATTGGAAGCACAGTCATAAACAATAATTCACCTCTTGCCTGGCTTGTCTCCATTTGGAGACACAGCCAGGTATTCATAAAGCTCTGAGGTCTGGAAAAGCTGAGCAGCAAACCTGCTTGGCAGAACCTCAAATTCTCTTTTTTATTATTTTTTGAAGAGCTGAACCTTGATTTTAAAGTCATATTTGTGGCAAAGAGAGTTTAATCTATACCATATAGGACTGTTTATTTTACTCTCATCTAAATATCATTTTATACTAAAATCTTTATGTCCAAAATGTCAAACATTGCAATTTTCGTAATACCTTTTGTTTTTGTGAGTGGCAAAATTATTTCTTTCCCCTCTTCTTCTTCTTCTTTTTTTTTTTTTTTTCAAGAACTCCTAATTGCTTTTTGGAAACCAAAGAAATATTTTGAAATGTAAAGTTAAAATGCTTATTCTACCCACACTGTTCATTATCTTGTAAAGTCATGGCATATGTAAACAAGAACACATAAATGTCATCTAGTAACTATTAATGTGTTAAAAATTATATTATTTAGCAATATCAAAACACACTAAAGTTATTTGTTTCTTTGCAGGAAAGAAACAAACTTTGTAATTAAATTTAAGATGAATGAGAACAGAGATTTTTAAAGAATATCTTCCTCCCATTTTCCTCTTACATTTATAAAGAAATATTATATAGAATATTTGGGGGGGAAAAAAGGTCAGAAATTCCACTCAGAAGTTGAGGCATCCTTAAAGTTTCTTATAGTTTTCTTTGTCACTTTTTGGAAGGGGTCAGCCAATAAATACTCTGTACTTCAGCAATAACATGCAAATTGCCTCAACTTTAATTATTTTGATTTAAAGTCTAAGCTTTGAATCCTTTTCTCAGCTCAGGATTTTGAATCTACTAAAACAATTAGTTCTTGTTTTAATATTTTCACTCTCTCCAGCACAACTTTCTTTGAGAATGATGTTGAGACTCACTCAAACTTTTTTGGCATTTGACTTTTTCATTTTCTTCTCTTTTATTTTATAAGAGTCAGCTGGCTTTTCCACCTGGTAAGGAACCAATAAAATTCAGGAAGCTTTTTTAGCTAAGTCCATCTCAGTCTTTCATTAGCACTTGAAAATGTTTAGAAACAAAAATAAAATTAGTAGGGAAATGTTTCTAATGTTACAGATTTTAAACACTTGCTCATAAACAAATAGTTGCTAATATTTGAATCAGATGAGAGAAATTCTTATGAATGCATGGCATGGCTATTAAATTTAGCTTTAAGTGATAATTTTGGAACCCCCTGGAAATAACTTGATTTTTTAAAACTGGAATATGTATATAGTTTGGTCCAAGTTTGATCAGAAAAAAAGGTCTTTGCATAACATTTCCTTTTAGCAGTACAATTAGAATACACTTTCCATAGCCAAACTTCAAATAACGGTTAGTGATAATTGCTATGTTCTTACTATAATTTGAATTTCTCTTCTCTATTTTCTTTCTGCTCGTTTAGTCCTCAATTCTTTGATTGATCTCCTTTCATCCCTTTTCTTTCTCTATTTTTTTTTTTGTGCCTGTAACAAAAGTTGACTTTAACCTTCCTTAGCCCACTTTTTTCTTCCATGCACTTTTCTGAGACCACTTTGTCCACACACTTGGCTTTCTCGACAGCTTGTAGGTTCTAAAGTTCCCAGTTCCAACCTCTAGCATAAACTGGAATTCTCATATGTTCCAAGGTCTCTCCATGTCTTCTTCATGCACCATAATTATTCCTAACAACTTCTTTCTCATTTTCCCCTCCAAATTAACTTCAACTACATTCTCTTGGTTAAGAAAATTTTTTCTTCTCTTATAGATTACCGAAAACATCAACTTGCACTTGCTCACCTCTGACAGTACCTCTCCTCAAAATGCATATTGGTAACAGGATATTTTCATCATAAGTTTACACAAACCAGAGCAGAAATGAGGTTTAATTGTTTTTCAACAGATTTCAAGATAGAGAGAGGAGTTATTTGTTTGGTTTTACATTTGTAAATCCTAACTCAGAGCAGATTGTAAATGAAAAAGAGGTTTTTTCAAGAGTAAATAAATATGTTTATCATTTGCATTGTTCAGACTCATACTAAATCCATGCTCAGCTAATATAAGGTATCATTTATTTCCAAGTATTTGGGAAGCTTTAATAAAATTTTAGGATACTTGAGATGAATGTTTTAGTTCATTTATTCTTTCTATGATTATAATTACTAATGAATAGCAAATTACTTATTAAATTATTGAGGAAAATATTTTAACAATTTTATTGAAGTATAATTGCTATATAACAAACTGCACATAATGAAAGTGTTCATTTGATAAATTTTGACAATTATATATCCATGGAACTATCACCAATCAAGATATTGAATAAATCCATCACCTCCAAGTTTCCTCAGTATTTTTTTATAATCTATCCCTCCTGCAGCTTTCCATGCCCACTCTCCCAGGCAACCATTGATACAATTTCTCTCAAAAATTCGTTTGCATTTTCTAGAATTTATTATAAATGAAGATACAGTGTGCACTTTCTTAAAAATCTGACTTTTTTTTTATTCAGTGTAATTATGTTGACAGTCTATGTTATTTTTACATAGCTATGTTATTTTACATAGCTTTTGAATTTAGAATGGAATATGATAGTAGGGGTACACCACAATTTGTTTATTCATTCATCTGTGGATAGGGTATTTGGGTTGTTTCCAGTTTGGGACTCTTATAAATAAATCTGCTATGACTGTTCTTGCAAAAGCCTTTTTAAGGGCATATACTTTCAGTGCTCTTGAGTAAATTCTTAAGATCAGAATGGCTGGATCATATGGTAAGTCTACATTTAATTTTTTTAAAAAACTGTCAAAATCTTTTTCCAAAGTGGTCATACCATTTTAAATTACAGTAGTGTATCAGTTTCAGTTTCTTTACATCCACACTAACACTTTATATAGTAAGTTTTTATAATTTTAACATTTTAATAGATGTGTAGTTGTAACTTGTGCTTTTAATTTGCATATGCCTAATAACTAATGATTTGAATATATTTTAAAATGCATATTTGCCATATATATATATATATATATATCTTTGAGGAAGAATCTGATTGCTATAAAGAATGCAAACAAATGAATTTCTGATATATATGGCAATATGAATGAACAATATAAACCAGATACAAAACAGAGTGTATTGCATAATTCCATTTATCTCAAGTCCAAAAACAAGAAATCTAATCTATGGTGATTAAAAATCAGAATAATCTTTAACTTTTGGGCTGTTTATTAAATGGGAATGTGACTGAGGCTTCTTGGACTACTATTATGTTCTATTTGTTGATTTGGGTGAGAGTTGCAAAGGTTTTAATTTATTTTGTTTTTGAAAGTTTAATATCACTTATGATTTACTAAATTTTATGTAGATGTGCTATATTCAATAAAAAGTTTAATTTAAAATAAAAAATAAAAGAAAGCTTAGTTTATCTTAACACAAATAACTAGAGCAATGGCAGTAAACAGTAACTTTACTAAACATTTCTTTTGTACCAGGTACTATAGTAAATGAAAAGCTAAGAAAAAATAGGAAGGCGAAAAATGGTAGAGTCAGTTATCTTCTTATACACAAAAAGTGTTTAGATCTGGTGTTCTTATCTCAGAAATATACCTTCACTTAGTATTTGTTGTCACAAAGTATCTTCTATTAGAAATATTGATTTGAAATCCATTATGCCATGTGATCAAGAAACTCAATGGTTAACTCTATTATGGTATGCTAGTAGAAATACAAATGAAGTTAAGAAAATAAACTAGAAATATTAAGAAATTTGTTTTGAGAAATTAGTTGGCTCTGATTGAACATAAGAGTTTGTTGTTGTAGTTGTTTTTCTTTGAATATTGTCTGAAGTTTGATATTACATTGATAGCCAGGACACAAGGAACTCTTTTACAAGCATTCACTCTAATTTTCTAGTCTTCTTTTAAAAAACTGAAAAACAAGGTTTCAGTAAATAAAGGATAAATGACAAATAATCTTCATATTTTTGTTTAGAAAAGTGAATTCAGACTGTATGTATTTGCTGAAATAATCATTCATATGTAAAATTGTTAGATTAAAACTGAACATTCAAAATAAATATCTTTCCAATTCATCTAATATTCTACATTAAAAAAGTTGAATGTAAAATAAACTTAGTTATAATTTATCATAAAAAACAGTCAAAACTATTTTGGTGAGATATAAGATTTTGGAATAGGAATCAAAACCTATACATTTAACATTTTCGTTAGTACACTGTCATGAATAAAACATCAATTCATTAGATGACACTAAAGGTATTTATTAGCATTATACAGTTGGGATCATTCTTGTGAAAATCTATTGATGCATACATATATACAATTTTAAGTGTGTACCTAGGAGAAAATGTCTGAGTCAGAGTATATGTATATTCAGCTTTAGCAGATTCTGCCAAACAATTTTACCAAGTTGATTGTTCTGGAAATAAATGTCAAGCAAATACAGTCCTTGTATATCCTTAAGGAGTCCAGGGGAAAAGCAGAAAAGTAAACAACCATTTCAAAGTACGCTGATAAACACTGCAATAGAAGTTTATAACAGTGCTAAGTACTATAAGATGTGGCTATATATACATATACACAAAATATATATATGGAAACTTATAAAATAATATATTATTATTATCTTAGAATATTACTGCTTCTGTGTTGTAAAAAACTTGAAATCTGAAACTTAACAATCGACTCCCATGAGAAAAAGTAACAGTTTAAAGTTTTTTTTATTTTAGGAATTTGCAGAAAAATGCCCTAAATGCCATTTGCTCGAAGTCTAGAATAGTATAATTCAGTTCAAGTTGATTCCAGATGTCTGGCCGTATTGAATTATTTTCTTTTCTTAAAGAGCTAAGCTTTTCATTGACCCTCTATCTGATTTATATACCAATTCTCTGAGCATCTGTGATTATAGAAATTATGACACTCTACTTGTTAGAAAAACTAGTTGCATCAGGAATCAGCAAGTACTAAGTAGAGAAAATATCTCCTGATCCAGTCATCTGTCTGTCCCTGACACATTTTGGAAAAATGGCTTTGGGTGTTAATATTGAAAGATGGATTACTGAAACTATAATTCTTGGGATACAGGTAATTTTTGCTATATGATAACCTTTAATGAAATTTATACTTGAAAAATTGCCTCAGTCATATTGTAACAAACCACCGAAGCTACCTGAAGGTGATGAGTATGGCACTTATGACAGGGAACAGCCTCAGTGCAAACCACATTTCTTTGAGCTGCCTCAACTATCTGAAACCTAGCCAAGTATGTCAGGCCTCTGTTTTTGTACCAGTAACAAGAAGAGACTAGATACATCCCAGTCTAAGAAGAGGGGTTGCTCAGAGGTCAGAAGTTACAGAAATTTGCCAAGAGGGACGTGTCTGAGTATCATCAACAAAAAGCCTTAAGCAAACATGAGAATTACTGATTCAAGGAACAATGTATGGACTCTTAGTTATGAAGGCAGGAACCATGTTTTGCTTGCCATTGTATTCCCAACACCTTTCAATGAAGGGTACATTGTAGCTACTTAACACATATTTGATGAATAATAGAGTGAATATAAATTTCCTGGTAAAAGAACAACAAAAAGGTCTGTGATAGAGCCAACATCAAGTTGATTGAATCAAAGTGGGGGTCAGGAGAAATATATTAGAGTTGTGTGTATATAAGTGTGTGTGTATGTGTATGTGTGTGTAGAAAATCACATGGCAAATACCTCATTATATATTAGTCCTAGAAGACCCTTTTGAAGCCATCTAGTGTAGCCCATGTCATGGATCTAATAATCAGAAAGAAATGTGTCCAACCCCAAGTCATAAAACTAACAAATGCTAAGATGGTGAGTTCAGAATTTTTGGCTTTTAGTTGTTCTTTTTTTTTTTTTTTCAACTGGACAATGATGTTTCCCTCTGGCTTTTAAGGTGGAATTTAATATCTTGGTATTTTAATATGTTTATATCTGGATATAGTCTTATAGAAATTTAGGGAAAAATAAAAATACTTGATAAGAAGATAAAGATTCATTTAAATAGTGAAAAGTCTATTATGACAGCAATTAAAAGATATTTAAATTATTGGACATAAGTTAATAGATTAAGTATGCATATGTTCTCTTTATAAATAAACTGAGGATAGACAACTAAGCTACAGAACAACCATCATTGAGAATCTCCTGAAATCTAGATGAACAGAAATTTCACAATCGATATACAGAAGAAGCCACATGGAGACTGGTGGATGGAAGGAGGTCAGAGATGTGTAACAGGCTGGTCCCACACCCACATGTGGTGGCTAACAATCAGGAATGGTATCTCAGCTGCGGTGGTCCCCCGCTCAGGAGCAAGGGCTCCAAACCCCACATCAGGCTGCGCAGCCTAGGGTTTCTGTGCAGGGAAGAGAAGTCTCCACTACTTCTGGCTGTCAAAACCAGTGGGATTGTGGCTGAGTAACACTGAGGGCTGTCGGAGTACCAGGAGTTACTCTTAAAGGGCCTGCTCATGGACTTACTCGCTGATGGACTCATTCATCTGAGCTCCAGTGCTGGGACAGCTGCTTGAAAAGTGTCAGAGACACACAAGGAGAAACTGAGTTGTCTAGGGCGAGGGAAGGACGGGCAGCTTTCTCCAAGACGGAGCCGCTGGCAGAATTCGTTTCTTTATTGAGGCCTCCCCACACCTTGTGTGTAGATACAGGTGGCTGCCATATCTGAGTCTCCATCAAACTGGCTAACACAAGTAACCCCACCTGAGGCCTGCCCCACCCGACTTGCAGGCTCACCCAATCTGCCTCCAGCAAATTTTCTATAGAAGTAGCCTGCCTTAACTCATGCTGCAGACTTTCTTAAAATCTAGCAAAGTTTCATAAAACTCAAATAAGCAGCATCTGGCCTCAGCAAGCCCTGTACCTCTTACTATGCAGCCTCAAGCCTGGCACTAGTGGCATCCAGTCTCAGTTTGCGGCTTGGCCTCTCTAGGCACCTCCAAGCCCAGAGCATGTGGCAGTCATTTGTAGATTGCTTGAATACTCTTTCCAGCTGGCCCTGGTCAGTGCCTCGGCTGCAACTGAACTTAGCCTGCAGCAGAGCCCCTGACAGGAGACTCTGGACTGGCACACCCACTGGACAGCTTTGCCCAGAGCTGGAGCGCCACCTAGGACTATATCAAAGATGACACACCCAAAGGGAAGACTGGGCAGGCACCAGAGCACTGCTAAAGCCCTGCTTCATAGGGTCAGCCCCTCCTCCAGGATGGTCATGGCAGTCCTCACAAGTAATCAGCCATAAGTCAATCCCTCTCACTGATATGTAAACAGCAACCAAGTCTCAATTAAAACAGAAGGGCAGACACAATCCACTCAAGGGACATACCTGGAGCACCTACCTGGTTCAGGTGGCCAGGGAGGCTGTGCCACTGGGCCCCATAGGACAATTGCTATATAAGGCTACTTTACGTAGTCTGAGAGACACAGCAGCTCTACCTAATACATAGAAACAAACACGGGGAGGCCACCATAATGGGGTGACAAAAAAACACGTGCCAAATGAAAGAAAAGAACAAAGCTACAGAAAAAGTACTACACGAAATGGAGGCAAGCAACCTACCATATGCAGAATTCAAAACACCGGTTATAAGGATGCTCAGTGAAGTGAGAACTTCAACAAAGAGATAGAAAATATAAAAAGGTAGAGGGGAGAGGGAGGAGGAGTAGATGGGGTAAAAGGGGTCAAATATGTGGTGACATCAAAGAATTAAAATAAATGAAAAAATTTTTGAAAAAGAAAATGTAAAAGAAACAGGTCAGAAATGAAGAATACAATAACTGAAAAAGAATAGTGGGAATCAAGAGGAGATTGGATGAAGCAGAGAACTGAATTAGCAATTTAGAAGAGAATGTAGCAGAAAACACTCAATCAAAACAATAAAAAGAAAAAAATCCAAAAAAAAAAAATGAGGATAGTTTAAGGGGCCTCTGGGACAGCATCATGTGTAACAATATTTATGTTACAGTGGTACCAGAAGAAGAAAAGAGAGCAAGAACGTGATAACCTATTTGAAGAGATAACAATGAAACCTTCCTAACCTGGTGAAGGGAAGAGACATACGAACCCAGGAAGCACAGAGTCCCAAACAAGATGAAACCAAAGAGGCCCACACCAAGATACATCATAATTAAAATAGCAAAGATTAGACAAAGAGAGACTCTTCAAAACAGAAAGAGAAAAGTACTTAGTTACCTACAAGGGAGCTCCCATGAGACTGTTAGCTGATTTCTCAACAGAAACTTTGCAGGCCAGAAGGGATTGACATGGGATATTCAAAGTAATGAAAAGTAAGCCCCTACAACCAAGCTACTCTACCTATCAAAGCTATTGTTTAGAATTGAAGGACAGATAAAGAGCTTCCCAGATGAGAAAAAACTATAAAAATGTTCATCAACACCAAAGCAAGGTTACAAGAAATGTTAAAGGGACTTCTTTAAAAAGAAGAAGAAGAAAAGATTAAGAAGGTTAATGATAAAAAGGCAATAACTACATACTATCAACAATTACTTTAAATGTAAATTTATTAAATGCTCCATTCAAAAGCCATAGGTTAGTGAAATGAGAAGAAAACAAGACCCTTGCATAGTCTGTCTATAGTAGACTCAATTTAGATTGAAAGATACACATAGACTGAAAGTAAAGGGATGGGAAAAGATATTTTGTGAAAATGGAAAAAAAAAAGCTAGAGTAACAATACTTATACCAGACAGAAAAGACTTTAAAACAAATATACGACAAGAGACAAAAGAGACCCTGTAATCATACTTCTAGGTATTTATCTGAAGAAAACCAATACACTACTTTGAAGGGACACGTACATCCATACGTACATTGCAGCATTATTTACAATAGCTAAGATATGGAGGCAACCTAGGTTAACGAATGAATAGATAAAGAAGAGATGGTACATATATGCAATGGAATATTACTCAGCCAAAAAAAAAAAAATCAAATCTTGCCATTTGCAATGAAATGGATAAACCCTGAGGGTATTGTGCTGAATGGAGTAAGTCAGCTAAAGACAAATGCCATATGATTTCACTATATGTGGAATCTGAAGAACAGTAAACAAACAAAACAGAAACAAACTTATAAATACAGAGAACATTTTGATGGTTGACAGATGGGTGAAAAAGCAGAAAGGATTAAGAAGTACATATTGTTTACATCATGAGGATGTAAAGTAAAGCTAAAAAATATAGTCTATATTATTGTAATAGCTATTTATGGTGTCAGATGGGTACTAGATTTGATCACTTCATAAGTTATATATGTGTCTAATAACTGTGTTGTGCACCTAAAACTAATATATATTGTATGTCAACTGTAATTAAAAAATAATAATTATTTAAAAAAATAGATTAAAGGTAATATTTCCAATGCAATCTTAAACCAAAATGAAATATATTTACTATCCATACCATATGTTCACTATTTATTTATATACACAATTAAAATATAATTTGCATTATTTCATAATGCAATATTTTTAAAATACAAAATTTACTACATTGTAGACATTTTTCTAAATACTAGCTTTCACTATGTACTAAGAACTAGTTTTAACTCAGTTTGAATGGGTCTTAGTCTGAGTCCCTTAGAAAAGAGGCTGAAGAAAACTTTATGTACTAAGGTTATGCTGGAAAGTATAATCTCAGAGTAGTAAGAGTGAGGTCAAAAGGAAAGTAAGACAAGAAAGGAGGGAAACTAAAATATTTGGTTTTATTACTGAGATAGTTATAGCTTTACAAGAAAACCTGCTGATTGCTCAGCTATGGGGAAATTCTTCCAAATAAGCCAGACTAGCCTTGATAGAAGGTTCCTAAATGATTTTCTGGTGGAGGAAGGGAAAGGAATTATATATAATTTATCTGTGGGCTACTTCTGCCTTTTGTCTGTCACTGGTCGTATTTCTTCCATAAGGCATGAAAGCACCAGCAATTCAAGATCAAGGCCATACTTAAGGCAGTTCCTCATTTGAGTCTGAAATTGATGAAAGAAGTCCGAACCTCCTCTATTGCTCTTTCATGAATGACTTTAGTGTTGAATAAGCTGTGGTTTCAAGCACAACTGGAATAATGGATGCTTTTCTGTAGCTCCCATGGTTACTGCAGAAGAGACAGCCGGAAGTTTAAGAGATGAGGTAATGTTCAGATAATAAGGGGCAAAATAGATGTGGGGAAGGAAAAACTCATTCAGTCAGAGTACATACCTTTTTATGAGATGAAAAAACAGCGGCACCCATAAGTTAAGTAACTTATCCAAGATCATATAGCTAGAAAATGTCCTAAAACCAAATGCTTCTAATGCCAAAGCCCTTGCTCTTAACTCATTTAACTTAGGTGGCATGTAGAACAAAATGGTAAATATCACTCTCCATGTGTGCAATAATCTATGAGAAGTTATAAAGAAAGTTACAAGGGTAATAAGTATGAAAATAATTCTAAAACAATTATGCTTCTAGAATATATTGTATAAGGAATCAAAAAACATTAAAATAGCCTTGCATAGTTTCGCATTGGGAATATAATCATGGGTAAAGCGGATTAAACTTTTAAAGATGTGTGTTATTAAAGAAATGGATAAAGTATATGCATGCACATGAAAAACAGGATTTTCATGTTTTCAGAATGAGAAATGCAAGTTCTAGAACAATATTTTTCATAATATCTATTTAAGAAGAGAATATGAGGCCCAGAAATGGAATCAGACTGAATCACACAAAAGAATAAGAAGTGGTTTCTTGTGCATTAGGAAGGGTGATAGTAGAACTTCACTTTTTGTATTATATACTTTTGTATCATTCATTTTAAAAATTAATATTTCAAATAATTTTAAATAATATTTGATATATTTGTTTTGATTTAAAAATAAATATGCATTACTTAAAATTAAAAAAACAATTTTCAATTAAAAAAATAAATTTTTATATTATTCATGGGTCTGTTTACTAGGTGACTAAAAAATACTATATCTCATTCCTTCCTTATCATTCTGAAAAAGGGTCTTTGAAAGAATGAATAGTGATCTAGATGTCTTTCTTCAGTTTATTCCATCTCAACTTTATTTATTAGCCTATCATTACATATTTATTCCTCCTTAATCTAGAAAGTCTAAACATGTTGGAGAAATCTAAAGGATTTTGAATATCAGGGAGCTCTTGGAAATGTTGTGGCTACACATAAGAGGTATTAAAACAATTATATATAATTAATCTTTTCCTCCACAAGACCCAAAATTCAACAAAGCAAAATAAACGTGTCTTATTCAGAGGAAAGTCTGCTTTTTGCAATATCTGAATTTGTATCTCCTAGGCTAAATCAAATTGTGTAGCACAAGGGCTTATGATCCCTGAGAAGACAGTCTGGTGCCTCAGACTGCCTGCCAAGGAAGCAGTGGGGTATGGTGGGTACACGAAGGTTAATAAAATGGGGATCACCATAGTTCTTCTGCTTCCAGAAGACCTAACGTGAAATGATCCAGTTCACTTCCTGATTATGATGACTATGAAGGCTTCATTGATCTAAGAAGGATGGAAGTATCAATGATCTCCTCTCCACAACTAGAGCAGTCCAGTGTAGTGCACTTGTACTTGGAAGGTGCAGAAGTGGGGCAGATACAATGTTTACTGGTGTTTAAATCAGTTATGGTTGTTCTCAGTCTCAAGTACCTAATGCCCGAAAGTCCTCATTCTTTCTGATTACACAAGTAGCCTTTCTTCACAGCACAGATGACAAGGGCCAGGTAGCATGATGAGAAGACATCCAGCATGAGCTCCTTAGAGTGATCAGAGCTCTCCCTTACATCGTAGTCTCTGATCTTAAAAGCCATGACAAGTGGTTCAGTATCCTTCCCTCAAGGTGAGCTTCTCCTTCGGGGTCTTATTATTCTTCCATTGTGATTAGTCAGGATCATTTTATTTCAGTAGAAACCAAGTAATGAAGGGAAAATTCAAAGAGAAAGGGTGCAGCCTTTTTCTAATGAAGTCCTCTTGGCCTCTATGAAAAATTTTTCACTTTTTTTCCCAGTGTTCTTAAATTTTTCCTGACCATGGATGTAGAAAATGCATATTAAGACTGTATTAGTCTGTCTAGCCCTGAGGCCCAAATGTTGGCCTTGTCCAAAACAAAATACAATAATAGATGTCTTATAACATGATTCTTCAAGTAAGATGGAGCATTTCTTATTTAAAATTGCATGATTAAGGGATCAGGGATCACTAAAGTTTTCCTTCTCAGAAAATAAGTTCCATACCAAGGTAAGTTAGAAAGTCTTCTGGAAATAGATTCAAATAGGGGCAACTAAATGTCCATTTCCCAGGCTAACTAAAATAAATTTAAGAATATGAATACTCATCATTAATTTTTTAATGCAACAAATATTTATGGAGTACCTATGTCTGACAGACATTATACAAAGTATTAAAAATAGACTATTAAACATTAAAATGTGTTAAAGAACATACTATTAAAGAATGCAAAACAACTTAAAAATGACTTAAAAATGTTTTTCTTCTCTGACATCAATACAATATTAGAATTTTTGCTTGTACATATGTCATTTAAACAAGGTAGGAAGTCATATTGAACTCTGAATTTACTAGGTATAAAAAAAATAGGTTAGAGGAATTAGAAAATAAGTCATCTGGATTGATCAGAATTTATGTCTGCTTCAGTGGTTTCATGACTCATTTGCATTAAGTAAGAGTGTTTTCAAGTTAATTCATTATTTATCTCTCCTGCCCCTCGCTCTACTCAATGCTTACACATCTGACTGAGGTAGTTTTGAAACTAGAAATATATTCTTAAAGAACTGAAGAATATACTAAAGAATATATACCTTAAAAATAACTGCATATGAATATTTTAATAATGCTATAACTAATCTTTCTTGGAAGATTTACATTCATAAAAGGGAGCATTTAAACCAAGAATTGAAAGTATTTTGACTTTAGAATAAATGATTTCATAATAGAGTTGTAAAGGAATTGCTAAATTCACTAATTGAATGTAAAAGTATTTGTGAGGATTTGAAAATTCTCAGTACTAAAGTGGTCATTCTTGGTATTCAGGTCAGTTTTAAAGTATCCTTGGTGCTTTTAATTCCCACAATTCCATGTATTTTGGCACAACCTTACAAGTAATAGAGAGTTGTAATTCTAAAATGAAACAAAAAGGGGCTCCAAAGAGCAACAGTGCAATCAGAAAGTAATCTATTAAATAGTTCAAATAAGTCTTAATTAATCATTCTCCACTACTGGAGTATAAAACCTTTAGAATGAGAGTTAGTAAATCTGTTTCTAGGTCTCTTTCTGACACTAAGTGGGTGACCTTGAAAAATCATGCAAACCCTCTTGGTGCATATTCTCATTAATGAGATATACATGTTAACCAAAATGCTCCAAAATCACTTTTATCTGTCCTAGATTCTTTTATTTTTGCATGGGAGCACCAACTTAATTTTTATCAAGAAGTTGGTTGCTGTTATGCAGTTTCATAAGATATTCATTAAACTTTGCAAAAGTCAAGGCCTTTGTTGTCATTATTTTTTGAAAAATTTATGACCGTATATGAAATTCAACAATGAGAATTTCTCTCTGTCTCAAAATCTCTATCTAGACACACAGAGACACACACACATTGTACTTTTGCATATCTTCATGTGTGTATATGTACTGTATATATGTAAAATAATAGATGTATTATATATACTTGCAATTATCAGATTTTTTAAAACTGCAAATGTAACAGATGCTCATTGCAACAAGTTAGTGAACAGAGCTGTGTAAATATGTATGAGACCTCAAATATAACCCCTTTTGCAACTCGCCCTCACCTCTCCAATACAATCGACGTTGATAACCTGATGCATATCCTTTCTATGTTCATAACCATATAGAGTGTATATTGGTATTCACAGAGGTGTTTTTCTTTCTTCCTTCTTTTTCTCTATCTTATTTTCTTTCTCCCTCCCTTTCCTTCCCTTTATTTCATTATTCATTCCTTTATTTTCATGTCGCATAATAATGGAAAAAGTGGTTAAAAGTTTCCTTTGTCCAATGTTTTTCTTCTGGTTTGCACATCATTGAAATATAGTTTAGCATATTATTTATTATAAAATTCATATTATTTAAAATGCAGATAAAAGAACTA
This sequence comes from Eonycteris spelaea, assembly GCA_003508835.1. Lineage (NCBI taxonomy): Eukaryota > Metazoa > Chordata > Mammalia > Chiroptera > Pteropodidae > Eonycteris > Eonycteris spelaea. Next base: position 7,126,064 of record PUFA01000033.1, on the reverse strand, counting down.
TATTGAGCCTAACAGTAGGCTTATTCCTTGCATAGTATTGCATCATATTAATTCAAGTTTTTGTAAAGTAGCTTTTGTCCCTGTAATGCAACTCTTCCTAGCTATGTTAAAAACTTGTCTTGATAGTATTCGGACCTGATGAATGTTATTCTAAGAGTACCACAGCAAAGTGGATGGGGCAGAAGAAATAGTAGAATGGAGGAAAAGTAACATAACAAATGTAATACTAATATTATTTTTAATTTTGCTTTGCCATCATCAAATGTCAAATATCTAATGTGACTGGTGAGTCCAGTTACATTAGTTTTATGGCTTAGGATTTTGTAGGAATTCAGTACAAGAAGTATACCTTCTAACACTAAGTAACTTACTAATAAACCTCACCAAAGATGAAAGGAAGGACTTTCATGAATGCACGAAAAGATCTGAATCTACCTATTCAAGTCTATCTTGATATATCTATAATATATAAATAATATAATACATATGTTTATTATACATATTTATTAACCCCATCAATAATAATATAAACACAAACATGGATTTGGTTATAATTGTTTTTTATCCTATATAAGTCACCAATTGTGCAGCAGGTGTAAAATATTGCAACAAAAAGTTTTCCTCATTCATAGCCAAAACCATTTAAAAAATTCAGAGCTTTTATCAGATGTTTTTGAAAATATGAACAAATCTCTACAGGAAGAAACTGGCAGTGTGGTGTGGTTTTAATGTAAGACTAAAGTTAAACTTGCCCCTGTATGGTGGTGATGGGGAAAGATGAGAAATGACTGATACCTTGATTCATTAACTTAGGCATTCACATTCTTGGAATACAAGAAATAATTTGCTATCTCCAGGGATCATGATTCAGATAAAATGTGTCTATAACAGCATGCGAAGTTTGGAAAAGGAAGTTACCAGAGATACTGTAACAGAAAACATAAGACCGCCTGCCAGCTGCCCTGGTCTCAAAACTTGGCTTAGTGAGTGATGAAAAGTAACTTTCCAGTTGCATTAAAAAAGAAGAAGAGTAACATTAAGACAAACATGCAGATTGGAATCGGCCCCAAAGCCCAGGATATGAACACAATTAGGCTAAAGGTAATAGAGATACCATTCATTCATATCTTCACTTCCTTCAAGTCTTGGCTCAGATGTGTTTTCAGTGAGTCATCCTCTTTCTCTTCTGAAAATAATTCCTTCCTACATTCCCTTCTTTCACTTCTGTCCATTTGCCAAACTTTATTTATGTTTACAAAACCTTTATATTTGCTTATTTGATTACTATGGTCTCCATCACTAGGATACAATTTTTATGAAGGAAGGGCCTTGATCTATCTAATTTACTCCTCCAACATCTGGAGAAGTCTTGGAACACAGTAGATTCTTAATAAATACTTTTTATAATAAAAGCACTAATCCTTTTAATTCCAAAATCTGAAACTTGGGAGTTATTCAGACTTTTCAACTTTTATCTCCTCATTTTTACATCAAATCTATCTCTCTATATTTTCTCAACTAAACAATGCTTCCCTTATCTTTGCTTTACTCTCCATCTCTATTTTCACTGCCTTGATTATAAATCCTCACATAAAGCAACACAATTTTGCTGCTAATTTGCTGTAGCCATTTAGTAGTCAGGGTCTTTGGCTATGATCTTGTGATCTCAATCATTTGGCTGAGACAAACAAATATATTAACATGTGTTTCAATCGTTTAGAATTATTTTATTTAAGACCTAAACATTCATATTATTTAGATAAAAAAAACTAAAATAAGTTTTAGTTTCTTATATTTTGATATTGAAATGTAGATATTAAATGAATGGAGTAAGTTTGAGAATTATCAGATGTAGTCATAAAGTACATTCTAATGAGAGAACAAGTGATAGAAAGGGAGTTTAAGTTAAGGTTTTCTATCTATCTATCTATCTATCTATCTATCTATCTATCTATATCTATCATCTATCTATCATCTATCTATCTATATATCTATTATCTAATCTAATCTAATCTATCTGAAATGTTGCTATTATGTTGAAAACTTTTAAGTAGCTCTGTACTGTCTACTGTGGAAAAAGCTGAAATGTTCAGCAGATATGTCAGGGTAGGCCATGACACAGACTATATTTTCCTGTCTAGCTTTGTCTCCTGCTGTTTCCCTACTCAAATGATCTAGTCACACAAAAAAGTTTCTTCTAATTCCCAAAAGGACCATGCCATTTTATGTTTTCAGATCTGTGATGTAGTAGGTCTACTAATAGTGAATGCGGAAGGTTGAACAATAAAATGCCAAGCTTCTGCAGAAGGAAGGAATGTTAATAGACAACACAATGACATATATATTTCTTTGCAGTTGGGCATCTGTTTTCAGCTTAATATCTGGAAATTACTGTTTTATCTCACAAAGCCAGGAATAACAGCGCCCTCCCCCCAACCCCCGCCCAACTTTAACAAAGCGTAAAGCAGACAAAAAAGGGAATCAGCTAACAGACCATGTTCAAAAGAGACATAAAGATACAGGTCCACATAAAAAGACAGATACAATCTCCAGGGTAATTAATAACGAGTGGTAGCATTTAACAGAATATATTTTAGAAAAACAGCATGTTTAAAATGCATTAGATCATGTTTCTGTACATAGAATCCAAATATTTAATAAAGTCTCACAAAAAATGAGTCTTCTAAAATTAGGAATAAGGGTTCTGGGATAAAAACATTGAATGGGAACATTGATAGGACACATTGACTATTCTAGCATAGAATTGAATAGACTAAGAAAGGAGTGAGAATCAGGGAAATGGAGCAGCGAAATAGAAATAAGGCAGTATGAAAAATTAATAGATGAGAAAAGGGAAATTCTTATAGCTGGGCTTGGCAACTTGTTTTCTGTATTCCTAATAGAGAAAAAATTTGAAGACCATTGTACACTATTTATAGTTGTTGAATAACTATGTTTGCAAACTTTCTTAGAACCATATTTAATTTTTATTCTTTAGAATAGGATACTGTTTTATTAGTTTTCTTTATTGTTAATCTTCAAAAATTCTTGGCTAAAGAATTTATTAACTCCCAGCCTACTTCAGATATTTTTCCATTCTAGTACTCTGAGTCACAAACAACAGAGTGAAAATCCCTGCTAAAAATATTGTCTTAGCAAAGTTAATTCTTACCTATTTATTCTACTTAGCACTTCTATATGGTGTTTACTGAAAATGGCCTCTTGTTTGTGATTCCTTTTTAAAATCATATCATGCAGCATTTTCTCCTTTGTGAAGCCTCTGTTCACCACCCTCAAAGATCTTCCCCAGAATGTGCCATAAGGATACTTTGTCCACATTCAGATTATAGCACTTAATTCTTATGAATGCTACCTTATGCTTACGTATAATTTCTCTCATTAGATATTGCACATTGAAGTCAGAAAATAGTGATTTATTTATAGTAAGCACATGACACACAGATATATAAAAGATGAGTGGAAGGAATGAAGGAAGGAAGAAAGGAAGGAAGGAAGGAAGGAAGGAAGGAAGGAAGGAAGGAAGGAAGGAAGGAAGGAAGAAGGAAGAGGGAGGAAGGGAGAGAGAGGGAGAGAGAGGAAAAAAAGGAATAAAAAGGGGGAAAAGAAAAAAGAAAATTCTTAACCCACCTGAAAAGTCTTCCTTTTAACTGACATAGACAAAATTACCACCATAGGGAAAATAAAGATGAAAAAGAAATCCAATAATTTACCTTTCAAGTCAACTTCTTTTCTTCAAAGCTAACAAATTCAAAACTATTATCTTCTGTTTTATGAATTTGCAAATTCTATGATCTAAATACATGAAATACTAAAAAACATTAAATGATTAATTCATCATGCTTTAATGTATATTGTACCATGGCTAATTTTTTTTTTAATATTTGATAACTAATACCATAAGTATTTTTCTTAATCATTTCAGGCCCTACTAACTTTATATAAAAAGTGGATAATATATCCATATTTTTTGTAATTCTTTTTCAACATTTATTGTATTCACATATAAAAGAGAATAATAGATTTTTCGCAAAGAAAATATTAACAATAATAAGAATCATTCATGGATCGCTTTTTATTTAATACCTCCAAAATATAATTCCCTCTATCCTGTTATCATAAGATGGAGTATCATTTATATAAATACGTTTAGATTTTTTAATTTAAATTTAAGATATACAAAATAATATTTTTTCATTTAAGCCATTAATAGGAAGTATGAAGCTCACAACTCAAGAAAATAAAACATAAAGCTTAGGTGATTTATTAAAGACTTGGTAAAATTCATCATTGATATTTTTAGTCCCAAGCTAACATTACAGAAAACATTTTGTAAAGGGAGAATACACTAATAATAACATACATTTTACCAATACTGTTTCATATAATCATAGATTTCAGAATCATGAACTGTATCTGGATGCATTTAACCAGAATTCTGCATGGAACTCTTTGATAGTTTGCCAATAACCATATTAATTAACAGTCTGTTTATGTTGTATTAGACTGACCACAGTGAAAAAAAATTTCCCAGTTTTTACACTTAATCTTCAATCATTTTATAAGGTAAGCTTCTTTTTGAGTATATTTTGTTAATTTTGCTCAGTGGTTTACAAAAATAAATTGCAATATCTTCTGCCTCTAGTACAAATACCATTGCAAAACTTTAAAAAATACTTAGAATTAAAATGTGTATTAATTTTGAAATGAGAACTCAGATTTGATTTAGACAGAGTATGACTGTGCTCAGAAACATAGAAGTCACGAGGAGAAGGTTTGGTATGGTAAATTATGAGTTCGTTCTGGACAGTTTGAGCTTGCCATGTAAGAGGAACACATGGATAAAGATATTCCACAGTGATCATGAATCTGAACCTTGAGAGAGAGTGGAACTAGAAACATAAATCATGGTATCAGTATTAATGGAATTATCATAAAAAGTGTGACAAGAATACAATAGACAAAAGCAAGAACATAAGAATGGAAGAGAAATGAAAAAGAACATAGAGGACAAAGGAAAGAGAAAAGAAACACTTGGAAATATTTACTTTTAGAGAACAGAAATGAAAGTAAAGAACTGGGGAAGGCAGGATCAGGGTTACAACAGACAGATCTAGATTGTACATACTATAAGAGCTAAGGGGTATGTTATATACTGAATTGTGTCCCTCCTAAATGCATATGTTGAAGCCACAACATCCAATGTGACTATATTTGGAGATTTAGCATGTATAGAGGTAATAAAGGTTAAATAAAGTCATAAGGAAGGGCCCTAATCCAAGAGAACTGGTATTTTGAAAAGAAAAGGAAATGATTTCAGTATTATGAGTACACAGAGAAAAGGCCATGTGAAAACACGGCAAGAAGGTGGCCATTTTCCAGCTAAGGAGAGAGGCCTTCAGAGAAACCAAACCTGCTGACACCTTGATCTTTGACCTCCAGCCTCCAGAGCTGTGAGAAAATAAAATTTCTGTTGTTTAAGCCACACATCTGTGGTATTTTATTATGACAGCCCTGGCAAACTAATACAAGAGGAAAAGGCATTCCAGAATAAAAATGCTGCAGGGAAGTAAAGGAAGAAAAAGATAAAGAAGATTTATTTATTAGAATTTCATGTCTGACAATCTTTAGAACTTCTAAAGCTGTGGCCTGAGTGGATGATGACAAAGAATAGACATGAGTGGAACATGACTTTATAAAAATTTTGGCTGAGATAACTGAAAAATATAGAAATTCGATCAAGGAATGCTTCCAGAATATTTGTGAGTACATAAATTTGTGGTTACTAACAACACAGTGGAATTAACAAATGTTGGCATTGTTGAAGTTTTAATTTGTTTTTGTAAGAATATGAAGTGCACATATTGCACAAATTTATGTTCTTGTTAGTCTTACTCACATACAATCTTCTTAGATCCCTAAACCCTGCTGAATCAAAGCATATTATCAATAATCCATTTTCCTCTAAATAAGACTGATTTTATTAGATAGTAACAATTTAAAATTTAATATAGTAATGTTAAGTAATTTTAATTTTAGTAATTAGTGCACTTGTGAAGTCATAATTTTTTCTTTTTAATCAGTGTTTTTTGAAAATAAATGTAAAAATCTTTGTCAGTCTAAAAAAGCCAAAAATTAATAAACTTTTGCAAATATATAAGTGAGTAAAATTTTCTCTTTCTAGAATCTCTAAATGAAAATAATTATATCACTGCAAGCAGAATGTAGAATTTCATAGCCATTACTGATAACCATTAGTCACTTAATTGTTTTGTCCTTACAATTACCATATTTAAATATAAAATTTAAATAAAGTTAGTGACATTCCTAACTTTTTCTTAAGTTTGAATTTTGTTGTAAACTTTAAGATGAAATAAATTATGATTTTCTTCCATTCCTCTTGATAGATTTACTAAGTATAAATTTACTAAAAATATTACTAGAAAAATGGTGGAAAACTTTGAAATGAACCAAAAATTGTTGGGTGTCATCAGTGGAAACCTATAAACGTTCTAAAGTACATCCTTCTTGTTTATCTATTTCTAAGGCATTTATACTATTATTTTCTTTGAGCTATTTTATAACTCCATGTGAGCTATAAACAACAGATAGCAGTGTAACAGGATTCTTGTCTACAGAATAGAAATAATTCTCTCCAATGAAGGGCAATTGGTTGTTCTCCATTCCCTATGGAAAAGCAGTTTAATATCTATTTGTAAACTAAGCATTTCTGATTGACTTATATAAATGTGCTGTGAATTCTCTTTGAAAAAAATGTAACATTTTACTGGCTGACTCATTAAATCAATTAATTAATTAATTAATGTGTTAAATAACATTTTTGCAATGTATTCATTTTCTATTTGTATGTTATTATATTCCCTTTGAAAATGATATTTTAATAGTGTTCAATATCTCCTTATGAAAGCAATATACTAAAACTGTGGCTAAACATGTAATGTCCACAAATGTTCATATATTATTATAATTATCTATTTTCAGAACAATAAATACAAAAACATCCATAAATACATGGTAGGCTATTAATGCCCTTCCAAAGAAATCTATTTCCTAAGCTCCAGAAATTGTGACTATGTTACCTCACATGGCAAAAGGGACATTGAGGTATGATTATGGTTAAGAATTTTGAGATGAGATGATTATTGTCAATTGTTCTGGTGTGTCCAATGAAATAAAAAAAGAGAGATATAAGAGGGTGAGTCAGAGGAGATGTGAAGATAGAAACAGAAGTCAGAGAGGAGAGAAATTTGAAGATGCTACACTGTTGACTTTGTGAATGAAGCAAGGGGGTACAAGCCAAGAACGTAGACAGAATCTAGAAACTGAAAAAGGCAAGGCACAGGTGTCCCCCTAGAGCTTCCAGAAGGCAAGTGCTCCGCCAGCACTTTCATCTAAGCCCATAAGACCCATTTCAGGCTTCTGACCTCCAGGCTGTAACATAATAAATTCGTGTTGTAAAAATGTGGCAGATTTTTTAAGTCACTAAGTTTGTGGTAGTTGATTACACCAGTGGTAAGGAGGTAATACAAAGCATTAGAAATTCACACAAAGGCCCAATTCAATTAAATGTGTGGGCACTAAAGTTATAAACAGAATAAATATATTTAAACACAGCATTGCTTGAGTATTAAAGCTTTAGAAAGCGTTTATAAATAACAGCACAATGTATTCCATGTTGAGTAGAAATCTAGAATTCAGTGTCTGGTCCTTATTTATTTTAATTATTAAAATGCATCAAAAATCCTTATGATGGTTAGTTGTATGAGTCAGTTTGGTTAGGCTATAGTATCCACCTATTTAATCAAATACTAATTGAGGAGTTCTTGAGGAGGTATTTTGTAAGTGTGCTCGACGTAAAGATGTGGTTTAAATAAAGGAGATTACTCTTAATAATATGGATGGAGCCTCATCCAATTAGCTGAAGGCCTTAGAAGCAACACCTGAGGTTCTGGAGAAGAAATTGTGATTCAAGACTGCAGTGTTCACTCCTGCCTGCTGCCTCTCCAAAAGATTTCAAATTTGTCAATCTCTACAATGCTGAAATAAAGATAACCCTCCTACTCCCAAGAGCACACTTTCCTTATCTGTCAGTGCTGTAACATCCCTCTCAGAAATGTATAAAGAAAAGTTCAATGTACTATTAGACTTTAAGATAATGCTGAAAGAACAGATCAATCAAATAAAAGAGAAGTTAGTATTATTAGAATGTATCGCTAGTTTAATATACCTGCCTAATTTTCCTTTTTATATTATCTGATTTTGTAAAAGATAATCAGTTTCTATCTGATACTCGACAAAACATCTAATACAAGCCTGACACTGATTTATGAGTTGTCTGAAAATGACTAGTAATATATATTTTAACTAAAAAAAATATATAGCTATATGCATCAAAGACCTGTACATTGTTTAATCTTTTTCATTATTTCTAGAAATTTATCTGAAGGAAACAATATTACATATGTGTAAATATTTAAGACTGTTTATCAGAATGTTGTGTATACCTGCATGTCTTAATATGAAGCAATATATGATTGGTTAAATAAAGTGATGGTATAACTATCCAACAAGATATTATGTAGCCAATGAAATGAATTTATAGTAAAATATTTAATTATGTGAATGTATGTTTATAACACAATAATAAGGAGGAATGTAGGTTATAAAAGTGAATATATGTATTTTATCAAATTTTTGAGAAAATTAATACATTTTACATAAAACATAATAGTAAAAGAATAGTCCATGAAATAACCTTTCAAAACTCTAAATGGTGGATTAATAGATTTTTTTGTTGGCTTTTAACTATTGACAAGCTTTTAAAAGAACATATATAACAATTTTAAGCTAAATATAATTTATCATAATGAATTTATATTTTGAGACATGAATTTTTATATTTTCAAATTATTTCTAAGAGCCTAGATCTTTCAAATACTTTAATGTCTTATAATAGTCACAGATCTTTCTGGGAGAAAGAAATGTCTTCATGAATAAACCATTAGTAATTAAATTAAATAATATAAAAACTATATGCTCCTTAAGCCTTATGTGGTATTCTTGTTTGCCCACGATACACCCCTTCACTCTCTGCCTTTTTCTTGAATCTATCACAAGAAAAAGGCATTGTCTGAGCCATGGCAGATAGTTCAGGGATGGCATTGTCAGATTCTGGAGCAATCAGAGAACTCTTCTGCATAATATTCCTTATGGAGTTAATATAAGTGTTTTACATATATACATACATTTTTTTTCATGCAGTATTAACATTGAATAATGTTAGCTTAACACTGCCTAGTAAAGTGACTTTAGAATGATGAAAGCTTACGTGACCTAGAAGAGAATGAAGACAGCATGATAGCAAAGCAGATATGAGAAATAAAGAAAGAAAATATAGATGAAATTCAAACCCAGCGTTCCAGTCACCTAGATTCAAGCGGTTGGTGTAGTTCCTGTTGATTTATGTTAATTTAGTGAGGTACCATTTTATCTGTCTATAATATCTTGTTTAAAACATTTATAATAGTGCTAGCAAATTAAAATATGCATTAAAATTTTAAAAATAACACATTCTGCAATATTTCTTAACTAAAATAATGTAAGATCATTATATAAAATAAGATTATTATATATTTCATAAGAAATTACCTATTAACAGGAAAAAAGTCTGATTTATTATATAGCAGATAAAAACTTCTCCCCCACTTCTATTCTCCAAAATTACAAATTGAGAAATGAAAAAGAAAATAACATCATAAACAATTCTTACTAAAGTTTTCAAATTCAACATTTGCCTGTTTCCTCTTCCCATTCCAATGTCTAGCCAAATACCTAGGAAACATTCTTCTGTGGCCAAAAATATCAGTAAATGCTTCTGGCAAAATACTTAAATTTAGTCAAAAAAAGTATAATTCATATTTCATATTTGAAACATATTTAAAAATTTTAATGTAAAACAAAGGTAATAAAAGAATAAGCTTTTTTTCCCTTAGGATTTGAAAATAAACTCTCAGAATTAACAGTTGATATAATTTGCTAGTGAACAAGCAAAAAAAAAAATTTTTTTTTAATTAGATAACAGCTGCTGTAAATCTGTTCTTCACCAAAACTCACAGTTTATAACATGGTAGAAAAGGGCATAAAATAGTTCCAAATAATGTTCAAATAAGATCATATTATATTAGGCTAAGTTCCCACTAGAGTACTCTCAATAAACAATAAAACATCATTAGATTTCACTATAAAATAAGCTTTTCCCAAGGGGGAAAAAATCGAATCTGCATTATAGCTTCAAATATCAAGATAGATGGCCTGGAAAAGTCAAGCTGTATCTTGAAAAAATAAACAATCCTCAAACCTCAAAAACCCGAAAGTAAGAAGTGGGAAGTAAAGAGCAAACCAAGAGCAAATAAGTGTGGTGTGAAAAGGCAAAATCCAAAGACACGCTTAAAGCTGATCTGAACCAAACCTTGTTATAGTATTTTTTTCTGGGTGGTCTAAGACCCATGGCCACTTTCTAATGAAGCAAAGTAGTTCATCCAGGGAAGGATTAGCGCACACACACAGGCACCTTTCTTTTTTGATTTAATTTAGAAATGGTACTTTATAAATACGTCAGTCATATTCCTGAAATCTGATAAATATATTGATAAGCAAAGTTTCTCATTAAATGTGTAGAAATATAACCACCTTGGTATATGTAAAACTGCAGAGCATTTCATCACGGAACTAGATTAGGAGCTGAATATTAGAGAAGTGGGATGAGGTAAGAAATAGTTCAATTGAGCTCAGCAGCAGGTGTTTATTTATATTTGACAAAGCTGAAAAGTGTATATAGGGCAAGAAAATACACAAATACACAATAATTTGCTTAAAAGTTAGTATAAATATAAAACAGATAAACTTTAGATTATGGATCTCCATTTTGAGGGGAAGTAACCTCTTCTGTAGCCTCCTCCCACCACTAACCTCCAGTTACCTTTACCTATTCAATCTCATATTTTACCCTTACATGTGAACCCACTGAGGAGGTCTTAAATTCCCTTCTTCAGTCTTTTGTAGTTTTAATGTGGAAGTCTTGCAAATGAATAAGTATTTTATCTTTTTTTTATGCTATCAAGAACAGTGTATATTTTATTTCATTTTCTAATTGTTCATTATTAGTATATACAAAGAAAATTTGTATATTGATCTTGTGTCTTGTAACCATTCTAACTTTATTAGTTTAGTAGTTTTTTGACAGATTCTTTAGCATTTTGTACTGTTTTATTTCTTGAATTTTTGTACTGACTTTGACCACCAGTAAAATGCTGAATAAAAGTAGTAAAAATAACATCTTTTCTTGTTTCAATATTTAGAGGAATACTTTTCAGTCTTTCACTTTCATACTGATATTAGCTATATGTATTCTTTGGATGTTCTTTATTACATTGAGAAAGTGTCCTATTTTAATATGTGTTAATTTTTAACACGAATGAGTGTGAATTTTTAAACTAGCTTTTCTATAATTAAGGTAACCACATTATTTCTTTTATTGTCTTAATGTATTGAATTACATTTATTTTTTCAAATGTTAAACCAACCTGCATTCCTGAGATAAATCTCACTTGGTAATGGTGTATTTTTTTTTTTAACTGCTGGAATCGATTTTGTAATGTTTTAGTAATTTTTGTATATTAGTGTGGAATATTTTTCACAGCTTTTCTGTAATGACTTTTTCTTATTTTGGAAATTTTGGAATTATAATTATCTGGACTCAAAAAAAGGTGTCCATCCTTTCTCTAGTTTATTATAGCATTGATGAAATTGATATTTCTTCCATAAACCTGTGATAGACTTCCGCAATTGTCTTGTTCAGGAATCCATCCATTAATTGTCAAATGCTTTTTCATAAAGTTGTTCAAAAATCTCCTTTGTATTTTTAAATTTCTGTATTATCTGTGGTAATTTTCCTCTTTATTTTCTTAATATTGACAACTTTTTTTTTTTTTTTCAGGTGAGGTAACCCTTGGTTGACCTCACAGATTGCAAGGACCTTGTCAGTTTACAATCCCTTATTTTTTTATTGTTTATGCCTACAGCACCCCATCTTCCTAGGTGGTCTCCCATCCAAGTACTAACCAGGCCCGACCCTGCTTAGCTTCCGAGATCAAACAGGATCGGGCTTGTTCAGGGTTGCATGGCTGTAGACTAATATTGATAACTATTAATTTTTTTCCTTTTGAACAGCAGTTATTTATTAATTTTATTAATATTTCTAATTAAATGACTTTTAATCTCATGCTTTTCCTACTGTTTTTTCTAATTCATTGATTTCTGCTCTTGTATTTACTATTGACTTCCTTCTGCTCTCTTGGATCTCATTTGAATTTGATTTTTCTATCACTTAGAGTTATTTATGTTTACTGTATATGACATTAGATGCACCATATACATTTAGTATGTTGTATTTTAATTTTCATCCAATTCAAAATGTTTCATTTTTTTTTCTTACTTTACCCTATCTCTTTGATCCTTGTGTTATTTGAAATTCTGTTGCCTGATTTCTAAATATTTGGAGGTATTCTAGATATTCTTTTTAATGCTTTCCAAGTTAAGTCTATTGCATTCACAAATGGTGCTCTGGACGAATTCAAACAATTCAGTGTGCTTTTGAGCATTTTGTTATGGCCCAGCATACGCTCTACTTTAGTGAACGTCAACATACACTTGAATGTTTTTTTGTTGTTCCTTTAATTTGTTTGTGTGGGGGCACCGGGTTTCCATAAATGTGTATTAGGTCATATTGGCTGATAGTGTTTTTTAGGTCTTTTATACTGCAACTAATTCATGGTGATTGAGGAATTTCTTATTTTCTTTTTTAGTTCTGTCAATTTTTCCTTCATGCATTTTGAAGCTATTATTACAGGACATGTATATTTAAGAGTGTTATTATTCTTACAGCTATTCTAACTTTCTTATGATCAGTATCTTCCTTTAATTTTTCCACATTTTTAAATGTGTATATATTTTTAAATATACATATATTACATGTCTCTACTGTTATTTTCCTATTCATCTACTTATGTTATTGCTTTGCTTAGAATCCCTGAACATACTTATTTATAATAACTCATATTTATAAGTTTATATTTACTTATATACTTTATTTATACCTATAAAATTGTCTCCTATTCCAACATACCTGTTATTTCTGGTTCTCTTTTCATGTTTTTTTTTTTTTTCTGGTTATATGTCACATTTTACTACTTCTTTGTGTGTCTCGAAATGTGTTATGTATGGTTGATTATAGTTATGCCTGCTACATTATAAAGTATTTGGTTTTGATATCTTTCTCAATGGACTGCTGGGGTTTATTTTCTGGGAAGCAGATAATTTACTTGTGAAGCATCTTAATCCCTTTAAAGGTTTATCCTTAAGTTTGGTTATTGTGATCATAATAGCTTTTACTTTAGGACAGTTTAGCCCTACTCCTTAGGCATGAACTTTCTGAGATCACTACTTAATGACCTGAATTTTTAATGAGGCCTATCCAGTCTAGCATGTCAGTATTAAGCATCTCCAAGGTTTGGGTGAACTCAGGTATTTGTTTAGTTTACAGTTCTATATTGTTTTTTGTTTTGTTTTGTTTTGTTTTTTGAAGTTTTCCCAGTACTTGGAATGTTGGATTATGTATGTACTTGTTTTGCCTGGCCTTGTGAAGTCTCTCCCCATACATATACAGTCTACTATTCAGCAGAATATTCAAGATGACTTTTATGTAGAATTTTGGAGCTCCATCCATGCATAGCTCCCTTCTTGTTATCTTGCCAGGCAAATTTTAGCCAGCTCAGTAGCAATGAGCTCTCTGTCTCACTGTCAAGCAAGCTCAGCAAGATCTCTATGCACTGTTTGGCTCCCCTTCCGTCTCTTTTTTTGTGGTCTAGAAAGTGAGTCCACGCAAAAGGCCAGAAAAATAACATATATGCCTTAGCTCATGAACTTATCTTCTCTCAGGGATCGAATTTCTTCAGGTTTTTGATTTGTTGGGTTTTGTTGTTGTTTCACCTAGGACCAACTTTCATTCCACCTAGGACCAAGCATAATTTCATAGACCAATTATAAAGAAATATTAACATGCCCCTGTAATCAATACTTTTGCAATCATTTGAAACAATTTCAATTTCAGATTAAAGCATTTTAGGTAATGCTTTGATTGGAAGGGCTTTCTTAAAATGAGTGGTAAGCACATAGCTTTTCACTGTGTAATAATGAGTTATACTTTTCACATAGTTAATAGAGATTCCTTTGATTCTACTCAGTTTATAAAACAAATTAAAAATGAGAAGTAAGATAGAAAATTTAGTAACGAATTTACATTGGTGAACTGACAGTCAATTGTTTGAGTTAGGAATAGCAACATACATTGGAAATAGACTGGAGGCAGAGAACGTTCCCCTATCCCCCACCCAAATAGGTTTCCTAAACTTACAGTCCTGCTTTTGAGCATGGTGTGATAAGTAGGCTCTAAATTAGGAGGCAAGAATATCACTCTATGACCCAAAAACCTAATCTTAACTGTATATTTAGGTGAGTCTTATAATATTTGTAGGTGTCACTGATCTGTAAAATAAGAAAGGTTGAATTATCAAGACAATTATTTAATTTGTCAAAACAATGCCTTGTCAATTGAAGCAGTTGAGGACCAGGTTTTTTGGTCTCAGTGCTTTTGTTCATTCTATTTGAAGAGGATCTTTTATATTGGTAAAAATCGATGCCACATTAAGTAGGTAAAATTTCAACAGGGGCAAATATTTTATAACTCATGGCATAAACATTGGTCATAATAACTATTAAGCAGCTTCTTGTCTAATTATAAAATGTCCCAAAATCTCCGTCATGTTCTTTGGTGAATTGTATCTTGGCATTTCATATCACTGATTATATCTCCTTTAAGTATGCACCAGAAGAATCTGCTCACTGGAAGTTTCCTCTGTCCAGGGTTTTCATGATCCTTCAGCAGTCATTTTATCCTCAGGCCTCTTATATCTGTTTCTGTTCTCTCAAGCCTTTTCTCATTTTGAATGTTTCCTGTTATACTTACTTCGAAAGTGTCTTAGAAATTAAATACATATATATTTTAATTTGAATACTATTGAAATCACAATATTGGATGAATTGAACAGCATGTATCTTGTGAATTATATCACCAGAACAATGCCATAGATTGAATGTATGATTTACTACTACCTTAAAAAAACATGTGTGTATATGATAAAATATTAGTAGAAAGAAAAAAATGATGGTATTCAACCCTCTGCATGATAGACATAGAAGGTAGTAAAGTAGGGTGCATTTGATTTTATATTAACACTTTATGTGTGAATAAACTTTATATACGCATTATATCTATTATTTAACATCTCCATACCCAAACATTCAAAATAGAAACATTCAAAGCAGCCTGTGGATAGTCTTAACACATTTGAGTGTCTTATCAAAAGACAGATGTACCTTTATTTAGTCATCCCTGAATTATGTACTTCAATCATTGAAGTAGGTCTTTGCTTTAAAATTAAGAATATTTTAGGTTTTTTGTTTTCAAAAATCAGTTAAAGCCTGTTCTATGCAGGGGCACTGTGGTTCAATGTTAATGTTTCTCTTTGTCCCATATCTTGTTACTATTTAGTTGCTTATAGATCTTTGTAGTACTTTACTTACTCTATTGTTTATTTTGTTTATTTTTTTTCATGGAGGAAACATTCATGAGTGAATTTATAGTAAGAAAACACAATGTTGTTGATGGACTGCTTATGACTTGCCAGTTTATTGCTGCTAGCCAATAAAAACTCTCAGTACTTTGGTACTGAGAGTTTATTCTTGTTAATAATGTGAAAGAATTCTGTATAATTCACTATAAATTACTTCTCGTAGGCTACTGAAACATATTTACTCTGAAACATAAACAGGCTCTCTGATTAATATAAATATTTGGGAGCATATTGAAGAGGTCTAGATCTGATTACCTTTTAAATTCATATGCTAAGAGGCTTTTGTTCCATTGTTAAATAAATTAAATTGAAAATATTAAATTATAGGCTCCTGATTATAGTCTCAACAGAATATGAACTCTTAGGCTTTTTCTAAGTCGTTACATCAAATACACCATTAGTATAAAAGCAAGGGAAGGCATAAATTAGAACATTGAAAGTTGCATTTAAGATCTCTACTCCTCAATGCTATTGCTATTCCACCTCTTCTCACAAATATACTGAATTGTAATGCAATGTTTCAGGAATCCCACATTTTTCTTGCACAAAAAATATATGACTTTCTGGAGCTATATCACCATTTTTGGGAGAAAAGTGTTTCCCAGTGTGGACTTGGCACTAAGAGGGCACTGATAGAATGCCAATTCTTTAGTTTCCAGCTTCTTAGTCTTCACCGATAACCTCAATGCCCATTATGTCTAAGTAATAGTACCCATCTTAGTTTAGGAGCTTGTCTTGGCCAAAGATATAAAATAATATTTTGGTGAAAATTCTGGATTAGTTTCATCAATCTCCATACTACCCTATTTTAGCACTGCATGCCTATTATAGAGAAGCTGCCAGACTGAAAACTTCATATCCCATAATCTCTTACAGTTAGGATCCTAGAGACTTGGATTACTTCCATTAGATGTGTTCTCACAAGATTTGGAAATGAGGTAAAAATATCTGCTGTTCTCTTTTGACACATTCTGTTGCTTAGCAGTTATGAGGCCAGATAACAACATGCAGAAATTACCTGGTTCCCAGCCACGATGTTTGTATCATAGCCTTGTAATTAGATTAGGAGTACATTCTTCCAAAATAGTAATATTCTTTCCTTTCCCCTTAATTTCATATAAGATAATTTTAATGATTTCCTTGTGAATGTGCAGGAAATACTATTCTTTGGATCATATTCTTTCTAAGTATTAAGAAACAAATTCATTAAGCCATGGTTTTACATTTTAACTGAGCTTGTGAAATCCATGTGAAACTAGGTCAGAGTGTCACACTCAGGTTGATTATTTTTAATCTTATTCCTCCAGGGGTGATTTTCTAACCCCAAAACCCTTAGGAACCACATCTCTCCAGAGTTACAAGGCATCAAGTTTGGGATAGCTCCTTCTGAGTTATCAGAATCACCATATGATATTCCAATATTCTGTACCTTTTAATTTATTTGATACAGGTAGAATAACAAAGCTAAAACTCTGAATAGGGGAATTGCCTTACTAACATATATTAGTTGAAGTTGTGGAGGAGATTTTATGTGCTGGGATGGTGGGTGGAGCAAGGATAGAAAAGGGAAACTGTGGTGTCCTTCTAGTCTCTAAATCCTTTAAACTTCCTGTAAATGTATGTTGTACTATTTTTACGATACTTTTAACCACCTCTAATTTTGCAGCGATAAACTATCTCGTTAAAGGTCAATTCTTTTTTGTTCTTATTTACTGCTACTAGCAAATATAAATGCATCATAGTTATAATAAAATCAGGTTGTTTGGACAGATTATTTGTCCTCTAAAAACCAAGATTGTTTGCTATTTCAAAATCTGGCCTAAGGAGAGAAAAATGGGGCATTATCGAGTATATAAGGCTAAGCAAACGTAATCATGCCTCATATCAAGAGTGGCTCAGCATTCATAAAAATTATGCTTATAGGCAAATGGTTTGCCAATCCTTTGAGATTACATCAGTAGTTGAGAGCTAAACAAGAGTTGCAATTGAACTAACAGTTACGTCCAGTTTCAAAATTTATTCTATACAATGTTACATCATTCTGTTTATAGGATATGCAACATTCAGCTGTTGTAGAAAAGAGACTTGGTGACCAAAGAGAGAAAATAATATCTCTACGAGAAGGCACTGCTAAGAGAAAACATGTCTCCCCAGAAGAAGATTTCTCTAGGCATGTAGGTGTACACATGGAATTAAAGCAAATTAGAATCAGAAGATTAGTCTGTGATTGGCACTAAATTTAATAAATGAATCATTCTGTGAGTGAGTCCATCCTTTGACTGAGTAGAGTTGAGAACATGTGACTTCAGCTTCTGTCTGTTATCAGGTAAAACACTATTGAAAAAATCTACATGCCCATATTTAGCTAAGGCTGAACACAAAGCCAAAAAAGCTTTTTAGTGGATGAAGTCACTGAAAGACAGATAATCCTATAAGAGTGTGGAGTAGGTGGGAGAGGTTTCTGCTAGAGACATCTCCAGTCATAATACAACTCATTCCAGGCTACATTTCAGAGCAATCTTACTGGTATTTTCGCTGAGTCATCTTCCCAACTTTCTAAAGTATTTAAGTAGAACTGGTTACCCAAACATCTTTAGCAGACTTTTTGATTAGCATTTTGAGATGAAGACAACAACTAGGCTGAAAACATATGGCAAATCTTAAAGAAAAAAAAAAAAGTGAAAATTATAAATTACTTTTGCTTTCTCTAAAATTATAAATAATTGAAGAGATTATTTATATTCATTACCTTAATATTTCTTTTATCTATTGGCATTGTACCATTCTCTTAATTTTACAGTTTTTAATCTTCTCTTTTGGCCTTTTCACTCATAAATTTGGATAGTTTTATTAAATATAATAATGGAAAAATCAATGTCTACGAACTCCAAGTGGGGCATTTGATAAGGGATGAAGAAATGCAGAAAAATATAAGAAATGTAACTTCACTCTGAAAAACTATGTAATACTGTGTAGAAATATTCTTTGGTTTATGTAAAGAAAATTTCATGAAGATAAGTAATGTACATTTTCTTTCTTAGTAGTGAGTATCTTTTCCCTTGCTGAATAATTCCAATATAAATTTACTTTTAAAAATTATTATGTGTTTATAGGGTGCAATACACTCTGCTAGATGTTGAATTTTAGAAGAATTCATATTTAGTTTTCATGAAATGTTAACAATTTCCTTAGGTATATAGTTCTAGAATATATATTTATATTTAATATATAATAACAAAAGACAATTGGGAAAATACATAACTTTAATAAATACATATAACCTTCTTTTAACAGATCATATTTTATTGATGTGAAAACTTTTTTCTTAAATCACAAAAATAATTGTTTTAACAAGTTTTTTCCAAAACATAACGCTATTTGCCAAAAAATGCATAAATTAGTCCATGCAAAATAAGAATTCCATCTCTAAATTTAATTATGAACCAAATCTAGTTTGTGATCATAAAAATTATCTAATCTCCCATTTACTATCTAATTCATCCTTTTCTTAACTTTAAAAAATGTGTTAATATTATATAATTAGATGATCTTTTTTCCTTTCCAAATAAAGTTGTCCAAATCAAATCTTCAGTATGATCAAATCACAGGTAAACTATCTTCCATTGAAAACGTACCTAAAACTATCATAAACTTTCTACATATACTACATTTTTAATAATCAGAATACATACTATTCTAGATAAGACCCATGGGTTCAACAGCCTTAAAGTTTTTAGTTAATAGAGATGTGTTTCTAGAAGGACTGATTTTCATGCTAAACTAATAGAAATGTGTTTCTAGAAGGACTGATTTTCATGCTAAACTAGTGATGCTCAAACTGGATGCACATTAGATTCACCCACTGATTATTGAGCATACAGAAATTCTGATTGAATTAATCAAGGAAGTAGTCTGGACAATTGTATTTACTTTGAAGTTCTTTAAGTAATTATAATGGCAGCCAGAGTTGAGGGATGCTGTGCTGGACATTAATCTCAAAAGGTTATGAATGCAAAACCCAAAATAGCCTCTGTTTCCATTAATAAAACTAGCATTTATCTATGAATGAAACTAAGCAGTTCTTGAAGTTTTAGATTCCCAATCATTTATTTTTGGGATTTGTCACAGACAATTAACACTTGATAAGTATTTTTGCATTTATATTTTGGAAGGCTATAGACTGCATTTCCCAGATCTCTTTGGGACTGGGATTCCAAATGAGATTTAAATTCAGGCAGTAAGATAGGCCATGCATGAAATTCAGAAGTGGATGTGAGCGGAGAGCAAGCTTTTGATGCAACTACCATTTTTGCTGGCAAATACAGATACAGAGCTATTTAGTTTTCTGAAACAAATAAACAGTAATTTCAGTATTCCAGTATTAAGTTTTGGAAATGTCAAGAGGCAAGGTGTGGGACCATTCATTTTACCACTGTGGTTTATTTGAGGTATAATTATGTAAATGGCAGCAATTACAGCTAAAGCTTTCTGACTAGGGAAACTGTCTATGTCAGGTTTCTGATTCTGGCACAGAAAGAGGAGTGAGGGAGGACATAGAAATAAACACGGAGAGGCAGTGAAAATGAGAAAACAAAGAAACATGTTACAAGTGAAAGAACAATAACAACAAAAATCCCAGAATAAGAATGAAATGAAATTGAGGCAAGCAACCTACCAGATACAGGGATAAAAACACTGGTTATAAGGATGCTCAATAAACTTACTGAGAATTTCAACAAAGAGGTAGTAAGCATAAAAAAGAACATAGAAACCATAAAAAACAGTAAGAAATGGAGAATATAATAACTAAAATGAAGAATACACTAGAAGAATCAACAGCAGACTAGATGAAGCAGAGGACTGAATCAATAATTTGGAAGGTAAAGTAGCAGAAAACACCCAATCCAAAACAAACAAACAAACAAACAAATAAAAGATAAGAGGATAATTTAAGGGACCTCTGTGATAGCATCAAGCATAATAATATTTGCTCATAAAGGTACCAGAAAGAGAGGAGAGAGAGCAAGAAAATGAAGACCTATTTGAAAAAAATAATGAGTGATAACTTCCTTAACCTGGCGAAAGGACTAGACATACAAGCCCAGGAAGCACAGAAAGTCTCAAACAAGATGAACCCAAACAGACCACACTAATAATTAAAACAACACATCATAATTAAAACATCTTAATTAAAACAACAAAAGTTAAAAAGAGAACTCTAAAAGCAGCAAGAAAAAGACAGCTAGTTATTGATAAGGCAGCTCCCATGACACTGTCGGCTGATTTCTTAACAGAAACTTGATGGCCAGAAGGGACTGACACAAAATATTCAGTGATGAGAATCAAAGACCTACAACCAAGACTAATCTATGAAAAAAAAAAAAAAAAAAAACTACCAATTGAAATTGAAGGTGAGATAATGAGCTTCCTAGAAAAAAAAAAAGCTAAAGAAATTCATCACTACCAATTAGTATTACAAGAATTGTTAAAGAGACTTCTTTACAAAGAAGGGAAAGAAAAAAAAGAATATAAATATAAGTAATAAAATGGAAATAACTATGTACCTACCAATAATCAGTTTAAATTTAAATAGTTTAAATGCTCCTATCAAAAGATATTGATTAGCTGCATGGATAAGAAAATAAGACCCATACACATGCTTTCTACAAGAGAACCATTTCAGATCAAAAGATATGCACAAACTAAAAGTAAAGAAATGTAAAAAGATATTTCATGCAAATGGAAATGAAAAACAAAAAGCTGGGTTAGCAATATTTATATCCGACAAAACAGAATTTAAAACAGAGGTTATAACAAGAGACAAAGGACATTATATAAAGAAAGAAAAGGCATTGAAATGGAAAGGAAGAAGTAAAACTGTCATTATTTGCAGATGACCTGAAACTACATACAGTGAACCCTAAACAAACAAACAAAAATGTTAGAATTGATAAATCAGTTTGTCAAAGTAGCAGGATACAATATTGATATTCAGAAATTTGTTGTATTTTTATACATCAATAATAAACTATCAGAAAGAGAAATTAAGAAAACAATCTCATTTACAAAGTACATGAAAAACAATAAAATACCTGGGAGGATATTTAACCATGGAGGTAACAGACCTATACTTGGAAAATTATGTTATTGCAGAAAGAAATGGAAGATAATACAAATAAATGGAAGCGTATGCCATTCTCATAGATAGGAAGAATTAACATCGTTAAAATGTCCATACTATCCAAAGCAATCTGTAGATTCAATGGAAACCCTATCAAAATACCAAAGGCATTTTTCACAAAACTAGAATGAAAATTTATGTGAAACCAGAAAAGATCCTGAATAACTATAGCAATCTTGAGAAAGAACAAAGTTGATGGCATCACACTACCTGATATCAAAATATACTACAAGGCTGTAATAATCAAAACAGCATGATAACTGGCACAAAAACAGACACATAGATCAATGAAACAAAATATAGAGCCCAGAAGCAAATCCATGCCTATATAGTCATTTACTCTATGACAAAAGAATCATCAATACACAATGAGGTAAAGACAGCCTATTTAGTAAATGGTATTGAGAAAACTGGACATACATGGAAAAAAATAATGAAAGTGAACCACCTTCTTACACCATATATGAGAATAAACTTGAAATGGATTAAAGACTTAAATGAGAGACCTGAAACCATACAACTCCTCGAAAAAAGCATAGGCAGTAAACTCTCTGACATTGTTAGTAGTAATATATATTTATATTTGATGTATCTTCTTGGGCAAGGAAAATAAGAGAAAAAATAAACAAGTGGGACTACATCAAACTGAAAAGGTTTTGGAAATTAAAAGAACCATCAACAAAACAAAATAAAACAGAAACCACTAAATGGGAAACGATATTTGCTAATGATACATTCAATAAGGGGTTAATATACAAAATTTATAAAGAACTCATACAACTCAGCATCAAAAAAACAAACAATCCAATTTAAAAATGGACAGAGGACCTGAATAGACAATTCCCCACAGAGGACAAATAGAAGGCCAGTAAACATATGAAAAGGTGCTCAAGGTTGTTAATCATCAGAGAAATGCCAATGAAAACCATAATGAGATATCACTTCACACCTGTTGGAATTGGAATGGTTATCATCGATAAATCAAAAAACAACAAGTGTTGGCGAGGATGTGGATAAAAGGGTCCCATTATGCATTGTTGGTGGGATTGCGAACAATGTAACTACTATGAACAATTTGTAGGTTCTTCAAAAAATTGAAAGTAGAAGTACCTTATGACCCAGCAATTCCACTTCTGGGTATTTATCCAAAGAAATCCAAGATATTAATTAAAAAAATATATATGTTTCCCTATGTTTACTGCTGAGTCAAAATATGGTAGTAACCTGAGTGCCCATTGACATATGATTGGATAAAGAAGTGGCGATATATATGTACAAGGGAATTACCCAGATATAAAAACACAAAATCTTACTATTTGCGATGACATAGATGGACCTAGAGAGTATTATGCTAAGTGAAATAAGTCAGACAGCGAAAGATAAATAACATATGGTTTCACTTATATGTGGAATATGAAAATCAAAATGAACAAACAAAAAAAGACCCATAGACACAGAGAACAAACGTGATTGCCAGATTGGAGGCAGGGCTTTAGGAGGCTGGGTGAAGAAGGTGAAGAGATTAAGAAGCACAAATTGATGGTTAAAAAATAGTCAGGGCTGTGAAATACGACGTGTGAATATAGTCAGTAATTTGTAATAACTATGTATAGTGCCAGGTGGGTACTTGGCTAATTGAGGGGATAACTTTATAAATTATATAACTGTCTAACCTCCATGCTGTACATCTGAAACTAATATAAAATAATATTTAAAAAATAAAAATAAATAAAAATTAACAAAAAATTCAAATAAATTCACTTTGATTTTTAAAACATTAAAGTTAATAATGTGTATTAAAAAGTATGTTTTGCTTTTCCAAAGTGTAGCAATAAATGATGTATCTATTATCTGAAGGGGCAATTTAAATTTAATTTAATATTTTAAATAATTCAACACTCATTAGAAAAATCTCAATTCAAATTTTGTATAATTTCTTTAGGTATTGCCTACAATTTTGTAAATACCTGAGTCTGGTTTTATATGTCCTTAAGTGTCATCTGGTTGAGGTTTAAAACATTATGCATAACTATTTTAGATATTTTTTCCTTTAGCTTTAAAATGAAATATTTGTCTTTAAGGAATATGACATGATTTAGTATCTTAAACTCATTTGATAATTACAAGTAAACAAGCTCAGGTGATGCTAAAGAGCCATATACCTATTGATTTCTGAAATACAATACTCAGTGTAAACTGGAGATACAGTTATTATTACCTTCATCATCCTGAAGAAATATGTCAAATGAACCATACAAAAATGTTTAAATCTGCTTTATGCACAAAAATATACTTCTGTGCAACTAAAGATACCAGTTATGTAATTTAAAAATAATTCCAAATTAAATTTCAAGTGTAATAAATGAGTATAAGATATAATGTAAACAATTATACTTTTCGTAAACAAATATACTTTTCATCATACATCTACTATATTAGCTTAAAAGACAAGTAATGACTTTGATATCTGCTTCCTTTTAATATAATGAAATAATATTTTTACAATGACACAAGTAAAAACATATATCACTTATGCCTAGAATTTGGCCAGAGCCAGACCCTCAAAATATTTTTTTGTAGTCATCAGCATAGACGCTTAGTGTCAAAATGAAAGTTACAAATGCTCGACACAATTTATTCTGGTAGAACAACACAGATAATATGTTCAGTAAAAGCACTGGATTATTTAAGTGACTACCTCAGAGTTCATAATTTTAGACAAAGTAAAGTAATTTATGGGCATCATTTAACAGCTGATTAAGTAATTTTCAGTCTTTTTAAAGCACCAATGAATCACAGCTCCATCAAAAACAGTTACTCATCAATAGAGTGATACTTCATGGGATGGAAGAGAGGCAAGTTTCCTTACATGGAATGGTAGCCAGCTCTCCTGGGCAAAGCATAAAATGAAAATAACTATCCAAGGGATTCTAAGCTCTCAACCTATAGATTCTTCCCCATCCCTTCTTCTATCAAGTATGTGCTAATAGTGAGGGTCTCTACCATGTCAAAATTGTGGCCATGACATGTTTGGGAAGTTGAGTCACATGCAATAATTTATATGGGTGGTGGATCATTCCAGAAATGAAGTGAGGTTTCAGGCAGGTAAAAACATGTCTACTATACCTAGGAGTAGGAAGTCTTGTGAAGCAAATTTAAGATGGGGCTCTTATTGGATGAGGGATATAAATTAACACTGAAATTCCTTGGGAAGATCCTTGTGGTAAAAGAAGGAATCCTGTCTGCTGGACTATCCATGACAAGATCTAGAGGAGAAAATATTTTCATGTTCAGTGTGAATAAATTCAGTGTGAATAAATAAATAAATACTTATGTGAAAAATTTAAAAAAACATATATATAACAATAATAATATTAATAATATATTTTTAAAAGATGAGAAGGCTCAAGCAAGTCTTTTGTGGAATATCCACAAATTGATGAAGAGAGAAGGTAGCACCCTAATGGTGTGAGGTGACGCTGGTAACTTAGAACAACAGAACAAATGACAATGGTACGAACAGTGGTTCCCAGGAAGCTCTGTGGTCCTGGAACAAGCAGCTCCTGATTTACATCGAGCCCTGAAAAGGTGGCTTGCTATGTGGGGCTATTTGGGAGAACAAGACTTGAAGAAAAGTGAAAGGGGAATTCCAATAGTGATTCTGACAGGTATAAGAAAATATATGTAAAAATGCTAACATACTCCCTGAGAGAAAAGGAAATCTGGCATGTTATTAATTCAGGGGCCTTTGGATCTAACTGATAAGGTAACATAATTTTTAGCCCCATACAGAAGAGTCATGGAAGATATTCAATTAATACTTGACTGTGGTTCATTCCATAGGAAGAAGAAATTAGGTGTATTTGCTTGAGTAACTATATTTGTCCGACAGAATATGGTTTTTTTTTTTAAACTCAAAAAGAATTTTTTGAAAATCTCATTTCTAATCACATCTTTGATAAATTCCTATTTTGATATTTCTTCTCCAAGTGAAATTTTCAGTTCATGATTAACTACTCTGAGTTTACAATCATTTATTTACAATTTCTAAATCCCAAAAGTTCTGAAAACCTTATATTGTATGTATTCCATTGATAGCAAAAATGAAAGCAACTACTCACTTGTTGAGAGAGAGAGAGAGAGAGAGAGAGAGAGAGAGAGAGAGAGAGAGAGAGAGAGATGGAAAGAATGTATATGAATTAATGAATTTTGAAACATATCTGGCCTCAAGGATGAAAATCATGGCCTTTGGACCTATAGTTAAAGTGGATTATAGAAAAATTACAATTAAGTAAATGAGGGATTGGACAGTTGAACTTAAGGGATGGATTAATAGCTGGAATAACCTCCCTACCTGCCTTCCTCTCTCTCTTCTTTACGTAAATGTTTACTAAGTAAAAGATCAGTGCTAGGTATTTGACACACAACTATAAACAAGACAGTCACATTTCATGTCTTTGTGGGTCTTATAGTCTAGTAATTAATTAGGTAATCTCAGCAGAATGTATTATTTCAGAAGATATTCATAATATTACAGAAAAAAGAAGAGAGGTATGTAACCTGGAAAAACAGTTTAAATGCATAATAGAGTGGGAAAAACTTGGAGTTCCAAGGAACTGTCAGAGGAATAATAGAGATAGGGGCAATAGCAATAGTAGTTATTACTTATATAGCACCTACCTATGAAGCAAGCACTGTTCACAGCAACTCTATGAAATAGATGCTATTAATATCCTTATTTTACAAGGACTTCATGGCATGAAAAAACAGGCAAGATACAATCCATATAATAGTTTCCATGCAAATCTGTTTTGGCAGTAGCTTTTTCACTGTGTTCTTTGCAAGATTAAACGTCCTCTTCCACATTAAATTTGATCTACATAAACCAGTTTAGGGGCGGAGTTTCTGAAATGCTAACGAAAGATTGTGACTATAATTTCTGTTAAGTTGATATTATCTGTTTACAAAATCATACAATCAATTGTCAGATACACAGAACCACCTGTCTCCAATTGTAAACCTGTATAGAATTATCAAAGTTGATTTAAAAATATGAAAGTTATAATAATATGAAGGTAAAATAACTTTTTTGCTTATTTCTAGTGATGGTGATTAGTCAAAAAAACATTCATTATGTTTCTTAGAAACTGGTTCTGAGTGTATATCATTACATTTATTTCTGTATTCGTGTATTTATTTATTTGTTAAATATAAGTAGAATAAATGCTTGAGATTCTTTTGGAATTTTAAGAGAATATAAAAGGCCTTTGTAAAAATCACTAACTTTTTATTAAACATTCTAGCACAAAGTTGAATAGCCGAAATAATGTTTAAATAGAATAATTTTTACAATTAATCATTTTACTTAACTATATTTAGCATCATATTTGAAGTATGACACCTCTCATGTGTATCATAATAGCATTGTGTTTGGTGTTATCCTATATAAAATTAATCATACAGAAATGATACTTCTTACAACTATAATAGGTGACTGTACTGAGAATTAAATTAAAGGCACTGTGTAGCCAATCTCAGTATTTGATCATTTTCTTATAGGCTTGAGACACAGATTAGCTTATTTAATTTTATAAAATCAAAGAGAGTGTTAAAAAAGCCCTTTATATATATTTCACAAAACGTATTTTAGAATTAATTTCCAAATACTAACAATTATGCCAACTTTCTAAAGAAAAGAATCTTTCAAAAGAAAAGAATGTTTCTATATAAAAATGAAATAGAATCTTTCTTTGGAATAAAACGTTTCTTTTTTTAGTATTTTTTATAAAAAAAACTTGGCTGCTTTCTTCTTAAATCTCATTGTATTATATCATAGTTAGGTGTGGTTCTGAGAAATCATTTAGACTGTAGCCAATTCTTTTTATTTTTATAATGAAATCCCATGTGAACCATTATTCCTGAGATGAGAGAAAAGCCATATGGCTATAATATACATTGTGGGTATTTCATTTGGTGAAGCAGGAGAATACTGATAAAATTTAATTTGGAATTTTAAAACAATCTAAGAAATATGTTTCAATGAATGCATTTTTCATATTCTATAGCAGAATTACAATGATCAATATTATATGTAGATAAATATTAAACTTCGCTTCCTCTTTAATGAACATTAAGACAATTTATAGGACATTTCTAAGAAATATGTCTTTTCTTTAGTTGTATTTTTAAATGTTTAAATAAAATTATTAGAAATGTACAAAATAATTAAAATCATAGTGTGTCAATTCCACTTTTAATTGAACGCTATCCAGAGACATAGTTAATCAATGACTTTTGGGGGGCTTCATTTGGATACCTTTCACACTTTTTTTTTTTTTGCATTTATATATCTAAATTTCAAGTCAGCAATCTACTTGTAAATGTCTATTAAACTGTGTACTCTTTGAGGATCAAAAAACCACATTTTTTCTTTATCTTCAACATTTAAAAACATATAAAATCATTCTATGAATATTTATTGACCTAAATTTAAATCTTTGTTTAACCATAGAATATTGGTTGTGTTGATAATAAAATGTTTCTCTTTTATTTCTTTCAGTAGTTCTTTTTTTTTTTGTTATTTCATACAAAAATTACAACAGTAGTCTAGAGTGAGTATCTATAACTAGACATTATTATTGGAGTCTTGAAAAATCAGTAAAAGATCAAGAGTAGAATCAAATCAATAAAACAAAGGAAAAATTTGTTAACTGAAAAAAGTCATCAGAGTGGAGAGGGTCTAGCTGGTGATGAATAATACTGGGAAAGATCTAGGAGGTAACTTTATATGAAACACAGTTTTTAATTGATAGTTAATCCTAATTTCTTTCCTGAGCTCTAGATTTCTAATTTTCTACTGAATATCTCTACCTAAATATTTTATAGTCTTCCACCTCAACAATATTTTTAACACAGAATTTAGCATTTTCCTCCCAATTTGATTATCCTCCTGTATTTCTTGTTAAAAAACCGCCACCATCACCTAGAATCTCCATTCTCCACTATATTTCTGGGAAGTCATCTTTAACCAATTCAACTCACTTGATATCCTTAATATCTCTTTAATCTCCTTTCTGCATATTTCTCAAATTTACCTTAATTCAGATCCTTATCATTTTTCTTTTTCCTTAGCTTACTACAAAATCCATCTAACAGCCCTGCTCCAGGTGTAACTCCCTAATCCATTCATCTGATGAGGGTAAGAATAATCTTTCTGAAGTTCAAATGTAACTCTGCTTAAAACGTTCCTACCTCAATCAGTAACATCTCAAATTCTATTAAAATATATGCTATCACATTCAGTTAAATCTAAATTTAGTAAAATCTCAAATTCTGTGTACACAATCTTTCATGATATGACCTTTGCAGCTGACTCCACTTTTAAGCTGTACTCAAACATTTACTTTACACAGCAGTCACAAATAAAGGCACATTTTTGCCTTGGAATAATACTCTACAGTTTATGGGATACAGCACTCTCACATTCTTAATTCCTCCACATTTTATCTAGACTCAGCACAAATATCTTTGAAACATCTCCTCAGCTTCCAAAGACACACCCTGCCATGTGCTCTTACAGAGCTTTATGCAGCACAACAATACTTATTTCACTGTTATTTAAATTTATGAGTTTTGAATATTAATATTTATTTAAAAAGTAAAGAAATTAATAAATTTATTGGCTCCAGGGTGATACAAACTGCAAGCAGGAAGAGAGAAAAAAGGTTCAGAGAAGAAATTAATATTAAATGGACTGAATTAGGAACATGAACTGTAAACAGTTATTATTCTTTAAGTGGGAATAAGAACTAGTAAAATAATTCAGAAGAATAGAGGTGATATGAGAAAAACTATAATGTTGAGCAATCTAAATTTTGATAATTTCTCTGATTTAAATGACTAAATAGATATCTGTAGTAATATGCAAACTTTATTTTTGTTTACTAAAATTATCTGTGCTTAAATGAGAGATTGCAATACTGATAGTACAGAAATAATAATCTTTAATAAAAAAAATAAAACTAACCTTAAACTCAGAACGTGATCTTTGTATTATATCTGGGGTATGAGGACATTCATTTGCCACTTCTGGATCTTACATTCTTTTCCACTTTATATAAGTTTTTACATCAAAACTTTGAATAAAGAATACAAGTTATATAAACTTAACATTGAGCAAAAGCAAATAATCGAATTATGTAATAATATATTTTTAAGAAAGGTATAAAGGATATAGTGTACTATTATTGCCTTCACTCTGGTTTCTGTATTGCTAAGAAAATATTTTGAGACTTTTAAACTGAATTACTCTATAGATCAGAGCTTTTTACAAAGCCATGCTAGCAGATTCATCAGAAAAATCTGTTAACTACGAATGGATATTTATTTTTAAATAAACTATTTTCTATGGATCTAAGCCACAAAATGATAAAGAATTATGGCTTAGAAGGTAACTCCCTTTGAGTATAGCCTAGTACCCTGGATTCAGTAGAAATATTTTCTCTTCTTCATGAAAATTTGTAGGCAAAGTTATTATTTTTTTATTTAAGAGATTAACAAATGTGTAGAAGTATAATTCTTAAATATAATTTTATCTTGTCATAGACTTCTTATTTTTTGTAATATTTGCATTGTCCCATTGTCTCTCTCTCTCTCTCTCTCTCTCTCTCTCTCTCTCTCTCTCTCTCTCTCTCTCACACACACACACACACACACACACACACACTTTTCAATCATTTCAAGGATTATAGACTTTACAATTCTACTACATTCCACTTTAAGGTATGCTCAGTGTAATAGTGTAAAATATCAAGGTAATATTTGAAGATGAACAATAAATACCTTTAAATCATTGTAAACTATGCATCAAGGTAATGATTCGTAATTTGTAATAAATCTAACTATCCTATTTAAGCTCTTGGCACCAAATGTGTGCATATATGTATGTGCATGTCTGTGTTAGGTCCAGTGATTAACCAACCACTTGAAGTCTGGGAGAGAATGTGGAGGCACACCCTTCTTCACTGTCAACTCTTGCATCAAAGTCCATGGTATACTCTTGTGGTGTTTTTCGAGATTCAAAGAGACATATACTTCTGATAGTTTTTAGTATCTATCATGGACTTCCTGGAAGGGAGAGGATTATTTTTAAGAGTAGATATCGTTAG
Organism: Eonycteris spelaea; assembly: GCA_003508835.1. NCBI lineage: Eukaryota > Metazoa > Chordata > Mammalia > Chiroptera > Pteropodidae > Eonycteris > Eonycteris spelaea. Next base: position 7,094,928 of record PUFA01000033.1, on the reverse strand, counting down.
TAGATGTAAAATTTTTGGGAAACTGAGAAGTGTTCAATTCTTTTCAGTGTAGGAGAAAGTTTACACCTTAGTATTCTAGAGTGATATAGTTCCCTAATTTTTCAATGTAAATAAATTATTTAAATTTGAGGTTTCTTTACCCCACATATCATATATAAATCTCAAGAGCAACAGTCAGTCCCAAATATTCAAATCAACTCTATGGATAAAATAAAGATGTTAGATTTATAAAGCTGGTTCAAACTATTGACTCTGATGAATTAACCGAGATTATGTAACTTTCTGAAATCTCATTGAGGGTGGCTTGATTTTTCCCCTCATGTTCTTCTCATATTCATTAATCACTATTACCATCTATCTTTGGGTCAAGATGGATTTGAATTTCGGGCTTCAAAAAAATCGCTATAAAAACTATGTCTCAGGCATAGTTTTAAAAATGTAATACATGCTTTTACAGTTCTTATTCTGCATGAGGATAGAAAGAATTCATTTTTTTAAAAGTAAAACTCACTTATATTCCTGATTTTATAAAAGTATAAAATTTATCACAAGAAAAATTTAATCTGTATCAATACCACAGAACATGTTTACTACAGTTCAATTATTTAATAAGTTCCCTGTATCCAGGCTATGATTACAGGCATCATTGAGTAACCACTAGAGTGAACCAAATAGCCTTGTAAATTCTTTTAGAACCTTCTAGTGCCAATCATATGATTAAGTGTTTTGAGTCATCCATTCACTCTGAAGAAGATCCAAATATAGAGGTATCACTGAAATTAGACCAAGTTGTCCTGTCCAAATATAAGCACAGTGGAAATATTCTATATGTCTATAAAATCTACAGATCATTTTCACATAAGACTAGGTTATCTAAACAATTTGAGACCTTGGCATATCCTTCTGCAGATGGCTTCTATTCTTCAACATCCTCATAATTTATTTATTTCTTCTTTTCTCATTGATGTTTTCTCAGTGTGGAACTTTAGTCACACACCTATCTTGATTGTCTTTTAATATTAAATCTAATTAAAAATTATATCAAGCATGAATTTTATTTGCACTATAAATGAAAAAAAATTACTATCCTTCAAATGGAAGAATCTTGCAAAATCTAACAAATATTATATAAATGTTTAATAAAAGTAATTCAGTTTAATTCAACTTGCACTGATGTGGTCCTGTTCTCAAACTGCTGATAGTATCTAGATGTATTTCTAATAATAAGCATTATAACCAAAAATGTCATTATGATGGCAAAATTATTTCTCAAGAGAAGAGCTGTCATTTGTTCAGATATTTAATTACAAGACTTTACTGTACCAGCCTTTCATGCACATTGACTATGATTTAACAATCATAACAATCCTGTCAGTTCTATAGTAAAGAAAAAAAATAAGTCTCTATGAAGTTAAAAATCTTGCTCACATCATAGAAATATTTTGTAGTTGAATTAAGATTAGATTACAGGCCTGTCTTGTTGAATGGGTAAAATCTTTGGGCAGGGGTATATATCCCTCTCTTTAAGAAATGTAATTAAAGATTATTATTAAATATGAAAAATTTGATGTGTATTATAAATATAAGATTCAACCCCAAATCAAGAATTATTCACAATTAATTGATTCCTAATGTAATTTTTAAATGATATATAAATCACAATCCTGTGAGTGACTTTTTTCTTTTATGATACCTACAAATTTATAAGTCTCTTAGGTATTTTGTAGGTAAAGCCATACCCTTTCCCCTTCATAACTACTAGAATGACCATGATAACTAAGGTATAAAAAGAGGTTAAGATTGTGTCAAATTTTAAACTATCTTCAGAAGCCTCAGAGATGTGATTTAATTGCATGAGATTAGGGAAGGGAGCACATAGCTCATAAAAAGCAAAATATAATATGCTAGTAATACTTTTTTTTAATCACATTTACAATAAGAACAGCCAAATATTAAAATATGTACCCATTTAGGTGGGGTTTTGATAAAAATGCATCTCAAAGGCTCTATTAGACAGACGGTAATATCAAAAACTCTTCTTTTGATTTTCTCACCCTTTATGATTTCAATTTATTATAAAATATTCTTCTAAAGAAAAAACTGTGGTGCTACAATAAGACAGATCAGCTCAGGATGCATGAGTCAGCTTTATAGCTGACAGATTAATTGTATCTTCTTGATGTTTTATAGGCAAATGGAATACTCCCTCCACATGAGCTTTTGGCCTGTCTCCACAAACTATAACTGTAAGAATTAAGGGAAAAATTAAGAACTCTTACATACATTTCTCAACATTTTATAAATGTGCTACCCCTTAACTAAATAGACCAAATATCTCTACTTAGGGTTTTCTTTCATTGTTTGTTGTTAGAGAACATATACACATAGCCAGTCCCACCCTCCCCACACCACACATGCATACGCACAGAATAAAAAAAATTGCATATCGGGTATGTCCTTTTAGAACTCTACTACCAAATAAGTTTGGGCAACATTTAAAATCGGAATATAATTATTTTAATTTAATTCTGTGGTGTTTTGTAGACTGCTAATATTTTAAGTAAATTTACTTAAATAGAAAATATACACTCTAAAGAATTGTGAATCAATCCTCCATTAAGAGACCAATTTTGGAGACCAATTTTGAAAGTAGATAACAGTGAAAAGTTATCAAGGGACTTGATATTTTGCAAAGTACATCTGACAACTACAGATCCTTTAATGTAATGTAAGAATAACATATTCCAAATAACACACAGAAACAGCATATATACAAATTTGGCAGCCATCTAAAGAATGCATTCATATGTCTATTCTAGGAATTAAACTACATGACTATAAATATAAAATTGGCATCTGTGTAAATTATTCCTAAACAGTCTGGAAGACAATATCACAGCTGTTGCTGTTTGATATCTGTGTACATGTGTTTGTGTGGATGTGTATGTGTGAAGTGGGCTTGTGTGAAAGAGGATTTTCATGCTCATTATAAATTACCTAGAGATAATGCTGATGTTCAGAAAGAGCGCTGCACCTGGCGTTGAACACAGGTTCCCAATCCCAACCTTGCTGGTTTAGGTTCTCGGGCATCCACTTAAGTTCTCTCATTAAGTTGATTCTCCAGTCGAAATAATTTATAGCTGAGATTCCTTTGTCTTCTAAAATCCCAACTCTGTAAAAGTTTTACTCCTTGGTTTTCTGCTCCCCTAGTGATTTTTGAAGGTGCTACTGAGTAGCGGGGAGAAATGCAAGGAGGACTTCAAGAAGGTGTTAAAAAAACATAAAAGCAAGAAGAAACAAACAAAAAAAGTCAATCAAGAATATTCATATTTTCCAGGATGGTTAGGAAGCATAACTTTAATCATCTATTAAAGTTAGATTATCACTTAACAATGTCATACATTGTTATAAGATAAAATTATTTATAAACTCCCTTCATGACTCTCCTTAAGATCTATCTTGATTGAACGGGAATCAATCATGAGAAATTGAGAGCAGAAGTTTGGGTCATTATTAATAATAAATGTATTTAAAAATCTATAGAAATTTAGACTACAAAGCAATGTGAGTTCAAATTAGTGTACTTGTCAGAAAAATATGTATGCTTTTCACTTATGATTGATGATATAATATTCTTCTATTTAACATCTTCTACACAGAATTTTTCCACCAGGCTGGTTAATACTGCTCTGTTAACTGGTTTTGTGGTATGGAGAGGAAGGAGCACGGAATTGAAAATCAAGAAAGACTGGGTTGTAGTTTCAGTCACCTTACCTAAATATAATTACCCTCTGTTGCCTTAAGTTTTCTCATCTGGGTAAATAAGCAAATTGGAGTAATCTCTAAGGTCTCTATCAGTTAAAATTTTGTAATTGTGTTATTAGAAAGAACATGATATTTGAATTTATAAATATTACACACATATGATACACATATGTACACTTATATATGAGACATAAATATCACACAAGTTAAGTACTAAGCAGATTGTTTTCCAAATTATACATTTATTTCACATTGAAAAAGACTTTAAATTCTTTAGTATTTAGAAGAAATAAACAATAGAAACAAGTCAGAAACACCCTGGTGCATGATCCTCTGATATCAATGAAGATCCTTCCAATGGAAAAAAAAAATCCACTTTAAAATTATTTATTGCAAGAATAATCACATTATTACAAAGATTGCCAGTTGTACCCAGACTATTGTCAAAAATCTAAGGAGTTAACAGATATCATATGTCTGGTCACTGCTGGAAAAGCCAATTTATTTAATCTATAGTTTGATTATAAAATTTGTTCTATAAAAACAAACAACAACAAAAAACTAGGTACAAAGGTATGCTATTTTTAAACCAGAAAATCTCACTGAGGTCAATAGTACTCAAATATAAAGAAAGTATCAATAGAGGTATTTTAAACTTCTTAATTTCTTTTCTAAAAATATAAATATGATATGTATATTTGCAAACTTTATAATTGCATGCATTATGAAAGCATATTAAAATATACATGTATCATTCACCTAAAGTGCTTTAGAAAAACTTTTAGAACCATTTTAGAGTTATAGAATTATTATGAAGATAATATGTTTTACTCAATTTTTCCTATTATTAATCTTACATTAGTATAGTCCATTTGTCACAATTAACCAATTTGAGTCAGTGTTGTTAACCAAAGTTCATATTTTATTCAGATTTCCTTGGGTTTTCCCTACTATCCAGTTTTGCTTCCAAAATCCTATCTAGGATATATTACATTTAATTGTCATGTCTCCTTAGGCTCAGTCTAATTGTGACATTTTTTCAGACTTTCCTTGTTTTTGATGACCTTGAGTTTTGAGAATTACTGATCAGATATTTTGTAGAATGACTCTCAACTTCAGTTTGTCTGATGTTTTCTCATGGTTACACAGGAGAAATGTGTTGTAGGAAAGAAGACAATAGAGGCCAAGTACCATTTTCATCACATCATAACAATGGTAAAAAGTATCAGTAGGACTTACTACTTATCACCTGTTAACTCTGATTACCTAGCTTGATGTCATGTTTCTCTGGTTATTCCACGTGAAGTTATTCTTTTGTTTTCTCACTTTCTATACTATACTCTCTAAAAGAAAGTTTCTATGAAGCCCAGACTTGAGGGGACATTACATTGCCCCTCCTTAAAAGTGGAGTAGCTATTTCAGTTGTGCAGAATTCTTTTGCATATGATATATATACTTCCCTTATTAACTAACTAATTAATTATACCAGTATGGATTTATGAATATTTATTTTACACTTTGGTTTATAATTCAATACTGTTTTACTTATTTTGTTATTTAATTTTTCCGGCTTTGGCCATTGGGAGTACTTTTGAATGCTCCTAGCATCTCTTTAATATAAAACCACCATTGTGGTTTTTAAAAATCTTTATGATAACTTTCTTCTATCCTGACACAACTAGATGCTCCTGGTTCATCTTGTATATTTCATGGCTCAGCTCTAGATTCAGTAATTTCTCCAAGGGTCCCTGGTTCCTTTCGTTGAAGAATGGTATTAAAAACCAAGCTCTAGGTGCTGGGTGTCAACAGAGATTTAATGCACAATTTAAAATATTTTTTCAAATATTTTTAGTCCCAAATTTAAAAGTAAAGGTTTAGTTTCTATTCCTAAGCTGCATATATATAAATAATACATTATAGAATTATTTAGTAATTTTGGATCTCTATAACTTTCACCTGCTCTCAATTTATTTAAAGCAAACCCACAGCAGAGTGAAGACTGTCAAAGAACTCTATTAAAGGGAGCTTCTTTAGTTCTCTAAGGACACAGAGTGCACTTGGACATTTTCTTGGAGTGATTATTTTAGGCCACATTCCAGGGACATATGCCTTCATATCACAGATCTTGGGAATCTGTCTGTTGCCTCTGGGGACACTGTATCCTATCACCATGAATTAGACAAACGAAAGCACTGACAATTATGCAAAATCAAGTCTAATTAATACATCTATTCAACATTTATCTGATCTATTAATTGGGATGAGGTCCATTACACTTCTGTGGAGAGATCACAAAACGTTTGTTAATAAATATCATATCTTTATGATACAAGAACAATTATACTAATCTACATTGTGTTCTTATATGACAGCCCTTCTTAGAACTTAAAATGAAACATAATTTAATTGCTTTTTTCTACTTCAGAAAAAAATTTGTTGTTACTCCTGAATCATAGTATAACAAGGCTTTTGAGAATTTTATTCTACTATTCATGTATTCCACTTAAGGCTACAGTTTTACAAATTTATATTATTAATAGATGAAAGAAAATGTACTCTGAAGATTCTCTAAATGAAACTCCATCTGGAAAATCAGCCATCATCTTAAAGATCAATGAAAAATGTTTGATAAATATATTTGTTGATGCTTTTATTCCAGGTACAGCATAAAAGCAAGGAAGAAGTTATGGCACATTACACTGATGTGGTTTTCTGACCCTAGAATGATATCCTTAGTGACGGAAGGAGCACCACCATAGTTTATTTTCATTTTCTTAAAATGCATTTGGTGTTATGAGAAACTCTGAGCAACACTGGAAATTGTCAGGACTTTGACAAATAAGATAAAATGACTATAATTAAAATCTTTGCACAGTTTGTATTTCATGGTTCATATGAAACTCTCATACCCAACTCTCCATTCAGAACCAGAAAGTAAAAAAGATCAAACCTTTATGGAACTTTAGATTAAATGCCACAAAGTAGAAATCAGAGCGATATAACTTCAAGGTAGTGTTAAAAAAAAAATACAACTATATACCGTGGACTGGAAATCCAGGCAAACTGAAAATCAATAATGACTGATAAACGATAAAATATGCCATCCTGTGAAGTATTCTTTTTAGTTACTCATGTGTAAAAACATGGTGAAACCAAGGATTCATGTGAGTCTTAAAATGCTAAAATTTTATTTGTTTTGTAATATGAGCATTGTTATACTAGTAAGTACAAATTGAGTATTTTAATATATGTTGTATGACTAGATCACATTAATATGTATATTTTTTTCAGTTTACTGCTATGATTATTTTATTATTTAGTGAAAGCACAACTACTTTATGGTGATAGTTCTCTAAACCACAAGTTTGAGACTTAAGAAGGTAATCCTCTTGAGTTTCTTAAGTAAAGGACTTAAATAAGACTTAAGTCAATTCTTCTCGTTTATATACCTATAACCAAAGTTCAGAATCTATTTTCTTATTTTTCTCTTTATCTCCTATTCTGTTTTATTCATTTAGACCCTATCCCTTCACATAGTTATAGAAACAATTAGTTGTCGGTTATAAACTTCAGCCTTTACTTGTTATATTACCTGACTTCTTTTCTTTAAAATTGAAAAACAGAGTTTCCTGTCCATAAGATATAATAATATGTCTTCTATCTTTTCATATCTGCATTATAAAGCACATTTAGGACTTCACGAAGGTTAAATATTTACAACTAAATAATTATCTAATTAGTTCGGATTTTGATGAACCTCGCATTTATTTTTTGTTTGTAATTTGACCTTTCCAAGGAATAGAGGAAGGAAAACTTGAGTAAAAGATGTTTTATGTTGAAATCACTACAAAGGCGCATTTGAATTGTGTCTACTGTGACCAATATTATGCAGAAGTAAAATGAGATCAATTTAATCTCATGTTCTCTCCCTTGTGTTCAATTAAATAAGTCATTTCTGGCTCTTGATGTTTATGCCATTGAACAACATGGACGGACTTACAGACCAACCCTTAGCACCCTTAAGCTTGAGATTTCAACTGACTGTAGGTATCTTACATCAAACCCTAATTCCTCATGACACATTTTAAAACAGGCTATAAACGTTGCACTTTATGGAAATGAATGGGTGATCTTTTCCCCCACAGGTTTATAAGCTTAAAGAGATAAATAAGACACAAGCAACAGAAGCAGGTAAATGAAAAAAAAAAAAAAAAAAAAAAAAAAAAAAAAAACAGAAGTAGGAGTAGGGATGATCTAAAGACAGATTATATTGCATTAGTACCTTCTGACAACAGTTTAAAAATACCTCATTTAGTAAATGCCCCAACATGGGTCAGTGTAATGTTTAAAGAACTTTAAAAAACTAAGAAAAAATAATGAGGTGTTTTTTTTTTTTAACATGCAGCTATTGAAAAGAAAAGGAAAAAGTTAAAGGAAATACAACGTGATATTAAAAAGAGATACAAAACTCTTCCTGTCAATGGAGAGTAATAAGTAATACTACACCTCCTCTGCTTGGATATGTCCTAGAACAAATAGTCTTCCATCAATAAACAGTAATTAAAGATTGTGATGAAGTGATTTATTGTGTTTCAGTTTGCATAAAATCACAATAGTTAGACCTGAATATTAAACATAGCTCATGGAGCTTGGACCTACAATTGGAGTCACCTGGTTGGAATTCAGAGAAAAGAAAAAACAAATTAAAAAAAAAAAAATCTCTCCATGTTTAAAATCTAGGGTTCTTTCCTGCCATATTAAATGTTCTTTAAACTATTTTAATTATTTTTGGACATACTTTAATTTTAGCCTTCTATGGAAAAATATATTTCACTAGACTTACATGAAATTTTTGTTTCACAAACACATGAAGATATTTGAATTCAATACATAATGTCTTTGGATTTATCAAATAAACAAATAACAAATGATTTATTTTTTTTGCAAAATATCCAGTATTGTAAAGTAGAATAAAACTAAAATATTTTTAGTAAAAATTAATCACAAAATTTTTTTCTAATTATGAGGGATCCCATTATATTATCTTCTCTCACAAATGGGCTCTAGAAAATTTAGTTGGGATGTTCAGATAATTTAATGTAGTAATTTAAATTAGAGATACATTCTTATATTTAAATTCAATAACACTACTTTATGTTTATTAAATTTTAAATAAATGATTAACAAAGTATATATTTTATCATGTCATAAGTGAATTGGACATGCATCATGAATTTATTTCTCCAAAACAATAATCCACTCATGGATTTATTGATACCTTCTTATAATTCCTTCCCTACCATGAGGTCAATTATTTCTTCCCAACCTAAGATCCCCTTCTTGGAGAATCTGACCCATGCATAGTCTGGAATTAATATACCATGTGCTATACAACTCCTCCTTCCATAATCAACCCTATTCTCTCTGGATCCAGATGGCTTATGTCAACAACTGACACTGAGAGCCCAAACAGATTTTCTAGTTTAAGTATTTGAATATGAAAATAAAATTTAAGTTAGTAGGCTGTGACCAGTTTACTGTGAGGAGACTCAAGGGTAAGGCTTGCCTCTTTTGGGCAGCAATAATGAGCTGGTCTGCAAAAAAGAAGATAAAAAAGGGAGAATAGGCTGAAGGAACAGTTTGAGATTAAAGAGAACATGATGCCTAGGAGAAGAGAGAATGAGTAAGAAGGAAACTTCAATGATGCTCCTGTATCAATTAGAGTTGGCTGTGCTTTAGATAATAATGTTTCATTACATTCACTGTAGTATCATTAAAATCACTTTTCTAGACCTTCACTAAATGAAATTTTATTCCTTATAAGCAAACTAAGGCTACAATACCAAGATAACATCAAAATAACAGCACACTGGCTATTATGAGGCTATTTATACAGCGACTGCCTGAGTTTGGTGTGAGTTATGCAATCAACAGAAAACAAAAACTGATTTTTGACTTTTGGCTGTTTGAAAATGTTTAAAAGTTTTTGTCTGTTTGATTAGAAATATGTAAAGAACTATAAATTGTGTTTAATGAGAAATTTTTATCAAGAACTTTTTGTAAAATAAAAGAGAAAAATTAGAATATAGATCAATCTATGAGTTAACATTTATACATATATTAATAATTGATTGTAATTGAGTGATTTTACCTAGGTGATCAGTGCCACCCACCTTCCATAGACTCACTCTGCCATCAGAGAGTGACTGAAGTGGGGGCTCTCAGAGCCCCTCTTTCTCCTCGGAAGCCCCTAGCAACATGCACATCTTTATAACAATTATTTTCTCTCTCTTAATAATTTCCACAAATGATCTTGATGATTTCAATACACTTGGAAATGATACTTCCAATTTTGATTTCCCAATCGTTTCCCTGCCAGGGATGTCATCTCCAACCCTCCTCAGGTGCTTATTCTCATGGTCATAAGATAGATTTCAGTAAAGATTGTCTTGACTCTTCTAGCACCTATAGATTTTTCATTGGTTCTCACTCTTGTTTTGTTCTTAAGCTCTCCAGACATAAATCAGGTTCTATAACCCATTTTTCTAAAAACTTCTTCATAGGCCTCAACTTCCTTTCCAAACTTTCTCCATACCATTATATTGTCTTTAAAGTCATGACCACCTGACATCAATTTTGCTCTTACTACCCAGGCAACCCAACTAAATTCCCTTACTCAATTTACTGTCTGACTCTGTAATTTATACCACAACTTCTTCCCTCTCAAACATCTGTTAATTCTTCTCCTCTCCTTTTTCTTGGCCCATGAATTAGCTTCAGAAGCAATTAGAAGAGAATTGCTAACTGCTTCTCTCAATCTTCATATTACTTTGATTATTCTTAAAACCCAGCTAAGGGCAAACTCTTTAATTAAACTGCACTCCTTTCTTGACTACCTAAAGAAATCATTCTTACAGGCATCTCCTCTCCTGAAATTTCAATCTTTCTTTATACAGTAGTAGATTATTCATATCATCCTAAAAAGATATTACAATATTTTCAATCTCAGATTTAAAAACAAAATGTAGCCCCTAAAAAGTTGCACATAAAATGGCCTAGGGGAATCCAGTCAAGATGGCAGAGTAGGTAAACACTGTGCTTGGCTCTTCTTATGACTGCATTAAGATTACAACTAAATTATAAAACAATCACCTACAGAACTATTTGATAACTAGCTGAACGAACTCCTATAACTAAAAATATAAAGAAGTCATATTAAGACTGGTAGGAGGTGTAGAGATGCGAAATGGGCTGGTCCCACACCCATGTGTGGCGGTTGAGCATTGATAGGATATCATGGCTGCAGAGTTCTCCCAGGAGGAGTGAGGAGTTCCCAGCTTCACAACAGGCTCCCTAGCTCAGGGTTCCAGTGCCAGAAAGAGGAGTCCCCACAAAATTTGGCTGTAAAAATCAGTGGGGATTCCGGCCATCCGGGTGAGATGGAAGGCAGCTGGAAACCCGGATGTCCCCTTAAAGGGCCCACACACAGACTCACTCACCTACAGGTACTTACCCTGGGCTCCAGCAGAGGGAGAGCAGCTTGGCAGGTGCCAGAGACATACAGGAAAAGACTGAATTGTGTAGCTTCAGGGTGAGGTTTGGAGGGACAGGCTGCCATTATCCCTGAGTAGCCTACAAGCAGGTGCCATCTTGCCCATGTTTAGCCCTCTCTCCATATAGCCAAATATGAATCTTTGGCCTGGTTACCTCTGCTTGTTCCTCTCTGGGGACCCTCTGAAAGCCCACCCACCAAACTCTTAAATTACCTGAGACATATTCTTGGCTAGGAAACCAGCACCACCCTGCCTCTCAGCAGGAGATTTTTTTCAACAACAGTCAACTGGCCTTTGGAGGCAGGCAACTGTTCCTGGCCCAGCTGCAGTGTTTCTTGAACAATTCTCATGGGTCTGCAGGTCCGAGGAGGATGTGGCTAGCCATGATATAATCGAAACTTTTGCAAGTGGCCACAGGCTTAGCATTGGCACGAAATCTCAATTTGCACAACCTGGGGAACAACACTTGCCCCACCCTGGAGTTATAAAATAGTCATGGGGATGTAAAGAATAGCATAAGGAATATAGTTAATAATATTGTGATAACTATGTATGGTGTCAGATGGGTACTAGATAGTTTGAGGCGATCGCTTCATAAATTGTATCAATGACTAATCACTATGTTCTACACCTGAAACTATTATTATATTGTGTGACAACTTTAACTGAAAAAAAATAAAATAAAATAATGTTGAAGTCTAGTTTATTCCCATTTTCAAAGATATTTAAAAGCTTAATAAAAATTTATTATAATTTTATATATTAACAAATTTTCCATTTTAAGTGCTGAGTTGATCCTTGACCAATCTGGTCATTAGGGGTACTACTGATTTACCTCCTTCTAAAAGATGTAATATAACCTACATAATTTCCTTTTAAGAATTTTTGTTTATTGGCTGGTGTCTTGAAGAGATAAATTAAAAGGTACCTTTGATATCTATTTCATCAAGAATTACTTTGAAGGCATAAGAATTTTTTACTTGAAAATACGTTTATAAAAATTATTTATAACTCTAATTTAAGTCGATTTTGCATATACATAAGTTTTTAAATAAACTATTTTCCAAATTATCTTTTTAAAATATGTAGTTAATATTAGTTGAAAATATTTTGTAATATTAAAAATTGTTGTACCACTTTAGTACTTAGATTTCATTCACTTCATTTCTCAATCATAAATATTATTAATATTGTAATATTAATTTGATAATAATGACTTCCCTATCTGCATTAAGAGTACTACTAAACTGATAACTGCATCTAACTGGTCCTTCCACTTCTCACTGCATTCAATCCAATTCTTTCCATAGTCCAAATCATTTAAAGAATCTGATCCATTAAAGTATATATGTTGATTGTACTATTTTCCTGATCTGCTACTAACTCCCTAAAATCTATAACTTTACTCTTAGTCTGTCATTCCAGGTTCTGAAAATTCTCTAATTGAATCAAACTGCAGAAGGAAACCAGGTTTGCTATCACCTAAAAATATAACGGTGTCACATCTTTCACTCCCACCCTTACCATTTCCCTGTTTAACGTGTTCATCGTCTAAACCACATCTATTCTTGAAATAAACTCAGTTCCCTACTTTTTATGAAGCACCTTTTCTCACAATATACAGTTTTTCTCTTCTGGATTCTCAAGAACTGTATGAAGATCCTGAAGTATGCATTATTATTTTAATTGTTTACAAAATTTCCTGTCTACCCAAATCTAATTTAAAAAGCATTGAGATATAATAATATGTCTTCTATCTCTTCATATCTGCATTATAAAGCACATTTAGGACTTCACTAAGGTTAAATATTTACTACTAAATAATTATCTAATTGATTTGTATTTTGATGAATCTACTTTTCAATAGCCAGTATTCCATGTGTGATTTGACTTTTAATGTTATTAATGATATCTAAACATTTTAATTTGCTGAAAAGTATTTAATAATAAAATACAACTCTAAAATTGAGGCTCTTCAGCTTGTGACAATATAAAAATCTTAAATATTGTGATGATGTGCCCCTAGAAAGATGAAAGAAGGGGTTAAGACTAGAAACCTCTATGCCAACCGCCACAGCAGCCACATTTCCTGATTGAATACCTGGCGATTACATCGGTAGGCTATTGTTTAACTCTGTTTCTACAAGAAAGAGTAGGAGGAATTTATGGGAAACATGGTATGGGAATCTGACCTTTTAACGTTCAGCTTTCTGCTTCTGTGCCCCCTTACGCATATCAGACCACCATTTGGTGACGGGTAATGAGTAGATGATGTATAGATCCATTGTGATTGGATATAGTGATTAATGGATTTTTGGGTATAAAACTGTGGACCTGAAATGGGTCGAGGCTGCTCCTTTGGAAGGACAGACCGCCGGCTATTAAACTGCCTCTAATATCAAAGCACTCAGGTTGAGTCTGGTTATTCCGCACACAACAATATTACAAGATAAAGACAATTATTTGTATCAATTATTCATTACAACTGGGAACAATAAACAGATTTTAATTATAAGAATGACTAATGACTTCAACAATTGTCAAAGTTAGACATATTTTACCAAAGCAAACTAGATCTAAATACATCCCACATGTTTTCACTCTAACACCAAACAAAAAGAATAAAAAAAAAAAAAACATGTTTTATAGATGGCTTCATGCTATAGTACCCCTTGAGAGTCTACTGTGATAGTGAATAATGTTTGGCAAGGATTATAGGATGAGCTCATTATAGTCTACGACCTATATTTTGAAGATATTGAATTTCCTGTTGGTTATAGTAAATCAATCTGTCTAGAGAAATACCCTTAAAAAGTTAAAATTTATCATCAATCCAATATTTAATCCACAGTTAACTCAATTACATATTTAAAATAATAGAATCAATCATATGCAAAACACAATAAAGAAGCACTGGGGCAAAATTTACTTTCAATTTCCTAAGCAATCATTTCCAATCCCCAAGGTCTTGATTATGGGCTCCTTTCCTCTGCCAGTTGTTCTTTTGTGTTCTGACATGGACTTTATTTTGTAATTCTTGATTATTAATTTTGCCAAAGCCACTAAATATTTAGATAGTTTTAATTCTACTAATTTGAGATGTGTTAAGTAGTTAGTTACATTTAGTAAATTTGGAGCTATATTGCTTTACACCTATGTTTTCCTTTACATTTTATTTTCTAAATAAATCTTGAAAATAAGATCCTTTTTCAGAACACAGGAAACCACTCTTCAGTAAATTACTTAAGACTGGACATTTCACAGAGGAGCCGGATAATATAGTGATGCTTATTGACAACTGAATCTATTAAAGTCTAGATAATTCTTAGGATGATGAATCTGTAGATAAGTCTGATAATACATAAGATGGAGATCAAAGAAATTATGTTGAAATAAGGCACAAATTTTCATTCTAAAGAGAATAAATAGACATAGCTAATTTCAGCATATATGCTATGATCTAATCATCACTACATAACTGCCAATTTAGGATTACTAAGACTATTTTAAAGTCAAAGAAAATGAACCTATGAAATTTTGAATGATCTGCCATGACCACATAGCTAATATTATATCTACTTCCAGAAATAAGGTCACCTTCAATGGCAAAGGGTATTCAGCTTAAATTCCTCAATATTTATTAAGTGGAAATCAACCTTAAGTTGAAAATACTTAGCTCATTAAGGGATCTTGTATTTGGAACATACTTTTTTAGTATCCCTCAAATTTATTTGATTAAATTAAGCCTGATACTATGTTACCAGCCTAAATCCTCAAATGTTTTCATAAGTTCCCAAGAAAGTCCTTGTTGAATTCAGTAGAGGTAAACATTGATGAAGATATATATTACCCAACTAGATCATATGCTCTGTCATCTTCACTTCCCCTTTAAGTTTTTACATATAGAACTCTATCCTTACCATTTAGTTCTCATGCTAGATTTGACTTTCTTTAGTGATGTCTTTACCAACTTTCTAAGCCATAAGAGACATGAAATAGCATACTATTTCAGCTGTAAGCCTACTGAAAGAAAAATACGTATTAGAATTAAGGGAGAATTTTCAACCAACTGTACCTCCATGAAATTTTTGATAAACATTCCACTAGAAAATCTTTCACTCCACAAACCCTTGTTCCCTGCCCTCCTTGATTGATAGAATCATTGTTTCAATGTCACTGATTCAAGCATATCGTGTCCTCCAAGATGAGCTGGAACAGATAATAAACCAAAACGCTTTGCTCTAGTTTATATAGTTCCACTGAGACCTCTTTACCTCTTAGTAATTCAGGACAGCCTTAAATTTGAAGGCACAATCCAAAAATACATAATGTTTGTTTGTTTGTTTTTTGACTGTAAGGTAACCAACATTCTTAGTTTGCCCAGAATGATCTCAGTTTCAGTACTGTCATGTCCTGTGTCCCAGGAAACTTTAGAGTCTTGGATAAGTTGAGACAGTTGGTCACCTCATTTAGATGAAAAATATTTTGTTTTGTTTTATTTAAATTTGAGACAACACTTAAAACTCAGATGATTTGACATTTGTAAAAGTCAGGATTTTCAGTTTTTCTTGAAAAAGGAGATTTGGAACTTTGCTGGTCACTTTTCTGTTTCACTGTGGCTAGCCTATATTCTCCAATTATTCAATCAAACACTATCCAGGTGTTTGTGAAGGTATTTTGTAAATTTGATTAGCATTCGCAGTCAGTTAACTTTAATTAAAGGAAGTCATTCTGGATAATCTGGAAGTGTCTGGTCCAATCAGTTGACAGAATTTAAAAGCAGAACAGGTTTCCCTGAAGAAAAAATTTCATCTGTGGACAGCAGCATGAGAAATCCTGCCAAAGATTCCCAGACTGCCCTTTCTAAGGAGCTCTCTACAGATTCTAAATTTGTTTAGCCAGGCTCCAATGATCACATGATCACATAAGTTAAATCCCTTTCTTATTCTTGAGAGGAGAGCAAGAGGGAGAGCGAGATTGTTTTGGTTCTGTTTCTATCCTGGCTGATATTGTAATACCAGCTGAATGTGGCTGCATGATTATGAATCATCTGGAGCTTTACTTCTTTAGATGGAATGTAAGCTCTGAAATCACCACAATCAGCATCTGGCTGATTACTGAAGGCATTATGATTCGCCATGGAAATGACAATATTTTAGTTAATATAATAATATCTCTATTTTATTAAAACAAGTTTGCCTGCCAACTTCATAACTAGATATTGAAATAATAAGAGAGAGAGATAACAATGTTGAACCTTAAAAATTATTAAGTGCCAGTGCGGTAAAATAATATCACATATATTCCAATATTTTTGGCAAGGTTTTGGAAATAGAAGTTTGGGTTACCATTTAGAAAAGTTCTAAAAAAGTAATAGTTGACGTCCTCAATGAAACAATGCAGCAGACTTGCAATCTGAAAAGGAGATAGCCTAACTCTGGAGAATCTGAAATATGTGGTCTTCCTGCCTTAAAAAACCAACAATAGCAGACGGATTTTAAAAAATGACAAAAAAAAAAACATTAAAAAACCAAATAAACAAACAAAAGCACTTGACAGAGAGGCTTGGTGCTTCCTGGGTACCGTATCAAACTTAAAAAAAAAAAAAAATCCCGTTCACATTCAGTGGCACCCATTTAGGCGTATTTAGTATTCATCTGATTATACCACCAACTCCAGACCTCCACAAAACCAACCAAGCCTCTCTCCTCTTTCTCTATTGTGTGTGTATACACATTCACACACACTCTCTCTCTCTTTCTCTCTCTCATGAGCCTTTCTAATCAATTTCCTGACAATGTTTCAAATGTCACTTTTTTTTTTCCATATCGATGATAAAAACTAATAAACTTCACTTCATAAAACACTTTCACATCCTGGTTCTTATTTAACAATATGGATTTTACGTCTTGTTTGTGTAGGGTGGAAGCTATTTGGGAATTCCTCATGGCTAAAGTATAAGAATTTCTTCTTCGCATACTGAGTCATGCTTCCTTATGCTCAGTATTTTAAAAAGTATTATTTGCCAGGTTGAATTCTATCCTCAACTCTCTTCTCTTTATTCTGATTTTTTTTTAACTATTCACATGTCAGCTCTTTGAAAAATTATAGACTGTGTTCCAAGCGTTATTTATCCCTGTGTTAAATATTTAATCAATTGTCTTTCTCTTTTCATATGTCTCTCACAGGCAGCACTTAATTCTAATCATTTGCAATGAGGATTATTTCCTTTCTTTCCTATAGTCCCGATGGTCAACTAAATATTGATTTTTAACTTCAATTTTTTTGTAATGGTAAAAAATTAAAATGACTTAAGTATTCATCAAAAAGCAAATGGTATACCTATTTTTAAAATAAAATGCTATAAATCCAGTAAAGATATATGCAATGAAGTAAAAATTTCAAGACATATTTTTAAATGAAATGATAATAAAGTAACATGTATACTAAGATCTTATTTCTAAAAGGCATTTTGGATTATGAAATTAAAAGGCATTTAGATAATAGGATAAATATTAAATTTTGACAAAAACCTTTTGGGGAAAAGAGTGGAATTGTAATCAAGGAAAGGTGAGTAGGTGCTTAGTCTATTTGTATTCCTCTATATTATTTGAAATGTTACAATATTCATAAATTAGAGTATTTTTGAAATTAGATTAATAATAAAAGATTGAAATAATATGCTTATAGGCAACATTAAATTCTTCTAGAGAAATATAGGCAAGTAAATATAGTAATTCAGTGTTTTCAGCTAAAAATTGAGTTGGTGATCATCACCCTATCTATCTAAATACAGAACAAATGGCTGATTCAGGTACTTTTCAAAACCAAGTCAGTTGTGTGACATCATGTAGCCATGCTAACAGACTGACTGATTTTTCAAATAGGTGCTTTGTTATAGTACCAAGGAAATGTTTTGCACATTCCCACTTAATTATCCATATCATTCAGATCCAGTAAAGACAGGATTTCTGAATATGCAATGAACTCAACTATTTCCATTTCCACAGGTTACAAAAATGAACTTTCTAAAGCCATGGTAGAAAAAAGAGATCCAATGGAATATCAAAGGGGGAGTCAAATTTCCATACACCAGCCTCTGGGTAAAAAGGGTTTATTTCTCTCAGTGCTAGCTATCAGGAACAGCTTCTGATGCTCAACTCTCACCTGAAATTTGGTGATACAGGTAGGAAAGAAGAGAAATAATAGGAAAATGGAGAAAAGGAAGAAATCAAACTAAGGAAAGGTAACAATCATGAACCAAAACTAATGAAGGGCACAAGAAATCTATCCTAATTGTAAGCATTGTGCGTGGTAAAAGAGAAAATGTAAAAGTTCTGTGGTAATTTCAAGCAAAACAAGGGTACAACAAAAGCATTTCCCCAAAAAACAGTGGGAAGGAAGGCCTGCAATAGTTTTTAAAAATTAAGGCTTTGGCTAGTTAGATGGCAGGACTCCACTGAGAATGAAAGGCATTAATATCCTACTATGACCAATTTCAAGCTACCAATACTCACCACTTGGTAAATTTCATAAAATTTAAGTCAGCTCCTGGAAGTCAGTATGCCCTGGATCTAGCATATCATTTATGGTAGATATTAGAAAATGAAAGAGGCTATTGCCTATTAACATGGCATGTAGACAAAAAGCAATTCCACATATCACTAAAAAAGAAGTGATATATAAAGATTTTCTCTGTTAATTCATTTAACATTCTGTGGGAGAATGCAGAGAAAATTGTAGATATTTATTGCAAAGTGCATATAGCTGTGAGAGGACTCTGATTGCTGCAGCAGTGACAAATACAGCCTCTGACACAGGTCAGAAAAATATGTAGGAAAGTCTCTAGATGCTACCAAAATAATGAATATTTTTATGTTTAGAATGTACCGTATAATAATGGCGGCATATATAAAATTTAAACTATTCCTTCATGCTTTTAGTATAGTAAACATTTTACCTTCTATACTTAGAGAAGTAATATATTCAAACAATACCTAAGTCAGCATTTAGTTGACACCGCACTGAACCTGATTGCTCTAGCACCTGATAAAATCATGAATATGTTTCTATTGTGTTGCCCTGTATAGGTCTTTTTGAAGATTCAGTAACCAGCCTGGGTTTCTCTCAGTCTAACCCCTGACCTGAGTAAGTTATTCAATACGAGAAGCTTTCCTTTCAGTTTAACTGAAAAGTAGGATTTCCCACTTCCCTTAGTTCAAGGCCATTTCTCAGTGTTGTAATCCTGCTGAAATATAACTTTGTTCCCTCTCTTTTCCTCCTGGTTTTCCTAATATATTATGTCATTAAATTTCCCACTTTAATGTTCTGGCCAATATTTATTTGATCATTTGAGACGTCCTATCTTGAAAGTTTCATATATAATTGCTTATATGTCCCTGTCAATATTCTCTCTGAATTTTGTATAAAACAACTATTACCAAAGAGAAATAAAAATGAGAATAAAAGGAAGTCAGGTCTGAATAATTAAAACCATAGCAAAATCATAATGTCCTTCCCTAAGTTGGAAAGAAAAAAAGTAGAGTTATAGGAAGTTCAATAAATAGTTCACTTTATCTTTACTATAGGCTAATGCTGCAATGAAGGGAGAAAAAAATGTTTAGGGCCACGACTGTGAATTAATAAAAATATACACAGATAAAAATGTGTTAATTAAATTAAAGTTTTGCCTAATTCCTGATACATGTGGGAAATAATGCAATTTGAAATTTATAGGTAGAAACGAATTACATGAATTTTAAATAGAACTGAAATAACTACAATTCTAAGACAATGTTTTAATTATGTTATCTTTATTCACTTTTAAGTTTGAATAATTTTGAATTCTTTTGTATGCATGACTCAATATTTAAATATTGATTTCTGTCCAAATATATGAAATATTATATGTATTTCCAAGTTGACTTCAAAATGTGAAAGATGATGATTGCAGAATTATTAAAAAAAGTGTGTAGAAGTCTTTGGTTAGAGATTTCAACTTCCCTAAAAGAAAAGTACAGATCTCAAATAGTCTTCAAATCACTAATTTCATTGATTGGGGGGGGGAACAGAAAAAAACAAAAACAAAAAACAAACAATACTAAGGAAATTGCCTGGATCAAAAGGATATTATTTTAAGGGAAACATATTTATCAAGGCTAGACATTTATATTAGTGATTAACCAATAATGTTTCAATGTACAGTGGAATAATGTTCTTCATGTTGTTACATTATAGATTATCAGCCAGTTATCTTAACTGAAGTTTTGAATTATGACACAATAAATTTTTTTTTTATTATGAAGGTAGGATGCTTTAAAACTATGTTCAAAAATTCTTTGATATTTCATTCTTTCAGAAGTCAAACTTAATTCCCTTAAACTTGAGTGTAAGCTAGACTTAGTGACTTGATTCAAGTAGAATTTGGCAGAAGTATTAGGGTATGTCACTGCTGAGGCTGACAGGGTCAGATGGCTGAGTAGGTAAATGCTGTGCATGCATCCTTCCACAGCTGCATTAAAATCACAACTAAATTTTGGAACAGTCAACCTGGAGAACCATCTGAAGACTACCTGAACAGAAGTCCTATAACTAAATATATAAAGAAAAGGCTACATTGAGACTGTTAGAACAATTGGAGATGTGAAATGGGCTGGTCACATATCCACATGTGGTGGTTGAGCCTCAGGAGGGATATTTAAAACATCTTACTGCAAATGTCTCTTTGGAGGAGTGAGGGGCCCCAGCCCCACACCAGAGCTCTCTGGCCCAGAGTTTTAGTTGTGTGAAGAGGAGTCCCCAGAAATTCTGACTGTGAAAACCAGTAGAGATTCTGACCATTTGGATGAGATAGAAGGCAGATGGCAATGCAGATGTCCCCTTAAAGGGCCCATGCACAGATTCACTCACTCATAGGCACTCGCCCTAGGATCTAGCAGAGAAACAACAGCTTGGGATGTGCCAGAGATGTAAAGGGAAAGACTGAGTTGTGTAGCTTCAGGGTGAAGGTAGGAGGGACAGCTACCATTATCCCTTCATTGAGCCCTCCTCCTGATAAGTCTACAAAAGGGTGCCAACTTGTTTGCATTGAGCCACTACCCCCACATGGCCAAATCTGATTCTCCATTGGCCAGGCGATATCCTCTCACTCCACCCTGAAACCCCTGAGACCCCGCCCCATCCAGCTTGCAAACTGCAGAGGCAATTTTGTTGCCTGGCAAACAGCCCCACCCAACACTCTTGGCAGGGGGCTCCCTCTGCAACAATCAACAAGCCTCTGCTTGCACACCTTGGGAGACCCTTTTGATGGTAGGCAGCCACCCCCAGCCAAGTTGCAGTATTTCTTGAACAAATCTCAGGGGTCTGTGGGCCTGATATGGGCAGCAGCTGGCCTTGGCGTGATCTGAGACTTCTGCAAGTGGCCACAGGCTCAGCACTGGCAACAGATCTGCATCCACACTAAACTGGGAAACAGCTTAATCCACCCTGGTGACTCCCTGGGATCCAGCCTCATCTGACTGAGGTTCTTTCAGCTACTGAGCCTTATAAGCAGTCGGCAGGCAGTCTCAGGCCTTCGGGTGCCCTAGTCTTGGGCTGGCCTAGTACTGGTGGCAGCTGGGCTGGTTAACTGTATGGCTTCTCCCATGTGCCTCCAGACCAGCAAAGATGGCAAACAACAACAGATAGCTCTGTAGTTCTGTGGTGGCCACAAGCAGCATCTGACCTTTGCCTGCATAGGAGACCCTCCCAAGGGGCCGGCCCCACAACCAACACACCAAGAGGCTGTGTCAGACCACAACGGAGCACCACCTGATTAGCCCCACAAGTGAGATCAAAGGGCATCAAGCACACAGTGCAATGGGACAAATGCTACTTAGGGGGTCAGCCCCAAATAAAATGGTATACTCTGTGGGAGTGGCCAGTCCTCACAAGCAGTCACCTGAGAGTCAACTCCACTCACTAACATGTCAACATCAAGGCTCAGCTACAACAGGAGGGCACACACAATGCACAGGAAACACTCCTGGAGCACCAGCACAGGTGATCAGGGAGACTGCACCACTGGGCCATACAAGGCACCTATTATATAAGGCCTTCCAGCTAAGACTGGAAGACATAGCAAATCTACCTAATACATAGAAACAAACACAGAAAGACAGCTAGAATGAGAAAACAAAGAAATATGTTCCAAATAAAAGAACAAAAGAAAACTCCAGCAAAAGCACTAAATGAAATGGAGGCAAGCAACCTGCGAGATACAGAGCTTAAAACACTGGTTATAAGGGTGCTCGGTGAACCTAAGGTGATCTCAGTGAGAATTTCAACAAAGAAATGGTAAGCATAAAAAAGGACATAGAAACCATAAAAAAGAAATAAAGAATACACTAGAAAAAATCAAAATAGATTAGATGGAACAGAGAATCAAATCAGAGATTTGGATGACAAGGTAGCAGAAAACACCCAAGTGGATCAGCAAAAAAAAAAAAAAAAAAAAAAAAAAAAAAAAAAAAATACTGATAGTTTAAGGGACATCTAGGACAAAATCAAGCATAACAATATTTATATCATAGGAGTAGAAAGAATCCTAAAAGCATCAAGAGAAAGGCAGCTAGTTACTTACAAGAAAATTCTCGAAAGACTGTATCTTGATTTCCCCACAGAAACTGCAGGCTGGAAGAGATTGGCTCAAAATATTCAAAGTGATGAAAAATAAAAAACTACAACCAAGACGACCAAGCAAAGCTTTCATATAGAATCAAAAGGTAGGTAAAGAAAAAGCTATCCAGACAAGAAAAAGCTAAAGGAATTTATCACCACCAAGCTAGTATTACAAAAAATGTTAAAGGAACCTAAGAAGAAAAAGAGGTGGGGGAACAGTTATGAATACTAAAATAACACTAACTACGTACCTACCAATAATCATTTTAGATGTAAATAGATTAAATGTTCCAGTCACAAAACACAGGGTAGATGAATGATAAGAAACTGAGACCCATACATATGCTGTCTACAAGAGACTCAATTCAGATAGATGGAAAGTAAAGGAATGGAAAAAGATATTTCATGCAAATGGAAATAAAAAAAAAAGCTGGGTAGCAATATTTATATCAGACAAAATAGACTTTAAAACAAAGGCTATAATAAGAGACAAAGAAGACATCACATACTAATAGAGGAATTAATCCAACAAGAGGACATAAGCCTAGGAAACATTTATGTACCCAACATAGGAGTACCTAAATATTTAAAGCAAATATTGACCAACATAAAGGAAGAGATCAACAATAATACAGTCACAGCATAGGACTTTAACACCCCGTTGACACCAATGAACAGATCTTCCAGAAAAAAAGTCAACAAGGAAACAGCAACCTTAAATGACACATCAGACCAATTGAATTTAATTGATATTTTCAGAATGTTTCACTCCAAAGCAACGAAATAAACATTCTTCTCAAGTTCACATGGGAAATTTTCCAGGCTAGATCACATGTTAGGTCACAAAACAAGCTTCAGTAAATTTAAGATTGAAATCATATCAAGTGCCTTCTCTGACCACAATGAAACTAGAAATCAGTTACAAGATAAAACTGAAAAATACACAGAAACATGAAATCTAAATAACATACTACTAAACAATGAATGGATTAACAATGAGATCAAGGAAGAAGTCAGAAGATGTCTTGAGACAAATGAAAATGCAAACATAGGGACCCAAAAATATATGAAACAGTAAAAGCAGTCCTAAGAGGAAAATTCATAGCAATGCAGGCATACTTCAAAAATAGGAAAAATCTCAAACAATTTATCCTTACACCTAAAGGTACAAGAAAAAGAACAGCAAACAAAGCCCAAAGAGAGTAGAAGAAAGGAAGTAATAAAGATCAGAGCAGAAATAAACAAAATATAGTCTAAAAGAACAATTTAAAAAATCAATAAAACCAAGAGTCATTTCTTTAAAAAGATAAACAAAGTTGTTTTACATTTAACCAGACTCATCAAGAAAGGAGAGAGGACCCAAATAAACAAAATAAAAAAAAAGAAAGGGGAGAAATGCAACTCATTCCACTAAAATACAAAGAATTATAAGAAAATAATATGAGCAATTGTATGCCAAAAAAATTGGACAATCTGAAATAAATGGATACATTTCTAGAAACATACAACCCCCTAAGACTGAGTCAAGAAGAAACAGAAAATCTGAACTGACTGATTACTACTAATGAATTTTAATCAGTGATGTAAAATTCTCCCAACAAACAAAAGCCCTGGACAAAATTGTTTCACAGGTCAAATTTAACAAACATTCAAAGAATTAACACCTATCTTCTTCTCAAACTATTCCAAAATATTTAAGAGGAGGTAAGATTCCCAAGCTCATTTTATGAGGCTACTATTACCCTGATTCCCAAACCAGATAAAGACATTACGGAAAAAGAAAATTATAGACTGATATCCTTGATGAACATACATGCAAAAATCCTCAACAAAATATTAGGAAACCGAATTCAGCAAGATATTAAAAAGATCGTAAACATGATCAAGTGGGATTTATTCCTGGGATGCAAGATTGGTTCAATACCCACAAATCAATTAATGTGATAACATTAACGAATTGCAGGATAAAATCATATGATCATATCAACAGATGCAGAAAAAGCGTTTGACAAAGTCCCAGCCATTTATGATAAAAATTCTCCTCAAAGCAGGAATAGAGCAAACATACCTCAACAAAATAAATGAATAAATAAAACAAAAAAAATCAGTATAAACCATTATTTTAAAGTCTTTATATTTTACTGTTTAATCTAAAAAAAAATATTTCTATTTAAAGTAATGTACAACCTAATGCTTCTAAATGAGAAAATTTTTATATTTTCCACAATTTTAGCCCATAAAATTTAATGAAACAGAGCAACATGGGATTATTAGATTTATTTTCAGACTATCTGACTTTGTTTTACAGGATAAGAGCAGAACTATGAATCAAAAGGTCCGAGTTCTTAAAAATGTTACTTTAATGTAAAGTGATTTTACTTAATTTTCATCTGAAGTCTTGAAGTTGTTGTAATACAATTTAACAGACAAGGTAGTATAGACTCCCAGATATGAACTTTGTCTAAAGAAGTTGATTATTCTTCTATTATACCATTCTGTCTCAGCTTAAATATTGGATATAAAGATAAGAAAATTCTGAGCCCTAGTTGAAATATAAACTTTTATAATATATGTTAACCTTGAAATTTTACTATGTCCTATGATATTCTTCTCTATACAGATATACTGTCTTGGAAGAAAAAAAAAATCAGAGCAAAGGAAATGAAGGAAGGAATAAAAAGAAGGAAGGGAGGGGCTAGAGTGAGACTTATGGACACACAAGTCAGAACTTGAGAGAATATGTGGTAAAACAAGACTGTGGTAAATTATAAATAAAATGAAAAAAAAAAAAACCCGTTTACAAAGTCTGAATGAATCAAGGAAATGTGGGAAGGAATAATTTTTAACACACTTGATATTTTATAAGAGTTTATGAAAAGACTGTGACACACTGCCTTAATCAACTGGACATCATATGCAGCCCCGCAAAATGCAGGCACTGTTGCTTTCCTTGTAACATCTTCATTGTTTCTCTAAATGTCCATATCTTACTACGATTTTGGAAAAAAATGCATTTCTTGGGTTATTGAAAAAAGATGGTTTTCTAGAAAGAATAATTTAACAAAATTGAGCAAATCTTGGGCCAATGCTAATCATCAGTTCTACTGGATAATTGCTGGGCACTACTGACAAGATGTCCTATCAGTGGCTATAGAACTCCTAATGCACTACTGGTACTGGAGATAGGTGGTGCTTACCTGCTGATGAATAATGCATTGTTTGCAGCTTCTAGAAAAACTTTCTCAAGGCTTCCTGTGCTTAAGGACAAAAAACATACTTGGATCAAGATTAGAAAGTCTCTCATTATTGACTTGACTTCTATTCCTGAGATAAATTCAGGTCTGGATTCTATGTACTATATAATCCTACCCTTTCTCAACATTCATTTATAATCTCAGATTCTGCAAACTTCTTCTAAGCAAGATACAAAAACTCAGAAAACATTTGGAAAACATTGCTTTCAACTAAAATGCAAAAAAACTATAAAACCTATGCATAACAAAAAACAAAATCAAACCAAACAAATGAACAAACAAAAAGTCTACACAAAGCTAGAGATTGACAAGAAACTCAGTTAATAACTCATGTATCAAACATTTTATATAAATTGATATGACAAAAGAAATAATATAATAACATAAATGAGCAATGAAGTGATGGGCATTTAACAGAAAAAGAGATTCCAGTGGCTAATACATATATAAAGAAAAAAAAATTCCACTGATAATTAAATGCAAATTAGAGTTCATCTGTCATATTGGCAAGTAAGCTAAAAGTTTTGATAAGTGATAGCAAAACCATAGAAAAATAAATCACTTTTGCTCTGCCATGAGAATATGAAGTGGTGCAACCTTTCTGCATGGAATTTTGAAAATATGCATTGAATTTTATAAAATATGTATATTTGTACAGCAATATCAGAACTGGTGATTTGCCCAATGACCATATTCTCAAAATATGTACAGTATTATTTGTAATAGCTAAATACTAGGAAAAAAATCAGCCAAAATATTCAACAATAGAATAGTTGTTAAATAAAACATTGCATTCTATGATTATTTGCATTCTTTGATTAATTATTTTGCTGCTATTTAAAAGAAGGAGCAAGATTTATATTATTGAGATGGAAGTTTTTGAGATATGTTTTAAACTTAGAGAAAATAATATAGTGTGGATAGTTAACTTTCTTGTTTCCTTTCTGAGCACATAATACATTCCAAGTGCTTTATTTACATCTTTCACATAAATAATCACCTTCTGTCATCCAATCCAATCTGTTATCCTTGGCCTTCAATTGTCTGTTCTGCAATTTTTCATCATGGGTTTAGTTCAAAATAATAATTTGGTAATAGGGCTCATTTCTGTTTTTTTGTTTTGTTTTGTTTTAAATCACTAATCCACAGCCTCATAAATATTGTGTATGAAGTACCCTATGAACAAAGTTATGTACCACTGTATATATATTTAACCCTCTTGTCTACTCTTTTGTTTGTTTGATAAAGTCTCTGGTAAATAACCAGATAATTAATTCAAATAACTAATAAAAATGGTATGCTTTTCTCTTCTAATCCACCAAAGATGTTCTATCTCATTGATAAATAACAATGTTGTACTTTCATTCCCACTGCCCTGATTTTCTACATAAATCATGTCATCTGCAAAATAATGAGGATTTCACTTCTTCTACACTGATTTTTTAAAAAGTATGCATATAATAGGAATGTTATAAGATAATATGAACAAAATTTTCCAAATGTACCACATATATTTAATTCAAAAGTGAAGATTTACCTAAATTTTACCTAAAATTATACTCATAATGATGTAATTGAATTATTTTTCTAGATAAGTATATGTTATTTTAAGATAATAGGGTATATATGAAAAAAATAAATATCCAAGTACCCTCACTTCCAAAAAACAAAGCAAAACAAACAAACAAACAAACAAACAAACAAAAAATCCCCACTATGTTAGTTTGGAGAAATGGCAATTCCCTTTATTATTTTTTTATTAAAATTTTTTTTAATTCCCTTTAATATAGAGAAAATTGCCTTGGCAATTTTAAATTTAAAGAAAGAAAATGTAATCTTCATTTTTTTTTTTTTTGGTGATTTATCTAGTCATCATCCAGTTAATTCATGAAAATAATGATATGTAAACATTGCCAAATGAATTCGCTAAACCCTAGCTGGACCCATTGGTAACTAAGTCACTTGTTCATGTTCAGAATTATGAAGACTGGTTCTTACTATAGAAACCTTTCCTAAGGAAGAGCCTCAGATCATGTTTAATACCCAGGTAAATTAGCATTCATCTCTTATTTGAGAATAATATGAGAAGGCAATGACATTTGGACAGGAGTGTCTTTTGTCTAATGTTATTTCACCTAAGCAATAACCCTGTTGGACAAACTATTACCCTCATTTTTTAAGTGAGGAAAGTAAAGTCATATAATATACTCAAGCCAGTTTCTGCAGCTGTCTTTCAAAAACCTTAACAACACAATCCATTACTAACTGGTTCTTTCTGTTCCTTGTGATGGCCATCTACATAAGAGGCTGAAATTATGAGTGGATATAGATGTAAAATTTGCTGACAGAGAGGTGTATAGATATGGAAATTAAAAAAAAAACATTTTAACACTACAATATTTGAGCTATGATATTTAAGTAATTTGGAGAATTATAAATGCTAACATTTAAAGGTCACTTTTGTATTCTATTTGTTTAAAATTGTTCCATTCAAACTACTATTTCCACTTCTGAAAACTTATTCTTATGAAAGTAACCCAGATACACAAATAAAAAGTTAAATTATTCATTAGAGACATATTTGGAAATTCCTAAATATATAATAATACAAGAATTGTTAAGTAAGAAATAGAATATTATGTAACTATTTTAAAAGAATTAAAATATATTTGTTTTAATATAGAAATATTATTTTGTGATGTTAAGGTAAGAAGTAGGATATAAAGTTTTACATAAGATTACAACTAAGTAAAATAGTTTTGAAAGACTAAAAGAAATATTAAAAGTGACTTTTTTCTTTTTATCTTTTTATAATTACTAAACTTTCTGTAATGGAAATTTGTTACATTTAAAGCTGGAATTTTTTCTTTTAATCAAAAGAAGTGTCTCTTTTCCTTTATTTTCATATTTTATAAGATGCTTAAAAATTAACAAGGTAATAAAATCTAACTATATTGTCACTCACAGATATAAACTCTGGATTATTTCTTTCTGATCCTAAGCAATATTATTTTTCCAATAACTTTAAAATAAATCAAAAGTAATCCATATAAAGTTTGCTCTAATTTCCTGATTGGGAAATTTGTCTCAGCACAGATTTTCTCATAGTATAGCAGGCTCATTAATCAAAGAGGTTTTTAAAAAAAGTCCAAGGGAATGCTGTTAGGTTAAAACATGGGCAAATGTTCTAGTAAAATCCATGCCACCAAAAGGATGCTTAAGATATACAAAACCTGTGATGATTGTGACTGGCTTTGTGAATTACCACATCAGTATATTTTGTGATCTATAATAAAAACTGACACACACACACATATGATTGTGAACATACACACACAACACATGCACACACTTTATATTCTATTTGTTTTGTTTGTCTATCAAACTCGAACTTTTTCTTCTTCCTTTTTAAAAAGAAAACAGTATCATTCCTATTTTTAATTTTAAATGTATTATTGCTTGGTGTTTGAAACAAGAGCGGCATATGATGAGTGAACTTAAAATGTCAGTTTGATCAGAAATCCATAAATTTTCAAATTTGGAAATCCTAATTAAACCATATGGGTCCCTGGAAATGGCTACTGATGTTTATGGTATCTATAAGATAGCTGTGGATTTAGAGATATAGGTAGATCAAGAAATTAGCATAGATTTCTCATTGAAACTATTTTCAGTGTTATTTTAGACTCAAAGTCAACAAATACTACATTTAAAAAAAAAAACAAAATTGACTTTCAAGATGGGAAATAGTGGTGAATGGAATTCAAACTTCTTTATTTTTCTTAATGTGCAGAAATTGTTAGTAAATTTTAGTAAGCTGTACTTCACATACAATAAAATATCCCCATTTTAGGTGTTGGGGTTGAAGAGTTTGTCAAATCTATACTCCTGGCAATCCTTTCTACAATCAAGATATATGACGTTTCCACCACTCTGAAGTTTTCCTTTCAATCCCCTCACAAGCTCAGTCCTCGGCATGCAATGAATTGCTTTCTGTTACTGTACATTAGACTCACTATTTCTAGAGTTTAATATAATTTCTAGTGTGTCACTGAATCATATAGTACATAGTATTTTATATCTAACCTTTTTTTCACTCAGCCTAATGTGTGTAGTTCAATCCTTTCATTTCTGATTGCTATTTCTTTGTATGGATATGCCAGATTTCATTTATCCATTTACCTGTTGCTGGACTTTTGAGTTCTTTCCAGCTTTTGGCCTTTATATATAAAGCTGCTATGAATAGAAATCTTCCTATGAATAGATGTATTCATTTATCTTGGGACATTTTCTCTTGGATTATAAAGACTGTGTCTAACTAGGAGAAACCGCTGAATAGATTTGTAAGGAGGTTGTACCATTTTACATTGCCACCAGCAATGTGATAGAGTCCAGTTACTATACATCCCAATCAACATATTTTAGCCAATCTAGTGACTATACTGTGGTATCTCACTGTAGTTGCATTTCAGTTCCACTGAAGACTAATAATGTTGAGCTATTTTCCATGTGATTATTTGTACATCTTCTGTCAAGTGTCTATTTGAATCTTTTGCCCACTTTTATATTGGTTTGTTCTTTTATCAGTGAGTTTTAAGAGTTTTTTATATATCCTGTATATAAGTGTTTTCTCAGATATTAATGTTGCAGATATTTTCTCCCAATCAGTCACTTGCCTTTTCATTTTCTTAACGATATGTGGTTTTGCTTGCACTAAGCACCTGAAAATAATTTTTGTTATGTTTTCTAGTAGTATTCTATGCGATCTCAATTTGAGTTAATATCATCAGTATCTTTTTCTGAAAAGTAAAGGAAATCAAGCGTCGAGAAACATTAAGTCATTTATATATTATTTCATTGAGATGTTATGGAAGCTAACCCTCCAGTTAAAAATGTCAGAATATTTTGGCAGCTAAGTGAAAGATTCAGGTATCAAATTCTTGAGCATATCTCTAACCTAAACAGTAACTACTATTTCAAATAAGAGAATATGTCTCATGGAGAATATTCATCTTAAGGCAAAATCAAAGTTATGTGAAATAATGTATTGTCATGCATGTTTATGTGGTTAGCCTCATTTTTTCTCTTTATTTTTTATGTCAAATATGTAAAATCTACATGGCTCTAAAGTTAAAATTATATTAGAAATATTCTCAAAGTCTTGCTCTCATCCATATTGTTATATATCCTTGTTTAGTTTTCCCTTCTTGTGTGTTTTTGCACATTTGTACATGTATGTGTCTGTGTACAGGCATCTGTACAGAATAATACATATGTCCATAACCTTATTTTTCTTTTTTATAACAGAAAGATAGCATTCTATTTTTTTCTGTTCTTAATGAAGCTTACAGTTTTTTTTTTTAAAAATAAGTGCCATTTCAATGAATAAAATTAAAAAATTCTTTTAGAACAAAAGTAATATGGCATTTGGACAACTTCTGTAATTCAATGATCTTATAAATTTTGCTTGCTAACATAGTTTTGATAACAATGATATGCAGATTCACTTTATCCTGAAATAACTGATTCTAAAAAGACAGTAAATACTTCACAAGAGTCACGGGGATGGGGAGCACGGCATAGGGAATGCACTTAGTATTAAAATGTTGGCTAGATGGAGGGTCAGGGAAGGAGGAAGCGATTGGGGGATCATTTTATGAACTATGTAGATGTCTAACCAATGTACTGCATACTTGTAACTAATTAAAATAAATTAATTTTTTTAAAAAGAAGATACAAGTAATTATAAAGGTAAAATAATATTATTATCTAAAATTTTTAATGTTTAAATGCCATCTGCCATTCTGAATATTTTATGTGTATTATTTCTTTAAACTCTTACATTACTCTGTGAAGTAAATGCTATGGTTAAACATGTTTTAGTTAAATTAACTGGGTCAGTGAGAAGTTTAATACTTGCACAGTGTCATAGAGTAGAATAGAATCTGAAGTATTTACCTGTAATTTTACTGCCTCACTATCAATACTAAAAGAAAAAAAATATACATGTTTTTAAACATATGTAATAGCATATTAATATATGTGGTAATAGATTGGTAACAACAACCAAAGTTAAGATTCAGAATTAAAGTAACATCTTGTAAGTTTAACTAGTTCACTTTCCACCATTTTAAAATCATACTAATAGATGTTTATTAAGACAATAGAAATAGCAATTAAGTTATGCATAAATATTATACATTTATTTTTATAGAAGATCCAAATTCTTTTCATTGTAGATGGGTATACATATTCACCTAAACTTTTATACACCCTTTGTAGCAAGTACCAAATAGAAACAGTTGTAAGAAAACCACATGATAAAGTTTAAAGAAATACAATTCTTAAATAATATACACAATAAAAGATAGGATCCAGCTGTATGCTGTTGCAAAAAAAGTGAGCACACAAGAATAGTTGTTTCACTCCACTTCATTATTATTATTAACCCTGTGAAATGAGATTAAGTACTCTACCTTAGTATTTATTTTCTTGCTAGAACTGCACCAGATGGAAGAATTTTGTATAATTAAAAACAGTGATTGGTATGTGCTTCTGTTAAGATATATTATCACCAATATAATTCCACTTTCTTTTATAACTCAACGAACATAATTTTTTTCATTTTGTTATGTCATATAACCCTCTTTCTATTGTTATTATGTCATATGTAACTCCTTCAAAATAGTCCAATAATATATTCTGCACACATCTTTTCAAGCCAAGCCATTTATGAGCAATGTATCAACAATGAATACTAAAAGGAATAACCTAAAATGTAGTCACATAGCCAAATCAATCTGCCAAGCAAAAACCAAGGATATAGTAAAATGAAAAGCACTGCTATTAGATTCTCAAATAAATATTTATGGCAAAGTTTGAGGCAAGAAGTTTCCAGAGGCTCAAAAGGAGTGCTATAAGGAGACACTAACCTTAACTTCATTTAATCGAGTCCAAAGGAATATGAGGGAATTGAGTGTCACTGCATCAACTGAAGGGTACAGAAAGTAGAAGTATAGGTATAAATAGGAGAACCTCATGAAGGAAAAAAATACAAATCACAGCTTTTTAAAACTTCAGATACAAAGAAACAACAACCTTCACAAGTTCAACAGTGTTGAAAGAACTGCTGGGCATGCAACGTCATTCACATAACCCCTAGGTACAAGGACAGCATCAGGCAAAGGTTTCATATGTGTTTGTAATTATGGAAGGCTACAGCTAGATTTATCAAAATCTTTAACCTAAAAATCTCTCACCAGTATATTCCAACAGACAGGACTATACTTTCTTTAACATTAGCAGATATAAAAGAATTCATATAGTGCTCAGGTATTCAGACTTCATGCTATAAATTAATTGACTACATTTTTGTTTTGTCTGTGTCTTGTCTTCTTTTCCCCTACCTACTCTGTTACTTAGCATAATTTGTTATAACTTGTATTATTTTCTTATTAAAATCCATAGGGATTCACTTAAAAAAATGAGATACAATAAATAAAGAAAACATTAAAACTACCCATGTTACTATCCAAAGGTAATCAATAGTTAACAACCTGTTATAGAGGCACATACATACATATGAGTTGCTACTGTATGTATATACATATGTAAGTATGTATACATATATGCAAGTATGCATGTATGAATACACAGTCTTATTTCTTATGAGATCATTTTAAACACATTTTAATCATTTAAAAGTAAACACTATAATGTACACATATTTTCATGATAATAAATACAAATCAAAAGCTATACTCTTTGTTATAATAAGGAACAGAGTACTAATTATATGATTGTTAACCATAGTCTAAGCACAATTGCATGGAGTTAGAATGTTAGATCAAGAGACATTTTGATGACTTTCAGCTCACTCTGTCATTTTTGTTTTTATTCATTTATTTATTTTTGCTCCTTGAAAGACTTTACTCTTCATGTGATCTCACTAGTAGTGTAGTAGGATAATTTTTTCTTTTCATCCTCGGTAACCTCTTAACAATTTGCCAATACAATACAAATAAAATATGTTGCTTTAACTTGTATTTTTATTATATTTTTTCAAGTATTTATTGACATCATTGTTCTTTTTTAAAAATATTAGTGTCTTTTACTCACTTTTAACTTTTTGTCATATTTTGTTTTGTTTTGTCAACATATTCAGAGACATAGAAATTTATTGTTTAAAATAAATTAAACAAATAATTATTCTTGTTTAGATTTTATACTGTTTGTGATATAATTTCTTTTTACACACAACCAATTTAATTTCATATAGGTAAAACAATCAATATTTTCTTTAATGTTTTCTACTTGTGTAGTTAATCTTAGAAAGGCATTGAAAGATACATATCTTATTTTTTTTTATAAAATAATAATAAAATATATGTTTACTCATCAATTTACTTAATTTGCTTAATCATAAATACTCTCCTCAATCATTTGGTTTCTTTAAGTTCAGCTAAGTATTTACTTACACAATGTTGTCATACTTTCAATTGTTTACTTCTAATATATACGAACTTCTGAATATTGAACATTACATTATTATGGCTCTTATTTATTGAACACTTACATTGAACCTGGCTCAAAATTGCTCTAAACTCAGTTAAACTCAACATAAACTATAAAGTATGTGGTAAAATCCCATTCCACAGAAAAAGAAGCATAGAATTGTTTTAAATAATTTAAATAGTTGAATAAGGTTTTGATACCAGGTCTGTTTAATTTTCTTTTGTAACTACTATGAAATATTGTTTTATAAGTTATTTTAGACATTTATGAAAAAAATCTGTAAATGCATGAATGTTTTAGACATTTTTGAAAAAATCTATAATGCATTAGTGAAATAAGTGAAATAATTGTAATGATATGTGCTGTAACTTATTGAGTTAGTTCATTATATTTTTCTAGTCTAACATTTATCTCACCAAAGCAATGAATTACCTTGAATGCCATTATCCTAAAGTTTCAGGCTAATTGTTAACACTAATCAAATCAATCTGCTAATAAGATATTGAATTAGGAAGAATTTCTCCCCATCGTATGATCATTTATCACATACACAATTATTAACAAAAATATTGGAGGGTAGATTTCACATAGAGCTTATTATTCTATAGTGCATAGAGTTTGCAACAAATCAGATTTGTTAATCAGTGAAGTATGGCAACATTAATGGCTTTATTGATTTGCGTACAATACACCATTCTGGGGAAAATAAAACCAGTTTGACTTCTACTTTTGATGCATATAGGCAATTTTAAATGAATAAATTAAAGAAATAGTGTTAAATACTGGAAGATTTCTTACTTGTTGGAGAATGTAGATCAAATTCCTTTCTTTTTTGTATCTGCAAAGCACCATTTCAGTTCCTTTTAATGTTAACATGATATAAACTATCCATATGGTAGGTATACATAATCATGTGAAGCAAATGAATTTAGCCCCATGGGAATTTGCAGTGAATGAAAAGGGGTTTAATTATCCATCTCGGCAATCATGCAGATGAATATCAGAGTGCCTGATTTTAAGCTTATAAATGAGAAAAGCTAAGTAAATAACATTATTCCTAATGTTTTTCTAGTGATAGAGTAAACTTAAAACAATTTAATAGATTTGATGCTTCATATAATTGAACTACCATTTGAAAAATCAGAGAGATAGTTGTTTTGAAATAATGTTATAGTGGACGAAGAAAAAAGAGAATGAAATACTTCATAATGACTACATGAATATTCTTAAATAGAAATCTGAGTAAGAATAATCCAAGAAAAACCTATGAAAGTAGCCTTCATAACACAGGAAGGGATACCAGTATAATCTACTTGTTTTAGAATAGTCATTTGCTTCTTAACTAATAAATAAAGGCATAACAAAGGCATTTTAAGTATAATGAAGTTCTTAAAATATTTGTATGCAATCTTTAAAGAAAATTTATAATTATATTTCTAATTATTTTTTACTAATAAATAATGAAGTTCAAAGCCAAGCAGCCAGTAAGTGACAAACTCTTAGCTTGTATTCATATTTAATTTAAAAAAATGTTGTTTCACTTGGCCATAAGAACATTTACAGAAGATTCCATAAAAAATATAACTTTGAATATTTGCTAGCTATGTGCAAACATTAAATAACATTAATGTACATTAAAAGAAGACATATTAAAATGTCTTCAAATATGTCAAAATAAAAACAAATTATATTTTTAAAAAGCATCGAATAATATGGCAACCTCCTAAATTGATAGTCCTTTAAATATTTCATGCAACTATTATTTACTGCTATCTACTAATATAGTAGCACTTCCCTCTAGAGCATTTTATCCTTTAGATGCAAACAAACAAATGAACAAACATAAAAACAATGCTTTTCTAACTTAAATATTTAGATACATACAAACAAAACACACCAGTAGTTAGAATTGAGTAGTCATGATGTAACTGGAATTTTGTAAGATTCTTAAAAACAAATATGCATTAAAAAAATAGGAATATCCAGAGATAAAGTATCAACTTTTAGGTTTTTGTTATTGACTTTATGTTATTTTAGATTTTATTGCTAGATTCTTATCTTATGAAGGTTAAAGTCAGGAAGAAGTATACATATATGTCAGGACATATATATTTGTGCATAAATCTCATAGAAACTTAACAGTATATGAATTGTAGTCAAAATACAACTGTATTTTTGTCTCTCATTTTCCTTTCAAAATATATTTAATTGATAAATCTTTTTTAGTACCACTGGATGAAATATGAACAAGGTTTCATGACTTTTCCATTAATTTTTTAATATTCAAGTAACCGATATTCACTTTTAGTAAAAACATAGGTCAAATTAGAAATTGAAAATATACAGTCCAAGATGTCACATAATACATAAATCTTCATTATAGATAAAGACTTCTTTTCCACCTTGCTAATAGTTAGGTATTCTCTAACATTTGGAAGAAGTACTTGGCCTTTTGGTTTTCCTGCTCTGCCTACCTTCAAGTATGAGAGAAAGGATAACGAGAACAAGACAGTTTTTACTTGAACTACTCACTGTTTGTTCCTATTGTAAATTAGTGCTAGGCCTGGCAAATGTTTAGAATCATCTCTTTTTCTAGTTAGATACTTTAAAGGTTCTTCTGAGATTCTCTTGGCATTCTCCCACCTGTATGTAGTTTCCTTGACTTCAACAGATGAATCTCTATTTCAAAAGGTAGTTTGCAAACCCCTTAGAAGCCCCTAAGAAGCCCTTGTATACCCTGGCTTATTGTTGCTTAGGTCTCTTTGACCCTGTGTGCCCCTGTTGGCCAGAACCCAAGGAGACTCAACAATGACTTTCTAGTGCTTGGCTCACTTCTGGTTTAAAGGAAACACACATCCTTTGTTCTAGTACTGTCTGATTTCAACCCTATAGCAACTATCCTGACCAAAAAACATAGAATTGATTCTCTTTCTTCTAAAGATTTCCTGCGTCAAGATATTCCCCCAAATTATAGTGGTCACACACTAAGTTTTTAAGTGATCCAGTTAAAGTACCACTGGCCACTAGGCTTCATGTGACAAAGTTGGCAGCTACCCCTTCGGGTGGAGGGGAAAATGTAGCTCGTAGAAAAACTTCTTCAGGAAATTCATCTTCAGGAATTCATCATGCTCTGATCCAGGTTTCACATACTTGATTTCACTAGATTGTCTAGAATTAAAGGACCCAGTTCTAGACCATTCACTTCCGAGTCCCGCATTTTGATCTCGCATTTCACCCTGGTATGAGCACCTATGTATTCTGGTGCC
The DNA here is from genome assembly GCA_003508835.1 of Eonycteris spelaea. Taxonomy (NCBI): domain Eukaryota; kingdom Metazoa; phylum Chordata; class Mammalia; order Chiroptera; family Pteropodidae; genus Eonycteris; species Eonycteris spelaea. The sequence goes on along the minus strand of PUFA01000033.1, from coordinate 7,056,918 downwards.
AGGTGGAAATTCCATTTTTAACACTGGTTTACTCAAAAGGCTCACAACTTACAAAAGACCTGCTGTCTTTTTTTTTTTTTTTTTTTTTTGGCAAGCAACCCTTGGTTGACCTCACAGATTGCAAGGACCTTGTCAATTTACAATCCCTTATTTTTTAATTTTTTTACACATATAGCACCTGGTCTCCCATCCAAGTACTAACCAGGCCCGACCCTGCTTAGCTTCCGAGATCAGATGGGATCTGGCTTGTTCAGGGTGGCATGGCTGTAGACAAGAAAAGCTGTCTTAAGGAATGAGGAAAATACAAACAACAAATACTTTTTAAAATATGAACTTAAAGCAAATTAAATGATTTAAGATGATTTGGCTATGGATATCTACAGAGAAAGTACATTCGTAAAATTCATATAGAGTTTGTATATAAGATATTTGTAGTGAAAATCATGACATAAAGAGATGGTGTAAAATCTGCATCAGTACATTCTAATAGGCCTATTTCAGCAGAAAACAGCTTAAAATGCAAATGGATAAAATATTAACTCTCAAGTGTTAAGCTACTTTAAGAATTAACACAAAGATCAAAAGCAGATGGGTATATTTTCTTGAAATGCTACTCAGGCTATGCATGGCAGCGGTCTAGGTGGACATTTAGAAACATCAGTTGAGAGTATTTGGGTCTGCTGGATTTTATAATAATAAGAAAATGATTGACTAAGCAGAATTGAAATCAAAATCAATCTCCTTGGCTTTTTTTTCCCTGCCAGGAGGGCGAAAATGATTGCCATTTAATGACTACAAGGTTTTTATTATAGCAGCTATTTTTATTCTTTCCTTCTCTATAACAGTCTCAGACACATTGTAAATATTTTTGATTCATAGCTCCTCTCTCTCTCTCTTTCTCTCTCATAAAGAAAACATCTCTTTCTGCTGACTCTGCTTTATTTATGTCTTTAATGAATGTCTACCAATTACAATTCCTTGATAAATTTGTGTCTAGTACTCCTGTTGGTAGGCTGACTCTGAAGCTACACATAGTCAATATAGATGACCAGAATGGTGTCAAATGATTGACCAGTGAACAGGTGGTTACAAAGTAAACAGACTTGATCAATGTTACCAGGCTGAGGAAGATGAAATCAGGAGATATAATAGCAATTTTTCTAGTCATGATGTTAGTGAATGTTTTAATATGCATCTTATCTGTATTGGTCATACAATCATACATCTAACAAAGTTTACAGCTCTTAGCTATATGTATCTTTTTTTATCTTCATTGGTCCAGTATAGTGCTTTCATTTATTCAAATGTAACCACCAAATTTTCCAGGCCCTTCTCTAAGCTCTGAGAATATTGAGCTATCTGAGATAGTGCCTATTCTCATAGAGCTTTTTATTTATTGAATAAAAAATGATCGAGATGAAAATTAATATTCATTGAAAATTGTATAAATCCACTGGGAATTTAATATGCACCATATATTTTTGAGTATCTCCTAAGTACTAGGTATATATACTCAGAAAAGTGAAGTTTATAAGAGGTCAAAGTCCAATGCTAGACTGCCTCTATTAAAATCCTAGTGCCCTTGCTTACCTCCTATGTGACTTATGCAAGTCAACCTCTCTGTGCCTTAGTTTTTTATTTGTAAAATTGAAATAACCATATTACTAACACTATTAATTTATTTATTAAAAGACATAATAACTGTAAAAAGCTTAAAATGTTTCAATTAATATTAAATTCTAGCATGATTTAACCTATGAAAGTTAAAAAAGGGACATGCTTATAATATGTATCTTAAAAGAGGTATCTGTGAAATGCAATTTTGAGGGGTTCAAGAAATTGTAGAATGTGCAGCGAAATTCCAATTTTTTTTGCATTAGTTAATAAATTGTTTCTGAGGCAATTCCTGCTATTTCCTAATTAATGGGTATTTCTTCAGTGTATCTATATGTGTATATATACATATACATACATATATAAAGATACATATGTATTCATTTAGGGAGAATTATGTATATGAAGGCAGATATACAGCTTCATAGCTGAGATTTTTCTCTCAATCTCTTCCCATCTAGAGTTCTCTAGTTTTTTTATAGTAATTTAAAAAAAAATTATTTTCAAAAGGAATATGTAGAACATATCTTTTCTGAACTATTTTTTTTAAATTTTCTTAAATATGTCCATGTTTACAGGTATAAGATAACTTGCCTGGTATATGATTCATTTGTCTGGTATACGCTTCTTGATTTGCAACAGTATGAAGATACTACTCGTTGTCTTCAAACTGTCACAGTTTCAAATGTGAAGTCTGATACCAGAAAGAAAAAGTGAAGAATAATATTGGTTTTGGTTTAAGTAATCAAGAGAAAAATAGAGTTCCCTCATTCACTGAGATGAAGAAGAAAATCAGGAGGAGCAAGTTTGGGAGGAATGACTAAAGATTTGTTTTAGTTTTTGGATGTGATAAATTCGAGGTATCTAGCAGACATTTACATGAAGGTGTAAAGTCAGCAGTTGGGTATCTGAGCCCAGAATGCGAGAGAGAGATTAAGAAGGAAAGATCTGTAATTTGCAAGCCTGTAGATAATATTTAAAGCAATGAGACTAGGTGAGATGAATTAATGAGTGGTGATGATAGAAAAGAGTTGAGTTTCAAGGATTGAAACCTGTGGCATTTCAACTTTTGGTGATTGGAAAGAAGAGGTGAAAATGAGAGGTCCGAGGAAAGGGAAGAAAAACCAGGTCTGTGCCATGAATAAAGATTTTCAGGCACTTTATTAAAGTCTGTTTAGAGATCAAATATAACAGAGACTACTAGATTTATCGACATAGAAATCATTAGTGTTTTCATCAAGATCAATTTTGGAGAAGTGCTGAAGGAAGGTGAAAATCTAACTATAATAGATATAGATGACAAGAGGAAACCAGGAGACAACCCATGTAGATAATGTTTTCTGGAAGTGTTGATATGAAAGAACAGAAAAATATGTTGTGTAGATTCCTGTTTGCCAAGTTTTTTCCATTCTCTGCTCTCATGTCTGATCCACACCTGGCATTTGCCAAGCCTGAATGGAGCAAGTTGGTACTATTTCTCTTCTTCTCCTAATACCTATTTTATCACCACTAATATTTAGATCTCACATATACCCTATTGTCCTGAGTTGCTCCAGAAATAAACATTTAGAGAAAAATTAATTGAAAAATTTAAATTATGAATCATAAAACTTTTAGAAGTAGAAATTAGAATTATTTGTTCTAAACCAGTGATTCTCATTAGTTTTTCATCACAATGCACACATATAGCTGAAATAATTTGTACATCACATTTGGGAACCACTTTTTTTCTCACTCAGGAAAACAAATAAGATATTTGCTAATGTATTTGAAAGAAAAGGTAAATTATTTTCAAAAATTAGTATATTTTCATGAGTAATAAATTATTTCCTTCCTTGTTCATAGCTATCATGATACTCTAAGTATGTGTTGACACAGTGTAAGAATTGTTTTTACCAATGACTGCATTTAGAAGTTTGGGAGTATGTAATCTGAATGGGTAAGCATAAAGCAACACCGAAAGCCACTTACGTCTGAAAACGAGTAGCTTGGACTAGGACTCAGCTCTCTTGGAGAACAGAGATAGCAGAAGTTTCAGGTAGCTAAATCCCGAAAGAAGTGAAATGGGCTTGGGCGTCATTTCCTGACTGGAAATTCTTTTTCTGAGAGGGAACTAGAGCCAAATCTCATTAAGGCAAATAGGTTTTTCTGAGTTCTTTAACTTTTATCAAGTAAAGTAGCTAGTGAAAGATAGCTACACCTGGAGAAGGAAATCAGGCCAAAGTTACATGCTGCAATTATGCCAGAAGCTGGAAATGTCTGAAGCTAATATAGCTCCATAGAATTTTTCAAGTACCAAGGAAGAATTCAATGTAAAATTATATTTTTCAGTGCAATAATAGAGCTTTCTAACTTTCTAAGGGCTTTCCCATAATTTTATTTGATGCCCACAACAAAACTTTGAAACAGGCAAATTTTATTTTCTCCATTTTAGTAATGAGGAAATGAGACACAGAGGATATACAATATTTGCTCAAGATCACAAAACCAGTAAATTATAGAATTGAGATTGAGTGCAGATCCCTGATTATAAGTCTATCACTGTTTTCACTTAATGAAGTTTCGAGTCATAACTGAGAAATAGAAGACTGCCAAGAGATTACATGATTTATATATCAACTAGTAATGTAATCTAGGGAGAATGTTTAAAACTTAATTATGTTAAACTTGTCACCAACAGACAAAATGATATATCAGTGTAAGTTACTGTACTCTTTCCTTTTCACTCTGGAAGACAGACTATGCCTACCTAAGCAGTTAACAGGGTACTTTGAATTTTTTTTTTGTATTAATAACAGATTTGAAAAATTTCTCTGCCATCCATTTCCTCACTATTTCATAATTTAAAACTTTGGGTACATTACTAATCTTGGTTCAATTTTCTAATCTTTAAATTAGGGAAAGTTTTATCTACCACAAACCATGTATGTGAATAATAAGGATTAAATATTGTAAAGTGAGTACGATAAAGGGGATTAATTGTATGATGATGGGTGGTAACTAGATTTAGAGTGGTGATCACTATGTAATATATCCAAATATAGAATTATAATATTATACACCTAATATATATATAATCTTACCAATTTTACTATAATAAAAAGAGCATAGGGTTTGTTATAAATTATAAATGTTCATCAATAAATGTGTTTCAACTTGGAGCCCAAGCCATACCATAGTGGTTATACTGGTTTAGACTTAAATAAATATTTTAAAGAACCTGCCCTAATGCAGTACACACATGATAAATTAATTAGGAAAAATAGCAGAAGACAATGGAAATTTTAAATCAAATATTTGAACAGTTAATGTAGAAGAAACATAATTTCAAAGCAGAAAAGACAAGACAACTATGAGAAATCAAGGAAAAAAACCATATATGCCAAATAAGTTATTTCGTTTTATTCATAATTTTTTTTCTGACACTTTTGGTCATAATTTCCAATAATTCAACAAGACAATAAAAAAAATGTGTAGAGTTAGACTTCATATTTTACTCATCATTTACACTCATAAATGATCCTGGTTTTCTACCAAAATCCTGATCATCCTGAATTCCTCTCTTTTTCTAATTGTCAGTGTATCTTGTCAGGTATAATTTCAACATGCATCCATAATAGGGCTATGCTCATCTCATCACCTTCACTGCTAACAACCTCTTCCAAGACACCAATATCTCCCAGCCTCCTCTTCAGTCTTCCTATTACACATTCATTGTACCTGCCAGGGCCTCACTACCCTACAAGAAACCCGTCAAGCTCAGGACTTTGAGGCTTTTGACTGGCCTTTGCCGCACAATCTTAAATTGCTCTTCCCTGGATGGTTACACAGTACCTCTCCTCTTCTTTATCAGAATTGGCTTCTCTGTGAGGCCACCTTGAGTTCCCTATTTGAAATTGTAGCACTCCAATCCCCTAATTTCTGCTTTAACATGGCTCATGAGCCAGTATTACTGTACTATATATATATATATATATATATATATATATATATTTTTTTTTTTTTCTTGCTAGGATGTTAAGTTATATAAGGACAGGAAGTCCTCTGTGTTTTAACTGTTATATACCCACAACATGGAATAGCACTTGCCCAGTAATAGTCAATTAGTATTTTGGGGGGAAACATTATCCTTTTAAAATAATTTGATTATGGAATAATATGCATCATTACACATCAAATAGTTCATTTCCATGCTGCGTTTTCATATAAAACTGTTCTACCATTAAGTACTTATTGAAACAATCTTAAAGGATTCCATTATAGAAAGAAAATTTTAATTCAATTATTTATTTTAATATGTATAGTATGTTTGTATTTTGTCTTCTGCACAGCAGTATTAGCCTGAGATGTTAGATAACACCTTTTTTTTTCTGCTTTACTTTGACTTTAAAGGCATCTAAACTATAAAATTATTAGGTGGAAGTATAGTTAGCCATGGGAGCACACCAAAAAAGTAAACACCAATGAATCAATACCCCAACCTGAGGGTATAAGTAATGTTTCAAGAGGCTATTTCATATTTTCATCAATGATAGATTACACATCATACATATTTGAGTTTCTGAGCAAGGAGCAATGGTTGGCAGAAAACATGCTTGAAGTTCAAATTGATCTTTGTTCTCTGGAAAAGGATCACAAATAAATGTAATGGAATTAAGTTACAATTACCGTAATACATCTTGGGGTGGGGAGGGGGGAGTGGGCGGGAAATAACTGAATAAAAGAGGACAGAAATACAGTTTAGGAAAAGCAGCAAAATTGTTTAATCTATACTATTTATTAACCACTATCCTATATAGAGAATAAAATACAAAATGAGTAAGCCATGGCACCTACCCTCAAGAGTTTCTTTTCCATTGCAAGGAGGCAGAAATTAACAATAAAAAAAAATGTATAATGCAAGTTTAAAATTTAAGTGTTGAAACAGAAGAATACAAACAATGAGAACACAGTGGGAAAAATAATTATGAATGAGACCATTAATATGTGATCTTCCAGCACAAGCAGCCATACCATTTTCTTTTCTATGTCTTTATTCCAAATTACCAGAAGAAGCAAATGGACTGTCTCCATTAAGTCAAAAGATTGGATGTGATATCTGCTGTCCAGTTACTCCAATTACCAGTGTGTAAGAAAAGGAAGAATAACACAAAATAGCACACTTACAGAGGTTACATTCCTGAAGGTTGATGACGTGCAATTCTGCCAGGGAAGGGTTTGAGCAAAGCAGACCCCAGTTATACTGAAGCTTGAAAAAGTGCCTCTGTGTATTATCTATGAGTGCTGAAGAGAGAGGCGGGGAGGTACAAGAATTCAAGCCACTTGCTTGCTTTTTCTCCCTTTAATGAAAACAAAATTTTGTATTTGTTACTTATTCAGTCAACACTAGTTCAATTTTGTTGCCCACTTATACAATCAGCAGACTCATAAGAAGATTCTCAGCCCTGAAGAATGGAAAGAAGATGTTGTGCTTGAGTCATGGAGAATGTAGAACGATAAAAACAAATTAAAAATTTCAAGACATTTATTTATAACTTGAGAACAATTTCATGCCTGTTATTGGGCTAATTACCCAATGAGAGAAGCTTGATGGGGAAGATTCCTGGTTTTGAAGGGAATCTCATTACATATAAGTAGATTTCACCTGAAATGAAGAATTTTTCCTATAAGATCAAACAAATTCAGAAGGCATTCAAGATATCTAGTGGAACTAACAGATATGCAGCAAGTTGAAAATGTTAGATAAGTGTTTCTAATATAAAGATCTAAAGTACATGATTTTTAAGTATAGTAGTTGTAAAACAGATATGAGGTAGAACAAATAAATACCAGATTCTAGTTCTTATTTCAGACTCTCCTGTTAGTTACTTAGAAATCTCAACTGAGACAGTTTGCCATTCTACTCAATGATGAGGAAATGACTAGATAATACCTCAATGTCCCTGTCAGAACTGTTATTTCTGTGAAGAAAAATTAAATGTATCAAATCAATCTTTAGGATAAGAACTTACTCTCCTTATTTTAGGTTTTGACTTTATAACAATAAGAAGTTTCCATTTATGGTTCCAAAAAAATCTTGCAACTGTATTTGCCATAAGTCCTTTGAAAATGTTTATGTTTGGATAGTTAACAAGTCACCAGGGAGTTTGTGGATGAGAAATGTGCAACTCCAACAGTAAGCCCATGTTTTTATAAAGAATGCCTGCTGTTTTAAGGTCATAGCTGTGAAGCTGTCTAGTGAAGAAATTAGTCATGAAAACACAGCATAGCACAGCAGGGATTTATTATGCATGAACCATTTCCATTTTTTTGTTTATTTGAAATAAGATAGATTGTGAAAGTGTTGAAATTTCCTCGTGGTACATAACTTTAGGGGAGTGTCCCTCTCTCCTCCTCAACACATCATGCTAATGAAATTATTCAGAAGATATGATCTTTGTCCAAGACTAAAAGTAAAGCAAGGATTTCAACACATGGGAAATTCCAAATGTGCAAACATAAAATGTTACCACACCCATAACTGAATATTCAGTTTGTTTTTCTGAACACATGTACATCTGAGTTTTAAAATTAAAGTAGATGTGGTTCCCCAAACATGAATAAAAAATTCTGAATTTGGTGCAAATGGGCCTACTCAGAATTACACATCCTAAACGGGAAAACTTAGAAACATGTTCAGAGGAATAATTTTCAAGTTCCTGTAATACTTATACTAATAGCCTTTGCAGGAATTTAATAGAGGGCTTAAAATTTTTAGAACAAGTTTCAAATAACTCTCTTGAATTTGTAGTTGATTTATTTTTCTCTTTCTATACTTTCCATAGTAAAAGCACATCTCTTTTCCTAGGGCACGCATATATACCTCTGCTTTTTTATTTCAACACAATCTCAATATACTCAGAGAATGGATACCTTATTTTAGAGTATATGGTAAAAAAAGTTGATATCACATTATCACTTCAAATTGTAGTTCTTTTTGGTATATGCTGAAATTATTTTTCAACTGTAACAAATGTATGATAAGAATCATGAATGTCAATCTTTACATTAGATGGAGTGAGCGTGTTTTGTTAGGTGTTTTTAATAAATAGCCCCTTTCACCTGCAAATTACCCTGTCATATCAAAGCTGTCTTTTGTAAAAATGCAGAAATTATTTTAAAAGTTTTTTAAAAAAATTTTACAAAGTATTAATTCTATAAATATGGTAGCATTAAATGAGGAACACTTTGTGTGAATAAGTTTTCATATGAATCACTTCCTTTGAGTCAAGGCTACCAGAAGGACATGGAAGATAGAAAGAAAAAAAATTAAAGTAAGAAAAAGGTTTAGAAATAGAAAAGGAGATATAAAAGGTTATAATGCAAGATAATTCATTATAACATATATTCCTTGAGATATGGTAAAATACACCAATAAATCATGATATTAATTCAATAAGTACTCTCTAATGATGGGGAATAATAAGCTGATGATATATATATATATATATATATATATATATATATATATATATATATATACAATCTCAAATAAAAAAAGTATTGAAAAGAAGCCAGAAACAAAAGAGTACTCATTGTATGGATACACTCATATGAAGACCAAAAGACTTGAAAGTAGTCTATAGCGGTAGAATTCAGAAAAGTTATTAACTTTGGGAGGGAGGATGGTGACTGGAGAGGGTTGATGCTAGCACTCTATATCTATATACAATGTTATCCTATATAATGTTATATAGTTATTTATAGCTAATTTGTCTTAAATAATCTGAGAGCCAAGTACGGCAGACAGACTTTAAGACTGGCCCCTTTGGTCTCTACCTCCTGCTATTTATGTCCTTATGTAATTCCCTCCCATTGAATGTGGATTGAACCCAGTGACTTGTTTTAAATAAACATAATACAAGAAATTACTTTTATATTTAGGTTATATATGATTATGACTTCTGTCTTGTTAGTAGACTCACTCTTTTGCTGACTTTTTAAAAGTAAATCTCCATGCTGGAGAAAGGCCTATTAGCAAGGAACTGAGGGCAGCCTCCAACCAATCGAAAGGAATGAATTGAGGCTTTCAGTTCAAAAGCCTTAAGTAATGCCCAGATTGCTGACCCATAGAATATATGAGATAATAAAAGTGTGTTGTTTAAGATGGTAGGTGTTGGGGCAATTTGCTATGTAGCAATAAATAATACACCAAGCAAAACATATCTGTAACCGAAATTAACCAATAAGCAGCCAATTCTGTATAACCGAAAAGTATATAATGGTATAAAATAGATTATTCAAAGTTACTTTTTTTCTATAATTATGTTCTGACCATTAGGTGTGCAAATAGTCAGACTTCGGGTTGGTCTTGGACTATGTAATTTTCCAGGAGGTGGAAAATTCAGTTTTAAAAGCGGAATAGTTTTGGGCAAAGCAGGACAGTTGGCCGCCCTACATATTGACTATAAAATCATTTTGCTGCTTTTTGTATTCTTAACATAATAGAGACTTCACGTTTGTTATATGACTTAACTTTCCAATATATATATACATATATATATTTAAAAGTATATACTTCTCAACTAAGAGATTAAAGAAAAGAAAGTTATAAAGAAAGATAAAGATTTGAAAATTTTTTGTCTCTTTTATTCTTTTAAATCTCTCTCTCAACCAAGATATGAGAAATCAGTTATCATGCTATTTCATTACAATAAAGCTTTAGGGCCCTATTTTAGAGAATATGTCTGAATACATTGCTGTTAATGACAAAACCTTGCTGAGATGTCATGAATCAAGTAAGTAAAGGTCAGTTTTGACCAAAGTTGTCATCACTACTCAATCTCACTGCAACAATTTCCATTTTGATGACATTTAAGGTATGAAGAAAGAAAATGAGTTCCCCAAATGCAGTTGTTTTTATATAGGAAACGCCATCTTCTACTGTAAAATTTGTAGAAAAGATTAAGTCATTTCTTCAGAATCATCTCTTAAACACAGTCTATCTCTTTCTGTGTGTCTCTGCATGTCTCCTTCTCTCTCTCTCCCTCTTTCAGAGACACACACCCACAAAAGCTTATTTTTAAATTTCACATTCCTCTATTGCATGTGATAAATATTGCACATATACTCTTGAAAAACATAGGAAGTAAAAGTTAATTGTTCATTGATTGTTGCATATTCTCATTAACAGTTAAAGAAAATACAAAGTGAATATCCAATTAATGTTTTAAAATTTCATTTAAACTTTTCATACATATATGGTTTCATTTGTTCATTTAAAAATATTGTATATTATTTAATATATAGAAGGTGATAGCTTTCTAGGAGAACTACTAGTTAAACCTAATAATGACCATAAATGTGGAGTTTAAGTCTCCCTGTATCAGATGATTTGGAAAGCATTCGGTCTAATTTTCTGAAGTTATTTATTCCATTAACCTGAAGGTTGCCTGAAAATACTACTACTTTTATCTCAATATCTTGGATTGTAACATTAGAACCCATAGAAATTAGAAAACCCCTGTTTAAATGCAATTAGATCACTTAAAAAAGAACACATATTTAGCCATTATTATCAATTCACCCATTAGTATAGACAAATTGATCATAAAATGTCCTATTTATACCCTAGAAGAGAACAAACCTGGAAAATTAGAAAATGCATTGCATTTTTCTGAGAAGGAGAAAAATTTTAAGTATATGTGTCTTCTTTGCTGGAAGATTATGTAAGAAGCACCAAGAATAGTTGGGACACTGGTATGAATGATTCATCCCAAGGGAGGACAGTATTGAATATTAAAAATAAGCTGCTTGCCTTATATTGCACCTGGATTTTAAGTTTTATTAACATTTTCTTCGAAATAGTTCTGTAATAATGGATTCATTTGTGCACCGGTGGGAAAACAAAACATAGTCTTGAATGCTTACATAGAAAAGTCCACTTGTGGAAGGGTTGGAATCTCCTCAAGTACAGTTAATATTTCAATACATTTTCATAACACCTTGTACTTATGATACGACCTCTGCTTTTTCTTAACCAAGTAATATATTCTATGATCTTTCTAGCAATCTGGTGAAAGAAAATCATTTCCCTGTCTGAACTAAATTTTTAGAACCCTGGAGTGCACAGGGTTAACATTTCAAACATAGGTTTATATCCTATACAGCTGAAGAAATTATAAACAATTAAATCCCAGCAGAAGCATATTTAAAATAATTCATAGTATAACAATTTCAAACAAAAGCTTTTGAGTAACTTCCTTAATGGATTGTTATATTTATCTGTACCCAGAATAAAGACATCCACATAGCTCACATTTGTCCTACTTTATGAAAAGTAAATGATCACCATCACCAAGAAAGCAGTGGAGCGTGAAGTTTAACCATGCAGCGCCTGGAGCCACTGCCAGGGTTCAAAGTCTAGACCTGTCTGTTACCAGCTTTGTGCTCTTGGCCAAAATACTCAATCTTCTCAGTTGTCAAAAGAACCACACTAGTTAAAAATCTGAATGGATTCAGCTGAAACTTAGTAGGAACTTTTAATTGGACAAAATGGCTGAGCAGAGGGAGGGCTGGTTTGTGAAAACTAAAAGTGCGCCCATCCCATAGCCTGACAGGCACAGACTCAAATTGAAAGCTAGAAGATCTGAAGGCGTGAACAAAGAAATACAGCAGGTTAGAGAATTATATTATGAAAAGAATAATGAGTATGGTTACTGTATATGGAATTGAGAATAGATAAATTTGCTACATTTTCTAGAGTACTGACAATAGAACCATCAGCTGAGGACATAAGAAATTATGCCCTAAAATAACCATTGGACCAACTTTCTAAGAGCAGAAAGTAAGCTTAGAAAGCTGATCAGCCTCCAAGGAGCATATGCCACGTCATGGTTTCTTCATGTGTGACTAAAGATCAAAATGAAAAAGAATCCCTGAAAGAGAATGGTGAACAAGAAGGCTGCTGCCAGGAACCAGAATCAGAGTCTTAACCAGGAATATTCCTCAGCAAGCCCTTAAAATATCTGCCCAAAAAGCTTTCAGAATTTTCAATAACCAGGCTCTACTGTGTTTTTTTTTTTTTTTCTGATTTTTCCCATTCCCAGTAAGAGTATTTGTTGAATTTTTCCTTCCCTGTACTTCCCTTTTGTATAAGGTGTTGATGGCAGCACAACTTGTGTTTTTAGTTCAAAGTTCTCTGGTTCTAGAAGAGCTGTTTGTGAGCCTCATTTTGAAACTACTAGGTGTTATCTTCCAAGATAGATTTTGGTATAAATTACCCAATGGTCCTGGACTTTGATCTTGATTCCGTAACTAAATGGGCCTTTTATGTTTTCACCTTTAAGGAGCAAATGAGTGTATTTGGCACAAACAAAGGGAAAATATGATGCATTGATCAGTTGGAAAATATTAGTTCACTGGGTTATGTAGAACTTCCAAAGAAGAATGTTGACACATTTCCTTACATGATATTTCAAAATCACATTCTTTAATATCTCTACCAGTCTCATCAGATAAGTCTTTAAGTACTGAGAAGCTATCAGGCAGAACAAGTTTCCCTGAATTTTAATTTTTGCTTGGAAGTTCAAATTTTATCGTGGGCTGCAATCACTGTCAATTGCTTCCCTTGAAATGACATGATCATATGATTCATTTGTAAGAACATATCTGTCAAATACCTAAGTCTAAATAACCACAATTTTCACTCCTTCTTTCAGGAAAAAATGATGTTTCATGAAAAAAGTATGTACTTGAGCTTGCAACTCAATCACACAAATGCTTTTACCTTTGTTTTAATATACAGCAGAAATAATTTTTGTCTATTGTCAATTTCTTCACATAATACTAAAAAGATATAATCATGGATCAAGATTTAACAAAATTTAAAAATTTTGCAGCTTCTTCAGAGACTTTCTGAAGTGAAATAGGCTTGATTATTTGTTTGTTTGTTGCTCATTCCATTATTTGGATGTAATTATTTGATATAAACTGAGAATCCTAAAGTATACCAGCCAGACAGACTGCTGAAGCCAAGCATTAACTTGCCTTCCTCCTGAGAATACGGTGATTGGCACATTAGGGATAATCATACAAGAACATAAGAGGCCAAAAGTCTTTAAGGGAATATCATCCACTGCCCTCAGATGACTGAAGCTATCCTTGCTTACTAGAAAGAGTTAGTTGTTGGGATAGCTGACTTTGTGAAGTTCTCTCTATTATAAGAATTACCCAATCAAAATACATAGCATAAAATTTGTTTCTGATTTTAGGTGATCTGATCAATGATACCACTCAAATGTAGAAGACATTCAGGTCAGCCTCAACTCACTATCCAAGGTTATTTTTGATGATAGAATTGACTTAGACCTCTTTGTGGGTTAAGGTTAAGACCTCTGCGTGGGTTATTTTTGCAATCATTAACATCCCACCTTACCTGGATTAAAGCCTTTGGCTAAGTGGAAAGAAAGATAAGTATACAAAATTAAACAAGAAGACATTAGGTTTTCTAAGGTAAACCCTGAGGGTTTATGACATTTATTCAGATGATTGGGTCTATGACCCTGGGGGCCATGATTGAGGTCAACATTGCATCTTGGGTTCATTCTGTTGTTTTTTGTTAGGATGGTGGAAGCTTTAGTTAAATGTTATATGAGACAGATTAAACAGATTTTGTCCTAGTCTCTTTGTTGATCAGATTATTATAGCTAACATAAATAAATTTTTATTATTTTTCTTTCTGTGAGGTGAGAGGAGACATTGTGGGAAGTCAAGGCAGAGAGAGGGGGCCATGCTAACTCCCATCAGAGTGAGAGGATGTCATTGTAGACAGATGTCAGCTGTGCAGTGGTGAGAAGTCAGATTCTTTGAACTTCAAAGATGAAAAAGCAGAACTTTCTAATAGAGCAAAGGGTGACTCAGTCAGGAAGATGAATTCTCCTGTGCAGAGTTTCTGAGACACTAGGGAGATACTAGAGTGGTACTAGGCATCTGGGGGTGCAGCAGCAAGAAGAGGATCCAGTCCCAGCCTCTCCCCTTCAAAGAAAGCTGGGCCCTGCAAGGTGTGCTGCTTTGAGGGCTGCACCTTCTGCTTCCTTTGCAGGAAAGTCTCTTACAAGCTGTATTTCTGTATCTCACAGGCAGATATCTGAAATTGGTAGCCAGTATGCCTGAGGTCATCAAGTTTATCTTTCAAGCTCTAAAGGAAAAAGTGGAGGACAGTCCTGTTCACAATGACAACATGTTCTTGGGAAATTCACCAGAAGGCAAGATGATGGTATAGAAACAAGGAAAGCAATTGTCTATAATTTTTCCATGAGTCTTACTTTCCTTCAAAATTTCTGAGTGAGACACTATTTCCTTTTGTTCCAGACTATCCTTTCAAGTATGTTTTTATGTTGAAAATCCTTGGAAGATAGAAACAGTGACTCCCTTTGGACATAAAATAATTGAGTTTTATAAAATAAGAATTCTTCTCCTGTGATGTAACCCTCTATATGTGCAGGTATCATCTGGCCCTCTTTGCATTGCTTTGTGGGAATAGAGACAGGAGAAACCAGATCAAGCAAATGCTAATACTCGCTTTCTGTTATTACTGTGAGTAAGAAACTGTACCTTGTCTCTGACCCATGAGTCTTATATTTTCTACTACTTAAAACTATGGCTGGCTATCTTATTAGCTTTCAGAATTGTGACTGTGAAAAGATAGGCCATAATTGATGTCATTTAGTAGGACAAAGCATAATTACCTCATAGTAAAGTGTGCAACATGAAATTGCATTTGCTGATTTTATCACCCCTATTTACCTTTTTATATATGGACAAATTCATGAATTGGAGCAAAAAGGACTACCTTATACATACATTAGCCCAAAATTCATCAGTTGTTTTAATCTTCCATATCTTTACTGATTTTTAAAAGTTCTCCATTTGTTCATTATTAGAAATGTTAAAATCTACCAATAGGAAGTATTTTCATAGTACTCTTTATAGTTCTGTCAGTCTTTTGGTTTACTGATATATAGAATTTAAAATTTTTATATCTCATAGGTGAATTGAGCTTTTTATCATTGTGTAGTGACCATCTTTACTTCTTGAAGTCTAAAAGTTTTATGAAATTAGTATAGATTATCATCTTTCTTTTGGTTAGTATTTAACTGGTAAATATAAAATTGTGCAATTATATATGTATAGGTATATGTGTGCATGTAATTATTTTACTCTTAACCTTAGTGTACCCAAATAGATGTTTCTTATAAACACCATATTGTATTGTATTTTGTCCTATTTTGCTATAGTCTAAATTATTTCTTTTTGAGTCATTTATTCAACTCATATATTTGATACATTAACTTAGATGTATTCTAAAATCTTGTTGCATGCTTTTTTATTTGCCATCCTTTTGCTATTTCTTTTTTTAAAAAATTGCTCCTTACCTTCTTTGTGGTCGAGTAAATATTTTTTCTCCTTTTATTTTTCTCTCTTCTAGTTTGTTATACATTCTATTTCTATTATTCTCTTGTTTTTCTTAGAAAATCTAATGTGCATAGGTCACTTACCAACATTTAAAAATAATAATTTTACCCTTTATCAAATCACTATAAGAATAGGAAACTTTAAGATGTTTATTCCATCCCAAAAAAACATTCTATTTTTCAGTTCTTTCCTGCACTTCAATCTTAAAAACTTCAAAAATTGTTTTATACACAAACTGTTTATCTATGCCCAGATGTTTGTTGGTTTCCATGCACTGTTTACTCAGCATTGTTCTTTGTATCTCACATCTCCTACTAAGATTCCTTTTCTCTTTTCCTTTCTTTCTTTCTTTCTTTTCTTTCTTTTCTTTCTTTCTTTTTTTTTTTTTTTTTTTTTGAATTATAGCTTTTTGTATTTCTGGTTTTGGTGGTCTTTTAGGGGCAACCTTTTTATGTTTTAATTTTTTCTTGAAATAATTTTATTTTTACCTTTTAAAAAATCTTTTCTTTGTTCTGGGAAATACATTTTACAATATATTCAGTGATAGATAACAAATATTTTAACTCATCACTTGGAAAATATTTTTCTTCTTTTATCTTCCATTGTTGAGAAGTCATTAACTGACATTCATTTTTATCTAATATATTTTTCTCTTTTCTCTTTGATAGTTTAAGCATTTTTTTCCTTTGAGATTTGGTACAAACATTATTATTATTATTATTATCATTATTATTATTATTATTATTTTGCTGTTGTTTGAGTATGTATTTGTGATTAATCTGCTTGGGCATTATTTGACTTCCTACATCAGAATACTGGCATCTTTCATTGATTCTTGAAGTTTATCAACCTATACTTTTCAAATATTTCCTTCCAAAATTTATCTCTCCAGGCTTTGGGACACTGTTATTAAAATTTTTTACTCTATTCTCCATGCAACTTAATACTTCCATATTTTTTTGTGGTAGTCAGAATCCTATGATGGCCTTAATATCTCTTTCCCCAGGGAGTATACACTTCATATATAATTCCATGAGATAACCACTGGTATGTTTAGGTTATATTATATGGCAAGTTGACTTCAGAGAGATTAACCTGGATGAAGCTGACCAAATTAAATAAGCCCTTAAATGGGAATGGGCTCTTCCTGAAGAAGAGGTATATATCTTTAGAGGCATTGGACACAAGGAAGATTCTTTGTGGCTGACTCCTGGAGAATGTCATGGTACAAGGTACGTAAGGAGCCTTTAGGACCTGAGAGATATCTAAAGCTAGCAAGAAAATTAGTACTTCAATTCTTATTTCTGCTAACAATCTAAATGAGCTTTGAAGAAGACCTAAAACTCTCAGATCAGAACACAGCTTGCCAACACCTTGATTTCAGCCTAGGGAGACCAGAGCAAGGAATACAGTTATACTGTGACTGAACTTCTGACATACAGGCTGTAAGCTAATAAATGAGCCTTGTTTTGTGCCACTAAATTAGTGATAATTTGTTACTCAGTAATATAAAGCAAATACATTACCCCTCTTCCTTTATATGTTTTTTTCTGGATAATTTCTGTACAGCTATATTCCAACTCACTAATTATCTCTTCAGTTTTGTCTAATCCCCTTAATCATGAATACTGAATTTGTAATATCAATGATTATATTTTTCATTTCAAAAGTTTTATAATTATTTCTTTATTTCAAATTTTATGGATGTTTATACCTTAATAATATATTTTAAAATTCCTTAAAAAGATTATTTTTAAACATAGAACTTTCTGGAAATGTTGAGGTCTGGATTCAAAATTGGTTCTTCAGTGAAGAATTGCTTGTTCTTCTGCCTAGTGCCTGGGGGGATTATCAGAGTGAGAATTATTTCAACTGAATTTTTGACTTACAAATCTGGAGACCACTTGCTATTAATTTTGAGTGAAATTCTTGTTGAAGACTGGAAAATGGTTATACATTTTCAGGGATCTCTCTTGCCTCTCCAAGCATTTGAGAAAGACAATCTTTATCACTACCCTGCTGGCAGGATTCGGGTGAGGAAGATGTAGTCCTAGTTTATCTTTACAAGGAGGATACAGGCTCTTAGGCTCCAAGCTTTATGGAATAAGTTCTGTTTTATTCCTCACCTAGGATTTCTTTTCTGTCCTCTGTGTTCTAACTTATTAGGTTGTGAAACTTGGGAGACTAAGAAAAACCACATCAGGTACTCATTTATCATGAATAAATTAAGATTTGTCGCTTTATCACTGCAGGTTCTAGTCCTTCTTAGTTGGGTTTTTTTGGACAATTCTTCACTTTATTTAAATGAAACTACATGTCTTTAAATATTGTTACTATATCTCTAAGTTTTAGAAAATTCATGAGAATCATTGACATGCTTTCTATTTTATTCCAGCAATTCATAAAACATGATACCAAATATTAACTATATAATATTGCAAGGCCTTGAAATTGATATTGCTTCTTAAAGCATTATATCTTAGACATTACTTGAAAGTGACATGCATATCAAGTATACAATCAAACATTATGACATTAAAACTATTATAAAAAACCAGTCATTGGCTAATGATATTCTTCTATGTAAAGGTGATAGGATATTGCATGCCAAATTGGTATTGCTATATTTTAAATGGGAGAAAATATAAAATAATTTTAATGAGAATAAAATTAAATTTAATGTAATATTCATGATCAAACTAAAACTGTTTATATTTTTGTTTTATTTAAAACATAACTATTTATTTTAAAAATATATATTATTTTTAATATTAAAGTTCTTCAGGAATATTTGCTCAATCACATAGCACACAGTTGTTTTTGAAATGCAGAAGAAATGTAAGCAATATGTTGATGATTTTAAGGCATTCATTCAGTTAAGCATAGCTTAACATGTATTGCTTTTTTTAGACTATTACTAAATTGATTTATTACTTGTAAGATGATAGTTCCCCCCCTACCCTTTTAGGGGATGGTCTTTAATTTATAGATAAGCAAATAAATTTGAAAATATTTTAATTGTCATTCAGTTGGCCCTTGAACAACAGGGTTTGAACTGCATGGGTCCACTTATATGTGAATTTTTAAAAATAAATATATACTGTAAATGTACTTTCTCTTCCTTATGATTTTCTTAACAAAATTTCCTTTTCTTTAGCTTATTTTATTGCAAGAATACAGTATATAATGCATGTAACATACAAAATATGTGTTAATTAACAGTTTATGTCATCAGTAAGTCTTCTGGCCAAAATTAGGCTTAGTAGTAGTTATGTTTTTGAGAAATCAAAAGCTATACATTGAGTTTTGACTCTTCAGGGGGCTGGTGCCTATAACCCCCATGTTGTTCAAGAATAAATTCTTCAAAACTATAGACAAAATAGGATGAGCACTACTCTTACATAATTAAAAAATTACTATTTGTATGTACTACATATATTAACTAGTTAATGATTGTATTACTTTTAAATGCTGACTTTACTGATGGAGTATTGTAATTTGCAGAAAAATAGAAAAAAACAGACAATTAGCATCTTTAATTAAAGCATGAAACTATTTAAAATATAATAGGCCCTTATTAATCTTTACCTATTTTTTCGAAAACTATTTTTTGTATATTTTGTACAGCAATGTTGTCTTCAGTGAATGACTGTACTTTTTTTTTTTTAAATTAATGACTCTTACCAAGTCTATTTCCATTGACTTGGAAGTGAAAAAAATGAGGAAAATTGTTGGAAGCGACATCAAAACATCAGTCAAAAAGATCAGTCTTTCTATATTTGCAAGAGCATGGCAATTAAGTGAGAGAAGTCCTTCTATAAGAATATAGTCATGGTCTTGAACAATACCCTTCCTCTTCAGCAAAAAAATCAGAACTAAATGGTTATCAGTCTGTGAATTAAGAACTGAGTTATATGTTAGGCATGCTGCAGAGTGGTCCAAACAGAAGAGCTATGATGAATTAGCATGGGTTAAGAGTACTGCTTAGAATTTTAGAAATGAAGAATGATGAAAAGAAAGAGTCCAGTTACCCTTGGCCTTCATGATATCTTTAAGATGTGAGACTTCCTAGAAGGCCCTATCTGTAATAGCTTGGCCTCTGATAGAATACTAAGGCTAGAAGAAAGAAAAGTTGCAAGATTCCCCTGTACCAAATCTGTTGGGATGAAAGCAGAGAAAGAAAAGGGACACAAGAAAAGAGAAGAATCCATCTTTAGACTGATAAAGTTGAATAAAAAACTAAACAGTTGCTTAGAATTGACTGCTTTAGTCAGGAGATGATGGTATGATAAATATTTTATTTTCCCCTCATAATTTATTAGGATTCTGATTATTTTATAATCCACTTCAAATGATTTTGTGTGTAGAGCCTAGGTAGGTAGGTAGATACATGCATACATATGCACACACACACACACACACACACACGCACGCACTCTCCTATGCATACACATATACACAGAAAGAGCAGAAAAACTGAAAGGCTAAAAGGAGATATGAGTACTCTATGATGGGACTTTAAAAGCTCAAAAGGAAATGAAATAAAAATAAATTAATAAAAATAATTAGGTTTTCAAAGTTATAGAACAAATCTCACTCCTAATATTAAATGTAATCTATCTCTTTTCCTTCCCAGTCTCTGGGACAGTCTGAGAATCTTTCACATATTCAAAAGACAGATTTAGACAGCATGTCTGCATTTTATTTCCTCATAATCTAGTGTTTTGAATTTATTCTGATACCTTTCATTTCACTTTCATAACAGAAAATAAATCTATTTCTTTAATTATTTACTCACAATTTTTAACACCATATTAATTTGAATATTAAGGAGGTTTAATTTTTTAAAAATAATAATACAACTTAAAGTAAATGAAGGCACTCTTCTCCTCAGAAATAACGCAGCCTAACTGAAGTCTTAAAAACAATCACACTGGTTGATAGATATCAAAACACGTTAATATTTTGGAAATATCAGTCCAGTGTGAGCATTAGCATTCTAAAGTTATATATCAAAGGAAAGGCATCAACTGCTCAAGGGCATTTAAATACCTAACCACATAGCTAAAGCTATAATATTTTATCCATATGCTGCATTCTTTTGACTTTTGGCTTTGTCTATTATGAAAAATGTCTTCCAGATGCCATTATTGTTATAGATCCATTTCACATTTTAGACTACCTAGGCTAAAGGAGAAATATGTTTTAAAATAAAAAGTTTAAGGTATGAGCAAATCCTGGAAGAGGAAAATTTAAGAGATTGTCTTGCATTTATTTCCAACTTTATACTAATATATAAAATACAAATGCATTAGTTGCTTTTTTGAATCTTTATTAGGCTATAATATATATTTTCAATTTTACCACTGAAAATAATATTATGGAGTAAAAATCTTTTTAATTTAATTTTATTTAAATTATCTAGGTGAACAATAATAAAAAAGTCCTGTTCCTATAAAATTATAAATAAAGTAAAGGAAACATTAAATTAGTATTACACAAAAAAGAATATCAAAGATTTGCTATTACTTAACCATATACATTTTAAAAAATGGTTAAATTTATTAGCATTTACTCATAATGAGTAAATGCTTTATAGGTTAATACTCTAATTCTGCTGTTAGATGACAATAATCTCTCTTTCACATTTAAAGAAAATACTAGATCTTACAATATAATAAATATGCTAATAGAGGTTTTTATTTCAACTCTTTGACTTGAATTATTTCTTATATATCTTTTGGCTTACATATAATTCATTTATTAGAACATATTTTTAAACAGTAATTTATAATATTCAATATAAAGCAAAAACTAATATAACTTTACTTTTAAATGCTTTACTTAAAGTTTTTACTATGTATATACAAAGTACCCAGTTCTGTGTAAGTTCAAATAAATTTAAATAAGCATTTGAAAAATAATTAAGCAAGATCATCTTTATTAAACAATATCTTCCAGACACCGTTCTGGGCACTTAGATATACTAACTAAATTATCATAACTCTATGAGGTAGTAACTTTTCTTTCTCTCATTTTGCAGATGAAAAATTAATATTTAAACATTTTGTAATTATTTATTAAGTAAACTAGGTAAATTTACTCTCATATAGTACGTACTTCATGCTCTATTGGAAAACCAGCGTTTCAGTCCTATCTATCATTAAGTTTGATCTACTGAGGATTTGAGTGAGAGATGGGGATTGTAACTGTCATTTTTCTATAAGCATGCAAAATTATACACATTTTTCCACAATAAAAAAATTATACAAAGTAACAATTTTTTGTACAAAATATATATTAACATTGTATATGATAGTATATGAAACTCAAAACCATATAACACACATATTTTCTTCCAATGAGGGTGGAAAGCTTAAAATAAACAAATGGAAGAGTGGAGTCTGTGATATGCAGTGTCCAGTCAAGTAGCAGGCTTGTTCAGAGCATAGTAACATTTGGGTACCTTTGAAGGTGAACTGACTAGTAAAGGAAAGTCCAAGAATGAATCATGTGTGGTGACACAGAAAAGTTGTCAGTATGAAGAACAGGTGGTTTAGAATTACTGTGATCTCAGCTCCTTAGAGCTCTGGGAAAAAATAAATCGAGGTCCCAGTTTTGGAAGAATCAGATTAAAGAGCAAATTACTAAGGCAACAACTAAAGTATGAGTACATGAGTGAGAGAATTAAGGCCCATATACTAAAAGAAAGGACTGCATCAACGGAAAATCAATCTGAAAACCCAGTAATTAGAAATGAGATCTAGCTCAGATTTGGACTCACTATACAGTGAACTTCATTCTAGGTCACCTAAGGTCCTGAAATTAGAGCTCCTTAGTTATCCAGAAGGTGAGGACAGTGATGACATGGCTGAGCCTGTTACAGTGTTCCAGTGATCTCAGATGTGGTAAATGGAGCGAGTAAAATGTATATGTTTTACTTGGGTCTAAAGGAAGTAAAATTTTAGACTAGCATGAAAACTGATGTAATGGTTTTCAATGAAATCTTTCTTTCTCATAATCAAAAAAAAAAAAAAAAAAAAAAAAAAAACACAAAATTATGTACTTATATAAACAATAGTTCTATTACTGAAAATCAAACAGAATAAAGTTAAGGTAATAGATAGGTTTGATATACACATAATGAAACTACCTCCTAACTTTACATGATCTCACCACAGATCTGCTGTCTTAATTAGGAGGAATGTTGGATGGGTTATAATGGTTATTTAAGCTGCATTCATTTACTTCCACTTTCATTCAAATATTGAAATGTCAAATTCAGTTAAGTATTAATTTAGCAAATGACAAGTATACTTTCAGAATACAGTGTGACTATCAGTAGAAAGAACATAGCATGTAGAGACAGAAGAGAGAAATTAGACTGAATCTTGATTCGACCATTTACTAACTAGGTAATAATTTAATACGAAGTTGAATAAGTTACATGACTGTAAGACCAACTTTCTTATTGTGAATATTAATACTAATATACTCTAATCGGGGTTAATTCGTGAAGACTGAATGAGATGATGTTATGCCAGGCAAAAAGTAGCTTCTTCATGAATGAATAAATAGCCATTATTTATTTGTTTGTTTGTTTGTTTTTGCATTCTCCTCCTCTTTATTCACATAAGTTTTTGGTATATCTTTTCTTTTTAGTTTCAAGTATACAGTAAATTGTTAGACATCTATAATAGCTCATAAAATGATCCCCCAATTGCACCCTCCCTCCCTGACCCTCAATCTAGCCAATGTATTAAATGCTAACTACATTCCCTATGCCATGCTCCCCATCCCTGTGACCATCCATCAGCTACTAATTTGTACTTCTTTAGCCTTTCACCCTATTCTCTCAAACCCCAAACTCCCTCACCTGTCTGACACCAAATTGTCCATTATATTTGTGAGTCTGTTTTGCATTAGTTTGTTCTTTTATTTCTTAGTTCAGCAATATAAGTGAAATCATGCAGTGTTTATCTTTCTCCTGTCCCGACTTAAATACCTTCTAGGACCATTAAAGCAATATATTTTTCCATCCATCTCTTCCTTTCATGTGTAGGGGTTTTGTCTTCTTATCCTTTCAGATTCTATCTTTTGTTAGCACTTAATTCTTTTCCATTTAAGGTACTTATTGATAAGAATGTAGTTGTTACCATTCTTTATCCTTTTTTTGATACATGTTTTTCTTCTTAAAGAAGTCCTCCTCCAAACCTGTAATATTGGCTTGTGGTAATAAATTTCTTTAGCCTATTTTGTCTAGGAAGCTCTTTATCTGTCCTTCAACTCTAAATGATAGCTTTGCTGAATAAATTATTCCTTGTTGTATATCCTGGGTCTTCATCTTGTTGAATATTTTTTTGCTAAGCCCTTCTATCTGGTATTAGTTTCTTTTGAGAAATCAGCTGCCAGTCTTATAGGTTTTTCCTTATAGGTAATTATTTGTTTTCTCTTGCTGCTTTTAATTATTCTTTCTTTATGTTATTTGATAAATTTTAATTATGATGTATCTTGGTGTGGGCCTCTTGGATCCCTGTTTTGGAATTTTCTGAGCTTCCTAGGGTTTTATGTCCATTTCCTCCACTGGGTTAGGAAAGAGTTCCATCATTATTTGTTCAAAAAATTGTTAAACATCTTGATTTTCTTCAGTTGTGCCAATCAAATGAATATTTGGAGAACTTAATAGTGTCCCATATTCTCCTTAAATTATTCTTATAGTCTTGGCAACTTTTTTCTTGCCATTCTGATTGAGATGTCATTGGCTTTCCTGTCCTCTAGATAGGTAGGTCATTTGATCCTCTTCTTCATTCCCTTTGTTTATTCCATTTAATATACTTCTCATCTCAGATAATGTGTTCTTCATTTCAGACTGGTTCCCTTTTATAATTTACATTTCCAATTTTTATGGGTTTTTTTAAATCTCTTTGTTGAAGTTTCTCACTGAATTTGTCTACACTTCTCAAAAGTTCATTGAGCATCTTTATAACCAGTATTTGAACTCTACATCTGTTAGATGACTTGACTTCATTATATCTGGATCTCTATTCTGTTCTCTCATAGGGTTTCTCTGCTTCTTTGTCTTTCTATTTTGGCTGTCTTTCTGTAATCTGTTTCTATGTATTAAGCAAAGGTCTTCAGTCTCTCAGTCTTATTAATGTGGCTTTTTTGGTAGGTGTCCAGTGGCAAAATCCTGAGGGGGTTCAGCAGCAGGCCAAGTTTAGTAAGCAATCCACAGATGCTGTGCTTATAGTTGCCTCAAAAAGACCACACACAGAAACTGAGGCCAGCTGCCTCCAGCATGAGTCTAGGTGTTGCTCAGCAAGGAGCTCCCGACTTACTGAGGCTATACGAGGATGTGGGTTGGGTGGAGCCGCAAGTCAGGGAATCTTCTGGGCAGAGTGACCTCTGTTATCCAGTCTAATGAGGTCAGGCTATGGTGACACTGTGTCCACACACTAGAAGGCGGGTAGAGGAAGGCTCAACAGGGAACAATGGATACCGTCAGCACTTCTGTACAGAGCGTGTCTCTCCTCGGCCCTCACTCTAATGATGTCTCCCTTTAAGTCCCTGATGTCCTTGTGTTGCATCTGAATTGACCTTGGTGCTCAAAGCAAGCAGGTCTGTCACAGGAAAATCTGCTCACGGAGGCAGCCCCTTTAAGAGTCTCTGCC
This sequence comes from Eonycteris spelaea, assembly GCA_003508835.1. Taxonomy (NCBI): domain Eukaryota; kingdom Metazoa; phylum Chordata; class Mammalia; order Chiroptera; family Pteropodidae; genus Eonycteris; species Eonycteris spelaea. The sequence goes on along the minus strand of PUFA01000033.1, from coordinate 7,031,179 downwards.
TCTGCTTTCATCACTGCCTTCGTCTCACTCAGCCACTAGGACCAGGCAGCCCTGCATCCTCGCCTGTTCTACCTTCTTCCATTGTAGGGTGCTTTCTTAGACTTCTCCCTAGTTGTGTGGCTTGTTCCTCTATATCCTAGGCAATTTTTCCGTTGCTCCTTTTTCCATTACAACTTTGTTTTGGTCACCAGAGAAATGAACAGAGCCTCTATCATCTATGCCATTTTTTTTTTCTCTTCTCTGATAGTCATTATTATTAAAGAGAATGCTGACCTTGAGTTTCCAACGCATTAGATTTGACTTTGTTTTCTGATTTAAATTAAACTATATTTCATTTTTTCTCTTTCCTTTGTTGGAATAAAACACTTTATTAACTTTTTAAATTTAAAACATTTATCCTATCTCAAAAACATACCATCTCTAAACACCTTTCTTATCACAACCCAAATATCCAGTTAGTTTCCAAAGTCAGTCAAATGCAACTTTTACTTAACCAGTATTTCTCAGTTGAATCAGTGTCCTATCTGTCTTGGCTTTCCATTTTCGTTCTACTGTCATGGTCCAGATCACTCACTTAGCCTATTTAGTACGTGTCTTCAATTTTTACATCTCAATTCTCACCTTGTGTTACTGTTTTAACATAGCTCAAATTATTTTACTCCCGTACATGAGAACTTCATATACACCCACTGCCAAGAGAATAATCTCATCTTTTTTATATGGTCTCTGCAAATGTTCAAATTACTTCTTTTGATCATCTTAATTTCTCTGTATCCTTCTATTAACCTACATACCCTAAAGAACCCCAATCACTCCCTGCTTTAAATATATTTAGTAGTCTATGCCTTATTGCTATTATTCATCATTTGTCTATTTCCAACTCAAATAGCAGCACATCTTTGAAGCTTTCACTGTCTCTGAGTCAACCTTTTATTTTCCTTCTGTAATCAAACAATAAATTATTCAAATTTAGAAGTCACTTTATTATGCCTTCAGTTTATTTATATATTATGCCTCCTATATTATGTCATTTGCTCCTTAAGAATAGAAACAGAAAATTTTTAATTTTTTAGTTTTTTTTCTGCAGCTTGCACAACAAGATGTTCAATAAATGTTTGTCAAATGGAATAGTATAGATAAGGTCAGTTCCTATATATACACCTCACAATGTGTTCAATAGTATTCTGTGTCAATGTTATTGTAAAATACAAAATTAATGAATGAATTATCTTCATGATCTTGATTAGGTAAATAATTCTTAAAGAGGATCAAATAAATAGCTTAACCAGAAAAAAGTAACTGATAAATTCTACTTCATTAAAATTTAGAATTTCTGTTCATCAAAAGATACATTAAAAGAGTGAAAGGGATATAGATATCCTTCAATAAAGAACTATATCCAGAGTACATAGTACTCCTACAAATCAATGATAAAGGACAGCTCATTTTTTTAAATGTGCAAGACTCAAAAACAAACTTCAGAAAAGTGTATATCCAAATGGATAATCAATGTATAATATACACTGTCATTTATTACTATCAAGAAAATAAAAATTAAAAATTATTATGATACCACTCCACTATACAACAGGAGGCATAAACCTAAAAGTAGGATAATACCAGTTTTTGATGAGGATGTGAAATAAGAATGCTTAGATATTGCTGCTGATAATATAACATGGTACAGGCACTTTAGAAACTGACTGTGCCTACTTAACCTGAACATACATATCCTATTACATAGGAATGGTACTCATAGGTTTTATATCAAACTCAAATGAGTACACATATCTACCAATTTACAGATATAAGAATGCTCTTATCAACTTAATTCGCAATAGGCCAAACCTGTAAATAATCTAAACATTTTCCAATAATCCATGAGTGCACTGCTGTACAGTTCAAGAAACAGGCAATACTAATATATTTATGATAGAATTAAGACACAGGAGTTATCTCTTAAAAAAATACATTGATTCAGATGCTGGAAATATCCTGTCAATCAAGCTTCTAATTATACATATTCATACATTAATAAAATTCATAAAACTATATGTTTAATAATGTAAATACACATTATTGTATGTTGAAGTAGTCACATCCTCAAACTTATATATTAATTACCATAAATACAAAACTATCAATGCTAACTGATTTATCTGTGTAGATAGGCAAATACCATGCATTGTACTGTTTTTAGTGTTATGATTTGTGAAATGGAAACCCTGGTAAAGTTCCAAAAAAAAAAAAAAAAAAGACAATATTCTCTTCATTATCCATGATACTTACATATCTAGAAATTTTAGTGTACATGAGAAATTTTCAAATTCTATATTGTATTTAAGTGGAAAAAAAAAATGAGTCCAGACTAATACAATTATAGCAAATGATTTACCTACATAAATACTACAATGAGAAATTAAAAGTAATGAGAGAATATGCTAATTATTTGGGGACTATTAACAAATTTGGCCCATGTAATCTTTAAATGCCGCAATGACCCAATTCATTGTAACAACATCAAACTCTCAATACGTATTAAAATCCTCCCTAGAGGGTAATGCTCCCTACTGAGAATAACCGTTTTACTAAGTTAAATGTCATGAATACCTAACCATTTAAATATTACCAACAAGGAAAATTTATAAACATTTTGCTGTATAAAGTATCACACAATAAACAATGTCATAATGATTTTTAATAAAATAAATAAAAGTCCAGTAGTTCTCCTATACTTATTCTTTCAGGGATAAATTCACCACTAAAATATATGGCATATAAAAAAGAAATGACTTGAGAGTAGAATGATTTTCTACATCTGAATACTTACAGTGTTATATAATCTGTTGATTTATAAGTAAATAAAAAATATAAATACGTTGGACAGAAAAAAGTGAGAGTATTGTGATAAGTGAAAATGTTTTTCAAGTTTCTTCCTTGAAATTGTTACTTAATAAGTCTGTTTAGTTAAAAATGTTTATAACACAAAGCTTATTGATAAGAACAATGAAATTAGATGATGTTATTCTTCACATTTGTTGTGAAAAGTTTATTTTATTATGTAGATACATATATCATAAAAATATTCACAGAGCTTTTATTTATATTTTCTATACTTTATGATTATTTAATACCACAATGAATTTTCAAATCCATTTTGGCAAATAAATACATTTTTATATGTAGCTACATATCACAATAAATAAAACTGCAAAAGATATTACCTGAAAGGCAATGAAAGAGCTACTATATGTCAAACTGTATAGAATTATAAAGAAAAAAATCAGTTACATAATATATTTAATATTGGTTCAGACAAAATACCTCTTTGAATAGGGTCTAATGGTTTCAACTTTCATTCCACATGTGTATACCACATGAGCAGGTGCATGAGTGAATGGGGAAGTGTGATGACAGTTTTGTTCCCAAAATCATGTCACTCCAATATGTATTTCTACAGCTGTTATAAATCTAACATTTTCTTGTAACTAGTAATTTCAAGATATTTAAGCAAATCAGTTTATGTAGCCAAAAGAAATGTGATCTATTTAATTTCTTCACATCTTTTTGATATATCATACAAGGTAGCATGAAAATACATTTCTGCATAATATTAGCCTAAGCTCCCCAAATAATTAACTTAATAATACACTAATTAAGACAATAGATGGTGGAAATATTAAAAGCAATGTATAGAGCACTCTAATTCTATGTCACTATCCCCAATACTGTAGCTACCTTTACTTTATTTGCAAGTATGCCATAATGTTAAATATATATTTATTTTTTCAACAATTTGACTCAACTCATTTGTTTAATTAATTAAATTACTCAATTACACAGTTTTAGTTCTTATATTGATTAGGTTTACTTCCGTCTGACAATGTGTTGTGAAGAATTGGTTAGCTTAAATGGTCAAACTAATTACATGGAAAGCCACCCTAGTCTTTTCAGTAAAAATGATAATAAGCAATGCTAGCTTCTTTTTTCTTGAATAAAAAGGATGTTAATGCTTTAGCAGATTTTTTTTATAAATCTCTAATTATTACGAACTCGGATTATAGGACCTTCTACGTTTTAACAACTTGAATTATTCCTGAGTTTTATAAATTCTACTAGAAGTTAACTGTGATATAGAATTTTAAAAGGCTTTTCTTTTTGCTTTTTTTGGTGGTTATTGAATTAAGGGTAACTAGTTTTTATTAAGTAAAATGTGAAATAGTTCAGCTGTTTTCTGCACTAATTTGGGACAATATAATGGAAAACACATTGGATTATGTCATAAAATATTGCAGTATTTTTCTTACATTGCTTAAAAAATTATCACTTCTTATAGATGGCATTTGATATGACCTATAAAATATTTCCTGTATAATTATCCATTTGAATAAGGCAGCATATAGACTTGAATTATATGAACTGATCTGTGAACATATACAGAATAACTCAACAAGTAGGCTGATTTTAAACTGAATGAAATATCATAGATTTCACTGACTACTTATACATACTGATGGTATTTGGAAAAAAAACTATTGTCAATGATAATCTGTACACGAGTAAAATTTTATGACTAAAATATATCAAATGCATAATATTCCCAATATGTTAGGGATGGGAAAATACTTTGAACAGTATACAATTAATGTAATTATTTACTCTGAATTATAGTTGTAATATAAAACTAATATGTAAATCTTTCAAATAGGTAAATAAATTTCTCTGTGCATGTATGCATATAGATGGATAGATAGATAAATAGATAATGTATACTCACACACGTGCACACACATATATTTCTGGTATATATATTGACATAAACATATACATATATTTATATAAAATACCTAACTTTATAAAATATGTATAGTTTATATATTCTAAGATGAAATTCAAAACTCTTTTAGGTTGACTGAGCTAATTTTATTAATAATTATATTGCTATTATTAAAGACTATAAGAAGTCATTTAACTGCTGTGGCTGGGAAAGAACCACACTAAATTTATAGTAGACAGGTGTGAAGAGAAGAGTGCTTTTGAAGATAAGAATATTAAAAAAAAAAAAGAAGTAACCAAATTGACACTATAAAAATCTAAATTAAGTAATTTTAAATGGACTATATTTATTAGCAATTTATAAACTTGAATCTGTTGCCTATATGCTTTAATATCTTTTGTTAAATTTTTTAAAAAGGATACCCTAAAGCTTCTAAGTGGCAGCTATATACCCTGAAAATTTTGTGTGAAGAGAATGACCTGAATGAAGAATAAACATCCTCTATTCTATCACCACATTGATCATATCCAGAGAGAGCTATAAAAAATACTGATTAAAAATAAATGCAAACAAATTTATTGGTGGCCAATAAATAGGATATATTGCCAACAAATTGAATAAATAAATTTGAGCTTGATCCTATCAAGCTCAAAATCGATGCATGCAATACACATACACATTTGCTTTAATGACTTACTTCACAAAAGAAAATCAAGAGGGAACCAGAATTAACTAATTCCTGCTGCTCTGTTATCTCTTGGTTAACTTACAAAAGAGAAATGACTTACTTTAAAGTGTTTATACCTGGGAAATACAGACTGAAAAATATATCAGGCAAGCAAAGTATACCAATTTCTGCCCTGGGAACCAATGAAATTTAAGCCAACATGAAGCCAGCTATATTTCTCTTTTGGAACCTACAGAAATCAAAGGTAGAACTTCTGGCCCTTTAGGAGTAGAAAATGGATTCCATGAGGGGTTGGTGAAAGATTCAAGACAATCTGATTTAACGATGGCATTTATGTAATACACGCTTATTTTAAAATTTAAAACTGCATTAATAAAGAAACTAAACAATGTTCACAACCTCTCCCCCATGAGAATATAGCCTAGTAATTATTTTTTGAATAAATGAATAAATAATACAAGGAACAAGGAATTAGTCAAGTATAACTAGTTCCCTTTCATTTATTCTTTCTTCTTTTTAATCTCTTCTGCAAATTTCTCCAGAGTTCTATCATCAGATCTTTTTTCTTTTAGCTCTCTCCATGAGGTTCTTAATTTATTTCCATTTCCTTAACTTCCTCTTATATGGGATTTCTTCCAAATTTAAGTATCATTTTTTGACATTTCTCTTATGTGTCAAAATCTTTCAAGTGTTTCTGCTTTAACATAATATACATGTGACTGAACATACTTATACTTAGCAAAATCATGTATTAAAAATAATAGGGCTTAAGGGAAAACTATGGCTGGAGTGTACCATTAAAAAACTGTCACTTTGTACCAGAGCACTAACAAAACAATAATAATTGCAATAAAAGTAGTGAAGAATTTAAAAGAAATGTAAATTCCCAATAAACAGGGAAATATTCTAGAAAATATAAGATGTGCCCTTAAAAGGGTAAAGGTAATTTTATGGTAGTTTAAGAAGGGTTGAGTTTGCTGAATTACAGAGACATGTCAAAATAAACAAAGATAGAAGAGAAGCACGTCTAAGGAAGAACATATGACTCAAAGGACATGGAGTGAATGAACATCAAGTACAGTAATGCACTTAGCTGAGTTAGTGTACATTATATTCAGATGAATTTTCTTCTTGTTGGAAAACATTAACGTGTTGGGAAAATTTGTTTATGAACCAAAGCAAATTCTGCATTATATTCACATACATCCTACTTACGCAATAAGACGAAACAATTTACATTACAGAAATAGTAATTGTAACAGAGCAGATAGGATTTCTAACTGTTTATGAAAACAAAAGTTTCCACAAGACATTCTATAGGCTCCTCAAACTCAAATGAACTCAGGGTGAAACTTTCATCTCCTGTAGACATGCTAATTCTCATTTACCACTTGCCTAGGATATGACCTTACTGTCACTAAAGCTTGAAATAGTGCAGCAGCAAGAATAGCAGACACCGTTTGAGAATTGATGGAGTTAGACCAGGGTTGACTCCCAACAATACATTTTTCAATCGTGACCAAATCATACAATGTTCATAATCACAATCCACATCTACTAAAATGGAATAATATTTATATATATTTTCTTGTAGCATTAGTAAAATAATGTTTGAAAGTATTTTGGCACAATGCCTAACAATGAAAAGCTCAATAAACAGTAGCCATTAAGATTAAATTCAATTTCACTTTATTATTTATGTGAATTGAAGTGTAATAAGTCTTTCACTCTATTTCCATTATCACAACTATTATATAATTCTTATTATCTGTCTCTTAAACAATTATTAAAATAAGTATCTAAATTATTTTATCATAATGACTTCTACCCTTCCAACACAAATTGTCAATATTTTTTTACCTTATCCTTTTTAGAAAAAGCAATCTAAACATGGCATTCCTTTGCTGATATTATTTTACACAATAGTAAGATCATATTCTTGACACCAAAAATTTGAAATAAATTATAATTATCTAGGTTATCATATTTACTTGCATCATTTTTTACTTTATAAGCCACTGAAAGTAAAATAGGGTTTTCTTTTGAAATATTCTTCCATGCTTTAAAATCGGAGTAAGACAATCCTTTCTAAGAGTAATTTATTAAAACATAATTAAGATTTCTAGAGGTCTACTGAGATTTAAAACAGATGGTTTTTAAACATGTGCAACTATACTTAGCTACACATTTCTTTTATCATTTCATGAGTATATATCAATGACAAAACCCAAGGTTTGAAAACAGACTCAGTAGGGTATTGGAATTAACTCAGGTAAATGTCTTCTACTTTCTTCTTTTCTTTAATTTTAATTCCTTCCAACATATTCATATGTAAGCTTACATACACACATTAGCTATATACACATTTTTGCCATCTGGAAAAAATAACTCTGATTACAAGACCCAGGAAATTTGGCTCTGTCAAGCATTAGAATTAACCAGGTAAAGTCTAATAAATTACAATGTGAGATACCATCCATGAACATAATTAGATAAAGTCGCCTATCTTCTATTTATCCCCTAAGAGACAATGTGAGTCTCAGAAGCAGTATTAACCTGTAATCACTAAGGTTATGTTTTAGTAAATATTTAAATAAAATTGGAAAGAATCAAGTGAAAAGAAATATTTTTAAGTTCAAAAATATATTTATGAGTGAACTTTTATAATAAAATAGATGGAAATATGTTTTAAATTAAATTTAGGTATCCATTAATATTTGTTTTTCAAATGTGTTTCTTGAAAGTGTTTGCTATGTTGGTAGACAGATCTAACAGAATTTATCATTATGTATTATATTAATTTGTGCATCTCCATTAACAGACTTTAATCTACAGTAAATATGTTTTAATTGTTGTTATGACTGAAACAGAACTTGGAGTAAAACTGGTATTTAGAATGGGTGCTGAATAAATGAGTAAATGATTCAATGAAAAAATAAAATTATCTGATTTCAGTATATGAAAGTCTGGCAGAGTTTTTATTTTTTATCTCTTACTATAATTCATTTTCTAATGCAATTAGATCTATCTCATCTTTGGGATGACTCACAGTTAAAAGTAGAATAGGAAATGAAAAAAGGAATAAGCACTGCACTAACTAAATAAAGTGTGGGTTTAAAATCCAAATATTTTTGGTACAAAATAAAGACACTCCACAGTCCATTATGTTTTACCTCCAACTCTAAAGAGGTTATGTTTAAAAATGGCTACTAAATTATGTGTACTCAAGAATGCCTGCTGTTATGATTTTTCTTTTTTAGAGTGTTGTCAAGCAAACAGGATTAAAAAATAAAATTATAAAGAAGCAGTACCTGATTTTAGCCCACTTTGTTCAAGAATGCACAGCCAAATCCTAGAATACTATCCGAAATATAATATACATTTAGTAAATGGGTTAAAAAAATTTTTTCCCAGGATCCTTGATGTTGAAAACCTCATTAGAAACTTTCAGTTTCAGATCAGACATGTAAAAACTTAGAAGTCAGCACTTTCATTCTCACAAGTAAAAACTAAATAACCTGAAAGTTGATGACTTTCTTGGAAAAATCAGAGAACGGAGTTTGCAAGGCAGTCTATACTTTATGATGTGGACAGATAGGCAAATCCACAGTCATAGTAAAGATCTGCTTACCTGGGGCAGAAAGCACTGGAGCTGTACACTTGCAGGAAAACTTGAATTGCTGGAGGCTGATTTTGGACTACCATAAGAATGAAAAACTCCTCAGGAACATGGTTGAAAGATATTCTCACATTTCATAAGTTTTCCTTTCAAGGATTTGATCATGTTCTCACAATTAATATCTAAAAAAGATCCCCTGGTAGGTTTGGCAGGTAAAAGAGGAAAAATAATCTTTGTGATTATACCAGAGCATTCTCCTCTCCAGGGTAAAAATATTCTACCATTTTTTATTCCATCAGGGGAATGGCACGCCTCCCACTTCAGTCCCCCTTCTAACCTTTTCTGCCTCTCCTTAGGGGGAAAATACCTAGAAACACTAGTAAAGATCACAATCCAAAAACATAGGTCCATTATAAAACGAAATTTAATTATAATAATAGAACATGTTTCTCTGCACACCTTACCACCACACTAACACAGGTACAGTACAATAACAGATAAACTATTATTACCAATAAAAGAGATGCAAGACACAAATCTTCTTTTAGAAGAAGTACCTATGGAAGCCAAAATCACCAAGGGAGTTAGAAACAAGGACAGTCAGGGGACATCGAAGTCTCTGGAACCTATAGCTATAGTAAACATTAAATTCAGCCCAACTGCTAGCATAATTAACATAAGACCTCACACTGAGGCCTATTTACCTCAGTTCCTGAGACGCTAATGCAAAATGTCTGAATTTCAACAAAATATTAAAAGGGCTGTTAAAAGACTAGAAAAATCACAGTCTCAAGAAACAAAGCAAACATATGAATCAGATTTAGATATTACACAAATTTGAAATTATCTGACAATGTAATTAAAATAACTATTATGACACAAATCATTAATGTTAGAAATGAAAGAGTGTGACATCAATGTGAACATTAAGAGGACAAGAATATCATGAACTATATACCCACAAATTTGGTAACTTAGATAGGATGAAATAATTACTTGAAAGACACAATCTGCCAAAACTTACACAAGAAAAGATAGATGTCTGAATAGGCCTACATCTATTAAGAAAATTGAATCAATAATTAATAATTTTCCAAAACAGAGAGCCCAGCCCCAGATGAATTCACTAGTAAATTCTACTCAATATTTAAAGAACAATTTATACCAATTCTCTACAAAATCTTCCAGAAGATAAAAGTGGAAGGGAAATTTTCTAGCTCACTCAATGAGTCCAGCATTACTCTAATGCCAAAACCAAACAAAGGCATTGAAGGAAAGAAAACAAAACAAAACAAAACTATAGACCATCATGAACACAGATGCAAGAATCCTTAATAAAATATAAGCATATCAAATCTAACAATGTATAAAAAAAATTCATACACCATCACTCAGGTACCAATGCTGTTTCAACAATCAAAAAATTAGTGTAATCCATCACATCAACAGGCTAAAGAAGAAAAAAAACTCACCAAATCATATTAATGGATGAAGAAAAGCAACTGACAATATCCTACACCTATTCATAATAAAAATTCTCATAAACTAAGAATAGAGGGAACTTCCTCAAGTCGATAGAGAACATCCACAAAAAAAAATCCTACAAATAGCATCAGACTTAATGTGGAGAAACTAGAAGTTTTCATGCTAAAATTAAAGACGAGGAAAGAATGTCTCTTCACACTACTCCTTTTGAACACTGCACTAAAATTTCTAGATAATACAGTAGGCAAAAAGAAATACATATCGAGAAGGAAAAAAAAAAATGGCTTTGTTCACAAATAACACGCTCTGCTCACCTGTGTAGAAAATCTGAAATAACTGACAAAACAAAACAAACCAGAAACCTCTTGAAACTACTAAGTAACCATAGCAAGCTTTCAGGACACTAAGGTAATATATAAGTACAATCACTTCTCTATATACTAGCAATGAAAAGTGAAATTTCAAATTTTAAAAAATATAATTTACATTAGCCACCCCCAAAATGAAATAGTTAGCTATAAATTTAACAAAAATATAAACATGCTCTAGATGAGGAAAGCTGCAAATCTTTGATGGAATAAAATCAACAAAGATCTAAACAAATAGAGAAGTATTCTATGTTCATGAATAGGGACACTCAAGATTGCCAAGATATTTATTTGATCTACAAATTCAACCTGATCTACAAATTCAACACAGTTCCAATCACAGTTATAGATTTTTTTTTTTTTTTTTTTTAGGCGAGGCAACCTTTGGTTGACTTCACAGATTGCAAGGGCCTTATCAGTTTACAATCCCTTATTTTATACCTACAGCACCTGGTCTTCCTAGGTGGTCTCCCATCCAAGTACTAATCAGGCCCGACTCTGCTTAGCTTCCGAGATCAGACAGAATCGGGCTTGTTCAGGGTGGCATGGTCATAGACCAGTCACAGGAGATATTTTGTGGATATCAAAAAACTTATTTTAAAGTTGATATAGAGAGATAAAGCCAGAATAGTAACCACAATATCAAAGAAGAACAAAATTTGATCTCCGATACTACTCAACTTCAAGACTTACTATATATAAAGTTACAGTATCAAGATAATGTGGTATCAGCAAAAGAGCATACAAATAGATTAATGGAAGAGAGCACAGAATAAACCCACAAAATATAGTTAAATGATCTTTACAATACAACGAAACAAAGATAGCCTTTTTCAACAAATGGTGCTGGAACAACATTCACATGCAAAAAAGTGAATCTAGACAAGACCTTATACTATTCACAAAAATTAACACAGATTGTAGAGCTAAATGTAAAATAAAAACTAGAAAACTCGGAAAATTACATAAGAGAAAGCCTTGATGACTTTGAGTATGGAAATGATTTTAAGATACAACGTGGAAGGTACGATTCATGAAAAAAATCATTGATATGCTCAATTTCATTAAAATTAAAACTTCTACTGTACAAAGATGCTGTCAAGTGAATAAGAAGACAAGACACAAACTGTAAGAACACATTTGCAAAAGATATCAGGTAAGGCTTGTAAGCCAAAATATACAAATAATTATTAAAACTCAAGAACAAGAAAACAACCCACAACAACAAAAACACAGAAATAAGATTTGAACAGTAAAAAAAAAAAAAGAAGATACACGGCATGTATATGTCAATCATCACTCTGTATACCTTAAATATTCTCTGTTTGAGCTGCTATACAAAATCTCACAGATTAGGCAGTTTATAAACAACGGAAATGTGTTGCTCAATGTTGGAGGCCAGAGGTGCAAGATCACGGTCCTGGCATTGTTGTGTGAGGGCCTTCTTCTGAGTCTCAGACTTCTCACTGAATCTTCACAGGCCAAAAAGTGTTAGAGATCTCTCTTGAAATCACTTTTATAAGGCATTATTCCTATTCATGAGCCCTCTACCCTCATGGCTTAAGCCTTTACCAAAGGCCTCACCTAAACCATTACATCAGCATTAGCATTTAACATATAAATTTTAGTGGGCGCAAGCATTTAGATCATAACAGATTTATGTGATTTTTATTCGTTAGTTATATCTCAATAAAAGTGGAAAAGAAAAGATATGCAAATGGAAAACAGAACATTAAAAGATGTTCAACATCATATGTCATCAGAGAATTGCAAATTAAAACAGCAAAGTGATTCTACTACATGCCTATTAGAATGGTCAAAATACAAAACAAAACATTAACACCACCAAATGCTGGCAAGGATGCCAAACAACAGGAACTCTCATTCCCTATTGGTTAGAATGCAGAATGATAGAACCATTTTAGAGAATAGTTTACTCTTTGGTATTTACCCAAATGATTTGAAAACTATATTCACACAAAAACCTGCACACAGTTGTTTATAGCAGCTTTATCAAAATAGGTAAAACCTGGAAAAACCAAATGCCTTTCAGTAGATGAAAAGAAAAATAAACTGTGGCACATACAGATAGTAGAATATTATGTGGCATTAAAAAGAAATGAACGTTCAAGCTATGAAATGATGTGGAAGAAACCTAAATATGTATTACCAAGTGAAAAGATATAATCTGAAAAGGCTACTTACTGTATGATTCCAACTATATGGCATTCTGGAAAAAATAAAACTATAAAGATGGTAAAAGGATCAATGGTTACTAGGGGTCGGGGGAAGGAAAAGATCAATAGTCAGAGCAGAGAGAGTTTTTAGGGGATTGACACTACTTCTTATGATACTGTAATGGTAAATACTTGTTTTTTATAATTCTCCAAACCAACAGAATGCACACCAAGAGTGAACTCTAATGTAAACTATGATCTTTGGGTAATAATGATAAAGCAATGTTAATCAATTGGAATAGAAGTACCACTATTGTGTAAGATTTTGATAGTGGGGGATTTTGTGCATATGTGAGGGCAGAGAATTTATGAAAATCTCAGCATTTTCCTCTCAGTTTTGCTGTAAACTTAAAAGTACTCTAAAAAAAAGTCTATTAAAATAATTAACTATGGTTAATATGTTAAGGGCTCTAATGGAATAAGTAGACCCGATTCAAGTGCAGACAGGTAATCTCAAAAGAGAGATTGAGACTCTAAGAAATTATCATAAGAAACAATAAAAACAAAAACATAACAGAAATGAAAATTGTCTTTGATGCATTTATCAGTAGACTGGAGATGGCTAAGGAATCAAAGGTAAGCTTGAAGATATATCAATAGAATCTGCTCAAACTGAATGGCAAAGAAAAAAAAAAGAAACAAAATACAAAGGGAGCACTCAACAATTTCAAAATGTGTAACATGTGGATTGGAAAACCAGGAGAAGAAAGAGAAAGGAACAAAGAAATATGTAAATATATAATGGTCAAATACTTTCCAAAATTAGTGAGAAACACCAAACCATTGATCCAAGAAGCTAACAGAACATCAAACAGAATAAACACCCTTAAAAAACTACACCACACTGCAGAAAACCAAAGCCTAAGAGATAATCTTGAAAATCAGGGGATGGGGGAAATGCATTACTAGAACAGAGATAAGAGTTACAGCAAAATTCTTTTGGAAAGTGTGCAGCCAAGAATAAAGTGTAATGGAATATTTCAAGTGTTGAAAAAAATCTAGAGTCTATATGCCATGAAATGTTCTTTAAAAGTAAATAAGAAACAAAGGGTTTCTAAGATAAACAAAAACAGAGAATTCATCACCAGCATTATCTCCCTTGCAAGAAATGTTAAAAGAAGTCCTACAAAGAGAAGAAAAATTATATAAGCAGAAATCTGGTTCAACATAAAAAATGTCAGAGAAAGAATAAATGAAGAAAAATACATATTTTTTTGCTTATACAAATTGCTCTAAAAAATAACTTTAACTTTTTAAAAGTAATAATAGTAATGTTTTGTGTGTTTACAGCATATAATTGAAGTGAATACAGCAATGTCATAAGGGATAAAAAAAAGGAATCAGAAATGTGCAAAGTACATGCAATACACTTAAAGTGGTATCATATTATTTGAAGGTGGACTTAGATTAGTAAACAATGTATATTGCAGTCTCTAGGGCAATCATAAAAATGTTTTTAAAAGAAGTATAATTCATATGCTGAGAGGAGATAAAATTGGATTATATGAAATTCTCAATTAAAACCAGAGGAAGCATGAAGAGGAACAAAGTAAGAAACAAAAAATAAAAATGAAATGAAAAGAAAAGTTATAAATATGGTTGATGTTGTCTAAATATAACAACAATCACTTAAATGCAAATGATGTAAATTTAGCAATTAAAAAGATAATCAGAGTAAATAAAAACAAGACCTGGTTATATGAAGTCTATGGGAAACCCACTGTAAATATAAATATTCTGATAGATTAATAAAAAAATATGAAGAGAAATATACCATGCTAACATTAATCTAAAGATGCAGGAGTAGCACACTTCAGAACAAGGAAAACTGTCACAGATTTAGAGGGATATCTCATAATAATAAAGGGGTCAATTTTCCAAGAAGAAACAACCTTTAACATGTAAGCAGCTAACAATATATTTTGAGTGTCAACATATGTGAGAAAAATCTCATAGAATTAAAAGGGGAAACAAGCAAATCTACTGTTATAGATGAAGTATTCAACACTCTTAGTAATTCACAGATTAATCAGGAAGAAAATCAACGATATAATTAACTTGACCAGTACTGTACACCAACCGGATGTACTTGAAATTTATACCGTCTTTCTAAATATCAACAAACTGATTGGAAAGTTTAATGGAAAGCCAAAAGACCCAGAATAGCCAACAAAGTACTGAAGAAAAGCAACGATATTGAAGAACTCACACCAACCAGTTTCAAGACAATTTGAGGCTATTGTAGTCAAGATAGCATGGTGGTGAAAGAATAAATGCATAGATGCATGGAATGAAAGAAATAGGCCAGAAATAGACATATATAAATGTAGTCAACTTATCACTGACCAAGTAGCATAGGCAATTCAGTGAAAACAGAATATGTTTTTCAACAAATAGTAATGAGATAATTGGGCATCCACGTATGCAAAAAGAAGGAGGAGAGAAGGAAGGAGAAGAAAGAAATGGAGAAGAAAAGACATAAAAAAATATAAAGAATCTAGGAACACACTTTAAACATACACACACACACCAAATAACTCAAATTCAATCATATATATAAATGTAAAACACAAAATTATAAAATTCTAGAAGGAAACATAAGAAAATCTATATGACCTTGAATTTCTTGATATATTCACAAATATAAAATATACAATATTTAACAATAATAGATAATATTTGCAAAAAGTTTATATTTGATAAAGTACTTGTAACAAAAATATATAGATAACTCTTAAAACTCAACAATAAGAAAACATACAACCAATTAAAAAATGAACAATAGTTTAAATAGACATATCAACAAAGAAAATACACAAATGGCAGTAAGCATAATAAAAACCTGTCAAATCATTTTCCTTTGGAGATTGAGGGATTATAAATTAAAATAACAAGGAGATACCACCACACGCCTATTAGAATTGCTAACACACACACACACACACACACACACACACACACACACACACACACTAACGATACCAATTGCTGGCAAGGATGAAAGCCAGCAAGAATTCTCATTCATTGCTGATGAGAATGCAAAATGATACAGCCACTTGCATACAGCCACCTGTCATTTTGACAGGTTTTTTTTTTTTACAAGTTTTGTCATATGACTAAGCAATTAATTTCCTAGTAATTTTTCAACTGATCTGAAAATTTATGTTTATGCAAAACCTGCTCATGAATGTTTCTAACATTTTATTTAGAATCACCAAAAACAGAACAACCAATATGGTTTTAATAGGTGAATGGATAAACTGTAGTACATCTACATAGTGGAATATTATTCAGCAGTAAAAAGAAACAAGCTATCGAAACACAAAAAATATGGATAAATCTTAAACAAATGTTTCTATGTGAAAGAAGCCAGCCTACAAAGGCTACCTATTGTATAATTCCAATTTTTTGACATTTAGAAAAACAAAATTATAAGGAACAAAAAAGTTAGTGGTTTCCAGGAAACTTACTGGAGTAAAAAGGGACTGAATAGATAAACCAAAGAGATTTCTTAAAATGAAGAAAATATTCCATAACATAATACTTGACATTATGCATTTTTGTCAAAACCTGTAAAACTTCATAGCATTGAGAAATAAAATCTAAATATATGCCAATTTTTAGAAATTACTTAAGAGGTTAGAGAAATCCAGATGAAATGCACAATATGACAAAACAATCTCATTTTTATTACAAATGTATGAAATGATTGCATCAATGGAGATGTTTTCAAATATATCAGTATGATTCTGCATATCTTTGATTCCAACTCATAATTCTGTCTAATTTAATTTAATATATTCAGGCCCATATTTTTTGATACATACTAATTAAAAATTATTTTATATTTCTAGAAATTCAATCTTTATCATTATAAAATGACTTTTCCTTATTTTTGCAATGTCTTTTCCATCTTAAAGATGATTTTATCTGATATTATATAGAGACATGTTTTTTAAGTTGATGTGTTAGATGGTTTAAACTTTTTGTTCTTTTTATTTTTCAACCTTACTATATCCTTACATTTAAGTCTGCATGTATTTTCAATATAAATAGCACATGTTTTTAATCAAGTCTAAATATTTTAATTGGAAGCAATTCTATCATATTTAATGTAATTACTGTGTATTTATTTAAATTAACATCACTTTCATATCATTTGTACTTTTCCAATCCAAAGTTCCTGTTTTTTCTTTTTAATTGTTTAAAGTATATTTTTATCATTCCATATTATTTCCTCTTTTTGTTTGGAAAGTTAAAAGCACTTTTGTTTTTAGCAATAACCTTAGCATAACATAAACATATGTGATATATTTTAGACTTATGAAGTTTTATTATTAATCTTTAAATTTGTTTCCTTTTTCGCAGGAATGTAAGGTCCTTTGAAACATTAAAACTTCATTTTATCTCCTACTAATATAAATGTCATAATTGTAGGAATTTTAATTTGACATAGTTTTACCTTATATTGTCATGATTGCTTTATATAGTCATTAGTTGTCTATATTTACACATATTTACCATTTTCTTTGCTGCTTTCTTCTTTCATACAACTCTATTATCCCATTCCAGATAGTTAGCTTATGTATAAGCATACTCAATAGAATTTCTGTAGTGATGGTTTGCTAGAGGTAAAATCTCTCAGCTTTTATTTGTTTTAAATTATTTTACTTTATCTTTTATTTTTTTAATTACCTTAACATGTTTTTCAATTATAGTTGGCCTACAATATTATGTCAGTTTCAGGAGTACAACATAATGCTTAGGTATTTATATAACTTACAAAGTGATCTCCCCAATAAATCTAAGTATCCATCTGACACCATACAAAGTTATTACAATATTATTGTCTATATTCCTTATGGCCGTACTTTAACATCCTCATGACAATTTTGTAACTACCAATTTGTACTCTTTAATCTCTCGCGTTTTTCTTTATCCCCCACTCTGGCAGCCATCAAAATGTCCTCTTGTATCTATGAGTTTGTTTCTGTTTTGTTTGTTTATTTTGTTTTTCAGATTCCACATGTAGTGAGATTGTATGGCACTTGTCTTTCTCTGACTGACTCCACTCAGCACAATACTATCAAGGTCCATCAATGTTGTTGCAGATGGCAACATTTCTTCTTTTTACAGTTGAGTAATAATTTCATTGTATAAACGCACCACCTCTTGTTTATGCGTTCATTTGTTGATGGACACCAAGGTTGCCTCCATATCTTGGCTACTGTAAATAATAATGCTGCAATGAACATACGGATGCAACGTGTCACTTTGAAGCAGTGTTTTTGGGTTCTTCACCTAAAATATCTGAAAGTGGGATTACTGAGCTCCTTTGTCTCTTGTTACAGCCTTTGTGTTAAAGTCAGTTTTGCCTGATATAAGTACTGCTACCAGTTTTTTTTTTTTTGTCTCCACTTTTATGAAATATCTTTTTCCATCCCTTTACTTTCAGTCTCTATATTTCTTTCAATCTGAAGTGAGTCTCTTGTGGGAAGCAAAAATAATAGTCTTGTTTGCTTATCCATTCAGCCACCTTATCTTCTGATCAGAACCTTTAATCTATTTACATTTGAAATAATTTTGATAGATAAGTATTATTACATTTTATTATTCATAATTTTTTGATTTTTTTTCTTCTTCTAAAGAGATCTCTCTAACATTTCTTGTAATACTGGTTTGGTGGTAATGAACTCCTTTAGCTTTTTTCTTGTCTGGGAAGCTCTTTATTATTTGCCCTTCAATTCTAAATGATAGCTTTGCTGAGTAGGGTAATCATGGTTTTAGGACTTGCTTTTCATCACTTTGGATATTTCACACAGTCTTTTCTGGACTGCAAAGTTTCTGTTGAGAAATCAGCTGACAGTCTAACGAGGAGCCCCCTTGTAGATACCTAATTTCTTTTCTCTTGCTGCTTTTAAGATCTCTCCTTGTTTTTAAACCTTTGGCATTTTAATTATGTGTCTTAGTGTGGGCCTCTTTGAGTTCATCTTGTTTGGGCCTCTCTGAACTTTCTGTGCTTATATGTCTATTTCCTTGCCCAGGTTAAGAAAGGTTTTCATCGTTATTTCTTCAAATAAATTTTCAATTCCTTGCTTCTCAGCTCCTCTATGGTACCCCTATAATGCAAATGTTAGTACACTTGATTTTGTCCAGAGGCCCCTTAATTATTCTCTTTGTTTGGGTTCTTTTTCTAGTCATACTGTTCTGATTGGATGTTTTCTGCTACATTATAATCTAAAATCGCTGACTCAATTCTCTGCTTCGTCTAATCTACTGTTGAGTCCTCTAATTTATTCCTCATTTCAGTTATTAATATTCTTCATTTCTGACTGGTTCTTTTTTATGTTTTCTATTCTTTGGTTAAAATTCTTACTGGGGTTCATCTATTCTTTCCCTGAGTTCACTAAGCATCCTTATAACCAGTGTTTTGAACTCAATATCTAGTAGATTGCTTGTCTCCATTTTGTTTAGTTCTTTTTTCTGGAGCTTTGTTCTGTTTTTTTTTTTTTTTTTTTTTTTTCTTTTTTTTCCATTTGGGATATGTTTCTTTGTCTTCTCGTTTTACTGTCTCCTGTTTGTTTTCTATGTATTAGGTAGGGCTCCTTTATCTTCCAGTCTTGATAGAGTGGCCTTGTGCAGTAGATGTCCTGTGGGGCCAGTGGGGCAATTCTCCCAGTCACCTGAGCTGGGTGCTCCAGGAGTATCCTTTGTATGCATTGTGTCTGTGCCCTCCTGCTGTAGTTGAGTGTTGAATTGCTGTCTGCATGTCAGTGAGAGGGACTGATCTCTCGGGTTCATTGATTGTGAGCAATTACTGTTACTATAGTGGAGGAGATGTTGTTCAGTGGGCCAACCCTATGAGGTAGCAGAATTTACCTTAGCAGGGACTCTGGTGCCTGCCCAATCTGACCTTTGGGTGTTTTTTGCTCTTGAATATGGTTCTAGATCGTGCTCTGGCTTGGTCTGAAGCCTGACACTGGGCATGCTAGCATGGGGCCTTCTGGAAAGGAACCTGCACAAGCCAAGTTCAGCCACGCCTGTACCCTGACCGGGCCACCTGGCATGATCCATCAAGCAATGTTCAGATGTGCATTAACCACCTCATGCTGAATTTAGAGGCACCCTGAGAGGCCAAGCCATGAACTGAGGCCGGCTGCCATTAGTACCAGCCTTGAGGCTGCTCAGCAAAGCAGTATGGGGCACAACTGAGGCCAGAATGTTGCTTGTTTGGGTTTTTGTGAAACTTTGTTAGATTTTTAGGAAAGCCAACACAAGCTGTTGGTGTAGAAAAGCTAATGGAAGCAACTTGGTGGGCCTTGCAAGTTGAGTGGGGCAGGGTCTTAGGGGAGCATCTGGTTGGGAAGACCAGTGTTAGCCAGATTCGGGGAGACTCAGATATGGCAACTGCCTGCTTCTGCATGCAGGAGCAGGAAGGGTCCAACAAAGAAACAATGGATTTTGCCAGCACTTTCTGTTCAGGAGAAAGTTGCCCCTTCCAGTTCTTGCCCTGAAGCCAGACAATTCAGTTCCTCCCCCTACATCTCTGGCATTTTTCAAGCTGCTATTCCAGAACTGGAGCTCAGAGCAAATGAGGCCTTTTAATGAAAAGTCCAAGTGTGGTCCTGTATTTTAGTTGTGATTTTTGATGTGTTCCTAGAGGAAGGCCAGCACAGTGTTTACATACTTCATTATCTTGCCAGAAATCCCTTTATCTTCATTTTTAAATAATACTTTTGTGATTTTAAATAGGTTGGTCCATTTCTTTAACATAACTTGAAGGCTACCCTTTCTTTCTATTTTTTCCCTTTCATTCTTGCTTTGAAAACGGTCAGCAATGATCTCCTTTGAAATAATCTTTTCTCTGGCCTTTTTAGAGTAATTTTATTTGTGCTACTTTTTCCTGCAATTTCATTATGAATGTTTGTAGTCTTGAATTACTTCTATATCCTGCTGAAGGATATTTTGGTTTTTTAAATACTCATGATGTTTCTCGTCAGTCTGGGAATGTTCTAAGCTGTTATGTCTGCAAATATTGACTCTGCCCCCATTTTCTTTCCTCTCTTTCTGTAATCCACGAAATATATGTTTACCATTGATGTTGCTCTCCTCTTTTATGCATAGTACATTATTTTGTATTTTCACATCTTTTGATGTATCTTTCATTCATTAATTCTCTTTTCAGTTGGGATTATATGCTCTTAAACCATCTTTTATTGTATTGTTTCAAATAATTTTATATGCATATTTCTTTTCATAATTTTCCACCTAAAATTTAAATTTGGCTTTCATCTCTATAAACATAAAAATATATGTTTTTTTTTTAATGATTGGTGTCTAATAAAATAATTCAAATATAAATTATTGGAAGTATATTTATGTTGCCTCTTGTTCCTGCTGAACCTGATTTATGTCTTTTTTTCATGTGTTTCTTATTTGGTTGTTTACTAGATATAGTGTTTTGAGAATTTCTTGGAGACATAATTTGAGGACTAGGGTGGCTTTTTTTTCCCTCAGAGAGAATATTCTGTTTTCAGCCATTAGGGCACCAGAGGGCATTAGTAGTCCAGGACCAACTCTGGAGGTTGGTTTTCTGTACCTCAACTTACCAGATCATATTTTCAGAGTAAAAAAAGACTTTCACCTGAGCCTTCTCACTAATAGCAGCTGACTTTAATTCATGTCCTTTCGGCCTGGTAATTAGCAGAAAGAGTGGCTCTTACCTCTACACTGGCAAAGGCTCCTGAGATAAAAATCTATTAGGGGGTGTGGGGAGGGAAGGGAGCTCTTATGAGTACCTGAACCATCATGGTAAGAACAAAGGATTGGGTTCTAGCCTGTCATGGCATTGAACTCTATATTATCTCAGTACAGTAGCTTCTTGATCTCTGATGAACTCTTAAGAAACATTTTAAAGAGAAAAGTGTTGGTGCTATTATTTAGTCTAAAGTCAGTAGTCTAACTAGAGTTTTCAAATGACTATTTAATCTCTCATTTCAGATCGGCATACTACCAGCTGCTATTTGAAACTGATGCTTGATTCTCCTTCATGTAAAACTTCCTGTGGACAAATCTCCTCAGGATCAGTCCGCAGCATTACAGAATGAATGATGCCAGGTTGCCATATAAAATATGTCTAGCTAAATTTGAATTTCATATAAACAATGAATAATTTTTTATATAAATATGACCCAAATATTACATGGGACATATTATATTTTTAAAATTTTCATTGTTCATCTGAAATTCAAATCTGTTGTCTTTTTTTTGTTGTTGTTTATTTGTTAAACTTGGCAAACTTAGTGATGGCTGGCAAGATATAAAATTTGAAATTCCAGCAAAAAATGCACTTCAAAGAATTCCAGAAGTTAAACAGTTTTTCTAAATTTATTTCAGCAATAGGGTGAGATCTAGTTATAACATGTTTAGTAATACTTTAATGTAATGTTTGTTTCAAGTGGAATTAAAAGATCTCAGCATATAAGCTTCAGAATTAAACCAATACAAACTATTAATGTATCAATTAAACCATTTAAAGAACTAGGTTTTTGAAAGGTTTCTGGTTAGAGATAAAAATGCAGATATCATGAAAAGATTTATACTATTTGCTAATCCTAAAATAATTATAAAGCATTCTACATTCTTTGTGGAAAAATTATACTGAACCACATTTTGAATTAAACTATATTAAAAAAACTAGAAAAAGTTTTATTTTAAGGATTAATATAAGAATCAATCCTAGCAGCCAATCTCCTCCTCCATACCTCTCACCATTCAGGAGTACACTGAAAAAGAGATGCTCCCTGATACATATACCACATTTGTAATTTTCCAATTGTGCTCAATGTCTCAAACATTCCTTTTCTATACGTATAGCTTTATGTATTAATTATATCCATTAGTGAAATTATCTTACTACATACCGGTTTAACATCTGCCAGTAAAAACTATTATATTCTTAAGGCAATAATACGCATGCAGGAATAATAAATTTAGGTTATTAATTTTATGAGGGCAGTTTTACTTGGTGCTAAATTAGCTACTATGATTTCAATACAGTCCTGACTTAAAAGTAATATTTCATATTTGAGAAATATATTTTCACTTGAATTTTAAATCTGAGTTTATTTCAAACTTTGTAGTATTTTTGTTCTGGTCTTTTACCACATACTTATATGTATATTATATTATTATATATACTATATATACTGTTATAAGTACTATATTAATTTCTTTATCAAGAAGATTCTATCCTCTCATCCACTTTGTCTTGCATTTACTCCAGCCTTCAATCTTTGTGTATCAAATTAAATGTACTTGCAGCTGGCTCTCCATGTCTAGATCACTTATGCAGATTAGAAATAGGAAAAAAGCCAAAACCTAGGAAACTTTTGAACTATTCTCAATATTTTCTAAAAAGTCTGACACACTTCTTTTGAAATGTATTCTGTTTTATGTTTCAGCAAGTTCTTTTTCTATTGTTACGTTTGCCCTAAACAATTCAATACCCACATTTCATTTTTCTTTGTTTAAAACTGCTCTTTATAACAAAGATTGGACATCACCGAAATGTTACCCAACATAAAGGAAAAAAGGGTTCAAAAAGAACATAGGTTTAATTTCAGAACAGTGCAATTAATTGCTTAGTTGGTTGTTGTTATTGTTTTTTCCTAGTTGACAATAATCTCCAATTATTTTTTAATAAATGAGAAGAAAAGTCTGTTTGGCTTTTTTGGTTCTGTTTTGTTTTCAAGTACCAGTTATCATTAAATAATTATCATTAATTATCTTCTATCTTCTTCATTAATTAATCATTAAATAATTGCAATGTCTCTAGAATCCATTTGAAATAACACTATCTGAAGCTCTATTAGTTAGGATAACAGGTTTTAGCTACTACAACAAAATGCAAAATATCACAATATTTTAAGAAAAAATTACTTTTTCTCTTATGTCAAAATCTGAGGTAAACTATTGTGGGTCCCAGGCCTGGCTGTGATTCAGGCTTGCAGCTAGGAATACGACCCCAGATTTAGAATGTTACGTTAGTGAGCAGGGCGCCAGCGCCTAAAATATGTAAAATACTTCAGCTTTTTTGTATCATGCATGTGTGGCTGAATGCCTCTATTGTACTCTGATATGTGTGGAGCCATGTGGTTCCCCAGAGAGCAGAAGGGGAGCACAAGAAGGGGAGCAGAAAAGAGCAGAAGCAGAAGCGTGCTCTAGGCAATAGAACTGGCACTCCCCACAACAGAAGCGGGCTCCCCGCAATAAAGTTGGTGCTGGCTGTTTCATCTCATGTCAGCCCCTCGTGCTTTTCTTTCAACTGGGCATCTCAACCGCCTAAGCCCTCCTTCTCAATCAGCTTGGCTCTGACATCTATGCTTAATATTTACCCGACAATATTAATAATACCAGCTCTTTCAGCTTTTTTTCTCTACCATCCTCAAAAGGTAGCTTTCATTGTCTGTTCCAAGAAGGCGTGCTAGCTCCCATCGGCACATACATATCCTGGCCACCAGCAAGTGGACACACTGTGAGGAGAAAGAAAGATAGCTGTATTCAGGCTCCCTCTGGACACCTTAGCAGCTTCTGAGGGGAAGTGACTCAGCACTTCTCTCTCTTAAGTAACCATGTGACCTATAGGCATGCCGGGCTCCTAACTTGGCAGTGTGTCACTATTGTTTAACCTGTGGGTATAATTGTGCCACGCCCTGCAAGGCCAGCTTGTGCCCTTGTTGGAATAAAGAGTTAGGTCACAGTTGCCTACAGCTTCCTGTATTTTTCTTTCAACTGCCTGAGCCTCGTACCCCTTATCTTGGAACCTGGAATCTCCAGCAACATACATGCCCTTTCATTTTAAGGGCTCAACCCATAAGTTATAGCGTTACTGCTCATATGTCATTGGCCAGAAATGCAGTCATGTAGACAAACCTAGTTATAAGGATATTTGGGATTTCTTTAGCTTTATAGCTATGTTCACAGCAAAAATTAAAAGTCTTCTATACTAAAGAATGAGGGGAGAAGTGGATATTGGGAGACAGCAAGCAATCTCTAGTATATAGTAGTCATATATCTTTTCTTCTTTTACTTAAATTGGTCAAATATTTATTTATTTGCTCTTACATGCCTAGTACAATGCCAGATGCTAAAAAGCAGAGATCACAAAATAAGAAGATCCTTTTCTCAAACACATATTGTTTTCTGTATAGTCAGTGAAACAAATACTATTAATAACAACGCAAACCAATTATGTTACAGACTAAGTGGTTTATGTAAAGATTATAACATGAAGATACTATAGAGTCTTGAAGGAAGAGTAAGATCATCCAGAGAAGAGAGTGAAAATTATCACTAGAGAGAGAACAGAGTAAGTTAAAGATGTGAGATGAAAATAAATCACTGATGAACAAAGAATATTATAGGGAGCAATAACAAAAGTGGCAATGTAAAGGATTTTTATTTTCAAAAACAAAAAAGTCACTGAAGGATTTTTAAGCATTTCCTCTTTGTCATTTGTTGATATAGTCTACCAGTGGACTTATGCATTCACCAAAATAAACGTAATAAAACCCTTCAAAGATACCCAATAATTTTAAAGTCTATAACTCAATTTGTGGTTACTAAATAAATTTTCATGTTTTCATTCATCCTTGGATTTTGCTTTATAATATTTCAAAATATGGCTCTGCTGATATTTAGCTGGCCCTTCATTTGTAGGCATCATTTGTGACTGTGTTACCAGAATATTGTTTTTGAGCAATTGTGTCTTGATCTTTTTATTAAAGTCACCTCTCTAAATTTTTCTAAATTTTGGGTCTAAATTGGACTATATTTAAGAATCCTTTGATATAATAGTCACTTTGTCCCAATGTTAATTTCATTAAATTTATATAACTGGATATTCTGAAATTGAGTAGATTATGTTTGAAAATAAAGTGCAAATAGTGACTTAAAAAATTAAGGTAATGTTTATTTTCTAGGATATACCTTTGACTTTTCAGTAATTTGAAGGATTTGCATTGGGTTATAAATCATAATATTTTTATGTAAGTAATAGTAGCATCACTAGCCAATTGTTCTCATTTCAAAAATTAAGGTTTTTTGAGATGTGTCACTTCCAAAGGTACATGAAAGATAAAGGATAATATTGACATCATAATGCAGCTCTCCTAATTCACAGTTCGATGTTCCTTCCCTACAACTCTGAAAGTGCCATTGCATTTTGGTGAATGATGGTCTGAAATGGGTAGATTAAGCTATAAAGTAAGATATAAAATCTCTGTTGTGATTTCCCTTGCCACACTAATCAATTGAAGTAAGTGGTTAAAGCATGAATTAAAGCAAAAAATTTAAAACCACCAAATCTGAGTATTCTGTCCTATTTTTGTCATATTCTGTCACACTACATAATATCATATTAATGCATTATGAAAATATATACATAATATACAACATACTTCAAATATAACTGTAATATATGTGAAAACTTGAATAGAATTATAAACTTAAAATATATTTTTAAAACTATATAGTTTAGCTCAATTTATAATTTCAAAAAATTAATCGATAATTTCATCATTTAATAAAAAGATTATTGACATAAACTCAATTATTTATTTATTTATTCATTATTTATTTTGTTTATAGTGACACTGATTAACGAAATCCAATAAGTTTCAGCTGTATGCTTTAACAGTAAGGCATTATATATTTAATATGTGTCACCACACATTTTACCTCCTTTACCATGTCTACCTCCCTCCCCCCCTTCCCCCTCCTCTTTACCCTCTGGTAACCACTAGTTACTGCCCATGTCCATGATCTCTGATTGTTTGTCTTGTTCATTGTGTTGCTTTTAGGTTTATATCCCACATATAAGTGATATCAATGATTTTCAACTTTTTCAGTCTGGCTTATTTCGTTTAGGCCATGATTATCTTCAGTTCCAGGTTGTCACAAATGGCAGTATTTCATCTCTTTGTATGGCTGAGTAATATTCCATTGTATATATGTACCAAGCTTCTTTATCCAATTATCTATAGTAGGGGCACTTCGGTTGCTTCCATGTCCTGGTCACCGTGAATGCTGCTATGAAATCGGTGTGCAGATATCTTTTTGGATATGGGTTTTAAAGTCTTTGGGGTAAATACCCAGTAGAAGGATTGCTGGATCACATGGTAGATCAATTATTAGTTTTTTGAGGAACCTCCATACTGTTTTTCCATAGTGGCTGCACCAATTTACAGTCCTACCAGCAGTGTATAACAGTTCATTTTTCTCCATGTTTCTCTAGCATTTTGTTTATTTTGTTATTACTTGTCCTTTGTTGATTATAGTTATTTTAACAGGTGTGAGATGATATTTCATTGTCATTTTGATTTGCATTTCCTTACTAGTTTAGTGATGTTGGGCATCTTTTTATATTTGTTGTCTATTTAATATACTCCTTAAGGGAGAGGGAGAAGTGACTGTTCAAGTCCTCTGCCCATTTTTTGATTGGATGCATTTGTTTTGTTGTTGTTGTTATTTGAGTTGTATGAGTTCTTTGTGTACTTTGGATATTAGGCCCTTATCAGAGGCTTTGCTTGCAAAAACTATCTTTTCCCATTCGAATGGTTGTCTCTTTACCCTGTAGACAATTTCTTTTTGCTGAGCAGAAGCTTTTTTAGTTTGGATGTTGTCCCATTCATTTATTTTTAGCTTTTAGTTCCCTTACTTTTGAGCTTAAATTCATAATCCTCTTTAAATCCAAGGTCCTTGAGTTTAATTCTTTGTTTCTTCTGTGCATTTATTTGATTTTAGTCTTATATTCAGGTCCCTTAATCCATTTGAGTTAATTCTGGTGTGGTGGTGATAGACAACCAGTCTAGTATCATTCTTTTGCAGGTGGCTTTCCAGTTTTCCTGGCACCATTTATTGCAGAGGCTTTCCTTTCTCTACTCTACTATATTGTTTTGGCTCTTTTGTCAAAAATTATTTGCCCATGTAAATATGGGTTTAATTCTGGACTCTTGATTTCTGTTCCACTGGTATTGCTGCCAATTGCATGCCGTTTTGATTACTGTTCCTTTGTAGTATATTTGAAGTCAGGCATCAGTGATGCCTCCAGCTTCGTTCTTTTTTTCGTCAGGATGGCTTTGGCAATTTGGGGTCTTTTGTTGCTTCCATGTCCATACAAATCTGATGATGGGCTCAATTTGTTTTTGTGCTTCCATACAAATCTGATGATTTTTTCTTCTATTCCTTTAAATCTATTCCTTTAAAAAATGCTGATGGGATTTTGTTGGGAATTGTATTAAATCTGTATAATGTTTTAGGTAATATGATCATTTTAACTATGTTGATTCTTCTAATCCAAGAACGTGGAATTATCTTTTCATTTCTTTGTATCTTCTTTGATTTCTTTTAATAGCATCTTCATAGTTTTCATTATATAGATCCTTCACATGTTTCATTAGATTTTATTCCTAGGTATTTTATTCTTTTTGTTACCATTGCAAAATAAATTATTTTTCCCACTTCTTTTCTGACACTTTATTATTAAAAGTATAAAAATGCTATGGATTTTGAACGTGGATTTCCTATCAGAACCTTTATTGTATTTCCTTATTTTTTCTAGTAGTGTTCTATGGAATTCTTAGGGTTTTCTATATAGAGATTCAATGTCATTTACAAATAGTAACAGTCTGACTTCTTTCTCTTCCCTGGTTGCACTCGCTAGGACCTCCAATATTATATTGATAACAGCGGTGATAGTGGACAGCCGGGCCTTGTTCCTGATCTTAGAGCAAAGATTTTATATTTTTTCACCTTGAAGTATAATGTTGGCTGAGGGCTTGTCAATATGTGGCCCTTATTATGTTAAGGTATTTTCCTTCTATACCGATTTTGTTAAGTGTTTTGATCATAAATGGATGCTGTATCTTGTCGAGGGCTTTTTTTTTTGCATCTATTAATATGATAATATGATTTTTATTTCTTAATTTGTTTATATGGTGAATCACAATAATCGATTTCAGTATGTTGAACCATCCATTTGCCCCTGGGATGAAGCCCACTTGATCGTGGTGTGTAATCTTTTTAATATGTTGCTGTATTCGGTTCGCTAGTATCTTATTTAGGATTTTTGCATCTGTGTTCGTGAGAGATATTGGTCTGTAGTTTTTTTTTTTTGTGTTATCTTTACCAGGTTTTGGTATCAGATATTTAATATTGGCCTCAAAAATGAGTTGGGAAGTATTGCCTCCTCTTCGATTTTTTGGAAGAGTTGAGGAGAATGGTATTAAATCTTTGAATGTTTGGTAGAATTCACTGGTGAAGCCATCTGGTCCTGACTTTTACTTTTTGGTGGTTTTTGATGATTGTTTCAATTTCTGTACTGCTGATTGGTCTATTTAGATTTTCCAGTTCTTCTTGATCAGTCTAGGAAGATTGTATTTTCTAAGTACTGGTCCATTTCTTCTAGGTTATAAATTTGGTGTTATTACTTTTTCATAGTATTCTTGTATGATCCTTTGTATTTTTGTGATCAGTTGTAATTTCCCCTCTTTCATCCCTGATTTTGTGTCTTTCTCTTTTTTCTTTAGTGAGTCTAGCCAGGGGTTTGTCAATTTTATTAACTTCTCAAGAACCAGTTTTTTTTACATTTATTTTTTCCATTCTTTTTTGTTTGTTTGTTTTTTAATTTCATTTATTTCTGCTCTAATTTTATTATTTCTTTCCTTCTGCTGACTTTAGGCTTCATTTGTTCTTCCTTTTCTAGTTTTTTGATGAAGCGTTAGGTTTTTATTGGGCTATTCTTGTTTTTGGAGATAGGCCTGTAATGATATGAACTTTCCTCTTAGACCACTTTTGCATGTCCCAAAAGTTTTGATATATTGTACTATCATTATCATTCATTTCTATGTATCTCTTGATTCTCTTTTTATTTCTCTGACCAGTTATTCTTCAGTAGCATTTTGTTTAATATCCCTGTATTTGTGTTCTTCCTGATTTCTTTTTGCAGTTGATCTCTAGTTTCAAAGCATTATGATCAGAGAATATGGTTGGTATGATTTCAACCTCTTATATTTGTTGAGGCTCTCTCTGTGTCCCAGTATGTGGTCGATTCTTGAGAATGTTCCATGTGCACTGAGAATAAGCAGCAGTTTTGGGATGGAAGGCTCTGTAAATGTCAATTATGACCAGTTTCTAATGTGTCATTTAAGGATGTTATTCCTTATTGATTTTCTGTTTGAATGATCTGTCCATAACTGACAGTGAGTATTTAGGTCCCCTGCTATGATTGTTTTTTATCTATTTCTCTCTTTAGTTCTGGTAGTAATTGCTTATATATGTCAGGGTCCCTAATTGGGAGCATAGATATTAATACTTGTTATCTTCTTGGTGCATGATTCTCTTTACATTATGAAGTGTCCATTAGTATCTTTCTTTACATTTTTTATTTTGAAGTCTAGTTCGTCCGATAGTACGGCTGCTCCTGCTTTTCTCTGAATGCCATTTGCTTGAAATATCATTTTCCACCCTTTCACTTTGAGTTTATATTTGTCTTTGGAGCTGAGATGTGTCTCCTGGAGGCAGCATATGTTGGATTTTGTTTTTTGATCCAATCTGCAATTCTGTCTCTTTTTATTGGTGAGTTCAGTCCATTTACATTTAGGGTGATTATTGAAATATGAGGTCTACTTATAGCCATTTATATCTTTTGCTTTCTGATAGCTCAGTGTTTTCATTGCTTCCTTGTCCTGGCCTTTCTATTTTCTTTATTTTGGTTGGTTTTGTGGGCTTAGCCTCTGCTTCTTCTTGTTTTATGTTATATACTTCAGTTTTAAATCTTTGGTGTGTGGTTACCATTATAAATATGAAACAAGATAGTTATACGTATACAGTTGCCCATTTTCTTCTGTGTGTGCCTTATCTCCTTTCCCCTTTGCGAATTTGGATCTTTGAATCCTCCTCTTTTCAGTCATTGTTATCTCAATTTGTTTCTATGCTGAATGTTCATTACTATCTTGCTGTAGCTATTCTCTTTTTATTGTTTAAGTTTATAATGTGCTGTTCTTAGTAAGGGTTGCACTGCTCTGCTTCAATTTGCCTGATAGTCACCTTACTTCTAATTACAGTTTTGTTTTGTTTTGTTTTGTTTTGTCATTTTGTTTTAGATGAGCTGACCCCTTTCAGTATTTTTTGTAGTGCAGGCCTCGTAGTCGAGAATTCCCTCAATTTCTGTATGTCTTGAAAGATCTTAATTTCTCCATATCTAAAGGAGAGTTTAGCTAGATACATTATTCTGTGTTGGTACATCCTTTCACTTAATAGTTCAAATATAGATTCCACTTCTTTCTGGCTTGCAAGGTTTGTGCCAAGAAGTCCAATAATAATCTAATGAGTTTTCCTTTATAAGTTACTGTTTTCTTCTCCCTGGCTGCCCTGAGAATTATTTCTTTTCATTGATTTTCAGTAATTTTAATACAATGTGTCTTGGTGAGTTGATATAATTGGGTGTTCTTGAATTCCAAGCTCCAGTTCCTTCTTTATATTTGGGAAATTCTCATCTACTATTTGTCTGAAAGTGCTTTCTAGTCCCTGTCCCTTTTCCTCACCTTCAATAATGCCCATTATTCTTATGTTTCTTCTCCTGATGGTATCAGCTAGTTCTGGTTTTTCATTATTTTTCATTGTTCAACTTCTCCTTCCTTCTGATTTTTTTCTAGATTTCTGTCTTTGATATCACTGATTCTTTCCTCCATTTGATTGACTCTATTTCTCAAACTCGCTATTTCATTTTCAGCTCTTGCAGTGTATTTTTTTTTATCTTTAGATCTACTCTGTTCTTTTTGAAGGTTTCAATTTCTTTGCGAAATAACTCATTCTGCTCATCTAGTTATTTTTTTTCAGCTCTTGAAATTGTTGATGTGACTCATTTCAAAACTCAGAGTTTTTTCAGAAGTACCATCCTGAATTCTCTGTCATATAATTTGCATATTTCTACATCTGTAAGCTTATTTTCTGAAGATTTCTCACTTTCTTTCTAAGATTACTTGTCACCTTGACTTTTCGTGGTATTTAATGGACTATTTTGTCACATGAGCATTAATGGAAGTGTATTCTACTTTTTTTCCATAAAGAAGATTTATTTTATAAAGGTCTCTCTCTTTAGCTTGTTGAAAATAAGGCATTTTTCTTTTGGTTTCCAGTAGGTGGCGTTTAAGCCTCTTGGATCCATGCTTTATATAAAGGCTTAATAATGCCTTTTTTTCCTTTGTAGATGTTTAATCATGTTCACTACCCTCAGTCTCAGTGTTAGTGACAATTTTGGTAGTGTTTGCTCAGATTCCCCTGGGGCTTCGTGATGTTCAGTCTCAGAGGGTATGGGGGGAGGGGACTTCTAGGTTGGGGGTTGGGGCCTGCGGCTCAGCCTCAGTTTTGCAACCGCAGCCAGTAAAAATCAACTGTTGTTTCTCTGCATCCTGCATCTCTGCTTTCTGCCCTGATGACTGGGCCCTGCTGCCTGCCTCATGGAGTTCACAACTCTCCCAGGCAGGGCTGTTTAGGTAACACGCTGATTCTTCTCCCCTCTCCCTCCTCCTACAGAAAACTCTGGTGGCTGCAAGAGGCAGCTTCTTTATTTCTTCCTGTCCACTGCTCAAGACCCAGGGTTCTGACCTGTGACAGCTCTTATGCGCAGATCCCATGCTCAGATGTGCTGGTGCGCAGTTTGTTTTTTGTTTTTGTTGTTGAGTTTTAGATGTTCAGCTTATTGTTGTTGCAAGGAGAGAGATCTGGTGACATCTCTCACTCCACACCATGTTTGCCTGACATAAGCTTAATTAAAAACCACCTTTTTAATGAATAAATAGTACAGCAATGTTTGTTGGATCCAATGGCTTATAATATAGGCAGTTGTAAGCTTAAGCAAAAGCAAAGTTCCTTATTAATCCCCTGGAATGTATTAGAGCATTTGGTCCTCACTTAAGCATCTTAAAGAGGTGATTTACTGCTCTCACCAAAGCTACTAGAAAAATGTATAAAATTCAACTCTATTTAAGTAGAAGAATCAAGATGTAAAGAACGAGGAAAACAGCTTCTAATGAACTCTTAAATATTCTAAAATGTGAGTTAAATGCCACCCAGAAGGAATTGTTGTAATGAAAATGTTCAAGACTGTTGGCCGAGAAAAATTTAAATGGTCTTAGTACAAATTTTATAAAAATTCTCAAAATGAATTATCAAAATGTGTGCAAACATTTCAAAACAGAATGTTCAAAGCTTCAAATTATTTGTATAGAAATATTTAATGATCATAATTTAAAGAGTTCTTTTTCTTCTATTATTTTGAGGTTTAGTGTTTTTATCAAAGCTACGAAGAAATATCTGACATATCAAGATAGTATGTGTTTTTAAAATAATGACTATATTAAATTTATAATCTTGGCAATTCATGTTTCTAAATCTGGTTGCATAAAATATGAACAGAATACATTAATGCACGAATGCAAAAGCACTGAGCTTCTTCCAGCCTAGATTATTGACTGTTCAATCTTGACTACATGTAGCTCTGTCTCCATTCTATGCAGCTAAGTCTTCTTTTCTCACTATGGACTCAACATTGAACATACAATTTTAATAAACAGATTCTGTTTTCCCTTTTTCCCCCAGTTTCACAAAGATTTCTAAGCTAATGAAATATGAACATACCTAGAAAGTGGACATGCAAAGCAAAAGATGGTACTCCTCTAGTATTTATTAATTTTAATTGCTGAATCACCATTTTGGACTAATGCACAACAAATTACGTTGCTATTGACTGGATATATCTCTGGTTAAAAATTTTAAAAATAAATTTTTATTTAATTGTTCAACTTTAAAAGTACTCAATAACTTTTTTTTTTCATTTAAACAAAATTGCTGAGAAGCTACCGATGATGTATTCCTGTGACACATCACACTATTTTTTTAAATTTAGCATAGGAAAGATATTTTTAAAAATCTTTGATCTAATTAATCTTTAATCACTATTTATCATAGTAATAAAATATATGTATATATATTAAAATATGGAGAGAACAGTGGATGCATTAACTAATTGATGAGTATTTTCAATGATCACTTAACATAGCCTAAATACCATATTTCATCTAATCTAAGATGCAGATTTTTTTCACATTGTAACATTTCTGAAATCAGTATGTATCTAAAAATTCACTCTAGCCAGAAAGCAGTTGTGACATAGTTGTCATGTCTGCCCTGTGAATCAAAACAAGCAGAAAGGTTTGGGGATTCTTAGTTCCAGAGACAATAGAGGAGCACACTTTTAAGAAATATTGCATTACACTCTTAATGTCATACAGAACAATTTATGTAGAAAAACAAAATATTGACAACTCTGGGTCAAAATACCATTTAGAATTGTCCAATTTAGAATATGAAGAAGTTTCAGAAATACATTATCTAATTTACTTTATACACACATGTGTAAAGGGAAGATCAATTTTTATTTTTATTTGTATTTTTTATTTTAAAACAATATTTTTAGAAATCTATGTGTAAAAAAATCTAAAAGTCCTTTTTAAGTAAGTATAAAATAAGTTGTCTAAGTGATAAGAAGCATTACACTACAGTATTTTTTTATTCTTAAGTAAGAAATAAAATGTGGTGTATTTTGGTATAGCAGATACTTTGGGTACCCAGCTCCACCATCCCTTGACCTACCCTTAGTTTTAACAGCAGCTATGGTAGTAGTTTCTGTGCTCACTGACAATGTTCAATCTAAAGATCTCAGGCTCTATTTATGGATTAATCCAAACTAAATAGGACAGTATCTTAGATTTAATTAATTATAATAATTGAAATTAATGTCTTTTTTTCTTAAGAGAAAGGTGGATACACATTTTATAGCAAACCTAATATTTCTGAAAATTATCTATTCGAATTACCTTTTGCTTATAAAATTCCTACTAAATAAAAATATTAAAGCCAGCTGCAATAACCTATTATTCTCACCCTTCTAAATGCCAAAAGTGTACTTAGTCTCTGACATGTATTACCGCCAATATCTTCAATTAATGGGATACAGGAGTGATACATAATTTAAAACACTTGGATTTTATGCAGTAATAGAATACAGATTTTAAAGCACATTTATATATGTTATAATCACACACATTTTATCATGATAAGAAAATGCCTAAAATTGTGAGTCATTTGTAAGGAGCATAAATTCCTAAGCATTGCATATCTCATCTACTTCTACCCTTTCATATTGGCTAAACCGAGAAATCAGAGATTTACTCATGGTAACATGACAAAACACATGTGCTATGCCATTTTCATAATTTTTTGTTTAAACAAGTATTAACATTAATAAATTCTCACTGTACATGTATCATGTTCAATATAATATGTGCTATAGAAACTTCTAAAAAATTAGTAAGGAGTCATTATAAGCACTCATGTTGCCTACTGTAGATAAATGACAATGACATAAAATCAATAGAATACAACTCTTGAAATATAAATAAAATGCAGCTAGCATTAATATGATGACTAAGTGGAGGACCAGGGGAAGGAAGGACCAATTGGAGAGATCATTTTATGAACAATATAGATGTCTAACCAATGTACTATATACTCAAAACTAATTTAAAGAAATAAATTTATTTTTTAAAAATTTCTAAAAAAATTTAAAATGAAAGTCTGATGAAGGAAGAAATCATATATCCTTAGTAAGTTAAAGAGCCTTCTGGAGGCTTGCCATTTCAGTAGATACTAGTCATAGGAAGAAAGGAGAAAATTTGTGAGCCAGGACCCAAAGATGATAATAGCATGCTGATTCAACAAACCAAAGGGCTGCTCAGGGTTGCTAAGACATGAATAAAGTGAAGAAAACACAAAATGGTGATGAGGACCTGTCACAGAGGCTCTGCATGTGAGGCTAAGGAACTGGTATAATATTGTATAATATTGTAGGCAATATTGTAGGTAACTGGAAATATTGTAGGTAAGTAGGAGGAGGGCTGCGATAGAAGGTCAAAGAAGATTATTTGAAGGGGAGATGATAATGTCAAATGCTACAGAAAAAAATGAGGTAAAGATGCCTGACAAAAGGCAACTGACTTACAATGTCAGAGTCCTCTGAGAGTATAACAAGTTGTGGAATTTTTAATTCAAGGGGTAAAAGAATGAGAAACCATCAATGAAGACATAAATTACTCTTGCAACAAGTTTTGAGAAGGAAAAGGAAAAAGGCTAAACCTTTCACTTCCTTACTTTTTAATATTTTGCTGATGAACTTTGCCATTAAAAACACCTCTTTTAAAAAAATAATATTAAATTATATTTCTCAGCCCTACTAGCATTTCATTGATGACAAAAAACAATTTGTGTTTTGGCTTCATGGTTATATCATTTCTCCAGAACCAAGAACCCTATATAAAACACATAATTGTAATTTCCTATAGGACAAAAAGAATAAATAATCAACAAATGATAGAAGTTAAATTTGACCAATTTTAAAATTTACAATATTTAGAATTTTCTTTTTAAATAACAAATTTAATAAAATAATAATAATTAAAATAAATTATAACAGTTCATTATAAGAAAAGAATAATATATAGATTAAAATGGAATAAAACACTCATAAACTAAGAATCTTAAACTAAAAATCCAAAGACCACTTTTAATATTTTGAGGTACAGTCTACCAATTATAGGGCAGAATAAGCATGTATAAGTTTTTAATCCTACTCTGTCACTTACTAGTAATGCAATCTTGTGCAAATTACATAATTTCCCAGAGCCTGTTTGTTTATTTATAAAATGGAAAAGTAATGTATAAGAGTGCTATGATAATTAAATAAATCGAACACATAATTTTTTTATACCGATACTTGGCACATACTCAATCAAAGTTAGTTATTTTTAATTTTTAAAATTTTTTATGAACATGCATGTTTTGCTATACTTGCATAGGTCACAGGAAATAAAAGGGATCACATGATACAGATAATTCATTAAAATACAAATACATTTTTATTTTTTATTCATCAAGACAAAGGGTTGGAGACCTTTTCTAAACAAAAGCCATAAAATGAGTATTTCAGGCTTTAAGTTCCCTATTATCTCTATGACAGCTACTCCACTCTGCCATTACAGCATAAAAGCAGCCATTGAGAATACATATGTATTCACATGACTGTTTTCCAATAAAACTTAATTTATAAAAGCCAGTAGTGGGCCTGATTTGGTCCACAGGCTGTAGTTTGCTGATTTCAGACGTGGAACATCATTTTCTGGCTGTTTAATACAATTTTGTACTTTAGCCAATATCCAATTCTTGAATATGTAGATTTTTTTTCAACAGATTTGTTTCACAAAAAACAATGCGCATTCTAGAGTATTTCTTTAGGTTAAGTAGATTATTCTTTAGGTAAATTCTCATATAAATGTGAAAGTCTTTATTATTATGTGCCTTGCCAACCACAAAATCTGTATCAAATTATACTCATACCACAGTGTTTGAGAGGATCACCTTCCTAACACTTGCCTAAACTGGACATTTTGAAAAGGGGGTGGGGATTCTTAGATATTCTCATTTTGTTAAATTACCATTATGGCCTAAGGCCTTCCAAAGCCCCTATTTCATAATACCATCATATTGAGCACTAGGATTTCAACATATGATTCTGGGGGGCACAAAAATTTTCATACCATATTACATGCTTTTGCAATATTATATATCAAAAAACTGGAAAATATTGACTCACTGAGTTATACACATTCTTTCAGTTTTGAAGTATTTCATTATACAGTATAAAACAATAATTATTCTATTAAGTTATGAAAAATTACATTAGAAAAAACTTCAATTTATGAGAAGCTCTAGAGCACAGAGTAACAGAAACATATTTTCCAAAATTCTAATTTCACTTGAAAGAGTAAATGTTATTATTGGCAAAAATGTCAGTTTTCCTTGCAAGGACAGGTATACTTTGTTCATTTTAGAATTTTGCGGAAATGTCTAGGAAATACCCAAATATGCTAATCAGTCATTTTTTCAAGTAAGAATTGTGTCCAATGTAAAAACGGCTAGTTTAGATGGCAATTCAATCACCAAAAGTGCTTTTCCTCAATACAAACATTGCACTTCACTCTACAGCAGAAATACTCTGTGTACTTTGAATTCTGTCACACAGAATGCATAAGAGATTTATGTGCTCCAGCATTGAGATTTAATAATTTAATATTTTTGCTGCTTCATCAAAGACCTTTCTAAGTGAAAATATTCTATTTTACTGTAAATTCATGGCACTCATGAATATAATGACAAATTCAGCTTGGTACCACTGTAATTTTACCTACCATGGCTTGCATATCACCAGTGTAGATATCATCACAGAGAAAAAAGGCAAATAGTGTTAGCATTGTTATGAAATAGTTTTAACCTAATGAATGTCCTGATTGTATATATGGAACTCCAGAGGCTCATGAAGTATTGTGTGAGAATTACTGTACTAGATTGACCACATCTTTATTTTTTAAAATATATATTTTTCATTTTTCAATTATAATTGGTCTATAATATTATATCAGTTTCAGGTGTACAACGGAATGCTTAGACATTTATATAACTTACAAAGTGATCACCCCAATTAATCTAGTGCCCATATGACACTATACATAGCTATTATAATATTATCAACTATATTTCCTATGCTGTACTTTATATTCTCATGACAATTTTGTAACTACCAATTTGTACTTCTTAATCCCTTCACATTTTTCTTTACCCCCTCCCCACTGGCAACCAACAAAATATTCTCTGTTTCTGTTTTGTTTGTTTGCTTTCTTCTTCAGATTCCACATATAAGTGAAATCATTTGCATTTTTCCTTCTCTGTCTGACTTATTCCACGTGGCATAATACCCTCTAGGTCCATCTATGTTGTTGCAGATGGCAAGATTTCATTCTCTTATCCGTTTGTGGACATCCAGGTTGTTTCTACATCTTGGACACCGTAAACAATGCTGCAATGAACATATGGATGAAAAAGTCCCTTCACAGTAGTGTATTGTGTTTCTTCAGATAAATATCCAGAAATGGGATTTCTGGATTCTTTGTTTCTTGTTATAGTTTTTGTTTTAAAGTTTATTTTCTCTGGTATAAATATCACTACCCCAGCTTTTTATTCCAATGCCATTTTTATAAAATATATTTTCTCATCACTTTATTTTCAGTCTGTGTGCCTTTCAGTTGGAAGAAAGTCTCTTGTAGGCAGCATGTGCAAGGGCCTTGTTATTTTTCCATTTAGCTACCCTATATTTTATGAATAGAGTAGTTAATCCATTTATATTTAAAATAATTGATGATGGATATGTAATTATTGCTTTTTATTATTCATATTTTTATGTTTTTTCTTCTTAAAGAATACTTCTAACATTTCTTGTAACACTGGTTTTGTGGTAATAAACTCTGTTAGCTTTTTCTTGTCTGGGAAGCTCTTTATTTGTCCTTCATTTCTAAATGAAGCATTGCTAGGTAAGGTAGTCATGATTTTTGGACCTTGCTTTTCATCACTTTGAATATTTCATGCTAATACTTTCTGGCCTACAAAGTTTTTGTTAAGAAATCCTCTGACAATCTTATGGGGAGCTTCCATATAGGTAACTAACTGCTATTCTCTTGCTGCTTTTAAGATTCTCTCTTTGTCTTTAACCTTTGGCATTATAATTATGACGTGTCTTACTATGGGCCTATTCACGTTCATTGTGTTTGGGACTCTGAGCTTCCAGAGTTTGCATGTCTATTTCTCTCTCTAGGTTAGGGAAATTTTCCATCCTGGTCAATAAAGACTCAAATATGGCAGCTGCATGTGTCTGCATGCTGGGTTGGAGAAGGGTTCAACAAGGAAACAATGAATTCTGCCAGCACTTCTGTCTGGGAAAAAGCTGCCCATCCAGCTCTCACCTTGAAGTCAGACAATTTAGTTCTTCCCCATATGTACCGGCACCTTTCAAGCTGTTACCCCAGCACTGGAGTTCAGAGAGAGTGAGTCTCTTAGTTAGTACGTACCCACACAGGCACTTTAAGAGGAATGCCTGGAACTTTAGCTGCCCTCTGTCTCACTCAGCCACAATCTCTACTGTTTTTCACAGCCAGAAGTTGTGGGGACTTCTTTTCCCAGCACTGGAACCCTGGGCTGGGATGCCTGGTATGGCGCTGGGACACCTTGCTCCTCCAGGAAAACTTCTGCATACAAGGTATTCTGCTGATTTTTAACCACCACATGCGCATTTGGGACCTGCTCATTCCACATTTCCGCCCATCCTTCCAGCCTTAAAGTGGCTTCTTCTGTATGTCCTTAGTTGTAAAAGTGTTCAGCTAGACTTCACGTGATTCTCAATGATAGTTGTTCTGTAGTTTAGCTGCAATTCTGATGTGATTGCGACTGTGGGTAAGCACAACATTTACTTACTTTTCCATTTTGACTGGATTCCCACCACCTCTTTTACTAGTATTCCTGTTAATATGCCAAAGCATTGGTTTTAAAAGGAACATATTTTGAGAAAATTGGTTACATCCCAAAGACAAATCTCTAATTGTAAATTTAATTCCCTGATCCTTTAACGACTTTTTCTTTAAAAAAAAAAAAAAAGAGTATTTATAACTTGAATTCCTTGTCTCGAAGGGCTATTAGTTTCAATTTTTCTGTTTATGTCTAAGTACTGAGAGAGATTTAACAACATAAAGAAATCCTTACACAAAGATCTTTAATTTAGGAATTCTACCAACTTGCTGATTTGATATGTATATCTCTTATATTTCAGGTAAGTTGTGTTCTTCTGTTAGCTAAAATTTTAAAAGGATCTAATAACATTTGCCATATTAGGAGACAAAATGTAATGTTGTCGTTAAACTGTTTATGAGCAAGTTTTATCTTGATCTGGCAAGATTTTGTTTATAAAAGATTTCTTTTGAAAAGGACAGAGGTCCTTCCATTACTCCATTTGTTGGAAGGGGAGCTCAGAAATTCTCAGCAGAATTTTTGCATAAATAGCAACCACTCACCTTTGACATCCACTTCCCATCACAGAGAACCAATGCCAACTCCATCCCTTGACTTTTTAGTCAACTGACATTTTCAACTGTGAGGCAGGTATCTGAAAGTTAACATCCACATATTGTTTGGAGGTTGTAAAACAGAAGAAATAAAGGTCAAGGGAAGAACTCTTTTAATAGGTTCTAGACTTTGTAACCTGCAGTTCCATCTCATTGTGATTAAACCTATTAGTCATGGTATATCGTAAGATGGCAGATCTTAAAATAGTAAAGCTTTTCGAAATTGGAAAAAAGTGTGAACAAAAATATTAAACATTTTTTAGTGGCAATGCTTCAAGGTGAAATCTTGAATATGAAATGAAATTGGGCTAATAAGTAAATTTATTTCATAGTTTAATGGTGTGAATCCAAGTTAAAATTTTGATAATGTGTTTTACATTTGTTCTGAAATAAGTAAAATAATTTTTAAAAATAAATTTTATAAACATATTCTATTTTTCCCTCCATTTCTAGAAAGTTTGCTCTTATATTTTAAAAGTAATTGGTAGAATTACAGAAAAAAAATTGATTATTGATTTTGTGTATGGTTCATATCATCTACTCTTGTTAATTTATCTAAATTTTATGTCTACTTCATGATAGTTTAGACAAAATAACTCTAACTGATTTAGCGATCAGTTTCTTCACTGGGATTGCTTGGCATTCCACATGGCTTATTCCCCAAATTCTTACTGCTGTCATGAAATATTACCTTTGTCATTAAAATAGTTCCATTTAAATAATATTAAGAACATCTAACAGGGTCTAAACTAGAATCACCATCACCTTCTCTTTTAAAAGGTGATTTCCAGGGACTAGTATTAAAAATATTTTTATGCTTATGTTTATATAAAAAATGTGTGTGTGTGTGTGTGCACGTGTGCGAATCAGAGTCAGCCAGCTACATTATGCAGAGGCAGAAACCTGAGATTACTTTATGCTTAAGGAATGGAACTTTTGAATATTCAAAAGCAAGTTTTTTAAAATGTAAAGCAAAGGGAACTAGAAGCCATTAGTGGGTCATGAACCTAACTTAGTGAATCCTAACCACATTGACAATGTGACATAAAATATATTAAAGGATGTGAGATATCCTTTAAAAAAATATTTG
This sequence comes from Eonycteris spelaea, assembly GCA_003508835.1. NCBI lineage: Eukaryota > Metazoa > Chordata > Mammalia > Chiroptera > Pteropodidae > Eonycteris > Eonycteris spelaea. Next base: position 6,988,794 of record PUFA01000033.1, on the reverse strand, counting down.
AAAGGACCATTTTAACAGTCATTTTAGTTATATACAAACATAAAAAATATTCATATCCCAGAAATATTTAGTGTAGACCCTTTTCATTTCTGTCTCCTTTTTTACATGTAAAGTCCCAGGAACGGAGGTAGGCAAATTGGACAATGTCATTCTGTGTGTGACATGACAAAACTTTAAATTCTATTTCCTAAGTTTGGGGTGGCTATAAGACCAGTGACAAGGGAGGATAATGAAGGACAAAAGCTAAATCAGTTGAAGAAAGTAAGAACAAAAACTGGAGACTTATAAACTGGATTCAAAGAAAAAAGAAAAGAAAAAATGCCTGAGTGTGTAATTTATGCCCGGACACTGTGCTGTTTATTTTGATGAACAATGCAATTATAGTCATTGTTTATGTGGAACTTATTTTAATATGGAGGACACAGACACTGAATAACTGAAAAAGCAAATAGTAACAAATACATGAAGAAAAACAAAAAAAGTAAGAGGATAGTGGGAGGAATAGGTGTTATATTGGTAGTCTTGCTTTGTCTTTCTAAAGAAGTAATATTTAAGCCAAGAATTTGAAATGTATGAAATAAAACATATAAAAAAAATTTGGTAAAAGGTAGGTTGTTCCAAGTAGTGATGAGTATGGGCAAAGACTCTGAGGTCACGAGACTAAGGTAGGACAATTATAATGAAGACAAGTATAGCTGAAACATAATGGAATAAGGTGACAATTCCTGGAGGTTGATGGTGGCCAGGTCATGCATTCAATATGGATTTGTTGAGTTTAATGCCAAGAGCTCTCCTAAGTGTGAAGGAAGATAAATCACTGAGCAAAAATATCAAGTTCCTAAGGTTCTTCTGATACAGATGTACATAAAATAAATAAACAAAATAAAGTGAATTGTAATTTCAAAGAGTAATAATTGCATTTAAGGAAATAAAGCAAATTCTGAAGATAGTGATGGGCCTTTACTTAAATGTTTTTTAAGCAGGCCTTTCAGAGAAGGTATGTTTTAAGAGAGCCATAAAATGAGGGAATTATCCATGAATATATCTATGAAAAAAGATTCTGTGACATCACATATAGCATGTACAAAGAAAAGAAGGTAATTATAGCCTCACTGAAGGCCAACAAGAAAGCTGGTGTGGCTAATCAAAGACACAGCCAGGTCCATTCAGGCGTGACCCTAAAGGCCAGAATGGGGACTTCGATTCTATCTATGGTCATTGTGCCTGGATGCCCCTGTATGGTTTTAAGCAGGATAGTGAAATGATCTGTTTATTTTTCAAAAGAATCACTCAGATTGCATGCTTGAGAATGGACTGAAAGTGAGTACAAGATCCAGCCAACAAATAATGATAGCTTAGACCATGGTGATAGCAAGGAGATAAGAAGAAGAGCTAAGACTAAGTATATATTTTAGATGCATAAAGGAAAATAGTTTTCAATACTCTGATATTAAGTGTGAGAGATAGAGTAGGTGACATTACCTAAATTTTAGACTTGAATAACTAAAATAAAGAAAAAGAGTGCCATATAGTTTTGAAAAACTTGGGAAGGTTAAGATTTAAGATATGTGTAAATAGAGAAAATAGAGGTTCTCCTCTAGATGCCTAGAGGAGATGCTAAGTAGTGACTGAAATGATTCAGGAATTTAGGAAAAGGATATTCCCAGAGATATAAAATTAAAATATATAGATAGTATTGAATTCTTAGGACTGGGTAAGGAGAAAAGTCCTTGGGAAAGTTGGAGAGAATAAAGAGGCTCCATAAAGAAGCCTAAGAAGAAGCAGCCAAGAGGAAAATAAGGAGAGCATCAAGCAAATGAAGAAAGCCTTTGGGAAAGGTAGGAATGATTAGCTAAGAAGTCATATAAGATGAGCATTTAAAATTATTCATTATATATGACAAAGTACAAGTCACTGTTGATAGAAAAAAATTACTTTTTATTGTTATTTTTTAGAATCACAGGTTTTATTACTAATATAAGTTTAGAAAGAAAGTTTTAAAAAAGGTATCAAATGCTTGCTAAGCCACAAGTAAAGCCAATGCGTTTAACTATGAACAAGGTTAGAGGAAAATCAGTGACATAGATTGTGAGTCAACTATTATAACTACCTAAAACAAACATTTACAATCTAAATGAGAAAAGTATTTTTATGAAACATATTTTAACAAAAGTAATTTCTTATAATGAATCTTAACACTTTCAAAGTTTACATTTATAGTCTTTAGAAACATTAAAATAACCTTTTTAGCATTACTTAAAATTTCTTTGCCTCCCTTAGCAAATTCACTTAGAAATTCAACTCTATGAAGATATAAAAAATATATAAATTTAATTTAAAATTTATAGAAAGAAAGGTATGCAATATTTGCTCTTTTTTTTTTTTTTTCATTGTCTACTCAAGCCAAATATACATGCTAAGTAATGGCTTGGTCTTCTACAAGCATCTGTGTCAAGATCTTTCAAATTCTATTCAAGCTTTCTCAATAAAATATTAACTGAAAACTGTTGTGTATGATTTCAATTTTAACTTCTAGTCAAGAGTAAATTAATATAACAGGACTTATGCAAATCCTCTTCCAAACTAGGGGATTTGTCAAGAGCAGTTTCAGTATAGTAATGCAAGCAAAAGCCAAACTGAAGAGGGATCTAAAGAAATGGGAGGAGAGAAGGTAGAGTTAATGATCATACACATTTTTTGAAGAGTTTTGCTTTCAAGAGGAGCAAAGGGAATGTGGGATCAAGGGAGATTTTTTGTTGTTGATGTTGTTTGTGCTTTTTAAGATGAAAATTTGACAACATGTTAATGGATATAATCATGCAGAAGGGGATAGAAGACAAAGCTTGAGTGGCTAAGTGGAATAAAATCCTTGAGTAGGTGAGACAGGTTGGGTTCCATTGGGCAAAAGGTGGATTGAAAATTAATACATAATTTATTTTGATCAAATGAGACTTTGTAGAACAGGATAAGGAGCTGGAATTTAATGGACCAAAAATCAGGACAAATTTTAAGAACTGATCAGAAAGTGTTTTAGGAAATAGGTTATGCTATAGCTTTTGGTAATCGCAACTTCCAGTAGGTAACAACCATGGCAGTGATGGAGAGAGCAGAAGAAAATGTCTATGCAATGGGGAAATAAAGAAAATGAAAGATCTGGTACTAGATAAGCCAACCACATGGGTGTTAATATTGTTAAGAATGATGTTGCCTAGGCAGAGAGAGCATGTTTATAAGACAAAAGCTTATTAATGAATGAAATAACAATGAGCATTGGTAGGTCACATAAATAAGAAGGTTAAGAGGTTAAGAGATTGAGTTAACATATAGACCTCAATCCAATGGTTATGTTTCAAGATGGAGGAGATGGAACATTATCAAGGACTCCTTTTGGCTCTGAGGTCAAGTTTTAATCTTTCAAACAAAAAATCCAGAGCACTGTTGTGTAAAACAGTTGTGTAAACTTGATGAGCAGATTGGAGCACCTCTGTACTGTAGTAAGAGATCTGGAACATCAGGAGCATGTGCTCATAATTTAAACAGAGGCCACGGTACCTTCCAATGCCTGGTTTTAACAATTAAGAGGCATGGCAATGAGAATCAAGTTTTGTGACAGATTAATCAGACACCTGTGGATGGGAAAAATTGTGGAATTCTTTGCGGTGAATGGAAATCTCAAAAGAGAGATACTTTCTTATTAATAGGGCAAACAAGATTTTTAGTTATTAATTGATCTAAATAAATGAGTGTATTTCTACACTAATTTTCATATAGCTTGTTGAAATTCTTATATATAAATATGTACATATGTATTACCTAAAATAGCCACAATAATCAATAATCCTTGGTGACTACCTACCTTGATCAGACAGAAGCTTACCAATGCTTGTCAAGCAAAACATTCATCTTATTACTCATCATACCATTCATCAACATGTCATTCATTATTATTTTCATTTTTATCAGTTTATATGAAAGACATATCCCAATTGATGCTTTTGATTTTTTCCCCCCAAACTTAGGCATTACTTATTTCCATTTAGGTCATTTGATACTAAAAATGTTTGTCACTTGTATTTTATTGTTCTCTTGGTATATCTTGAAGAAAATATAATATGCTTCTGCTATGGACTGCTGTTCTCATTTGCAGAGGATAACAATTTTTGTTTTATTTTGACATGCATATTCCATATGCTTTATTTTAGAATGTTTTAGTATTTTGTAATATAGTAGATCCAAATTGAACATAATTTCAATATTTACCAAGAATGATATAATTAAATTTAAAATATGACTCCCTCCCCCACTGTGTTACTTTTGCTGGCTTTTAATGTGAGATCTTAAAATTGATTTCACAATCAAGTATGGACAACTGTGAAACAGATATAACCTTGAAGTTTCCCAGAACTTCATTTTAGAATCAAAACTTTGTTCAGTATCATCTCATTGGTGACAAGATGATAATGGAATCAATCAAGAGGACAGAGTTGATAATTCTTAGAGTATTTTCTTTAGGAAGTAGATTTTACCTCTGCAAATATATAAAGGTTTGTTTTCATATTTTTTCTATTTATGCAATTTTAAAATATATTATTATTTAAACTCATCTGTTTGATTTTTCTATATATGAGAAAAAAAATTTGTGTTTTTGAACAAATCACCTATCACTCACTTATAGAAGATGCAATAAATCCCTTCCCCCAACCTGTGTTTTTACAAGTCTTCCTGTCTTGAGTATCTAAAGATTAAGAACCTCAGAGAGGGTAGAATAGAATATAGGGACTCAGGAAAGCTAATAGTTGGTTATTCACTTTCTGAGCTTATTTTCTGACATGTTGCCTTTAACATTTTAGAAGGTCAGAAATACTCTGGCCTGTGACTCAGAACCCGTATGGGGCTTCTGCTCCTCTTTTGTCAAGCATAATCTGTCTCCTCGTTTCCTGTTGTTTTATTCCTTAGCATCATGTTTGACATTATCCAGTCTTCCTCCCTGGCTCACCCATTTGGACATAATCTATTGCCCTGACATTTTAGATCCTCAAACTCTCCCTTTTCTCCTAGATTTTGCCTTCCTTGGCAACAACTCAGTTGGAACAATACCGACTTTACTCTTGGCCCTTGTGCTTGGCAAACTTGAATTTCCTGCTTTCTATAGATGGCTTTTCTGAAATATGATCCTGGCCTGAATTCCAGACTTTGTGTTTGTAATTAGCTGAAGAGTTTGTTCTCAGTAAGGTATGCTACTGACAAACTATACACCAGTCCAGTGCCTGTCTCCAGTTTATAGAGTCCTTGTTTCTGGGCCAAATTAATAAGTATATAATCTGATGTCTGGAATCCAGAGTGCGTAAAGAAGAACTTTACACCAATCTGTTGTTGTTGTTGTTGTTGTTGTTGTTGTTGTTGTTGAACTTAATTCAGAATTTACATGCTGACCGATGGATAAAAGTTTTTAAACTTTTAATATATGTGCGCACCAATTTGTAATAATGTCTATATATCTCTCTGCTTCTTTTCTTCCCATTCACCCATTCAATTCTGCAATCCACATCATTTCAATGAAACTGTTTTCCACAAAGCTACTAATAATAGCTTCCCAAAAAATAAAATCCATGGTTTACAGTCTGTACATTACTTGACTTCTCAGGATTATTTACCAACACTAGCCATTCTCTCTACTATGGTCTGAAAGTTTGTGTACCCCACCCCTCCAATCCATATGTTGAAATCCAATGCCCAATGTGTGGTATTAGGAATTGAGGCCTTTGGGAGGTGGTTGGGTTGTAAGGGTGGAGCTCTCATTAATGGGATTAGCACTCTTATAAATGAAACCCAGAACTCTCTAGACCCTTCCACCATGTGAGATACAGGAAGTCTGCAACCAGTAAGAGGTTCTCATCCAATTATACCGGCACCCTGATTGATTTCGGATTTCCAGTTTCTAGAACTCTGAGAATAAATGTTGGTGTCTGTAAGTCACTTAGTCTGTGATACTTTATTTTAGCAGCCCAAATAGACTAGGATGCCCTCTTTTTAAAACAAAAAAAAAACAAAAACAAAAACAAACAAAAAAAATTTGTCTTCCTTTTTTTTTTAAATATCAGTCTCCTAATTTTCTTCCTATTTCTCTGGATCTCCTTAAAGTCACCTTTTCTTTTTCTATTCTTCAATTACTTGGATCCTTAAGAGTTACACCAGAGCTTCTATTGTGTTAAAATGTTATACACACTCTCTCTGAGCAATCTCTTTCATTCCTGTGCCTTAAATTACCATACTGTTGCTAAATGTGTATGTTCTCCCAGACATTCTCCATAGGAAATCCATATATCCAACTGCATTCTGAACATCACGACTTGAACATATACAAGATCTTTGAACTCTTCACAAAACTGTTTTTCCTCTAGCATATCTGAAGGCATTATATGCTAGTTGACCAAATCAGACACCAGATAATTATTCTGTTTTTTTTACTGTCTTGTCCACTAATAAGTCACCAAGTCTTGCAAATTTTATTTCCTCAATGCCTGAAATCTATCCTTTTATCTTTCTTTGACTTTTGTTCACCACCAAATCCAGGCCTCCATTACAATTTTCCTGAATTACTCCAACAGTTTGATAACTTCTCTCACTTCTAACCAGTTCTGTAACCAAGTTGATCTTTCGAAATAAAAAAAATAAATAATGAAAAGTGAAATAGTCACCTTTCATTTAAAACATTTTGAGTTTTCTGGTAATGACAGGGTATTGTACTTAATCAGGGAAATCAAGTCCCTTCCTATACATATTTCCAGTTTTGTATTAGCACCCTTTACTCTCCTCCAAACTACAAAACACTCTATCTTGCCTTCTTGAATATGTACATTATCACACATAAACTTTCTGACATGATGCGCTCTCTGACTGGTGCTCACTTCTTTCTTTACAACCAGATATCTTAGACACACACATGTGCACACACATATACTAACACATGGCCTCTCTCCTTCCCTCTCATTGTATTGGTTAACTTCTACTGATCTTTCATGTTTCAACTTGCATGTGATTTCCTTTGAGAAAACATTCCTTGACTCATTGGAGGCTCCTCCTGTGTGCTGACAAAGTAGTCTGTAATACCTCCATTCATAGAACTTACTTAAATAACTGTCTTATTTTAAATGTTTGTCTTCCAACCAGATTGTCAGCTCAGTGAGGGAGTGTACTATATATCTCTTTTTGTCACTCTCACTTTTCTGGTTTCTAGGTCAGTTAGAGACACTTTGAACAACTAATAAAGCTATTTTTAACTTGTTTAGTAAATGGAAGAATTGATATACCTTCTCAAATAATTAAAATTTATATGAAAGCCCACAAAAGTCTTCACTTCTCACTGAGGGAGGAAAAAAGGGGGGTGGGGGCGGCAAAAGGTCAAAGTCCTTAAATACATTATCCTACAACACTCTACATGTTCTGGTCCTACCATTATTTACCTATTGCTTTGCTCTTTTTGAATTATTTTCCAAAAATTCCTTCCTTTGCCCCTTCCCAGAACAGCCTCCTTGCCTTTCTTAAATACATTGCTAATGGTGGCCTTACCCGTTGCTGTTCCCTCTGACTGGAATGCTATTCCCAAAGATGTCTACATAAATTTCTCCTTCAAAAACTTAAGATCTCTACTCTGTATCTTGGCTTCTCAATAATGTATTTTCTGGCTCACTATTTAAAATTGCAATTCACCCCTACCAAAGCCCTGTGCAAGTACATACAATGTCCCTGATTCATTTTCCTCTCTAACAGCTGGTCAGAACTCAGTGAAAACCAGATTATGTATCTTGTTTATTTTATATATCCTCCCATCTCTTTTAAAATGTGAGCTCTGTGAAGGCAGTGGATTTTGTTTCTTTTTGTTCACTGCTACTTGACATCACTAATCATCAGAAAGATGCAAATCAAAACCACAATAAGCTATAAACTTACACTTGTAAGAATGGCTGTTATCAAAAAGACAACAAATAAGTGTTGATAAAGATATAGAGAAAAAGGACTCCCTATGCACTGTTGGTAGGACTGTAAATTGGTTCAGCTACTATGGAAAACAATATAAAGTTTCCTCAAAAAACTAGAAATAGAATTACTATATGACCCAGCAATTTCACTTCTGGGTATCTATCTTAAGTAAATGAAAACACTAAATCAAAAGGATATGTGCACCACAATGTTCATTGCAGCATTATTTACAATAGCTAAGTGTCCATGGATAGATGAATTAATAAAGAAAATGTGCTTTATATACACAAAATTGAATATTACTCAGCCATAAAAAAGAAATCTTGCCATTTGTAATAACATGGACAGACCTAGAGGGAATTATGATAAGTGAAATAAGTCAGACAGCAAAGATAAATACTGTATGATTTCACTTATATGTGGACTCCAAAAAACAGAAACAAATATACAAAATAAAACAGAATCAGACTCACAGATACAGAGAACAAACTAATGGTTGCCAGAGGGGAGGAGGGGTGAGAAGATATGCAAAAAAGGTGAGGGGAAATAAGAGGTACTAACTCCAGTTATAAAATAAATAAATCATGGAATGTAATGTGCAGCATAGGGAATAGAGTCAATAGTACTGTAATAACTTGTACAGTGATAGGTTACTAGATTTATTGTGTCGATCACTTATAAAGTATATAAATGTTGTATAACTGTTGTATGCCTAAAATTAATAAAATATTGTATGTCAACTATAACAAAAAATATTATATTCTAGTATCTGGAACATGCTTGCCCTTTTTGAATAGATGAATAAGTTAAAAATAAATAGATATGCCATTGAAATAAGTAACAAATTGGTTAAACTTTGAATAAACAATTACAGAATAGTTTAAGCATGTATATAGATATGTTCTTTAATACTTATTTATTTTAAAAGCAATTTGTGCTATTCGACTATTTCAAGAAACATCATCACAGGCTCTGTTCTAGTTTATAGTATTTATTGCTTTACTTCATTAGACATTTTTTATGTCTATTTTCACTTATCCATAGATAACACTAACATGAAAAAATAATTTCATTCATTGTTTGCTCAACATGTTAAAATTGATTTTTAGTGAGTATCACTATCTGAGATTGATTCATGGTATTGCTACTTTCATTTTTGAAAGTCTGGCTTATTGATACATATTGTCCTCTAATTAAGAGATGGTTTATCAAATGTCTTTTTTAGAAGCAAAATAAAATAATTTATGTAGATACTGTATCATAATTTTCCACTTATCTGAATATTATCAAATTCTTTCTAATAAAATTGGCCATTCATGATTTGGGTATTTTTAACATGATTTGACATGACTATAATATGTCTGTTAATGTTGTGAGCAGAATAGAGAGTGATCAGTTTTCTTTTCTTCTTTATAATGAACATATGGAGTTCATTTTGTTTGGGACCTGCTGTATATCCACTGACTATCATGGTGGGGCCAAGGGGCCCAGTATATTTCACTAGTCTAAATCTTGCTCTTTACTCTGTTTCTCGAAAGGCAAGTAAACAAAGCAATGTGGTTTCTAGGTCTTGTTGAAACATGATTTAGTTGAGTAATAGCTTGGTTGAATTTGTTTACAACAAATGACATACAGAATTGGCAGCTAAGGACATCCATATCCCCACTAGCATATATTGTCCTTGGGGAATAATAAGTAATAATGTAGTGTTTCAAAGACTGTGAATGCTCCAAAGCATACAATTCTGTCTAATATGTTATTCAGTATGCATTGGCAGTTTGTGGCTCTGGATTCCTTTGACTGTTATAGCCAGCGTCACTCTCCTGCCACATCTGCTTAGCTGATGTTGCCATCAACATTCCATTGGAGTCAGCGCAACCTCAGGATGGTCTCTTCTAGGTGCAGCACAGCAGGTGAGTTCCACTTGACTGCTACCATGCATTCATCAAGAGATGAATGATTGATGATTGGGCTCCCAAATGGCTTTAAATATGTTTTTTTAAAAAAAATAAATCTGTCTCTTGCTTTTGGCCCTGGAAACTCACAGGTTTATAGTTGTTCAATTAACATGTACTGTACTTCTGAAGTACTATACTTAGGTCTGATATAGTCTACTTCCCTAGTATTGAAACATATATGCAAATATGCTCACTAGCCAAAATCATGTAGTTACAGACATGCCCACAAATGTTTACACTGGTAATGCAAGAAGCAATTTTATAGAATTTCTGTCTACTTGGCAGGAATACAGGAATTTGCATTTTTTTTGATCTACATAGGTTTTTATGTTAGAGAAAACCATTGAATTCAAATTGCAGCACTGTACTCTTCTTCTCTAAGTGTGATCCATGGACCGACTGCATTAAAATCACCCAAGGTACGTCATAAAATTTTAAACTTCTGGAACTGATTCAATATTTACTGAATCCCTAATGTTAGAGTCCAAGAATCAACATTTATACCCATACCAAATTATTTTAAGATATACATCAGTTTGAGAAACCCTAGTTTAGAAATGCTTGCTAGAGACTCTTCATCTGTTTTTTTCCCCACTAAGTATGTAAATTTACAGCTGTAACTTATTTTTGCAGTCATTTCAAGGTACAGCAAAAGGTCCTCAAAGCAAATCGCTCTTTATTTCAATAATAAACTATACAAATATCATTTTGAAGATTCAAGCGAACATTTTACCCAGGAAGGAATGTTATTTCATGACTCATAAAATGTAGCAAATATCATTTTTTATATTTTTCCACAACCTTTCTTAAGTGTTTCCTATGGCTACTACTAGTCATTCCTATTGTTTACTGATATAAAAATCAGTTTCTATGGCTGAAGTTCATGGGTGCATACCATTTGAAAATATAAATATGCATGGCCATGCATATATTTTTGTATATCTATATATGTACATATATAGCACATATTTACATTCAGATGTGTTGATAGCATTTTACATATATATTTGTGTATATGCATACAAAGTACACATGCACACACATTTATATATACACCTGTAGAAATGCATGTATACACATAAATGAAAACACACACAAAGCACACACATATATACATGCTCTTATATATATATATATACACACATGAATATACATATACATTGTGACACCCAGGCATTATACTGGAAACTCTTGAGAATATTATGAAAAGCAAAGTTTACTTATCATTCATAGTTTTTTTTCTCTAGAACTTTATGTTCTTTTCTCAAGTCTAGAAGACTTGATAGTTTTAGAAATGACTGTTCATACTTTCCTCATTCTCTTTAGCTAAGACCTCTAATAACAGACTATATATTCAACTTTAAACCGAATAATAACTAATACTCTAACAAATGTTTGGGTAGTAGACACAAGAAAATCAGACAGAACAGAATAAAGAAGTGAATCAGTAAATTAGAAGAATAAACAGAAAGGGAAATGGGATAATTAACATCAAAATGTATAGGCTTAAAGCCAAAAGCAACAGATTTATAGTGGAGAAAAGCTCACAAAGAATTCTTTTAAGAGGAAATTTGGAGAGTGTGGAATCAAACAAATGCACATAACCCTGATTTTTCTTGGAATCAGTTTTCTTTACTTTGGATAATAATTTTTGAAATCTGTCATTTTACAAGTAAATACTCCAAAAAAGATCCTGCCAAATCTCCACCTTTAAGCATATCCTTGTTAATTCATTAAAATAAGAAGACTTTTTATGAGTATATTGTATTATGTGAATTTTTCTTTCCTCTGGCTTCTGTCAACCTAGGTGAGAAATAAAGAAATGGCTTCCTATGTCATGTACTCTTGCTTTACTTCAATGAGTTCTTGAAAGCACTTGAATATATTCCTATAAGATTTTAAATTCCTAAGTAGAGTGATTAATTTGGAAGATAAAAATAAGGATTTGTTATTCTTCTATAATATCATAATATTTAAACTTTGGCCAAAAAGTTGGGAACAATCATATGCATTAATTAAACTTTAGTTACTATATTGAAAAATGCTGCTATTATTTTTAAAAATTAAAAAATATATGTATTTCCTTATTTACATGTAATATTCTTACTGTAATATTTTAATTTATTAAAGGAAAGCCTATGGACAGGAAATATTGTAGGAAATTTAAAAATAATTAACAAAGTAAAAATAATTGTTGGTATTGAGGATACTTTAAAATCTACCTCACTGACAGAATTTTGACATGATATGTAGCCTAATTTAAGAAAATTAAGGTAGTCTCTCAGAAACTTATTCCTGTCAGCTTCATGGCACTTTTAAAATGAGAAGAGTACTCAGATACAAGATACTGAAATGTAATTTACATTCTATTTATTTGTCTTGGCTCACTATATTTTAATATTTGGATATTCTAAGACCCTTCATACAGATAATTTCAAAATTAAATTTCACAATTTATTTGCCAAATGTGATAGATAAATTTGTTTTTATATCTGTTTTCTTGTCTCAGATAACAATTTGTCCAGAAAACAGTAACAATAATAGAACCAGGATATAAGCTTTCTTCTTTTAATTTTATATTCTTGTTTTTTGTTTATGTATTTATACTTACTTTAATTGTTACTTATTATTTACCTTGCAATATATATATATTAAGTACCACAAAGTCATATATTAAGATATTTACAACTAGTAATAAATTTAATCTTCTCAATGGAGAGAATTCCATCCATGGGGAAATGAGGCTCAGTTAAGTAACTTCTTCCAGGTTATATAACAACTAATTGAAACAGCCAGGATATAAATTGAAGCAATCTGACTTGAGGGACATCTTTTTCCTTCTTCAATTCTATAAGCAATTCACAGGGTCTACAAACTCCATAATACATTGTTATTATTTTGTTTTAACCTCTCATTTAATATTTTTAACTACATTTTGAAATGATTTTCATTTCCAGAAGATGCAGAGATATGGAGAGTTCTCTTATACCCTTCACCTACCTTCCCCTAATGTTAACATCAGCATAAATATTATTTAGTAATTAAAACTAAGAAATTAACTTTGGTATAATATCATTCACTAAACTACAGATTTTGTTTTTTCACATGTCACCAGTTTTTTCGCAAATACCTTCTTTTTTTTTCTTTTTCTTTTTCTTTTTCTTTTTTTTTTTCCACTGGCTAGTCAATCCAGAATTCCAGATTGCATCTAGTTTTCTTGTCTTTTTAATCTCCTCCAATTAGTGACAGTTCTTCAAATTTTCCTTATCCTCATTGATCTTGCCATTTTTAGAGAGTAATGGCCAAGTATGTTTTAGGATATCTTTCAATGTGTGTGTGCCTGTTATTTTCTCATGATTATTTTGAGTTTATGGATTTTGGGAAATAATACCACAGAGGTTTTGACCCTTCTTAGGCATAAAAATGTGTGTGTGTGATGTATGTATGACTTGTTACTGGTTACGTTAACATTTACCACTTGGTTAAGGTGGTGTTGGCCAAATTTCTTCACCGTAATTTAACTTTTTTTCCCTTTGTAATTAATAAATACTTGGGGTGATATACTCTGAGGCTATAAAATTCCTTGTTTCACTTTAAACTATTGTTCCTTTATTTTAGCATGCATTGGTAGATATTGTCTGCAACGATTATTTAAAAGTTCTTATTATGACATTATAAATGTGATATTTCTCTAATTACTTTTACATTTATTAATTGGAAAATTTTTGTAAGGAAGAGTTATCCCTTATCTCTCCCTATTATCTTTAAATAAATAAAACATTATCAAAAAAATGCCGCCCACATGTTTATTGATATTGGCACTTTCATAGATCTATGTTTCCATTTGGAATAGCTTTTCTTCTACTTGAAGAAATTCCTTTAACATGTATTACAGAATAGTTCTGCAGACAACAAATTCTTTCAGCTTTGTTGTTCTGAAGAAGTTTCTATGTGGCTTTAATTTACGAAAGGTATTTTCACTGTGCAAAGAAGTCTTGGTTAACAGTTTTATTCTTTCAGCCTTTTAATGTTTTTCCCATTGTCTTCTGGCTTGCATAATTTATGAAAAAAAGTCTACAATATTATTTATCTTTATTTCTTCATACTAGGAGTAAATATTTTAGGTTTCATGGGCCACATACTGTTGCTGTTGTATATTCTTCTTTTATTAAAAAGTGTAAAAAAAATTCTTAGTTTTCGTGCTATACAAAAATAGGCCAAAGACCAGATTTGACCTATGGGTCATAGTTTATTTAACTCTGCTTTGCATGTCTTTTCCTCTTGCTGTTTTTAAAGTTTTCTCTTCATTATTATTATTTTCAGTAATTTAATTATGAATTGTTTTGGTGTAGTTTCCTTTATGTTTATTCTTGGTGTTTGTCGAACTTCTCAGGTTTGTGGGCTTCTATTCATCAAATTTGGAAAAAAATTGGTCATAATTTAATTGTTTTTTTTATTCTACCCTCTTTTTTGGACTCCAATTTAACATATATTTTAATGTTTAAATTTTCCCCATATGTCTCTTTTTCTCTGTATTTTTTTTTGTTTTTTTATATTTCTATACTTTTGGAAAATTTTTGACACAATGTTTTCAAATGAACTAATACTGTTTTTCTGTAAGGTTTTATCAAGTGAATTTTTCATTTAGATATTTATGTTTTTCTTTGTCAGAAATTCCATTCGGTTATTTTACCTAATTTCTATTTATACTCTCATTGTGTTCATATTTTCCTTTTAATCTCTAAGCATGTTTGAAATTGATTTTATAGTCCTTGTTGAAAAATTCCCTCATTCCTATCATTTTTGAGAATGTTTACATTGATAGATATCTCTCCTGGATATAAGTATCATTTTTCTGATTCTTCATGTGTGTAATTTTTACATTAGATGCTGTATATAAATGCTGACATTTGCTTTTTGTTTAAAGAGTGAAGGTATTGTTTTTATAGATAGTTTTGTTATTGATTTTTGAACCTTTCAAAACTTTTTTAAACTTTTTTTTTTTTGTAGTAAGTCTAAAGCAGCATTTCCGCTACTGCTAACTTAGCCTTACTATTTTCCACATATTAATTTGAATCTCCACTCTGAACAATTAGGACTTGAGTAATTCCCATTTTTGTGTGATCTTTGAGGACAATTTGGCCAATAACTTCTAGTATTATTTTTTTCTTAGAAGTTCTTTGTCTACCCTTTGGAGTTTTACTCATGGTGTATATACCCTGGAATTCCACTAAAAACTCAGAAGGCCCTTATGTAGATTACAGAACTATTTTTCTGTGTATCTCTCTCATCTCATGTTTTCTACCTCGTAAATTCTAGACATTTCGTCATCTAAAAAGTCAAATCCTCATGTCGTCGACACAGCAAATCCACTGATCTCTTTGTATTCCTCTTCACTGTATTGCATTCCAGAAATTTTTTCCAAGCCTAAGCTACTGTAATTAGTTTTCATAATTCCAGGGATAATAGTCCTGTACTTCCTGCTAACATCTGAAAATATTTGTTTCATATAATTTGTCGAGTTTTCCAGGTGTTTATGGAAGAAGATAAGGTTCTATTATAGGCCCTATTACACTTTATGTTTTAATCACTAGAAAGTTTTGAGCAGAAAAGTGATTCTTTTATAAAAAAACCTGACCCTTGTTCCACAAAGTGTCCTCTTTCTACCCAAGTCAGTAAAATCTATCACTGCTGCTCTATTTATGCCCAGGTACTCCCTGTGACATTTTTCTTTCCTTATACTTCTGATTACAACTATCATTCAATATTTTATTTTTTTATGTTAAATAGAGCAGTCAGCCACTCTGCTCTATATTTTTTTCATATTCTCTATGACAAATACATTGAAAATGAAACAAGTAATATATATGGATTATTGAGTTTTTATAGCATTTTTTAATAAAATTTTTTATAAAACTGATAACTAATCTTGACATTTATGTATATGTACTATGACTGAGTCTGGAAGAACTTAGCTGAAAAAAGTTTAACACCATCACGCGATGGAATTGTGTCAGTTACTCAGTATTTATCTATAGAATGTATAAATGAATAAATGCATATAGTCATTTGTGAGTGTTGTACTACTGCCTCTTAGTTAGAAACCATAATTATCTCTGATTTAAAAGTTATCTATTTATAAATAGATAGATAGATAGATACATACGTACATACATATATACATGCATGCATACATACATAGACACATAGATACATATCACATTCTCTTTCTCAAATCTAGTCTAGAAGTTATTTGCCCATTAAAGCATCCCATCTCAGTATAGTTTAGTGTACCCATTAGCCCAGATGGACTTTAAAAACAGATTGCTGGCAAAAAGAAGAAAAAGAAGGAAAAAGATGAAGAAGGAGAGTGAGGAGATAAAACATTTCTTGATAGACAAAGTTAGAAATTTTGATTAAAAATGTAAACCATGAATTGTGTTATCCAATCCTCTCCTCTTTAAAACTTGCATTTTCTGAGGTCCAATAACATTTTTTTTCCCCATTTTGAAAGCCTCAGAAAGCAGTACTCCCTATAGTCTCAAAGCTATGCTTTTAAGCACTGACATCTGTCTTTTTGAGTTGAGGTGCTCACAAAATTGCAGTTAGATATATAAATGAATAGAGGCACTCACACCTTCCTCATAAAGATTAAAGACAACTTGGTATTCACTATACTCTTTTATTTATCCTTAAAATCTCAGGAATTTTCCAGTTACAAAATTTAGATCTTAAAGTGGTAAACCTGCTCAGAAAAACATGAATACCTTCGGATGTTTCTGTTTTTAGTCTTCCTGGGTTATCTGGACAAGTTTCTTGTCCAAAAATACTATTTTGCCCTTGTTTAATGAGAAACCAAAAAGTAATAATAAAATTTACAGAATAAATTTAACATGAACTTATTCTGTTGAGTTACCAATGGATAATCAATATTAATTATTACCTTCTAATCAATTAAGACAATCATGAAACAGATTATTTTAAAAACTATTACTGAGAGAATCCAGGCCCCAAATCTATGCTACTATACTACTTAATCACTTAACAGAATCTTTAATTATTTTACTTAACACTGACTTTCAATCATGAGACAGTAAAACAAATGTCTTATTGTCATAAAAAAAAATTTTCAACACAATGCAATATATATATATGCCTTACTGTTAAATTGTATACCTGAAACTTACTGGATTTCATTAACCAATGTCACCATAAAAAAAAAAAAAGGAAAAAGAAATTAATTAATTAAAAAAATTATGTAGCAAATAAAAAATAATTCAATTAAAAATACCTTTAATTTTCAATAGTGTGAATAAAACACATACTTTGATGTCAAATAAATAAATATACATATGTATATAAATATATGTGAATATATGTACATACATATATGCATATAGAATTAAATACACGTAAACACACAAATTTATTATTCTATCTGGTAACAGAAACCTGAACCTTATCAAAAGTCTCTTTAAAATTTTCCCAGTAAATTTAGAGTTCTTTTTTGTCCCTACCCAATCCCCAATTGGGAGTAAGTTCTAAATTTTAGGGAATATAAGTGGTCTAATGGAACGGTGTGAAAGTGTTCCTTACAGTGCGTCTATCCATAGTTGGCATCTGCTGAGAATGGCCATTAAAAATAAAAATGGCTAACATTTATGGAACATTTATATAATCCTATACTAGTATCTATCTATATATATCTATCTATACTATATCTCTACCTATCTATCTATCTATCTATCTATCTTTCTATCTATCTAACTAATCTATCATTTATCATCTATCTATGAATTCATCCTACCTTCATACCAACCCTATGGAATAAGTACTATTATTACTATCCATGTTTTATAAATAGAAAAACTGATATCCATAGCAGTTATAGAGCTAGGCCAAGTTTATGCAGCAATTCAAAGACAAAGCTGGAATTTGATACAATAATAGTGTCACAGAACTTTAGCTTCAAATCATTGTGCTCTGCAGCCTCTCACAGCTCTCTCCATCTGGGTGTAATTAACCCACCACCTCAGCACAAGCTGTGGCTTCCATGTTACAATTGGAAGTTTTTGTGGCACATTCTACAATGGCTTCCTTATCTCTTCCCCTCTAGATGTCTGCCTTTCCAAGTCACAGCTGTGCTACTCAAGGGAAATTAAATGATGGGACCACTCACTCCTAGAACCTATTAGGACTCAGAGGGACTTGTGTCCGTCAGGCAAATAACTCCATTTAAACATCACTTATGTATTCTCGAAACCACAGTTTGAGGAATTTCCTAAATCTTAATAGTATCCCAAACAGGAGGCTGCATGTTCTTTCATTCTGCCCTGGGGAGCAGCACCCAGAATACATTTTACTTCATGCTACTGGTCCATGGCTATCTTTTCTCACTGTCTCACTTAATACCCTCCCAGATTCTTAATGGAGATTAACCAGGTTAAAAAAAATCCTTCTAACAGAATATTTATTTTTTCTACATTGGTTACTTAGGTCAGGACTTTAGCTTTTAATGCTTAAAGACTCCGTACCATGCAACTCAAAAACCTTTTTCATCAAGACTGTTGTGTCTCCTTTGAATTTTAAAATACATTTTGGAATTTAGAATGCAAGAGCTGATATTTCTTAATTTTTTTTTTCTTGTTGTATCTTCCCTTTCTTGAGGCAGTAAACCTAAAACACTCTTTTTCTCCCTGAAATGGAAAGAAGGGTCATATGGGAAAAAAATTCAAAATTAAAAACACATTGGTGAATATTTCAAAATATTTTTCCATCATGACTTCGAAGCTCTAATTTTAAAGAATTTGAGAATTATCTCTACAGTTTTTCTCCAAATATACAGAAAACCACTTAGTGGTTTACTCCTTTTAAAAGAACTTTAAAAGTCCTGATGCAAATTCTAAGAAACCTAAAGAATCATAACCTTTCCTCTGCCTTTTAAAAGGTAGGAGGAAAAGCAAAAATATTCTAGAGGAGCCAGAAGGCTGTGGTCTCAACTCTGCCAATGACTAACTGTACTGCCAAGGACCAATCATTCACATTTTACTCTGTGAATCACCCAACGAACATTTCTGGAGCATCGTCTATGATTTGGATACTTAACATATTTTAGCACAGCCAGAAAGTTTAAGTAACTTGTCTAAGATATACAGGAATTAACTGGCAAAATTGTGACTGAAGGAAGCTGTGTATTATTTCAGTATTATATTTCCTGATATCTAAAATCCCATCTAGGTCAAAATACTCTATAATTCTAAGTGGGAGTTGGCAGAAAAGACTTCAATCAAAGCAAAGATTTTGTTGGGAGGTTTTAAATGTCATATATATATATTATATATATATATATATATATATATATATATATATATATATGTTTTCTTTTTTCTTCTTTTTTTTTACTATGATCTGTTAGAAAATATTATTTTTGGATGACAAAACTGGATACCTGCTAGCTAATACATTTTACCAGAAGTCTTCTCTCTTCTTTGTATCTCCCATTTTGTATATAGTACGTGGACTTTATCATGTCTTTTTAACATTTTTACACATGCAAGTCTTACTAACCCCTTTAAAGTTTACTAATCATATCCATTTTCCTTACAATGGTTGTCATGGACCCAAAAGGGTGGAATTTATCTCTAGCTATATCCTTAAGGGCTAGCATTCACATTAGGGAATGTGTTATGTTTTCTCACTATGCATGTCATCAGTGAAATATGTGGATTTATACTTGCCCAAGCTAACATGATTTTTGCGTTATAAAAATGTCATTTTAAAAAGGACAGTACACAATGATAAACAATGTATGGGCCTGAGTTGGCAATCAAATAATATAAAGGTTTTTCTAGTTCCCTTGGAGAATATAGTGATTAAGTGAACTATATCACATTTGTCTTTGTAGTGAAGTACTAGTTTGATTTGTAAACATTAGTGAATTATTTTCCAGAACTTCTGAATGATGACTTCTTTGCTAATTGATAGCTGAAGAGGTATTACATATAACTGAATTTCCTTAAACTCACATCTTAGAAATCTAGTAGTTTGCATCTGGAAACTAGGATTCTTTCTTATTTGATAAAAGTGAAAAGTTTAGTTGTGAAGTTCTGTAAAAACATAAATAAATAAAACAACTCTTTTAAGATTCACAAATCCTCTATCTTGTGTTTAATTTTTCAGGTCCATTTTCATTTTTGTTTAAACCAATCTTTTCTCATTTCTCTATCCTCACTAGTACAGTCTAGAAAATAATATGGGAAAGAATCACGGGTCTAGAGCAATATTGGAGAACCCTCAGCAAAAGCCCATTCCTCCCACTACACACAACTTTAGAGAAATAACATGAATAACACCTTAAAGTTTGCAAGGAATTTGTGTCGGCATTAAAAATAAATTTTGAAAGCTTAATAGCATCTATTTTCACAAAACATATTTTCCATCTCCTTTTAGTTTTCTTCCTCTAGTGCAGTGGTTCTCAAAGTTGGCTGCACATTGGAATTACCCAGGGAATTTAAAAAATATGAGTCCCATAACCAGAGATTCTTATATAGTAAGGCATTGCCTGGACACCTGGATCACTAAAAGCTCCCTCAAGTGATTATAATGTGGAGCCAAGGCTAAGAATCCCAGACTAGTAGTTCTTTATAAATTCTCAAGTCATGTTCACTCATGTTTTTTGGGCTGCTGACCCTACCACCTCTCCTCCTCTCCTCACTATCCTTTTACCTTAGGCAATAAACCAGATGTTATTTCAAGGTAATGGTGCTCTGTTCTGAGTCTGTTATACCTGATTTTCTGTTTAAGACATGGCTTCTGCATCATTGATCTACAGTGTTTCTTTGCCCTTGACATTCCAATAACAGTTCATAATATGTTTGTTTCTGTGTATACTTTACCCATGCTCCTGGTTTCATCGAAACCTCTATCTAGGCCAGGAAAAGACTCGTACTAGACCTTTCGGCAAATCATTAGGAAAGATTTGACAACATTTTTTGTTCTCCTTATTGACCACATCAAGCACAAGCCTGAAGGACCTATCTCCAAGAATTCATTCATAGAGTAAAAAGAATATTTCAGCTCATTTAAGGCTTACATAGAGTCAGAAAGAAGGATTTGGTATAGTGAAAGGTACTTTTCTTAGCACTGGAGGATTGAAATAGAAAACAAAGAGAGTGAGAGGAAAATGAATCTGTTAAGTTTCTCTAGGTCTTTGAAGCTATTTACTGGGGAAATTTGTTAAATGAGTGAGAAATATCTATTGCAAAGCAAAAGCACTTGAACTCATTTCTGGATTTTGGGGGAAAAACATACCTCTTTACCAACCTGACACACAGCAACTTAGCAAGATCATCTAGATGAGAAAAAAATAATAATAATGCGAAGCAGGTAACCTTGCCTAAGTCACTTTCAGTTCCTGGATGACACAAACTCTGGAGACAGAACCACTTTCAGGTCTCCAAAGGACAGTGCGATGACCTCACAGCAGAAGGTGGAGATGAGTGGTTGAGCCCAGGTCCACAGCTGGCCAGAACTCAGTGAAAACCGTATTAACAAAAAGAAATGTCCAGTGCTTTTTAGTACCATTGCCTGAACAAATGAATAAACTTTATCACCATGGGTCAGCATGACAATCATTTTTCCCAACTTTTTAAGGAGAGGAAGTCCTTGCACTCCTTCAGAAACACATTTGGATGTCATCTAAAACAAGAAGCATAGAAAGGGATGAGTAATTTTATGCAAGATAAATTGAAAAGATTGCTTAAATTTTGTGAATCTAACTAAGCTTCACAGAATTAGGTATTTAGTTTATTTTTCAGATAACAGCTGTAGATGAAGTCAGAAGAATCATATTGATAATAGTTTTTTTCTTTAAAAAAGGCACATTTTGCTTTCTCTATATACAATCATATTGTATCAGGATGAAGCCATATTGAGAATATAGATCCATCAAAGAGGAGCAGCTTTATGAGGGACCCCTCCTAAACAATTCTGGGTTTCACCCATCTTTATCTGCTTCCTTTGCACAACATAAGATACATCCTACATCTAATCTCTTAAATCCTAGTATCTCCTTCACTGGCTGGATCTTACTCCTTATTCTCTCTCCTATGACAATCCTATTCTTTTCTATTGTCTCTCTCACAATAGCTTCTAAGAATGTACAAACATCTCCCACCATAAAAAAAAACATTAAGCAAAATACATAAGAAAATAAAACACACATCCCCCTCAACTCTACATATTCTCAGCTACTATTCTATATTCACTTACAGTTAATTAGATTGCTGTTCATAGTTCATTCTCAATGTTTATACTAGATGCCTCCACCATCAACCTAAAAATATTGTTGCTAAAACTTCTGATTAATTTATTCCTAAATCCAGAGACTCTCTGTAGTCTTGTCTTATTTACCCTCTGCAACATGCTCTTTATGTTTTGCATTATGTGATATCTTTCACTGCTGGTTCCCTCTATCTCTCTGGACACTTGTTTTGTTCTCTTTATTAGCTCTTCTTCTTTATTCACTCTTTGTAAATTCAATACTTCCAGGATTTCTAATCAAGTGATCTCATTTATTTACATGGCTTAAACCATCTCTTGTATATTTTAATGACCCAAATTAATAACCTAAGCCTTATTCTTATTCCTGAGTGCCAGAAATATTTATTTAACTATATAATGACTATCTCACCACTCAAGTTCAATGTACCTAAAAATAAATCTTTTGAGATTCCACATCTACTTCCAGAAATTCTAATACTGCCTTCATCTTCTTGGTTAGCCTTTAATTTGGAGCCGTATTTCACTTCTCTTTCTTAAGTGCTTCCTCACTTGGTCCCTTTGTTCAGAAGCTATCTTATCCAGGCCACCACCATTTTCTATCTTAAGTACAGTAAGTAACTTTTAAAATTGATGTTGTTATATTTGTTATCAATTCCTTATAGAAAACTTACTCTTATCAAGGAGTGATTGTTTTTTAGAGGCAAATCTAAATATGCTACATAACTAAGCAGTATTCAGATAAAGAACAATCTCTTTAATGTATTATATAAGTTGTTCCATCATCTGTTATTAGCCACGATGACATATTTCTACTTTCTGGTCCCACTGCACAGCTTTTTCTCAGCCTGAGAGCTCTTCCTACTTACCTGGCTAAATACTCCTTAGCCTGTAGAACCCATCTTAGGTGGCTCTTCCTCCAAAAGGTCTTCCAAGTGATAAATGTAAATTAGGTACCTAAAGTGATAAATGTAATTCTATGTGTTTTCAAAGCACCCTCTTGCTGATTCTAAACCATGTGATAAAAGATGAATTATGATGTGTTTACAAGTTTGAATTTCCCCCACTGACCCATAGGCTTTTGAAGGGAAAAAACTCTCATGCATATTTGTATTCTTATTTCCTGGCAAATTTCTTAGAATGAGCCAAAATAAATGAATATTTTACATATAAAGGATAAACAAGTACAACTCTGTCATTAATTTCATGTACCTGTTATACACCAGGGTAAAACTTTGTATGAAAATTCTATGAAGAGTAATATCACTTCAAATCCAAAATAAATCTATACATCTTTTTAAGTCATTTCCCATTTTCCCCAAGAATACTCGCTGGTGGCACTTGCAGTTGCAGGATTTACCTCTAGATAACATGCAGATTGCAGTCCTAACCTTACCCTCAACGTTTGCCATGAAATATCTTGCTTTTATTATAATTTTCTCATCACTCTAGAATATCAATAGTCCTTGGAAACAAATGATATCATTATATTTATAGCATTCTGTTTTTAGTTCTAATATTTTCATTTACAAAATATAGTAATTCTTGATCACTAAAAATGTCAGATCTTAGAAAACGTAGCATTCCTATGCATGATATTAACATCGTTCTCGAAGAGTTGTTAACCAAAGATTCATTTGATGATCTGATTTATGTATACATTTCTGTTACATTAGGATTTGAGACAAGTTCTATTTAAAAATAACTCCAAGAACAGTTTTTATATTTTATTTTCACATTGAAAACCAGTCAGATTTCTTTCAGCTTCAAAGATCATGTTTATGTAAAATTAAATTAAGGCTGGCAGTGAGCTGTGATTTTTCTTTTGTTTCTAAATAGGAAATGAGTTAAGAATGTCAGAGGCAACTGTGGAGTCCTGACATATGTAAAAGTCTGAGGTTGATATTTATCCCCACCTCCCCTTCCACCTACATACATCTCCCTCAGTCCCACTCTTTTGCCTTAGTTAAGAATTTGAGGTGTATGCTTCAGGCCTTTTAAAATTCATTTACATATGTATTCGTATGTAGATTTATAAACTTACATGTTTCACCTAGCAGCCAGAGTGATATTTTTTGATTGACACACACACACACACACACACACACACACACATAAACACACACACACACACACACACATACACACGCACGCACGCACACATATATATTTGCATTTCAGAACAGAATTCTCCTGAAAAATTGTAAATATCTCTTGGGCCATTAAGGCAATATCTTTTTCTATACCCTTCCTCTAAGTCTGTATGTGTCTTTTAATCTGAAGTGAATCTCTTGTAAGTAGCATATGTAGGGATCTTATTTCCTTATCCATTCAATCACTCTATCTTTTGCTTGGAGCACTTAATTCTTTTCCATTTGAGGTACTTGTTGATAGGAATGTAGTTATTACCATTTTTTATTCCTGTTTTTATACATTATACATGTTTTTTCTTCTTAAAGAAGTCCCTCTAATATTTCCAGTAATACTGGCTTAGTGATGATAAATTCTTTTAGCTTATTTTTGTCTGGGAAGCTCTTTATCTGTCCTTAAACACTAAATGGTAGCTTTGCTGGATAAAGTATTCTTGGTTGTAGACCCTGGATCTTCATCCTGTCAAATATTTTGTGCCAAGCGCTTCTGTCCTGCATAGTTTTCTTTTGAGAAGTCAGCTGCTGGTCTTGCTCCCTTGTAGGCAACTAACTGCTTTTATCTTGCTGTTTTTAATATTTTTTCTTTGTATTTAAGCTTTGGCATTTTAATTATGATTAATCTTGATGTGGACCTCTTTGGATTCCTGGTTTTGGGGACTTTCTGAGCTTCCTGAGGTTTTATGTCTATTTTCTTCACCAGGTTAGGGAAATTTTCCATCCTTATTTCTTCAAATAGCTGTACAACATCTTGTTTTCCCTCAGGTACAATGATGAGATAGATATTTTACCTTTAATAGAGTCCTATAGGCTCCATAAATTATTATTATAGCCTTGGCTTCTTTTTTCTTGCCATTTGAGTGTCTTTGGCTTTCTCATCCTCTGTATAAGTCATTTCATCTTCTTCTTTATTCACTTTTTAAATTCCATTTAATATACTTCTCATCTCAGATAATGTATTCTTCATTTCAGACTGGTTCTCTTTTATAATTTCCATTTCAATTTTTACGGTTTTTAAAATCTCTTTGTTGAGTTCTCACTGAATTCATCTATATTTCTCATAAATTCATTGAGCATCTTTATAACTGAACTCTGCATCTGTTAGATTGCTTGACTGCATTATTCCCAGATCTCTGTTCTGTTCTCTCATATGGTTTCTGCTTCTTTGTCTTCCCATTTTGGCTTCCTTTCTGTGTCTGTTTCTAGTTATTAAGCAAAGGTCCTAAGTCTCCTGGTTGGTTAGTATTGCTTTGTGTAGTAGATGTCCATTGGCACAGTCTTTAGAGGGGTTCAGCAGCAGGCCAAGTTTAACCCCTACCTGTGCCCCTCCAGGGTCACCTGTTAAGATTCAGCAAGCAATTCACAGATTCTGTGCTTATAATTGCTCAAAAGACCACCAGAAACTGAGGCCAGCAGCCTCCAGTGTGAGTCTAGGTACTGCTCAAGCAAGGAGCACCTGACTCACTGAGGATACACCTACACGTGGCTTGGGTGGGGCTGCGAGTTGGGGTGGTGGAGTTTCAGGGAATCCTCTGGGAGGAGCAACCTCTGTTATCCTGTTTGATGACATCTCTGCTATGGTGGTACTCTGTGTGGAGGAGGACTCCACAGAGGAACAATGAAATCCTGTACAGAGCAAGTCTTGCCTCAGCCTTCACTCTGACAACTCAGTGTCCCCCTGTAAGTCCATGGGCAGCCGAACTGGCACTGGTGCTCAGAGCAATAAAGTCTGTACCATGAAAGTCTGCTTGTAGACACAACCCTTTAAGAGGCATCTGCTGCTGCCACTGTCAGAGCCCCAGACCCATTCAGCTACTCAGGCCAGGCAGCTTGCGTCCTCACCTCATCCTACCTTTTGCCTTTGCAGGGTGATTTCTTAGGTTCCTCTAAGTTGTATGGCTTGTTCATCTAGATCCCAGGCAAGTTTTCCTTACTATTTGCTCCTTGATTCTGTCGCAACTTTGATTTGGTTGCCAGAAGGATGAACAGAGTCTCTATCATCTATGCTATTTTTTTGCTGCCTCTGATCTCTTTCTTTCTTTCTTTCTTTCTTTCTTTCTTTCTTTCTTTCTTTCTTTCTTTCTTTCTTTCTTTCTTTCTTTCTTTTTAAATATAGTTGGTATACAGTACTAAATTAGTTATGTTAGTTTCAGGTGTACAATGTAATGATTTAATAACTTTCTTTTCCTTCCTTCCTTCCTTCTGACAAGGAAAAAAATTCTGAGATATTCTAAGTTAAATTATAGGGGTACAGATAATGAGACATAAAGAGTAGTTAGCCTATTAACAATTGATGGCCAGTTGACAAAAGACTGATCACATTCCTGGATATATATTGTAGCTTTAAATCAATGTCCAGTCATCTACTAGCAGACCACTAGATAGGCCAACACATCTTGCATACACATAAATCTTCAGGACTGTTGTTGGTAATCAAGCAAAAGTAGTACCTTATAGGTACTACTCCTTATTCCACCCCTCCTTATCTGTAGCCAGTGTAAATTCTTTCAAAACAATTTACACCTTTCTTCCCCTACCTGATATATAAAAAAGCCCATCAACTCCAGTCAGTGAATAAGATTCCTTTTCCACCTAGCGCTGCTGCTGGTGGTTTTAGACTTCATGACCCAGGATCTGGTTTAGAACTCAATAAATCCCTTCTTTCAAAAAGGCTTACTTGTGAAAATTAAATATTTTATTTAACACTTCCTTTATGTTTTCCTTGTCTCTCTCTTCTTCTTTTTTCCTTCCTTCTCCTCTCTTTACCTTTCTCTTTCCGCCTTCTCTTCCTCCCATCCCTACCTTCCACTTTTATTTTATTTTTGTTACTTCTTTTGCTTTCGGCCTATTGTAAATCCCCTCTCACCTAAATACTATCTGTAAATATGTAGGGTTAGAATATTCTGCTATAGAATTAGACAGCATTATGAGCTTTCACTTCACCTGTCAATTAGCTATAAAGAAAGAGATCAGGAAAAACTGAGACCATTCAACAGTTCAGAAGGACATAAAAAAATCAATTATATTTTCAAGTCACCTGCAAACTCAGTTTTTTACTATAAACAGAGCATGTTTTGAAGTATATTAGGTAATAATGTATCCTGGCTATTTATAATATGCTGTAGATACTGTGCTAAGTGATAGTGATATGTAGGTGAGAAAGTTTCAAAAAAATTAATCATAACCAAGAATCAATAGAAAATAGTTAAAATGAATTACTATTGTAAAAATAATGAATATAATATTTAGACAGGTAGATGTAAATCTACCATGTAAAAGGAAGTTTTCTTTCCTCCTGAATACATAACAGGTGTATGCAGACATGAGCTTCTAGAAGAAAATGGCCTGTCTGTACTAATACATATTTCTTAAATGGACAGTCACATGAATTAAGATAATGGTAAAATTGAATAGCTGAAATTTTGTTTCTATTTGTTTACAAATCCCAGGAGACAAAAAAAAAAAAAAAAAAGTGGTCCCATTCCCCATTCATTAATCTTAATCAGCTTCCATTTAAGGACAATTTTTTATTGTTCAATAACAAAGTTACTTTTTAAAAAAGTATGAAACTTTCTTTAAAGCATAAATGAAAGAGGGTGTCCCTTTTTATTTCATTTATCAGTCTACACATAATATCATTAAAAACTGCTGTTCCCATTTGAGTATGAATAACTATATAAAATTATTACTTTTAGTTTATTTTTCAAAAGAAATATTGCTAATTAAAACTATTAATTTTTATTTTAGAAATCTGCATAAAATGGTCAGAACATAATCTAGGTGATTATCTGTGCCCTAATTATGTGATTTTGAAAACTTAAGTGAACATATCTTTAAAATGGTGATAATATTTACATATTCTTTATAAGAATTTAGTAAAAAAAAAAATTATGATTTCTGAGGGAGTCCAGTCACAATGGTATAAGTAAACACTGTGCTTACCTCCTCCTTCCATGATCACATTAAAATTACAACTAAATTATTAAACAATCAATGTGGAGAACCATCTGAAGACTACCTGAACACAGGTCCTATAAACCTAAAGATAAAGAAGAAGCCACATCCAGTCTGGTAGGAGAGGAAGAGTGAGGGGGTCCCAGTCCCACTCCAGGTTCCCCAGCCTGGAGCACCAGTGTCAGGAAAAGGAGTCCCCATAACATCTGGCTGTGAGAAACAGTGTGGATTCTGTCCCTCCAGGTGAGATAGAAGGTTGCTGGAAACCCATGTGTAATGGTAAAGGCTTGAGCACAGACTCTCTTGCTCCCAAACACTCACCCTAGGCTCCAGTGGATGGTTGGCTTGGGAGGCATCAGAGTCATACAGGGCGAGAGTTAACAATCTGACTTTACACTTAAGGTAACGAGGAAGAAGAGCAAACAAAGCCCAAAGCAAGTAGAAAGAAGGAAATAACAAAGATCAGAATGGAAATAAAAAATATAGAGCCTTAAAAAACAATAGAAAAGATAAATGAATCCAAGAGCTGTTACCCTGAAAGATAAATAAAATCAATAAACATTTAGCTAGACTCATCAAGAAAAGAATAGAGAGTACTCAAGTAAATAAAGTCAGAAATTAAATAGGAGCAGTGACAACTGATGCCACAACAACACAAAGGATTATAAGAAAATATTATGAGCAAGTATATACCAACAAATCAAACAATCTAGAAGAAATGAATACATTTATGGAAACATATGATCTTCCAAGACTGCATCAAGAAGAAACAGAAAATCTGAACAGACCAATTACTACTAATGAAATTGAGTCAGTAATTTAAAAAATTCCCAACAAACTGGACCCAATGGCTTCACAGGTGAATTTTCTGAGAGAATTAACACCTATCCTTTTCAAACTATTCCAAAAAATTCAATGAAAAGGAAGGCTCCCAAGCTTATTTTATGAGGCCTCCATCAGCCTGATTCCAAAACCAAAGATTTTACAAAGCTGTGGTGTGTGTGTGTGTATAAATTATATATATTAATTAATTATATATAATATATTAATATATATAACTATAGATATACATATACATGTTGATATCCCCTAATGAATATAGATGTAAAAATCCTCAACAAAATATTAGCAAACTGAATTTAGCAATACAATAAAAAGGTCATATAGTATGATCAAGTGGGACTATTTTCTGGGATGCAAGGTTGGTTCAATATGGGCACATCAGTTAACATAATACACCACATAAACAAAATAAAAGGTAAAATCCTACAATCATGTAAATAGATGTAGAGAAAAGCATTTGACAAAATTCAGCATCAATTTATGCTAAAAACTCTTAGCAAAATGGGAGAGAACTTTAGCTGTATGCCCTGGAAGAAGTAAAGAGTTCTACAGGAGGCTATTTTGGCAATCCAGAGGAAAGGGACAACAAACTTGGACCAAAATAAGTATAATAGCTTGGTAATTGATTCATTAAGAGGGTTAAAAATAAAGGGACAACATTCATATTTAGAGGTTGCAAATATCGGTAGATATTAAATTTAAAATGTTATTAATCGATAACATGAAATCCCAAGAGTAAATTCTAAGACCACTTTGGGGAGAGGTACAATACACACACACACACACACACACACACACACACACACACACACGTGTGTGTGTGTGTGTGTGTTTACATAGTATGCTATGGAAATTATTTTATTTCATGGCTATTAAAAGAATATTTTTTTTATTTCATGGCTATTAAAAGAATAGTTATATTAATAATGCATTTCTAATGAAGTTAATGTTCCTAAAGTTATTTCATTTAAATCCCTTTAACCTAATGCAGTGGTTAAACTTATCCCTTGCCGTTCAGGTTAGTATGTAGTAAGTAAATCAAAACAGAACCTTGAATCTTGAATTGTAAAGTTTATGTGCCTAAGGAACTGAATTTCCAAAGAGAACAAACATTAATTTTAACTCAAAAAATATTTGGCAAAGTCACTTTCAGCCATATTATCTCTGGCAAACCACACTGTTTTCAAGCTCACAAACTTTGTCATTGGCAGTGTACACCTCAGCTAACCACTTGACTTTGAGAGACTAAATCTCCTTACTAGTGTTCATGCAATATGAATTTTACAACTTCATCTTCAGCAAATTTGTTTTAAAGCATTATGGAAATCCTTTACCAAACCAACACATAATGACAGAAGTGGAAAGAAACCTGCATATCTATTCAGCTTTAATTTCCTGCTCATTGTCTCAGTGTCTAAAGAAAGAAACAAAAACATAAAATCTAGAGTGGAAATAAGGTTCCGCAACTCTGTAGATTGGAAAACTAGTTATAACTTTTGCATTTTGTTATGTGGTTAAATAGTTTTATTAGTTCTATGAATAATATGAAGCAGAGGTAGAAAAATACATAATAATATTAAAATTTTTTTCAATTAATTTCCATTAATTGGAAAAAACCCAGAAATATTGTCCTAAAAATTAATTTATCAGTTCTGATTGTGCAGCCTCTTCTTGATGTTTATTGTCTTCAAATGGCTATTCCTAAATTTTTTAAATGAAGAATCGTGGACTTTATTCCAAAGTACAATAATATAAAGAACTTAAACACAAATTTCTTGGGAAGCCATATCTTGGATTTAATTTATCCTTTTCTATTCCTAATCTTTCCATTATTATTATGATTTAATGAAGATCCATACTTTAAAAGAAAAAGTTCACTTATAGATTATCAAAGACATACAAATTTGACAGAAAGTTACAACTTTTTCTAAATTTTGAAAAATCATCCAAAATACCTAACACTATTGAGGGTGATATTTAGGTAAATTGCTGCTACATACTTTGCTGCTAAGAATTTATACTATAGCAAGCTATTTGAGATTTTCCCTTATCTCCCATCTCATAGCTGAATAAATAGCATTTGTTCTCTACACTGAGAAAATGTAGATGATCAAACAAAAAATAGCTCATATCATGATCTATAAACCTGTCCGCATCTATTACTATATTTTACCTTTCATTCTGCTCAAAACAGATGAACTCAGCTTCTATCTAAAACCAATCTCCCCTCTGAGCTATAGCCCAAATCTTTTCTTATTGAATTCTTCTTTTGCTCGCATCATAAATTTTCCTTCTCTGATCTATAATTACCATCATCTTACAATTATTCTGAAACTTCTCTACTTTGAGTTAATGAAGTCCCCTAGAGCCCATATGTTCCTTTAGTTAAAACCTTCTTGAATTAAAACTGCATTAGATCAGAACTCTAAAGGAGTTATCTATCCTTATTCCCAATTTCTCACCTTCAAATTTCTCCTCTGCCTAATCCTAAAGTTTTACTTTACTAAAATTGGTCTTGACAAGGTTATCGATAACCTTTTTCTTGCTGTATCAGGTTGTCAATTCTCAGTTCTTTTCTTATTTAAGCTATACCACCATTTGATACTGGTTGATAACTTCCTTTTTTGAATTATCTTATACATGATTTCTATGATTTCACACTCTGCTATGTTTACTCTCACAATAATTTTTACTTTTTCGCTTTCGTTGATTTCACTTTTTTCTACTTTGAAATGCTGATTTTTCTCTGACATAGTCTATTCTCTAATCACTATTATGCCAGTCCGATGACTTTACAACACTCCTAAACTGTAGAGCTCGCAAATCAAGCTGTCATCACCTTAGTTTCAGACATGAACGTGCAACTTTCTACTTCTTGGTTAGCTTGGAAACAGCTGAAGAATGGGAGATGTGTGAGGGAAACAAAAAAAAGGGGTGGGGGGTGGTGGCGGAGGGAGACAGAAACTAGTCAGAGGAATGGTTAAATAAAAGAGTTTCCACTGCTGTGCTACAAGATATTCAATTGTCACTACAAAGTCCTTTGTGTTTGTGAGATGTAACACCTTCCCCCTTCCCTCCACTAAATCCTGCCTGAAGTCTATGCACAAACCTGATCTGAGTGAGAGAGATTATCTTTGTGAACATTAAGAGAATGGCCAGAGTTTCACATCTGGGTCCATCTGAGGATGAATACAAACTGCATATGGAGAAAAGCAAGATAATCTATAAAGTAAGCTAATTATATGGAAGTAGAAAAATAGAGCCAGAAGGATCTAGCATGGTATAAAGTCTTCTTGGGATTTTTCAATGATGTGGGGGAAATAAATGCATACGATGTGATTTAAACCTTTAGAGGTAGTG
The DNA here is from genome assembly GCA_003508835.1 of Eonycteris spelaea. Taxonomy (NCBI): domain Eukaryota; kingdom Metazoa; phylum Chordata; class Mammalia; order Chiroptera; family Pteropodidae; genus Eonycteris; species Eonycteris spelaea. The sequence goes on along the minus strand of PUFA01000033.1, from coordinate 6,956,273 downwards.
ATGATAACTAATTTCCAGATAACACATGTACATTTCCATATGGAGGCTATTGTCAACAAGGAGGATGTGTGACATGAAAACCTGATGTGAAATAAAATATTTAAATATTTCCTTTAATTAGTTTCTGTTTGATCACCATTCAAGCAAATAGAATCTGAGGATAAGACTCAATAAGGACAGATGGACAAAACTGATTTCTTTTCATAATGTATCCATTACCTGCTACATAACAAAATGTCTTACACAGGACTGAGTGCCAAGAATACATATCTGAAAAAAAATACATGGCTTTGATCACACTTCACACACATCTGATTTACAAAAATTAAGGTACTTTAGCTTAATGTTGACGAGGATACAAAAGTATAAAAGTATTTCATATGAAAAGGTTTTAGAACTGAGTATATCTAGAAATTAATCAACTTTATCTTAGAGTTTGCTTGTGTATTATAATTTCATGAATTTTTCATAAGGTAAATGAATGCCAAGTCAATAAAGTGAGCTGTATCTTGGTTTTGTTTTCTAAAATTTTTTATCAAAATCACATTTCCATGCAATATATTAAAGTAATGTGGTTATAAAATAAGAGTCTCCATCTTCCTATATACCTGTCATCCAGAGGACAGTAACATTTTACTTTTCTTAGCTGAGAAACTACTTAGAGTTGATGATATTTACCAACAACAGACTAGAGATTGTAAAGCCAGCAGCACTCTAGAGGCTATTACTTCATAGATATATTGATCTAGGTTTTGATTTGCAGCCAAAAAATTCACAGGGATGTCTTGGCTTTAGTTTCACGTTTCAAACCTTCCACATTATTTGGGCTTTTCCTACGCAAATGGAATTTTATATTAGAACAGCAAAGTAAAACAATAAAAGGAGACTACTTAATCACTTATTTAAATATTAACTAAATAATTTAGAACTAAGTATCAACTGGCTAAAGTTAGGCTTCGCTCATACTTCTTTTCAGTTATTCTTAATCTCTCTAATTTTGAGATCTTTTCATGCTTGAGCAAAACTGAATCTCTAAATCATTCTTAAAGTCAAGAAAAGATTGTCATATGTCAGCCCAGGTTAGCATCTGATTTCTACATTACTTTCTCCAGACACTAACTTCCATTTGCTGTTGTATCACTGCTTTCGTGCCCATTTATTGCATTGTAAACTATTCTGATTCCTTGATGGGCTCTGACATTGCTTGGAGATAAAGAGCTGTGTGACCTCATGTGTGAATCTCCAGAACAGTTTCAGGTTGTCTCCTCTGCATTCCTCATTAGAATTTCTGAGGACTCAAGGTTTGACAGACCACCCCAGCATGCTATATTTGCCATTATGAAATCTTATTAAATGTCAGTAATTTTTTTCTTATTAATTTGTTATTATCAAAATTATAAGCAAATTAACTATTGCAACTTTGGACAAAATAGAAATGTATATGGAAAAAATTAAAAGCTACTTAGAAACAAGTTTTTTATTAGTTTCCTGAGGCTGCTGGAACAAATTACCACAACTGATGTCTTAAAATGACAGAAATTTATTCTTTCATAGTTCTGGAGGCTAAAAGTCAGAAGTTTTGCAAGGCCTTGTTCCCTCCAGAGAATTTAACGGTGAATTCATTTCGTTCCTCTTCCATTTTCTGGTGGCTCCTGCATTTATTTCTTGTTTTATGACTGCACCACTCGGTTCCATGGCCTCCTCTTCTGTGTCTATGTAGTCTTCTGTTTCATTCGCATAAGGGCTCTTAGCATTGAATTTAGGGCTCACCTGGATAATCTAGGATAATCTCATCACTTCAAGATCCTTAGTTACATAAAAAAACTTTTCTAAATAAGGTTACGTTTATAGGTTCTGGAAATTAAGATGTGGACATTTGGTTTTGTCGTGCAGCATACAATCCACTATAAGAATTTAAAATTTTAGTACATTTTCCCCAATCTTCCCCTCTTTCAATATTTCTCATTATTGACTTCATACTGCACAGGGTTTCCTATAAAAAACAGAAAACTAAATAATATATGTTTAGAAACATACTCCTATTTTGTTAAACCTCATTTAAAAAAAATAGACATGATAGAGAAAAATCCAAAATTTAAATTCTGGAAGGGAATAGCATGTGGACAAGGGGCAGGATATATTAAGATCATATAGGGACCTAGAACATTAGTAATAATTGACTAGTTCTAAAACTGAGTACTTGTTTTATAGATGCATATTTCATTTTGTTTCATAATTTACTTATATGTTATATATAGTCTTTAATAAAACATTAGATAGTTGAAGACTTTAAAGAATTTTTATAGGATATTTCCAGAACAGTAATATCAATTTACTCTACCGGTACCCTCAACGACGCACCTGTCCACTGCGGTGTTCTGTAGTGTGTGTGTGTATATATGTAATGCTACCTGATAAATAAAAAGATAAATGTGTCATTTTAATTTATGTTTTTATACCCCTGTTATTGTTCTTCAAAATTATCTTTTATTTTCTTTCACTTGTATTTTAGAATAAATTCACAAGCTCCTAAAAATATTTGAATTTGATTGGAGCTGCATGACCCAATATATAATTTTAAAGAAAATTAACACCATAAAATGCTGAATCTTCTTACCCATGTATACAATATATCTCCATCTATATAGCTATTCTCTAATAACATTCAAAAATATATATAAATTACTTCTCCATAAATGTCATGCACATATTTTGATAGTTTATCCTTGCTGCCAGTATAAATATTATCTTATTTTTCATAAACTTTTATCCATTTAACTTATTCTATTTTTCTGTGAAAATATTTTCTAATAGAATAATGTCTTCTAATAATCAAAAGATTACATGCTTCTGTTTCTATTAATCGGTTTCAATATATAATCAAGACGTTTTTGGCTATACACAAAATAAACCAAAATAAAATCAGAACGAGCAAATAAACAGACAACCTATTGATTTATATATGGTAAATTTCAGAGCTGCAATTGGTCATGTGAAGGATTGGGTCCAATAAATGATGGTGTTGGGCTCCTTTTCCCCATTTCTGGAACTTATTGGATTTGATTTAATAAAATTGTGTTAAAAATTATTGTGCCTATATTAATTCTATAGTGTTGATCCATAGTGTTTGTTTCCCCCTCCCCCTACCGTGTTAGTCTGGTTTGGGTTTCAGAATGGTACTGGCCACAGCATACTTTGGAAAGCAGTCCTTCCTCTTCAACTTTTAAGAAAAGTTAGTGCAGAATTGATAATATTTCTTTCCTCTTGTACAATTTTCTAGTAAAGCCATCTGTGGCTACAGTATTCTTTGGGAAATGGGTTTTAAGTTCAAATTTAATTCTTAAATAGACTTAGGGCTAATTGGTGAACAATTTCTCCTTTAGAGACCTTTCTTAATTTGTGTATTGCTAGCAATTTGTCAATTTTATCTAAGTTGTCAAATTTATTGGTAAAAATTTATTCCTAATATTCCCTTATTATTCTTTTAATATCTCTGAAATCTATAGTGATGTCACCATCCTCATTCTTTTTACTGGTAATTTATGTATTCTCCCAATTTTATTCCAGTCTAGCCACCTGACAAAATGTTTATCAATATTACTGGTCTTCTCAAAGAAACTGCTTTTGGTTTCATTGATTTTTCTCCACATTGTTTCTGTTTTCTAATTCTTTGTTTCCATTATCATCTTTATCTCTTTCCTTTTACTTTCTGCTTAATTCACTTTTCTCTTTCTAGCATCTAAAGACAAAAGCTAAAGTCACAGTTCTGAGAGCTTCTTATTTTTCTACATAGCCATTTGGTGTTATAAAATTACATCCAAATACATTAGCCATATCCCACAAATTTTGATATTTTGTGTTTTTATTTTCATTTAGTTTGAAATACTTTCTAATATCCCTTTTGAATTATTCTTTGGCACATAAGTATTGTGTTTTTTAGTTTCCAAATTTAGAGTGGTTTTCCAAATATCTTTGTTATTGATTTCTAAGTTAATTCCATGTGTCCACACAATATGCTTTATTACTTTAATCTAATTTAGACTTATTTTATGGTTCCAAATACGGTATATTTTGGTAAATGTTCCATGTGCAATTGAGAAGAATGGGCATTCTGTTTGGAATGGAGGGTCTATAAATGCCGATGAATTCAAGTTGGTTAATATTTCTCAAGTCTCTATGTCCTTACTGATTATTTCTTTAGTTTTTCTATCAACCATTCAAATAAGGTTGTTGATATCTCCAACTGTAATCATATATTTGCCCATTACTCCTTGTGGTTGTATCAGTTTTTGCTTAGGCTATTTTGCAGCATTGTTATTAGGTATATAGACATTTGGAATTATGCTCTCTTTAAAAACTGACCTCTTTATCATTAAAAGGGGAACTTTTTATCAACAGTATTATTTTTTACTTTGGTATTGGGACATTTTTGTAAAAAATAGTGTTAGCCTAATAAATCTGTCTCCATTCTTTTACTTTGACTTTGTTAGTGTCATTTGAAATGGGTTTATTGTAAGCAGATTAGAGGTAAGTCTGGTATTTTTATCCAGCCTACAAGATTTGCCTTTGACTAGGAGTATTGGGACTACATATGAAATGCAACTGTTAATATAGTATGGTTTAAATTTGCCATATTACTATTTCTTTTCTACCTATCTCATATTGTTTTTTCCTCTCTATTCCCTTTTTTTCTTTGTTTTCTTTTAAACTAATAAATATTTTAATTGATTGATTTATCTTCATTGTTTACTAACACTATTTTTAATGTTATGATTGCTTAACGGTTTATAGTTTAAAGTTTTAAACTTTAATGTATTACAGTCCACATACAAAAGACACCATGCCACTTCCACACAGTATAAGAAGCTTACAAAAGTGAACACTCATTACTTCCATCGTAACCATTGTATTATTGTTACCATAAATTTTTCATTTTCATGTGTTAAAATCTCAGAGTGCTTTGTTATTATTTTTACTCAGAGTATTTTTAAATGTATAAATATTAAGGAAGTTGATTATATTTCCCCATGTAGTTATGAGTTCTCCATTCCTTTATACAGATCCATATGTCAAGTACCATTACTTTCATGCCTGAAAAACTTCCTTTAACATTGGTTTTAGTTTAGGTCTTCTGATAATGAATTCTTTAACCTTTTTGATACCATTTTTTTTCTGCCTTCATTTTTGAAATAAGTCTAGCATTATAAATTGACATTTTCCTTTCAGTACTTTAAAGATAATGTTGCATTGTCTTTTGGTTTACATTGATTTCAACAAGATATCTGCTATAATTCTTATCTTTATTCCTTTGCATGTAATATACTTTTTTCCTCTTGCTGCTTTTAAGTTTATCTCTTTATCACTGATTCTAAATAATTGTATTATTATATGCCTTGGTAAAGATTTCTTCATGTTTCTTGAAGTTGGGATTAATTGAGCATCTTGGATCTGTGAGTTTATAAAATTTGAAAAAGTTTTTACAACTATTTCTACTTTATTTTCTCTTTTTCCTCGTCTTACCTCTCCTTTGGGGATGCTAATTAAATATATATCAGGGTGCTTAAATTGTTCCCAGTTCACCAATACATTTTTTTTAATTCACTTTTCTTATGTTTCATTTTGGATAGTTTCTACTGCTATGACTTCAAGATCACTAAATCTTTTCCTTTGTATGTTTCATATGTTCCAATATACTGTTAATGGTATCCAGTAATTTTTAAATTTTAGACATTGTAATTTTACATCTATAAATTTGATTAAGACCTCCTATATATTTATAGGATGTTTCCATGTATTTATTTCCCTATTTAATAGGTTCGGCATTTCTTCTAAGTTCTAGAAAGTGTGAAATACTTTTGTAATTGTCATTATCTCCTCTCATATATTTTCTTTCTTCTGTTTCATTTATAGATCAGTTTCAAATACTGATTTTTCTCATCATTATAGGTTGCATTTTCCTCCTCCTTTGAATGACTGCTAATTTTTGTTAGGTGACAGGCCTTGTGAATTTTACCCAGTTAAGTATTACTTTTTTGTATCCCTATACATATTGTTGAGTGTTGTTTAGTATCATGAGATATTACATGGAAGCAGTTTGATCTTTTTAGGTCTCGTTTTTAATTTTGTTTGAATACAGAGGTGTTCATCATACAGGTAATTTTCCCTACCCTCAGACAAAATTTTCTGGTACTTCCACGCAATACCCTATGAATTGTAAGGTCTTTGAACTCTGATTGGTTAGAACAGGAATATTCTCAGCACTGTAAAATCCTCAGGGATTGCTCCCTCTAATCTTTTCAAGTAGTTCTCTCCTTAGACTTTATTAAGCTTCCTCACACAGGTGTACTAATCAATATCATTTTGTTCATATATTTTTTCTAGCATTTAGTTGTTTTAGGCTAGATGATACCTGTTAACATCTTTGTTAGAAGAATACATGTCTAAACTATATTTTCTGAGCAATTATGATCCAAATCTGATATGTTTATTTTACACTTTTGCAAAACCAAAACTTCAACTATAGCACAAAGACCAATTAGAGGTCATGAGAAGTAGAATATAACATATATAATCTGGAAAATTGGGTCATTTTCTTTATAATGTGACACTACACTGCCATTGAGGAATGCGTTTAAAATAGCTGACTGAAAGAAATCTAACTATGGGTGAATACACAATGCAATATATATATATATATATATATATATATATATATATATATATATATATATATATGCCTTACTGCTAAATTATACACCTGAAATTTACTGGATTTTGTTAACCAATGTCACCATAATAAAAAATAAATGAATAAAAATTATTGAAAAATAAAATAAAATAAAATAACTGACATGCTTAACTGAAACGTGTCACACATATGGCAATAGTTATGCATGCCTTTAAATATCTCCCTTGGAATTGACTCACCATCTCTAGACATCAGCATGAAGAAAATTACAATTTTATTAAAGAATTAAAAGTTAATATTTTTAAAATTTCAAAGAAAAATTTCAGGCCAAAATATTGTGGATTTAATTCTCTTTACCTCCAGGGTCAAATTCTATACTTTACTCAAATTGCGTTAAGCCTCTAGTTTAAACTCCAACCCAATCTGATGACCTTCTGACTATAATTCTTCTCATCATTTTAAGATGACAAGATAAGTTTGACTCTTGGTTAAAGGGTTTGAGTCTACCCATATGCATTCAGGATAACATTAGTTACTTTATTAAAAGCACAAGCTCTATAATCCAACTTGTATTTAGTAGGAATGCAAAATTGGGTGTTGTCACTAACCAGCTGTCCAAACAAGATTTGCTGAAGTTTTAATTTTCTCATTAATCTTCCTATAGAAAAAAATTTCCAAATTTGGTACATGCATATATATGTAAAAATCTGCAGATTTGTGACCTTGGGTAAAATTATTCTCTGACAGTTTGAATTTGACTGTTTTAGAACTCCTCTAATAGCATACAGCCAATTGTCGAAGACCAGCAGAACGCAGCCATAAATTGTCAGTCTATTAGCATTACTGCCAAGACTGACACAATCTTGTTTACAGGAAGCTTTCAATTTTCTGTGTTTGGTACAAATACCATTTCAAGAGTCACTTACAACACTTCAGTCAATTTAAAGTGATTTCTGTTTCATAGTATTGTGTCATTTTTGGATGAAGGTAAGTGGATTCTGCCAGTGATCGATTGACAACTCAACAGTAGTAAGCTTGATTATCCTCAGTGAGAAAGAGCCCACATAATTGGACAATATCTAATACTTATCCTTGCCTCATATATGAGGTCATCACTCAGGTACTGGGTGGTTAAGACTGGCAGACATCTAATGGATGAGTCCTATTGCCTACCTGTTGCTGAGTACCTCCACCGCTAATGATCTTTTCTAGTACATACTGATTTAAAACAAAAGTCTACAGACTTTGTGTCTACCTCCATAAGTCCACCCTATGCCTCTTTCTGTGATCCCTCTGTGTCTGCTTTTCCTATCTTGTTCTTTCCAGGACCCCAATGGACTAGCTAATACTTTCAGTACATTTTTTGGAGTCTGTGTACATATTTATGTCAGGTAACTTCTTCTTTCATATAAAGATGATAAGCAATGAGTTGTTCATTACCAACTGACAGCATTTTTTTAAGTATCATTTTTTGGAGATAAGCAACATCATTTTCTAAAGACTCCCATGAGTGGCTGTAGTGCTGTAGCAACCCAGTGTATCAACCAATTCATACATTAAAAAAAACCTGAGATATTTTTCCCTTCTCTGACAGTGGATTAAAGAGACTCATCTCCCAAGATTATTGCTATTAACTGAGTGAGGCAAAGGTGAATTGAAGGTAGGTAATTTGAGGCTTTGGGCCACCTATTCATATAATGTACTTATGCCCTCTACTAAACAGCTTGCGCTTAATCATAGATGAATTATTTTCATTATGAAATGGATTTCCGTTCCTTATAACTTGGCAGATCAAACAATATCTAGATTAAGATAACACTTCTCTGTTTTCACAGTCACTTAATTTTAAATAATCAGGCACTCAGTGTCTAATAGAGCTCAAAAGCATGAAAGTAGCTAATTTTAGATGGTTAGTATTTTTCTGGAACAAAAGCCTGTCTTTGCTCCAGAACTAGGGGTCCATATTGCCATTTCCTATACTGTTTTGTCATAGATTCTTATCTACCTATCTCAAAGAATAATTTCCTTCTAACATGCCCACTTTTCAGAGCCTTCTGACATCTACCATAATAGTTTGACAAGTCAGTCTCAGCATCTCCACTTCATTTTCACTAGTCCATTATCATGTCCAGATTTCAAAGAATTATCCCAGTAGAACTGTGGTTCTCAAGTCTCAGCATACATCAGAATCACAGAGAGTCTTCTTAAATCACTGAATTCTAGACTGACTCCACCCCCAAGATTATTTCAAGAGTTTGGAGCAGGACACAATGATTTGAAGACAATAAGTTCCCAGATGATACAAATACTACTGGTACAAGGACCACACGTTAAAAACCACTAGTGCAATCAGCACTGTGTCTTCCACCTCTATCTCATTCCACCCTAATACAAGAGTCCTGAAAAATGTGACGCTGAAACATGCAGGGGTTATCACCACCCCACTTACTAAGTATGTTGTCCTTACTTATATCTGACTGTTGAGTGATCCAATCCTCAAATCCTAACTTAAAGGGAAGCTCTCTAGGCTCCAAAAAACCAGATGTTCTGGTTTGGGTTCCCTCTGAAATCCAAACTTGAGACAAGGACTTGGAAGGATATAGTTTATTGAAAAGGCAATCTCAAAAATAGAAGTAAGAACATGAGAAAAGTAAGATTAAAAGAGTTAACTGGTATGTTATATTACTAAGATTATGTTACCTAGCTGGTTAATACTGTGAGCAACCCAGAGACTATCCCTTTGGTGACCATCTAAGGCATAATGTAGAACTTGCAAAAGAATTGACCTACCAGAGGATGGAGAGGCTGGGGCACCTTCCCTCATTATATCTGAAGGTTGACTTTTTTGTGGAAACAGAGTAGTTAGATGTAGAACACTGGCAAACATGCATAGAAATGTCCATCAGGTGGGCTAAGGAGATGTGAAATTGTGTTTCACAAGTGCTGCTGCATAGTATTTAAATATACAGAAGTGAAAGCCAGAAGAAAAAGCTAAAAGAGTTGAAAATACTTGGACCTGGGGAATAATATTTACAGAGTTGGGCACTGGGAAGGGAATGGGGACTTAAGGGACCTCAGCTTTTTACCATATGCTCTAGAGAGCAATCTGACTTCTAAAATTTTGCATATGCATTATTTCAATTAAAAATTAAACTATATAGTTGACAAATGTATGAACTATGGAATAAAAACATGGAGTTTAATATTCCTTAAAAGTCAAGCTATTGCAAAATCTACTTCTTAATTTTTCCTTTTATATATTATGGTTTTGTTCTATTTTCTCCCATTGCTTCAGCTGAGACTTACAATTTAGAAAGAACAGGTTCTTCTTAATTTCTTTTTAACAGATGGCTTTGGGTTGATTTGCCAAAGACCCACCCAGGAATCCTGAGTCAGTGAAAAAGGATTGAGATTTTCGGAGCTAAGGGAGGTTGTTTTCTCTTCCACCTCTTCTGAGGCAATTCCTGCAGCCAAATCTTAAGGCCAGAATCAGATAATAAGAATTCAAAATCTGACTTCACCCTGAGTTACAAGGTCCAAGACTTCCAACCTCTGCCAGTTTCACTGAGTTACTAATAGTCTAGGAGGTAAACAATGTGTTTTTTGTTTTGCTTTAATGAAGATTAAATGAGAATTGTTGATATCACATTATAAAGTTTCTTTTCAAAAATAAAGTACGTATTTAGTCCTGAAGATTTTTAGTTGGTGGCAAAAATCCAAGTACTGAATCCAGAAGTAAAGTACCATGTTATTATATTGCTTTATAATATGCATATATTTCTCTGTGTGTAGCTGAGACTATACATTTCCTGGGAACAAGCACTTTACCTCTTTCATCTCTGTGCACCATTTTCTAGCCCCAGAATGTTGGACATTATAAATATTGATAATTAATTATAATATGGATACCTAGTATTTTTGCACGAATAGTAATGTTAATCAATGGCCATGTTTTAAAGACAGGAACCCCAAATCCTCGTCATCATTCTTATATAGGATCATAAATTGCATTTTACCAAAGCCCATTCTTAGTAAAATGTGCCTTAAAAATCTATGTATTATCATTACTTTTATTGTGAGAGTTTTAAGCCAGCAGCACAGTTGAGCAGATGGAGAGAAAATAACTATTTTGGTCAAATGGAACTATTCCATTTCATTCAAATGGCGCCACAATGGCCATGCTCTAGCTTGTCCACACTGATGATGACCACTTTCTATAGGACCATTTTTTTTGTAATTATATTCTTATATATAATTCTGAACCATCAATTTCAACATGTGTCCTTCAAAGAAGAGACTGAAATAGTTGTTTTGGTAAACATCTGCTACATATATATCACATTCATAAAATTTCAAAATTTAAAAGAAAATTAAGAACCATTGAATCTAACCACTTATGTTTTAAAATTAAACAATAATAGCTCTGTCAGAAAATAAAAGAAATTTCCCAAGTAAGCAGGTACAGAAATGATATTTGAAATGGATTGCTCATTGACATATTTACTAACAGACTAAGTGACCTGTAAATTATACTATTTAATGTATAGTGTAAACATAACAATGATTCTGGCTGCTGGAAAAAGAAGCTAAGATACTGGCTATTCAAAAGATTAGAAATTTTGAAAATCATTTTAAGAAAACATGTTAAATGCATAATCAGGTGAAGACTGAGTTCAATCAAAGATTCACAATAGCAGTAACATATTTGTACAACAATTTACATTATAACATATATTCAAGAATATTAGCTCAGTTAATCTTTAGAAGCCTTGGGATATTGTTATAATTTCTGTGTTTTTATTATTTAAATAACTAGATGAAGAGATGTAAGGTGATTTAAACAAGACAAACAAATACTAAGTTCCAACTGAAAATTTAAAGTCATTTGCCGAACATAAAATTTTTGTGTTTGTGTGTTTGTTTACTTATTATCTGTTTAATTAAGCTACTTCCCAACAGTTGAATTATATTCTGTTTCATAAGCATATCTTAGAAAATAATCAAGAGGGAAAAAATAAAAACATAACAACCGCTAAAAACGTTAGAATTTTTCAATACTGCTTTTTTTAAAGTGTTACAAGCAAGTATAACTTCTGCGAAATATAACAAGTATCTAAGATGTAACACACACACACACACACACACACACACACACACACACACACACAGGATTCGGAAATGTTAGACTAAGTATCCCTACTAATTCTGTTCATTTATTTTCAGTTTAAATGATTTCCAATTTCTTTCCTAAAGGTCGTAATGTTATTTATTCATAAGTATTTAACTATTTTAAAGCAAAAGCTGTAACTAAATAGCTAACTTATATTAATTAATTCTGACAAAGTACTGAGATTATTCTGTGAATGATATACAATGTATGTTTATGTTTGTGTTTGGTTTTACCTCTGGAAGATAATTACAACTCTAATTAGTCACCTAGTCAAGAATCTCTTAGTGATTTAAAACAGTTATAGAGTGGATAGTAAGTAAAGCACAAGTGAAGTAATCACTTACAAGGTTAGACTGACTCTGTCTCACACAGGCCATTAAGAAGCCAGCAAGAAGACACATACGTACAGGAACGTGTCACAGGTCAAGCAGGAGTCTTGTAAAGAACAGAAGCTGACACCCACAAACAAAGGGGAAAAAAATGATACAGGAGAAATATCGAACAGTAACTCACAAAACAAAGGAGAGCCCTGACAATGTTTATATCAAAACAGACGCAGCTGCGACCAAAAAGAGGTTAGATAAACCAGGGAGCGCAGCCACGCCTAGGCCCAACAGTCTTATCAAGGTGCTATCAGTAGCAGCAGAGTGACATTTCTGCCACTGGGCACTCACTGCCATGGCTGGAGCCACAAGGGCACCATCACTGCCATGGATAGTTTTTCAAGTGTTTCTACATTTTTGAATCACAAATTTAAGATCCAAAGTCTCCAGTGAGGATCTAATTGGCCTCATCAAGGGCACATGTCCATGCCCTAGTTTGTCATGGGTGAGAAAAGGCTGTACTTGGCCCCCTTAGCTTACTAATTTGGTTAAAGAATATTGCTTCTCACCAAGACTCATGCCACAGAATATTCTCTCTAAAACAAATGTTCACATGACTCATATAAACAAAAAGACAAATGCTTGCAAAGTGTATCTGTATTAAGAATTATAGCTAAAACTTCATTAATCTCTACCAGAATAAGTGTTGTGTTTCTACTGGTGTGTGTTATATTATTATTTCAGAAAAATTTTCAGTTCTTGTTTTGGTCTATGCCATTGACGAATAATCTTCATTTCTATAAATGCCAGTTAGGAAAATATAAAAATGTTCAAAAATCAGTTAATTAAAAATGAATTTAGTTTTATAATTAAGCCTAATAGAGAAAATAGAAGTGCATTTTTACATTTAATAGTATGGAAGGATATTGAGGAGAGTATCTGTAGTATTTGAAGCCATTAAATATTGTCTGTATAATTGAGAAATAGCAACAGAGATCATTATACAGTCGTATATATTATATAGCACTTCTATATGTAGCACTTTTAACATTTTCATAGCATATATGTAATATGTTAGAATTTTAAAGTGAGTTTATATATACTATATATTTTCATCATTGAAACAAATCAGAGAGGAAATCAAGGACGTGATACAGTGTCAACATCAGATCTTAGGCAAGAAATATTTCACAATGCCATTTAGCACACTTTGCTGGATACTGTGGAAACAGAGAGACATCAGATGCAGTTCTATCTACCCTATCCAAGTTATACTTTCATTTCCTAAGGCTGTAGAGTATTTTTTTTCTGAAGATTTAAAAGGCATTCAAATGGGTAATCAGAAGTACCAACATAGCCCAATTCCAGCTGTTCCTGGAATTTAGAGGTCTTATTTTGTTGTGAACCTTTGCTGCAGCTCTAGAAGTGGGGCTCCATCCTTCCCATGAAGTACTATTCTCCATCAACCTCAGACTCTGTCCCTTTACCTGCTCCTATTCAACAGGAAGTATGGGGGCTTATTTAAAAAACTATGTGGTAGTCATGGAGGGTTCCCCTCACACACACCTTTTATTTTATTTTATTTTTTAAATTTTCCTAATCCCTCTAATCTGAATCACCCCAAAATTGTCAGTCATACCATGGAGTTGGTGGGCTCAAGAGCCTCCTGACGGTCATCACTAGCCTAGGTAGGACCATAATTGCCCTCCTCACTATCCCAATTAAACTGAGAATCAGGTCTGTGGCAGATGCTGTGAACTGGCTGAACCTAGTATTCTTACCCAGCTCTACACTTGTTTCTCAAACCCTCTTGCAGTCAGGAATAGCTATATGTTATGCTCATCAGACATCATGTGGAATATGGCTGGAGAGCTGTATAATAGTTATTTTTTTCTAAGGATGAAGAATGTATGACATATAAAAGAGATACTTTAGATCTTTTGAAATTTGAAATGAACTGTCTCTCTAATTCTTATTTAGCTGAAATTGATAAGATCATCATTGATGTAATCAAACAATCTCTAGGGAATGAGGGGTAAGTCCTACAATTTGAACAGAGACAGGGTCGATAAGCCAACATACTGAATCATATAAACACCTCATGCTGATACTGTTATTACTACTATTTGATTCAGTCAGGAATCTAGGGCTGCTGGAAGGATCAAGTCCATAAATGCACTTCAAAATTCTTAGAGACCCATAAACCTTCAAACAAAAGACATAATTCTGTTACTATCTTTTCTTCTGATGACCCTTAACCTTCCACACTTCAACACTTGATTCTACTTTCACCACCAGAGTTTCTCTGAGTAAACATTGACAATTGTTGAATTTCCACTTGCTCAGAAGCCTATCAGTGGCTCTACTGTTTCTGTATATCTAGACCACATCTTGGCAAAATCATCAATTGGGCTGGGTTTGCTAAAGGAAGTTTCTACTCATCTGCGATTCTATATTTTATTCTTTGCTAAGTCATTAATTGGAAAATTAAAAGGTTATTTCATACGAGCTTAAACTGTAAGCTTTTCAGAAACCACATCAGGACAATAACAAAAGATGGTGGTCGAATGATAGGCAGTCAGTAGCTTTGTAAAACTCACCATGTGAGCAACTGGCCTCCATACTGCCTATCCCGCATGTCCAGCCCTGCCTGATGGGCAACATTGCTGAGACTTGTTTTTGATGCCAGTCACTGAAAATTCCTATTCAACAAGTTCTTCACTGTTTACATTTCCCCTAGGGAGGAAGCAGACTGTGGACTCCTGAGATTTAAATTCACCATTAAAATGAGGTTTTTCTTTTTCCCACTCTTGCTGCCAATTATTTCATGGTGGCAGGTTTGGCACATTTGGCAGCCACAGGCATACAAATGGGTTCTCCATGGAGATGAAATTCTTCACTGTTGCCATTCCAAGAATGCATGCTTTGAGAAGAATGTGCTATGTTCTGTAAAAATCTCTCCTACTCACATAAGTTTATATCTTTGCTACTGGAGTTTGAACTTTTTTTCCTTAGGTAAACATGATAACCACTACACTACAAAAACGGCCTTTGTTGTTGTTGTTGTTGTTAATGCAGACGCATATAAAGTGACCTCCCACAGTATAAGTGTCTACATCTTACACGCCTGCTTGCAGACACAGCTGAACTGACCTTTATTTTTTTTCTCCTTAATGACACATCAACAGCTGGTCTCCTAAAGGAATGGGCGAACCCAGTCATATTTAAGCCAGATAACTTTTCAAAAAATTTGTCAAGTATCCTGCCAAATGCTCAAACTCCTATTTCTTTAAACCCTTGTGTATTTTAAGAAAAAATTTAATCCACATGTTTCTGAATAACTTTAATTCATCAAAATATTTTATTGAAAAAGACTATCATCCAAAATAACATATACATCTTGTTCTTTCCGTTAATTTGTTTATAAAATAAATGTATATATTATCTTATAAAATTTGGTTGAGGCTCAAATTGCATTTAGTACAGGGAAGTTCTAGACTGAAAATAATACATTGATATGAATGAAACTGGATTTTTATCCTGAGGGGAGGGACATGATAGACACTATGATGCATATATACGCAACTTAGGAGTTTCGTGCCTCCTTCCTTCCTTTACTCTTTTTCATTCCATGAAAATGGCATTTCTCTTGTTCTTTAATTTGCTACAGTGCTACATTAGTTACAAAGTTTATGGGAGAGCATTCTCATTCTGTCTAGTCCACATATATTGCACTTTCTGGAGTTGTGAACAGCAAGGCTGTGAAGTCCTGAAATCCACACCCAGGAGAAGCTACTCATATTCCAAATGTAATATAGTAATGAATTTTAGTTCAGACTAAAGTTACCTTTCTAATTCTGATAAACAGTAATACAGCTAAGCCAATATTAAATGAATAAGGAATTATTACAGATATTTTTATAGATCTAAGATTATTTCAAAGAAGAAGAAAAATCTCAGTACCAAAGACAGTGTAGCTTTTCTGATTATTTCCCTCTTGAGAAGAATGTAAAGAATAACAGAAGATGATTGATCTCATGCAGGAACTCTTTTTGTTTCAGGAAAATGAGGAGTTTTACCTTATTGTTTAAACATGTGGTGAAAGAGAAGTCAAGGAATTCCACAGAAAACCCTTTCAGGCTAAATTGATCTTTGACCACTGAACTGCCTTTGACTGTTCTCTAGGAGAGGGAGAAATAGGATTCTGAGAGTCAGTTCTAGTTGCATCATAAGAGCTTTCTTTTTCTTGGTGTTTGTTTTCTTTGGCTGGTAGAGCACAGCTTCTTATACAAAATAAATCCCTTGGCAATGTTTATCTTTCTTGCATGTGTGTGGGACTATAGCTCAAAGCAAGTTCAGTCCAAATCAAGAGTTCTGGTGTGTGATGAACCTAGGCAGCCTTTACCTTGAAAATAAAGAACATGGACCATCAATTAGACTAACCCTTCCAGCATTTCACCAGTGATGCATGCAAAAATCCATCACAGAAGAATGTGTCACTTCATTTGACATGGATGCTTGCCCAGAAACTTAGTAAAACCTCAATCCAAAAATTTATTCAAGAGTGTGTTTGATAAGACATGGGTATAAGTGAATGTAAAAGAAAAATAGTGAAGTTAAGCTTACCTGGAACTGCCTTAACTTTCCCTCAGTTTATACCTTCCCTGTAAATCACGTTCCATTACTTAAAGTATTAAAAGTAAAATTAGCAACCACTAAAACTAATCATGAACTCAAACACTGATACACAGGCTAACAATGAAAATAGGAAACATGTGAAAGTAAATAAACCACTAGAGTGTTTCATTTGTTGTTGTTGTTTTTGTTATTTTAATCCTTTCTGTATTCACAAACTGGAAATGAAAGTCCCAACATGACAATGAAACAATGGAAATATCTCAAATGCATTATAAATTAGGAATATGAAGAAGAGAACATTTCAACCACCACACATCCATATATGGATTTTTCTGTGATTGTGCCTAGGTATGAAAATGGGAAAGAAGACAAAGCCAAACTATGTTATGATGACTTACTAATGAGCATAAAAAAACTAAGACTATATTACACACTTAATAATGTAATAACAAATGTTTTATGTAATATTTTTCTTTCATTCAGTAAATGCTACTTTTATATAGAAAGTTCATTTCAAAATGTATTTTAAATCCTAAGGGTAAGATGGGAGGCACATTTATGGCTTTCATTGCTTTCTCATATAAAGGGTTAGTTTAGAGAAAAAAATAACCTGGGCATCATATAAATTGGTTACAATGGATCATAGATATTTATGTATTTTGTTAAAATATATATGTTAGAAGTAGTCAATAGGTTTCATCCCTGGCTTTGGATTGTGATATTAACTATTCATGTGGTAAACTTTCTTCCTCATTTGTGGGAAATAATGTTTTAGAGCATCTCCCTTGTTTAAATTTGAATTGTCAGGGAACTTGGTTAAGAAAAGTGGCATAGGAAGACATGAAGGATCTAGAAATGTGACAAGATTAAAGAAAGAGAGCTCTTTGGTCTTCTCAGGAGGAGTCTCGAGAATCAGCTTTACCTTGTTGAAGTGTTCACATGATATGTGTTGCTTTATCTGGTTTGAACATGGTTCTAAAGCGAAACAATTCTAATGGAACTCGGTGAAAGGAGAACTAAGTTATGGCTGGTTTTCCTAGAAATAGTATCTTAACAGCCCCTAAAACCTTCATCTGTTTCCTAAATATCAATTACCGATGAGCTCTTTAAGAGCAAACATTCTTACTTCATATACTTCTCATTTTCCCAGTTTTTAATATATACCAAGATAGCAGTGTTTAAAATGAATAAGCACAAAGCTCAAGTATTAAAATGTTTCCTTATGAATCCTCCTTATGCTCAGACACCAACATGGATATTGCATGTTGTAAAACATTACTGACATAGATTCTATGTTGGCTGATTCCACTTTAGAGACATCTCAAGCCCTACATATAAGCATATTTAAATGTAACCCTTTAACTTGTTTGAGTAAAATTGAAAAGCTCTTGCATTTCTATGTTTTGGAGATATTCAGAGTGCCCTGGTTCAATTTATTTACTATTTTTATTTACTACAGTAGTTAAGAAGATAGTTTAATCTTTAATCTCAGTTTTTTACTTTGCACGGGAATAATGTTAATCATTGATATACCATTAACCAATGTTGGTTTTGAGGCTAAAATGTGAGCATAACAGTGGCAGACACAGAGAAGTATCTAAATTTGTTTTGTTTCATTTTGAACTGATTAATGTATCATACAATATGAGCAGGAAAGTACTGAGATTTGTGCACAAAGAACTATAACATTAAAGCTGACACAGTTGAAAATATTTTTTCATTTAAAATTTATAAAAAATGCTTATCAGAAGAATGTAAATATGCTGTAGACCTTGAAATTATGAATGTTTTCATGTTTTAGAATTCTGTGCTGAAAAACAATTTGATTGAAGGGAAGAATTAATAAATCACACTTAGGTTCTGCAGTTTATTAATTTTTGTCTAAGGGAATCATCTCTGAAATATAATTGCTTTTGTACATGATATTGCTTATCAGTGTTCTTCCCCTTCAAGATTAGAGGATGACAAGACAGTCAGTAAGGACGTGGGAACACTAAAGTAGGCAAATCTGACAACTAGATCTAGGTACAAAGAGGTGTGGCATTAATCCTGGCTAATCTTCTGTAGATACAATTATCTGATGACTTCGGACTTGTAACAAATGGTTTACTTCAGTGCCTTGGACAGGGGTCACCAGCTTCAGGGCCGTGAACTGGTACCAGTCTGTGGCCTGGTATGAATCAGGCCTCATAGCAGAAGGTGAGCAGCGGGCCAGCAAGTGAAGCTTCATCTGTATTTGCAGCCACTCTGCAGAGCTAGGATCACAGCCTCAGCTCTACTTCAGATCATCAGGTATTAGATTCTCATAGGAGCACCGGTTCCTGGTGCCAAAAAAGTTGGGAACCACTGTCTTAGAAGACTACTGAAATTTATCAATTTGTAGTAGGAACATTTCTTGAACTATTAGCTGTTTTGAATGCTGGATAAGGAAAGAATGCTAGAAAATGATTCCATGAAGAAGATGTTATCAAATAGATCTGAACTTGGATATCATGCCTCCCCTTTGTTACCTGTTACCTTGAGCAAGTGGCTTAATTTCACTTAGTTTGCTTTCTCCTTTGTAAAAGAGAAAAAAACAATACTAACTCATTGATTTTCTATGTATATTAAATGATGTTATTTATACACACACGTATGTATGTATATTATACACACACCACACAAAATGTAGGTTTTGGTACATAGTACGTATTTAGAATATATTAATGATTGTGACTATAATTTACCTATTAAATCTGCTAACTTTATGTCCATTTTATTTTCTCTGTTATAAAATGTGATGGTGATTTCTGAATTCCCTTGTTTACATGAAAACTTATTTTATATTTGGCCTTCATATATGGTAAAAAAGAGAGAAATAGACTTAAGCCTTGGGGTCCAATACAGTGCTAGGCTTGATTTCTCCTAGCTACTGCCTCAAAAGTCAGAAATAGTTCTCCCTCTCTCTCCCTTCTATGTAATTTGCAGTTATGTTCTTTCTTTTATAATATTATATTAGTTTCAGGTGCACAACATAATGGTTTGATATTTGCATGTATTATGAAATGATCACTACAATGAGTCTAGTTAACATTGGTCATCAAAGTTATAGTCTTAAGGACAAAGAATTAAATAGCCGAGAATGGGAATCCATTATTCCCAGTATGGACTGTGCCCTGAGTAGCCATGTCTTTTAATCTCTAAAAGAACCAAGATAATAGGTGATGGTAATCTTTTGATGCTCATAGCAATGGAAAAGTGATGAGTGACTTTAGCTCTCCAAGATTCATTTCTGATTAATTTCTTTGTTTCTCCTTCCTTCTGCATACATACATGTATTTCTCA
Source organism: Eonycteris spelaea (assembly GCA_003508835.1). Lineage (NCBI taxonomy): Eukaryota > Metazoa > Chordata > Mammalia > Chiroptera > Pteropodidae > Eonycteris > Eonycteris spelaea. The sequence continues at coordinate 6,936,130 of PUFA01000033.1, read as the reverse complement.
CTTTCCTGGGCTCCTGATGTCTTAATAGATCATAATATATCACCACAATATATTTTAAAACTGCTTAGTACATACCTTAATGATCTTTTTATTACTTTAAGTATCCATTGAATTTAATACATATTAACTGAATTATGTGAGAATGTTTTTTTTTTTATTTTCCTTTGGGTTAGACAATTGAGAGAAAAATACTTCTCAGTCTAGAACAGGTTTAAAATAGTTTTCCAGTGATAAATGATGAATACTCCTTGTCTTTAATTCTAAGTGAAAATACATGTTTAAGTAGGAGGCTTCCCATGTTTTGGGTGTGATTCAGAAGGAAAAAATGTGAACTATTTTATCATTTTGTACCACACCTTCATGTTTTAAGATCATTTAAAAAACAAAATACTTTAGCTAAAATATAGAATCAGAAGTCCTCCAAACAAAATAGATCACAGAGGATCATTTGTGCTAACTCTTATCTTCAAGTAGGTAAATTTCATTATTTTCATATTAAAAATGAGGAGTATGAGAAGCATGCTGTCTATTGACTTTTGTGTAGTATTAAAAAATACAGCCACTATATTCTGAGAGTCCATTATCTTATAATATCTTGATACATATTTGATACATGAGCATTCAGTCTGAAGTGTTCACAATGTATCAGATGGTTTAGTAAATAAAATATCAATTCTTGTGTTAACTCTATTGTACAGATGGTCAAATAATGGCCCCCCAAAAATACATGTCTACCAGAACCTGTGAATATGACTTTATTTGGGGAAAAGGTCTTTGCAGGTGTAATTTAGTTCAAGAACTCGAGATCAGATCATCCAGGTTTATTCAGGAGGGCCCTAAGTTCAACGGTAAGTATCTCTATAAACAGAAAAGGAGAAGAAGACACAGATAAAGAAGTCCAAGCAAGAGAAGCAGAGGAAAGGCCATGTGAAGACAAGGGCAGAGATTGAAGTTGTGCTTTGATAAAATAAAGAATCCTGGAGATGCTTAAAGCTGGAAGAGGCAAGAAAGGTTTCTCCCCTAGAGTTTTTGGAAAGAGGATGGGCCTGTGAACACCTTGATTTTTGACTTGCAGCTTGCAGTACTATGAGAGAATACATTTCTGTTGTTTGAAACCACCACATTTGTGCTAATTGTTACAGCAGACCTGAAATCTAATATACCCATCATTTGTCTTCTCCAAGTATGTGCCTAAACAGCTAAACACTACTAAAGAAAATTATACAATAGAGATAACTACTTCCAATTTAAATACATAAATATTAACAATGGCAAACTTCAAATAGATTCCAATTCTCTGATAGTATTCTTTAAAAGTATGTTGACATTTTCTCACTTTCCAATCACCTTAAAGGCGTACTTCAATCTGGCTTCTATCTCCACCACTTTTTGAAACATCAGTAACCTCCATGTTGCCAAAAACAATGAATAATTCCCACTTTTTATATATAGACCTTTTAGTAACTGTTAACATGTTTGTCCCTTTCCTTCTTAAAATTCAATTTTCTCTTCGTTTCCTTAACACTACTGGTCTTCCTCCTTGCTTTATGGTTCCTCTTTTTCTATATGAGTTCTTAATTTTGATGCTCTTCATTATTCAGTCCTGGCTGTTCTACACACACACACACACACACACACACACACACACATACACACACACTTTCTTTTTATGTGACATCATCTGCACTATTTTTAAATTAGATTTTTATATTAGCCTCACACCTAGCATCTGAATTGTATTCCATCCTTCTACTTGGCTACTGGACACCTTCACCTAAAAGTTTCACAGAACCCTCTCCTCAAGTTTTCACCCACTTCCAATTTTTCACACATCAATAAATAGAATCATTCTCTACCCAACTGCTAAAACTAAACATGTAGAACTCATCAAATTCCACACTTCCTTTCATCCTCCACATGCCACCCAGCATAAGATCTTGTTTATAATACTTACACAATATATTCCAAATTTGTCTAATTCTATTCTTCTTCATTGCCACCTCCCAAACAAAGGCAACCTCTATATTTTGCCAACATCTCTTACTAAATCAAAAGCATCTGACCGGGCTTCCCACTTCCAATCTTCCCTCTGCCAATTCATTGTCTCATGTAATTTCTCTAACAAAAGCCTTTCAATTATTTCTTCTTATACTTAGAATAATATTGAAATTATTTCTTATAGCTGTAGATCTTCCACTATGTAGCAATTGCCTGTCTCTTCCTGGATTTTCTTCTCCCTTTCCCTTCATTGCAATCTGGCATCATTGGCCTATTTTCAGGTTTTGCTCACTTCACGGTATTCCTTTCTCAAGCTATTTGTAATTTTCTTCCATAGCTCTTCTCACATGAGTTCCTTTTCATACTCAAGTTATCAGCTTAACTGTTATCTAATCAGAGATACTTTATTTAACCACCCTATGCAAATTACTCCTTATTCTATTTACTACTTTAGTCTCTTTCTTGTTTTCTTAGTGACATTAATCATTTTTAATTGCTTAATCTAAATTTTTAAAAATAGTCTCCTGCATTAGAATGAAAACTTTACATTAATAAGGGATATTAATATAATAAATATTTCTTCTTTGCTAATCATTGAATGCCTCTAAGCACAGTTTTTGGTGCATATAGTAGTATGCTTTCTGAGGAAAGACAATTTATTCACTTTATTATCATCAGGAGACTCAAATTAGACAATCATATAACAAATGATGCTTCAGTGATGAGATAAGTGAACTTCTAAAGTAATATCCAAGCACTTTCTTATTTATTAGTGTATTTATTTGATTTTTAATCATGTATCTGAAACTATAAGCTCAGGATGAGCTCCAAATGAGTTCGTACACCTGTGGACTTACTCTCTATACTATTGTATAATATCTTTACATAATATCATAACCATTTAATTAAGGGAAGAAACTAGACACAAAACAAGTTTTAAAGGAGAGCTCCCTCAAGCATGGTGGCAAGTCTACACTACTGTTAAACAGTAAGGAATTGAAAGCAACAGATGAGATAAAATTTCTACAGGAATATTTATATGAAAAATGAGTCTATAATCCATGTCTCTAATATAAGACTCATACACTTTTCAAATACAATCTTCTGTTTTTTAAATTATCATCATTATATATTCCTCATATTAATATTTTGAATGACTAAAGCAGATTAGAAAATAAAAATCATAAGCCATACTTATACTGATCAATGTTTATTAAGTATGTTATAACTTTTTAATTTAAATTATCTTGTTTGATAGATTTTGGGTTTTGTTGCATGTAAAATTGCAAGATATACTTGTAACATAAGAATCTAGAAATAAGACTTGGAATTTTTCAAAATGTTTTATTAGGTTCTTAGAGATTTGGGACTGTATTATGACTTCGAAGTATGACACTATAATAAAAAGCAATAAAAGATATGAATAAATTTGGGGTAAACCAAAAATGAAATTAATGACTTGAACTTAAATACATTACAAGCAATTAATTTTCAACTCAAATTATGATAAAATATAGCTTTAGAAGTGGACACATTTGAATTTGAATTGATGCTCAACCACATATTAATTGCGGTGCAAACTACATACTTTTCATTTCAAGTGCCTTCAAAATCATTAAAAAAATAAGTTAAAGCTGACATCATGAGCTGGAGTTGAGACTATGTCAATCCGATGAAAAAAATCAATGATTCTGTACCATCTATAGCTACTCAGCTAAACTAAAGACCTTGTTTCTCAATTTTCTGGATAAAAGAGTATACAGATCATTGTAAAAAGGGAGAAAGGTAATTGATGGCAGAAATATAAATAAAGGTTGCTCAGAAAAAAATCTGTCTGGATGAAATATCCCAGGAAAGTGGCATCGTGTCATTTCTGTACCAAGAAGTGAATGTAATTTGCACATTGAGCATAGTAATCAAGAACAAATGCCTCTTAACTCTACAAATTAAACCCTCTTGTTTCTATCTTTTTTAAAGAAGGAAGTAAGAATTAAGAACAACAACAATAAAAATGAACCAAAGCAGAAGCATAAGTAATACAGGTCAAATAAAGAAAGACTGATGTGCTACAAACCAAGCTAATAACTCATGGACAAATTCACAGAATTCTGAAAAGCAATGTTGGTGTTTTTTATGTACTTCATGAAAATATGTAAAATGCTTGAAATCTTGTGTTCATTCTATTTAAACAAAATAAATTATTTTAGTAAGTGATTGATAAATTTCATTTAGTTTTATGTGGTATAAATAGAAGAGAGAAGCAATCTTTATTAATTTGTGAACCTTGTAAGATATTTAAAATAAAATTATGATATTTAAAATTTTCCTGTCAAGATGGTGGAGTAAGTAAATGTTGTGCTTCTCTCCTCTCATGACCACATCAAAATTACAATTAAACTACAGAACAATCATTATTGAGAATCACTTGAAGTCTTGCTGAACAGAAGTCCTAACTAAGGACATATGGAATAAGCTACTTCGAGAAAGGACAGAGACACAAAGCAGGCTGCCCCCATACCACAAGTGGTGGTTAAAAATCAGAAGCAATATCTTGGCTGAGGAGGTATCCCTCAAAGAGCAAAGGGTCCCAGCCCTGCACAAGTCTCCGCAGTCCAGGGTTCCAGTGCTAGAAAGAGAGGTTCCCACAATTTCTAACTGTGAAAACTTGTGTAGATTGGAGCTGTGAGTGGAGTGATGCTGGACTTCCAGGCATTCCTCTTAAAGGGCCCACACATGAACTTACTCACTGACGGACTCACTAGCTCTGAGCTCCAGAGCTGAGGCAGGGAAAGGTGCCAAGGAAACATGAGGAAGAAATGAATTGTCTTGTTTTCAGAGCAAGGACTGGAGGGACAGCTTTCTACCAATAGAAGTGCTGGAAAACAACAACAACAACAACAACAACAACAACAACAACAACAACATTGTTTCTTCCCAATTGTTTGTTCTGCTACCCAACCCAGCCTGCAGTTGCAGGAGGCCATCATATCTCATTCTCCATCAATATGGTTAACACTGGTTGCCCTGCTTGAAGATTCCCTGAGTCTCTACCCTCACCAACTTGTGGGCCCACCCAAACCATTTCCAATAGCTTTTCCATGCAAATGGCCTACCTTGGCTCATGTTGTAGACTCCCCTAAAATCTCTCAAAGATTAAAAAAACCCAAACATGTAGCATCTGGCCTCAGCATGCTCTGTACCTCTTGCTGTGCAGCCGCAAGTCCAATACTAGAGGCAGTAGGCCTCAGTTTTTAGCTTGGTCTCTTGAGGCACCTCCCAGCCTAGTGTAAGTGGCAGCCATCTGTGGACTGCTTGATGGCTCATGCCAGGTGGCCCCAGGCAGAGCACAAGCTATGGCTGAAAGTGCCCTGCAGGGCCTCTCTCAAGAGGCCCTGGGGCAAGCATGCCCTGTCTGACCTAGCCAGAGCACTATCTCCTGATTTCCAGGAGGACGACACACCCAAAGGGCAAATAGGGCAGGTATCAGATCCCTGGTAAAGTGAATCCTGTTCTGTAGGGTCAGCCCCTGAACAACAGCTCCTTCACTGGTCATAGACAGTCATCATAAGCAATAAGTACAAGGATTAATCCCTCCCTTTGATGTGCAAACAGAAACCAAAGCTCAACTACAACAGAAGGACACATACAACCCATATAAAAGACACACTGCTCAAGTGACCAGAAACGCTATGCCACTGGGCCCCAGAAGACCCTTACTACATAAGGCCATTCTACTAAGACCAAAAACATAGCAGTTATACCAATTACATAAAAATAACACAGAGGAAACCAAAATAGGGAGACAAAATCATGTCCTAAATGAAAGAACAGAACAAGGCTCCAGAAAAAGAATGAAAGAAAATGGAGACAAGTAGTCTACCAGATGCAGAGTTCAAAACACTGGATATAAGAATGCTCAGTGAATTTAGAGGAAGAGTAGATAAATTCAGTGAGAACTTTAACAATGAGATACAAACATGAGTGGAGATAGAAAACATAAAAAAGAATAAAAAACTAAAATGAAGACTACGTTAGAGGTTATCAAAGTAGATTAGGTGAAGCAGAGGATTAAATGAGTGATTTAGAAGATAAAGTAGCTGAACTTGCCCGATCTCCTCTGATCTCCAAAGCTAAGCAGGTTTGGGCCTGGTTAGTACTTAGATGAGAGACCACTTAGAAATACCAGGTGCTGTAGGCGTTAAAAATGATAACAAGAAGAAGATAAGGTAGCAGGAAATAATCAATAAGGAAAAGGAATAAAAAAAAAAAATGGGTTTAAGAGGCAACATCAGTGTACTAATATTCACACCATAGGGGAACCAGTAGGAGAAAAGAGAGAGCAAAGAACTAAAAACCTATTTGAAGAAATAATGTCAGAAAACTTTTTAATCTGGGAAATGAAATAAGCATATGAGCCCAGGAAGCACAGAGAGTCTTAAACAAGATGAACACAAGAGACCCACACTGACACATCATAAAATGCCGAAGCTTAAAGGCAAACAGAGAATCTTAAAAATAGCAAGAGAAAGCAACTAGTTACTTACAAGGGAGATGATTTCTCAACAGACACTTAGCAGATCACAAGGGATTGGCATTAAATTTTCAAAGTGGTAAAAATCAAGGACCTACAATCAAGGTTTCTCTACCCAACAGAGCTATCATTTAGAATCAAAGGACAGACGAAAAAATTTTCCAAACATGATAAGGCTGTAGGAGTTAATCAACAGCAAACTAGTATCACAAGAAATGTTAGAGAAATTTCTTTAAAAAGAAGAAAAAAATAAAAAATATCAATAATAAAATGGCAATAACTACATATCTGTTAAGAATTACTTTAAATAAAAATGGATTAAGTGCTCCAATCAAAAGATATAGGGTGGCTGAATGGATAAGAAATCAAGATCCTTTATATGTTGCCTTCAAGAAACTTCAGATCAAAAAATACACAGACTGAAAAAAAGAGATGGAAAAAGATATTTCATGAAATTGGAAAAGAAAAAAAAAATGGCTGGAGTAACAATACTTATACCAGAGAAAATGAGTTTAAAACACAGGCTATAACAAGAGACAAAGAAGGATCCAGTAATCTGACTTCTGCGTATTTTATTCAAAGAAGCCCAAAATGCTACTTTGGAGGGACATGTGAATGCATATGTTAATTGCAGCATTATTTACATTAGCCAAGATGTGGCAACCTGGGTGTCTATTAACAAATAAATGAATAAAGAAAAGGTGGTACATATATACCATAAAATATTACTCAGCCATAAAAAAAAAAAAAATGAAATCTTGTCATATGCTACAACATGAATGGACCTAGAGGTTATTCGATTGAGTAGATTCAGTCAGACAGAGAAAGACAAATATCGTATGATTTCACTTACATGTGGAATCTAAAGAACAAAATAAACAAACAAAAGAAAAACAAACTCATACATCCAGAGAATATTTTGAAGATTGCCAGATGGGAGGGAGATTAAGGGGGTGGTGAGTGAAAAAAGGGAAGGAAATAAGAAGTACAAATTGGTAGTTACAAAATAATCATGGAATATAAAATATAGCATAAGAAATATAGTCAATAGTATTGTAATGACTACATATGGTGTCAGAGGGGTACTAGATTTTATAGGGTTGATTATGGGGCAAGTTATATAAATCACTATTTGCATACCTGGCACTTATATAATGTTTTATGCAAACTATAATTTAAAAGTAAAAAGAAAGTAAAAAAATAAAAAATAATAAAAATAAATTAATAAAATTCTAAATTTAGATTTTATTGCCATTTTATTAAAGTATTACAGCTTTTACAAATAATATCCTCCATTGCTTCTCGGCCTTTGTATAGATCAAGTATATAAATGATATTCTTTTAACACTTCAAACTAATATAATATTATATTTTAACTACATTTTAATAACATTTTTTAGAGAAAATGATATTATTTAAATGCCATTTCAAGGTATTATAACTGGGCAGACTATATTCCTACTTGCCCACAGCTTTTTCAAACCTTCAATCAAAAGATAAGAGATCTTTAACCATCAAATAAATATTTTATACTGCCTTCCCACCGTCTAATTTTCCATGGAGAGTGACAAGCTAATCATGGATGGTCTTATAGCCTACCTGTGTCAGCCCATCTGTGGTCTCCCCAGTCTAGGAGGATACAATATTTGGTGACTAGAACAATAAATCATGTAGTCACTATGTTTTGTTCTTTTTTCTGACTGTTATGTCTCTAAAGGGCTGAATTGCAGTGAAATTCAATGGCTGGTGTAATAGACCTCGGCACTGGTTTAGAAAAAGCTGTGCTGTTGTGAGACCAAACTCTTGGGACTTGATCAATGATTCAAGAAGCCTTTAGGAGGAAGAAAAGAGCTCTAGACAGATGGTGCTTATGAAAAAACAAAAATCTGAAGCTCTTTCACATAAATCAGCCAATTAATATGCTATCACAAAAGGTAAATTATGAAATTGTTCTTTCCCAATTCTAAAGTTGTCCGTTTCTGATGTTTCCTTGATTTTGATACCACTTTTCACTTTTTCACTATTTAAAATTTTTAAATATGGAAATGAAATGATTAACATAAGAAGGAATGTACAATTATTTATCCCAGATGTTGGCATCCTGATTGGTGGCAAAAACACAAATTAGGAGTCTGATTTTCACCTGGCTTATACTGCTTAAAAGTAAACAATTTATATAACCTAAATATTAATTTTATCATTTATATGGTAGGTTGGGAACTGTCTTCTTCCAGAATTATTTTAAGGACTGAATACAATAGTGGAATAATGGTTAAAGGATTCACAATGAAAACTTAGGTTATGCCATCTGAAATGCAGACATATTCAGTCTGAATTTAGGGGATTGGTGAGGATGACCTACCAGCAATTTATTTACCTAAGGCACAAGTGGCTTTATGGGCATAAACTCACTCAAAAGGTGAGAGAGAAAGACATAAATAAATCCAAAGAAAAAGTCTCAGTTTTCTGAAAAGAAAGGTAATTCTGAGTTCAATATGATATTGATTTCTCAAGTCTATTTTTTACCCTAGACATGAACTCATGAACAAATCTAAGATAATATACAAAAGAAAATAAACAAAATTTGAACCTGATAATAAATCATTTCATTATAATTGTAAACATATTGGACAACAAGGGTAGTGATTTTAAAACTGTAACACAAAAATAGGAGATCTGGATTCTTTTTGGTTATACATGGAGCATGGAACATGGAACTTGGCATTGCTATGCACATTTAGGGCACTTGAGAACACAGCTCTGTCATATCAAGATTTTAGGAAACCACAAAAATCTTTACCAGTGCCAGCCAGAGAAATCTGGCATCCTGACAGCAGTAGCTGTATATGTGCAACTCCAACAGCCTTTATTTGGGTGGTTTCTGGATCTGTGAGTGACATCCCAGTGCAGGGATGGTATCTATGCAGAGGTATTACATCACTGAATAAATACAGAGTGTAACATAGAAAAATAGCTACTGGATACTCTATGTCATGGTCAGCAAACTTTTTGTATAAAGGTCAGACAATAAATACTTTAGGTTTATGAGCCATGTGGTCTCTATTGCAAACTACTCGACTTCATTGCACCTACTCAATTACCAGTGTAGTGACAAAACATCCATGGACAATTGGTACATGAATGAGTGTGGCTATATTCGAATAATATTTTATTTACAAAAACAGATGGTGGGCAGGATTTGGTCTGCAAACTAGTTCATTCTTCTGTAGTCTGAGAGGATTTGCTTGTGAATATAATAGAATAATCCTTGATTATTAGAGACAAGTGAGAAAGTCCTTCAATAGAGACTTTAGAAATCACAAATGCATTGGCAGTGAGTATCTAAAAAATAATGTTTAATAAAAAAAAGTTTGATGTGATATTATTTTTTTTTACCCTAAAAGAAATGTAATTGCATACACGGCTTCTTCACACATAGACAGCAAACAAAATAATATTTTTTGCTACATGTATATATATGCCTTCCTGAAGGGAAGTCTGTGAACCTGTACTTCCATTACTAAGAACAGTCTTATTTTACCAATTTCATTTTTTCTGATAATGTAAATAAATACACTGGTTAGTGTCAATCTAATATTTTGTCTAAGTGAATGACAGCATCCTTTTGTTTTAGCTAAATTCTGGGAATGCAGGATGCTTTAGGATTCAAGAAGAGTTATGAGTGGCTTAAACAATTAATAATTGTGTACTTTATAACAATATGGAACTGGAGAGTTTGCAGGATGCAATACTTTAAAAGAATGAAGGTTAGAGCATTCTTCTTGGATTTGCTGTGTCATAATACTGGCCAATAAGTCATTAAAAAAAAAAAAAATGCAGGAGAATACCTAGAAAGGATTTCCTCATTATTAAATTTAAAAGAAAGAGAAAAAGTCCTTCCTTTTCCACCATTGTCAACATGTTAACTTATCCTCTTGGGTAAAATTATTCACGGTCCTCAGAACAGTGTTACGTTTCCAGGTATCACTGAAGAAGGCAAAATTGAAACACATTGTGCCCTTTTTAAGAGTGAGGAAAGCCTTCTCAGGGGGTCTTTAGTAGTGTTATACTAAAACGTTATGCAGATGTAATACATATCACAATCACAGCATAGAGGCAGAATGGTAAAGGAACTCACATGCTTGTAAGGCTATATTTTACTTGAAGTAAAATACTATCTTCAAGTAGAATGTACAAGTTAGCTTCATCAAAATGTGACAGATACACATAAAGTTGTGCATAGAGGGAAATTTCTAACATAAATGTGTATGCTAGAAATAAGAAATCAAATTAATAATCTCAGCTGCCAATTTAAGAAGCTAGAAATAAAGAGCAAAAAAAAAAAAAAAAAAAAAAAAAACCCAAAAAACAAAACCCAATTCATGAAGAAATAATAAAAATAAGAGCAGAAATTGATGAAATTGAAAACAGAAAATAGTAGAGAAAAATCTATTTAATCAAAAACTGCCTGACTGAAAAGATCAATATAAATGATAGAACTCTAGTCAAAATGAGGAATTAAAAAAGAAAAAACACACATGACTCAATTATCATTATCAGAAGCAAAGAGGAGAATATTGCAGACATTCAGAGGAGATGAAGTGAATATTATAAACTACTCTATGAACATACATTCAACAAATTAGATGAATTGAACCAATTTCTTGAAAAATACAGATTACAAAAACTATTTGAAGAAAATTTAGATAGCTGGGTTTATCCTCTATTAAACAAATTGAATTCATAGTAAAAATTTCTAAAAAATAAAACTTCATGCCCAGATGGTTTGATTTGTAAATTTTACCAAACCTACATAATATCTTCTGGGACATAGAAGCATTAAAAATATTTCCTAAACAATTTTATGAAGCAACCACTATACTAACAAACAGATTAAGTGGGAAAAGAGTACTTAATCATCTCAATAAAAATTGATAAAATTCAATATCCATTCATGATACAATTTCTTTGAAAATTAGGTGTAGAAAAAGCTTTCTGAACCTGATAAAATGCATCTGCAAAAAAAACGAAACCTATCGTCATACTTAATAGTGAATAATTAAATATGTTTTATCTAAATCAGGAATAAGACAATGATATCTCTTCTTTATACTCCCACTCAACTTTGTATTCATGGCCTTAGACAATGTGATAATGCAAGAAGAAAGTTCTCCCTAAATTGATCTAAAGACTTCATACTACCCAATTAAAATCTCAGCAGATACTTTGTAGATACTATCAAGCCAGTTCTAAAATTTATATGGGAAAACAAATGTACAAGAAAAGCCAAAACAATTTTTCAATAGAAGAATGAATCTGAAATATCACATTACCTATTTTAAACTCACAGTTATTAAAAGATTGTGCCATTAGTAAAAAGAGACACATAGGCAGAAAGGACCAAATAAATAATGCAGAATTAGACCTACACATATAGAATCAATTGATTTTCATCAATGTGCAAAGATAATTCAATGGAGAAAGAATACTTTTTTAAACAAGTGGTGTTGGGACAACTGAACAATTGAATACTTATACAAATGAATCCAAAGAAAGGACCTTCACATATCTCTCATTCAGTATAAAATGTTTACTTCAAGATGGATCGAAAACTTAAATATAAAACAAAACTATAAAATTCTTGGAAGAAAACATTGGTGTCATCTTTACAACTGCAAAATAGGCAAAGAGTTCCTAAAGGAGACATTGGAAAGCATGATTTGTCAAATAAATAATTGGCAAATTAGACTTCATTAATATTTAAAATGTTTGTCCTGCAAAAGATTTTTTAAAAAAACCTAAGTACATACTGGGACAAAAATTTCAAACTAAATAGCTGACAGAGGACTAGAATATATGAACTCACAATAAAAATAAATAAATAAAATTAAGTGGACAGAAGACCTAAACAGATTCTTTGGAAAGAAGATATACAGATGGAAAGTGTACACATGGAAAAGATATCCAATGACGAAAGTTACCAGGGAACTGCAAATTTAAAAAAAAAACATAGCGAAGTACCACTTTACACCAATTAGGATGGCTAATTTTTTTTTTTTTTAAATCAAAACAAGCAAAAACAAAATAGCAATGACATACTTATGAGGATGCATTTTTCTGGTAGGAATGCAAATTGATAGAACTACCCTGTAATATAATTGTACCATTTTTTATTAAGTTAAATATACACTAAGATGACACAGGAATTGTTTTTAGGTGTTTATCCTACAATAATGGTTCTTACTGCTCGGTTATTTTGCACACAGCAGACATTTGTTAAAGTCCTGAGACATTTTTGTTTGTCATATCTGTGGGTGCTACTGGCATCCAGATAGTAGAGGCCAAGGATGCTGCAAAACATCCTACAATGCCCAGGAAAGTCCCCTATAACAAAGAACTATCCAGCATAAATACCAATAGTGCTGAGGTTAAGAAATCCTGTCCTAGAAAAATAAAAAGATTTGTTAAACGAAAACCTGAATATAAATAGCAGCAATAATCATAATTGCCCCCAAATAAGAAAAACCCGAATACCCTTCAATTGCTGAATAGATAAATAAATTGTGATGCATAAAAGAACATCAGTGAATCTCAAATGTGTTATGCTAAGCGAAAGATGCAGCCTTAGAAGATTACATAATGTACGATGCCGTTTATATGGCATCTTCTTAAAGAAAAATTCTAGAGATAGAGAAAAATCAGTAGTTACCAGGAGTTTGAAATAGGGGGAGTGTTTGACGACAAAGAACATAAAGAGGACTTTGAGGGTAATAGAATTGTCCTGCATCCTTTGGTGGTGGTTCTACCAATCTATGAATATGCTAACAGTCATAGAATTATGTAACGAAAAAAATGAAATTTACTACAATGTAAATTTTTTAAATGATTAAAAAAGCACACAAATCTTTAAAAACTGACAAAGGTGGAAACTTTATACATATATATTTAAATGATTACAGTTCTTAATGAGAAATTGTGTCATGAGAATAAATTCTGGAATGATAACTGGGTTCAAACTCTAGCTCTACCAGTTAGCCCTGTGATTTTGGACTATTAACCTAACCTATCTGAGAATCAGTGTCCTCATCTGTGCAGCAGTGCCAATAATAGTTTCTATCTCATAGATTTGTTGTGATTTAATATGCAAAAACATACTTAGAGTATTGCTTTGTGAATTATAAATATTCTATGAGAATTAGTTACTTTTATTCTGTAAATGATGTAATATTAATATGCTACATACTTCTATATTAATTGTTGTTTCTACTGGAAAAATTTTAAAGGCATGTAAAAATGGAATAATTTTAATAAATTTAATCATATTTTAATAATAACATACTATATTGGATATTATTAAATATGTCATAACATAATTTTGTGTTATAATTATTTTGTGTTGGTAGACATTCATGAAATCCATCAATGCCTTATATCATTAAAATGTTTACATTTTAGTAAATTTGTGTCTAAAACATCCTTGAAATTGCCTGATTTTTTAAATATGTAGATGTTATATAACTTATTTAACTGATACTCCACTACTGAACATTTAGGTCATTTTCAGGTTTTCAAAAGCCATATCTTTTCTCTATAGAATTAGTTTTATGTGAAGTTGGAGCTTTTGGTTATTCCTTCTCTAAGACATTTTTATCAACATCTTTTTCAAAAATCAAAGCCCTATCATTTTGCAGTTGCTAGTTACTGAGTATCCTTAGCAAGAACTCCCATTCTAACTTTAAACACATTATGAAAAGAGAGTTTTAATTAATTTTGAGATTATAAATTTATGTTTTAAAGAAGCACATATACCTCTATGTATAGATAAAACATATGTGTGTGTATACACTATACACACACACACACACACACACATACACACACATTTTTCCCCAAATAAACAAAGAAATATACCCTAGTTCTATCATCCCTGATGAATTTGTAAATTTATCTTTAAAATTCTAGACCCAGCCTAGACAGCCATGGAAGATAAGTTGCCAGTTCTAAAAGTGGATTCTTCTTTCCAGGAGATAGCATTACTTCTTTTATTTTCAGTGTCATAGGTCATGTCTCCATTAGAAATTTTTAGAAGAACTTAAGTCAAAACAATTTGAGTTATACCTTATTGATTAAGAATATGTTTTTAAGGTGTCTGAATTGCACACCTCCTAATCATGTTACCTAAGAACAGAAATGAAACACCCTGTCCAACAATATATATTTTTCTCACTAGATTACAAGCTCTTCAAATGAGGAAACTTGTCTTACTCATTTTAAATCTCCAAAACATACACAGTGCTCAAATATTTTAAATAATAAATGCCTAGTGGAGGTATTTTTAAAGCAAAGATATATGTACCTAGGGTAAATGCTTGGATTTCTTACTTTAAGAGACATGGAATAAAAATCTTTTAAATCTAAAACTTCACTTAACTGTGTGAAAATATTATTATATAACCATATAATTAAAGAATTGTTCAGAAGCTACAGGCTTTTCTATTTTTTTTTCAATTGTGGTTGAAACTGGATGTCACTGTTGTTCTTTGTTACTAAAATGTTTCTCTCTTATCTCTCTCTCTCTCTCTCTCTCTCTCTCTCTCTCTATCTATATATATATATATATATGAGTTAGCATATAGATAGATAGGTGGATAGATAGATAGATGGTAGATAGATAATTTATCATTCACATTAAGAAAAAATTTACTTTCTTAGTTACAGAATTTCTAATTTGCTTTTGTGTAATTAAAAAAAATTAATTTAGGGATTATATAAACTCTTCTATCTGACATTAATTATTTATCCTGGAGGTGATGGCCGCAGCTGCTAATTTAGTTAAATAGCTACAAAAACATTTAAAAGAAAACTAGATGGATAATTATGAGACTTCCGTTGGATAAACACATTATTTTTGATAGTTTGTGTAGTCTCCCAAAATTCTCAACAGGGAATCAAAATCATTTTAGATTAATCTAGCAATCCAAAATAAATATCTTAAAACTTTTTTTTCCCCAAGTGATTGTATATTAGGGACAATTTATGAAAACTGAGCAGGAACATGTTGGGAAGTACAATGTCATAAACTTAAGGCTGGGCTTAAGTTGGCTAAGAGGTCGATGACTCCCTTGGTAATGCAGAATAAACATACACAGGGTATATTGAGTTACTTTTATTGTGGATAGTTTGATGTGTTGTATTATGTCAGAACTACTCTATTTGACCTCTGTTCAGTGATGCATTAAAATGTGAAGTATTGTACTTCCTTAGAAGCAGACTCAATGCATTTCAACCCCATGCTGGTTGTTACCCAAAGCAAGCAGTTAGTTAAATTATATGCATCTCTTGGTTTTAAAGGAATGGGAAAATGGAGGGAGAAGACACATTTCTCATTTCTCATGGATTAGCATCCTCTGATCTAATTTTGTAACTAACCCAATACAAATTTATTTATTCCACTTTGAAGAAATGTTTCCTAACAAATCAAGTGATCTCTTTAAATTTAAATGTTTCACATCATATGAGCATACAAATCATGTTTATTGAAAAAGTAACTTTGAGATTCTTCCCAAGTATTTGTAAACTACCTCTTATATATTCGTATCCTTCAATATACATATACACATTCACAGACTCGGTGCCATGTGTTTGTTTCTCTGCTAAGTTTCCGATTGTTCAGAATCCTTTAAGTTCCGGTATAGCTCTTTTCTCCATCCCCACAGTATTATATAGACTTGTATGTAAACAGAAGATTCTGAATAAATGACGAAAACACAGTAACCATAAAAATAAAGAAATAAATTGAATAACTTTACTTCTACTGTTCTATGTGATCACTTAGATTTTTACTTACATTTTACTTTTTAAAAGCAAAATATATTGTGAATATGATGAAAAGGGTAATGTATTTGTGGGGCTGGTGATAAAGTACGTATTTCAAATAATACAATAAATATTTTATTGCATTTGAATGATATCATTAAAGTTTAAATTTATTCTCTTAAATTGTTTCATTTTAAGTTAAAGAATGGCTTACAATAATGATGATTAATAATTGTTGCAAGATTATTACTGAACATACTTTTGTTACATAAATGTAGAGGATACTATCTGAGTATCAGATATGCAAGCTATGCTTTTGTTTAAATCAAAAGGAGAGAAAAAGTTGGGGTGAAAATATAGAAATGACATGCCACCTAACAGTTTTTATAATACATCAGAACATTTCCATTTCTTTAATATTCTTGTCTTTTCCCCATTTTTTTTTTCATGAATAAAGCAGCTCATTCAGACTGGAATTATTATTCATGAGACCTGATTAAAAATGTTTTATTTTCATAGATGCACTTGTTTCAAGACTTGGAAAATGATAAATTTCTCCTGGCTTGAGTTCTTACCATTTAACCATGTCTTCAGCTGACATTTAGATTAAACTACAAAGAATGCATTAAGACTCGGTGTGAGCTATGCTTCTTGGAAGATAAGAAAATGTAGAGCTTTGCTTACATAATATCAAATTTACTCAATATTTTAAATATAAATAGTATTGTGTAGTTTCATACATGAATCCCTGAGGCTGAAGTGTCTATTGGACTTTCTGACTTTTCTTTGAAATTTAAAAAATGTCATTAAGAAACTGATATTGATTCATTAATTATGGGGAAAAATAATTTAAAATATTGTTTTTATGAATGTACTGTTAATTAGAATTTATTTATCAAACACATTATTAACCAATAAGATATATAACGCAGAATCCTATGATTTTTTTCCTTGTGACCTTTCATGGGACTGTGGTGGTGGTTGTGATTAAAAGATATTATAGGAAGCCTTAAAGAAACCAAGAAATTGATTGGAAACTCAGAAATTATATTTGACTTGGAATTTGTTTTCATATAAAAAGCAAATCAAGAATAGTCCAATACATACAGTATCAAGTTGTTAAAATGAAATTGGAAAACTTAGATGTTTTCCTCATCATATTGTTATTATTAAACAAGAATAATAATACTTATATAAAGCTCTAGTCTTTTATGGCAACCAGGATTTAAAAAATACAACAAATATTACTATATGGGAGTAGTACTAAGAATGTAATGACCCATCTTTCCATGACCTTGACTAACATGTTAGCTCTCAAATTTTATTCTGGGGCTTAGTAAAATGAACTACACATTTCCCCACATCAAATGTGGTTTCTTTCTCCTCCATTTCTTCCTTTTTCTTGGCTTTAGACTCCTTCATTTGCGGTCAACTTTTCTTTCTTCATTATTCCTGTTTCTTACCTCTTCTTGTGATCTAAATTGGTTATCTAAACATTCCTCTCCACCCTATACTTCCTGGTGATATGGAATATTTGAGTTTTCAGGAACAAATGAATAACCTTTGCATGATAATGTAACTAATAGTAGAATAGCTCTCTGTTTGCTTTCATGGCAGCTATTCAATAGTGGTTATTCATTAACAAGTTCTCTTCCAGAGTAAAGTACTTGGAACTAACTGGTTCAGAATGTAGTCTTTGTTTCCAAGTCTTCCTTTTATCTTAGTTTGTTCCCTATGTCCTCATGCCTGAAGCAGTCACTCTTGTTCTTGGATGTGAAACTGTTACAATTACCTTCACATTCTACTGGAAAAGTCATCACTCACAACTCCCACTCAGTGTCTCTGTATCACTGGGAATGAAGCATAGTTGGTATGACTTCCCACCAATTCAGCACTGAAGTCAGAAATATAATGCATGGTTTAGAAGTCCCAGATTTGAAGCCACTCCTATTGAAGGATACAAGTCGAAGGACTAAATATATGAGCAATAATTTTGTGAATATATGGAGCCGAGGATTTAAGCCAACAGACAAAGCAAAACAAAACAAACATTCTAAAAATGTGCTGGAGGAGAGGTGTAACAACCCGTTGTGGCAAATCTGGAGGCAGTCGTGTATCGATCCAGCTACTAAACATTTTTAATTGAAAATTTAAAAAAATATGTGGGTAACAGTAAACCAAAGTTTGAGGTGAACAAGATTGTATAAACATAATAAATACATAAAACATTTTGAACTTTTGTTTTTTAAGTACATATTTTTAAATTACCAAAATAATTTTAAAAATCAATATAATATTGTTGAGAAAAAAAATAAAGCAAAAAATCATCTATACTTTCTGTTGTGGGTTGAGTTGGTTCTCCCCACTTCAAAATTCATATGTTGAAATCCTAAATATCAGTACCTCAGGATGTGACCTTAGTTGGAAATAGATTTGCTGCAGGTGCATTTACTTAAGGTGAGATGACGTCATTAGAGTGAGTCCTAATCCAATATGAATATTATCCTTATTAAAAAAAGGAATTTTGAACACAGGCCTGCACACAGGGAGAACATTCTGTGAAGAGGCATAGGAAGAAGATGGCCACTACAAGCCAGGGAGAGAGGGCTGGAATAGATCCTTCCCACACGGCTCTCAAACAGAACACTACGGACACTTTTATCTCAGAATTCTAGCCTCCAGAACTATGAGACAACAAATTTCTGTGTTTAAATCACATAGGTTGTGCTACTGTGCTACAGCAGCCCTAACAAACTAACGCACCTTCATTACCCAGAGGTAATTTTGATGAACATTTATTATAAATTATTTATTTAATGTATGACCTATTTCTTAATTAGTATGTTTTATTATTTTTTTTCCACATAAAATTGTGAACTAGTTTTGTTGTTGTTGTTGTTGTTGTTTTAGGCTATGGTAGTGAGTTTTGTGTCCCGTCCTGAAATCTATTATTCTTTCCTCTTAATATTTCATCAATTTTAGTGCTAAGCTAAATTACAGCATTCCCCAGGCTCTTTTGGGGCTAGACAGAAATATTTGTCTATGTTCTGGACAAAGGGATATTAGCAGAAATGTTGTGTGAGACTGTAAACTGCAAAATTTCTGATCTTTTACACTTCCTGCAAGGAAACAAGTTAGCCTACCACTGTCTCTTAGAAGTTGGCAGAAGTTATGAGATTGATGGGTCAGAGTTAAAGACTTAACTTCTCACAGCAATAGCAGTAAGCAGAACAGCAGCATTTTATTTTCCTAATTTTCTTTGAGCCAATTGCAAGCCCTCCAGGAGGGCTATGAGAATAGGTCCAGGAAACACCTGCACTTATGAAGCCTGAAACTTTTATAACAGTCAGTAAGCCTGCATACACTAGGCTCAAGAGGGAAAAACTATCTGTAGCTTCTAAGCCTGCTTACTATATAAACATTCTTTAAAAAAACAGACCAGCAGCCACGTTCTGAAGTACAGTCATGTTCTGAGAATGACAGCCATGTCTTAGAATGCCTGCCTGCCCTCAGATTCCTTTATGAATGAGAAAATTAAAATTCTATAGCTAAATCACTATTCTTTTAGAATTTTCTGTCTCATAATCCAAATTTAGTCCTAATTGATATACAGTCAATAAAGCTTATATCTAAAAAATTTTTAATAAGGGTAAAGGGAATTCATCATATAGTTGTATTATCATACTTATTCCTTTTACATTTTTCTTTTTTGTTGTGGGTTTTATTTAGCATATTTATATTTTATGTAAATATGTACATATGTAGACAAACCAATAAAATCTTAAGTTTATAAAATAAAATAATTTCCATCTCTGTCTTCTCTTTTCTTTCTCTACATATAGATACAAAACACAAATCCAAAATTTAGTCTTAAGAGGTAACATAATTTGAATTTTTCTATCCACAGTTCTGGAGATAAACTGTATGCTCTAAATAGCATGATTTTTTATGATATCACAGTTTATTAAACTTAACTCATACCTGATGAGACCATTCAAAGAATTCAAAGTAACTAAGTGTGTTTACATTATTCTTCTTTTTCTCTTTCTTTTCAAATTTAGTTACTTGCATGTACATTTCTCTTATTTTAAAATTTTTACTTTAATTAACAATTGCTAATTCTCATAAATTCAACTTATTTTATTTACTCAATAGAATACTTTTCTATGAATAATAGATATGCTCAATCAACAAAGTTTGGAAAATTAGCCAATTTGAATAGAATTAATATTGATAATTCCTCCTATTGAGGTTGAATAATAGAACTGAATTTATTAATTTAAGACTATGTTATTGTGTTTGATAATGCAGAGAAGGTCTGGACATATCATTTGAGTAGCTTCTATCTCAGTAATTCACAATACTTTTAGCTCTTAAGTCAGGTTGCATATTATCTTGCCACATATAATATATACATATATGTGTGTGTGTGTGTGTGTGTGTGTGTGTGTGTGTGTGTGCGTGTGTGTGTGTATTGCATGGAAGGCATAGAAAATATATTTTAAGTGTTAATATTTATAGGTATAATTCTTAACTATAAAATTTGTATTTGTCTTTTGTGAAATGGTAAGTTCAGGTCTATTACCGCTTATAGTTTACTTGCAGATAGCTCTGCTTGTAACTAGCAGATGAATGATGTGGGTTAAATAGCAACTCTGTGTGTGTGTGTGTGTGTGTGTGTGTGTGTGTGTGTGTGTGTGTTGCATGCCTGTACTAACAGCTGCACAAATGCATTAGGCATCTAGAGACAATCATCTGGGAAACAGATCATGAAAAGTAATAATTATGTGTAATATTCACTGGTACGCTAGCATTAATACAGTAGAGAGAACATATTAGGTCTCAGAACAAAAGGCAATTTTCTTCTGTCTGTACACCAATAACACATTCTTAGTCAGGATTCACTCCTAAGAACTGAATACCATACCTAACACCTAATAAAAGAGAGACTATCTGATAACTGAACACTAGATCAGTTGTTCACAATTTTAACTAAATCTAATAGAGTTAAGATCATCTTATGAAGAAGACATTACCTCGGTGCAATTCAACTCTTTATTACTCATAATGAGCCCAAGTTGAAGAAGAAGCTGAAGTGAGACCTTTAAATATTTAGAGAGAATAATTTTGTAAAACAACAACAAAAAAAGAGCATCAGCAATGCCTAAGAAATTCAGGTGGAGGAATAAACAACAGTTTAGAAAAGTTTGATCATTTTATTTGAGAAAATATAATCGTTTGAAGTTTCTTGTGGCCAAAGATTAGAGTCACAATAGAAGCAGGAATCAAAATTGTCAAGAGACAACCACTGAGACAGATGTTGCTTGGTTTGGCTGATTAGCTTCGAAATGGTCTTCCTATAGTTTGGCAGTTGGACACCTTGTGCAGTCTGGTAAAATCTTCTTTGGAAACTGAAAGAGCCAGATCCATGTTCTCACAAGTCCTTGGCAGCTCAGATAATACCGTGCGACTCAGCTTGAGCTTGGAGTCTCTGTTCTTCTACCACCTGGATTTGCCTGCCCTAGACAGCACTTCTGTACTGGCAGTTTACAAATTCTTTGAAACATTATGGTGCAAGTAAAAATAGCTAGAATGCAGTGACCACAGATGCAGCTGCATTGAATTCAACAACTCAGCAGGACATGTCCAGTGGTCCTGGTACTGGAGGCAGTTTTCTAATTAGACTGCGGATATGATGTGATGGTGGCTATGTTTTGGCTACCTAGTTTCCCTTTTGTCCTGCTATTTTTTTCTTAGCCCAGTTTAGTAGCATTCCTGCTGGTTCTGGAAGGTACCAGATGTCATTTCAGTCATTCATTTTTCTGTTAAACTAACCAAAGTTTGTTTCACTGTTTGAAATTAATAACCCTTGCTTCCGTGATTATAATAACAGTACTTAAGATAACAGGATTCTAATCTCATTTGTAATCATGATGAATTAAAAAAGATAACGTATATGTTTATTTGTTTATATAGTCTAAGTTAGTCTAATCATTTAATATAGAAACCAGAAGTTTTAAAACATACCTGAAATCTACAGAGCATAAGTGTATTAATACATCAAGCATTAAGAGAGAAGAAAGTGAATTTAATCTAAATAATTTGTAGAATAATACCTTAAGTAATTACTGATGATATAAATTCTTTAATTTGAGGAAGGAAAACAAATCACTTATTTTTTTATTTTTAATCTCAGAATATATAAATATACATATCATGAACATATTAAGAATGAAACTTAATTTAAGTGAACATTATGTGCATGTCATTAAGAATACATAAAACAAACTACAAGAAAGAATAACCTGAAAATTCTCAACCTTTTTTCTAACCCAACATGAATGAGCAACCTGACCATTCAAATTAATGACTGACTTTTTTTGTTGAGGTCTACTTAATATAGTTATTTTGGTATGATTAATATGAATCTGTTACAATGTAGATCATTATTTTTTTATTACCCAGTAACACATGGACAGATAATCCTGTCATTAGTTTATTCCATTACGTTGTCCTTAGTTCTCCTTCCTCTGCCCCTTGCCCCTGGCTTCTAACCGAGATAATCTGAGCTTAACATATCTGTGATTCCAAGAAATGGCAATCACTGCTTGGGGCATACATATATATATATTTAATATTTAGTGAAAATGGCCATGTTAAATTTGCAAGGTGACATAATCCTGGCTCAGGATTGTAGTAATTGGAGAATAGAGAGGCAATAAACCTACTGTAGGATATAAGTGTTATAAGAGTGGGAGATGTGTTTGTAAAGCACTTTCTCTGTTCAGACCACTGTGCTAAAGCATTCTGAGAGCGAGCAACAACATAAACAGTGAAAATGGGGCCAACTCTGAATGTTGTGTAAATGTATCCATGTGTTTGCTATATCTCAATATATAAAATGTCTACACGTAAGGAGATTGATTTGAATAAGAGTGCTTATATAAATTACATTAGAAACTGTGCCTTTATATTATGGACTAAATTGTGTATCCCAAAATTCATATGTTGAATAACTAACTGCCTGGGTGATGGGACTTAAAAACAGGACTTTTGGGATACAATTAGGTTTAGATGAGGTTATCAAATAGGAGCCTTTTTTTATGAGATTAGTGCATTTTCAGCAACCAGAGAGCTTGCTGACACTCTCTCACCACTATCAGAGGGCACAGCAAGAAGGTGGCTATCTGCAAATCAAGAATAGTGCCTTTAAAGAACCTAACCATGATGGCACCCTGATCTTGGACTTCTCAGCCTCCAGAACAGTGAGAAATTAATTTTTGTTGTTTAAGGCACTCATTCTATGGCATTTTGTTATGGCAACCTGAGCAGACTAAGATGTCTTACATGATAGAATTTCAACTCTACTGTGGAGCCTACAACAATTCTTTCACTAATCAAACATTTTTATCCATAATACTAATATGTTGTTTGAAAGAAACTTCAAAAGGAAGACCAGATCTTTGTTTTCAAAAAGCTTAGAACTTGAAGAAAAATTCTGTATACATGTGAGCCGCTAGAGAGTAATTCTAAAGTTACATAAACAAGTATTTGAAGAGTATATATACATAAATGCTAAATGCAAAGTGATGGAAGAAACAGCAGGGCTGGGGTCAGTCCAGTTTCCTGAAAGAAATTTGGCCAAATAGCTGTACAGCTCTGGAGTGATAGTTTAACCTTTTTGGACCTCACTGACCACATCTGTGAATGAGGAAGTTAGTTTACATACATTTCAGCTTGTTCCCAATTCTCATTATCTGTGAAATCATAATTCACAGCTTAACTCCACTGCAATGCACGCCATATATTGGCAAGGAGAAAGAGTATGCCTTTCTTGAAAGGCAAGCACAAAGCTCACTAGTTAGACATTTGTTCAAAAGATTTTACAACACAGGTCTCAGAGATTTGAGGAAATTGTATATTTATTGGCTGACCATACTGTCTAAATGAGTTAGCTATTTTTGAGTCTTCATATTTACATAATAAAGTTCATATAAACTGTCAATTATTGAGTATCTGTCATATGCCCAGCATCCTACATATTTTGTCACTGATCTTTACCATAGCTACTAAGACGAGGTACAACTATGTTCATTTTACAGATGAAGAAATTTAGGATTAGAGAACGTAACATGACTAGAGGTGCAGAACAGGGATTTAAGGACAAACCTGACTGGTTCCAGCATGTTATCTTTTCACTTGTAATAACATTTAGCAAGAGTTTATTAGGACCCTGTTCTAAGGGTACTACAGGTATTAATTCACTTAATTCTCCAACAATCCCATGAGATTGGTACACTTTTTAATCTCTGTATTATAAATGATGAATCTGAGGAACACAGAGGTTAAGTAATTATGGGCAATTACACAGCTAACAAGAGGAAGAGCTGGGGTACACTGTGGCATGAACTCTAACCTATAATAATGCTATGCCAACTACATCTGTATGATCATCACTAATGGTATTAGATAAGGGAAATAACCCATTTTATGACCTCTCAGTTATCTCTTAACTACTGGGTAAAATGAATAAAATGGTGCACATTAAAGGGTCTGACCAAATGTTAGATCATTGCTTGATCGTTAGAGAATCAAAACAATTACTTGTGGAGAAAGTTTAATGGATTTTATTATCAGGCAGGTATTAATGCTAATACACATAGGCAAAACTTTATTTGCAGATCAAGATGGTAGTGAATTAAAATTTTAATTGCAATTACCCTACAGTAACAGGGATATTGTCTCATATGAGATCAGTCAAAGAAAATTATTTTTCTCTCATTTTATTACATGAAAGTGCTGATGAGATCCTTAGAATGTTTTTAGATAAGAAAGAGATAAGAAAACTGGACACTTTTTTATCCTATCTTTAGATGTTTTTGTTTTTGTTTTAAATAAATCTATCTGGAGGGGAAAATAGTGGT
Source organism: Eonycteris spelaea (assembly GCA_003508835.1). Classification (NCBI taxonomy): domain Eukaryota; kingdom Metazoa; phylum Chordata; class Mammalia; order Chiroptera; family Pteropodidae; genus Eonycteris; species Eonycteris spelaea. The sequence continues at coordinate 6,910,861 of PUFA01000033.1, read as the reverse complement.
ATGCATCAATTGCAGAAATGTGAACTTTCTCTTGTAAAGAGAAAAGTAAAAAAAAGGAGATATGTATGGGATGTTAGCCCTAGGGAACTTTCTTCTTTATCCAAGCTCATAAAATAGAAAGATGACTTTCTTTCCACATCCCAGATCCATATGTCAGGATAACAATAGTCTCCACGATTTTTATTAAAAATACTACTGTACATTTACTGTAATGTAATCACAGCTAAAGTATTTAATAATCTAGGTCTAAGTACTTCTTTTTAATTATCAAGTCACTTAGAAATTCCTAAAGAAATTTTCATTCAAGTTTTGCAGTACAAGTAAAGAAATATATGACAATATAAAAGAGAGAAGAGAGAAAAAAGAAGGGGAGAATGAAGATGGCAAAGAATTATAAATACTCTTGTAAAAATGTTATTTTAATCAGAAAATTATGCCCTTTATCGACTGCTTGGAAGAGAGGCTCTAGGTCAGAGTTTGGAAACTTTTTTGTAAAGAGTAAAATATTTTAGGCTTTATGAGTCATGTAGTGAGAAAAAAGTCACCTAAACAACATGTAAACAAATGGATGTGGTTATATTTTACTAGAAGTTTATTTATAAAAACAGGTAGAGGGCCAATTTGTCTCTGAGGTTCTATTCTAAATCATCATGCTAAGATTACATCATAATGCTTTCTGATTGATCTTTCTAATTAAAAAAAAATGTTCTAATATCTGTGCTGTTCAATTTGTTATCCACTAGTCACAAGTGGCTATTGAGCATTTGAGATGTGGCTAATGAGATGACAAATTTTATTTAATTTAAATTATTTTACATTTACTAGTCATGTAATTAGTAGCTAAAGCTTGGATAACACAGTATACATTAAAAAAATTAAATTAAAAAGACTAACCTCACTTCATAGTATATAATATGCATATATAAATATAAATACACATGTAACTATATTTATACATGCTAAAGCTCTCCCATCTCGAGAGAAATTGTGAGAAATGAGGCAGATGTGAGAAAAATATGGATAAATAAAATATATTTAATTTTGATCCTTCTATACATTTTCCTATGATTAATGAATAAGCAAATTAATTTGATATAATTCTACAGAGTTGTTTGAAAATGTAGGTGGTATCATTATACTGTGAAACATTTTTCTAAAAGGATGACAAACTTATTAGATGAAAAGTAGCTGAGCTTTGTAATCAAAAATCTTGTGTTCAAGACCCAGTTTCATTATTTACTAATTAAATGATGTTTCCAGAATATCACTTAATTTCTTGAAGTCACAGTTTTAGTTTCACAGTTTCCTTGAAATAAAATTGGTATCAAACTATAACAACTTTTTGTGGGATTTGTAGGATTTAAATAATTTGTAGGATTAAATACCTACTAATCTACCATAAACTGGTACAAAGATGTCTGCTTTTATTATTATCTCGGAAAAAAGAAGAATAAATCATGTATTCCTCATACACCACCTGAAAACATCTGAAATCAGTCCATGCTCACATCTTCTAATAGTGACATACTTCTGCAACGAGCGATTTCACCATTTTTTTTCTGAAGAGACAGACAGATATTGTATCAAATAAATTCCAGGTAAAATGTTTCTTTAGTCTCAGAATTTTTGAAGTCTCTTACAAACTCCTTTCAGCAGAGGATGGATGAAAAGAAGGAGAAGGAGCTTTCTCAGAGATAGAAAATAAATCCAATTAAATACAATTCTATAGATACAGTTTCTGTAATAGATTCTAAATAAAAGAAAAATGATGAAAATTCAATTAAAAAATCAGAATAAGAATCTTATAAATGTATCTTGCTTATCTAAAGGAATGATATAAAATGATTGAGCAAAATCACATTAATGCCATGTATACATTTTTATTTGAGGTAACTTTTGTGACATAAAATATTTTATTTGGAAGATAAATATTCTCATATAAACTAGCTAGAATAAATATAATTCTGGGTAAGAAAGACTGTATATAACAAATAATTATTTAAAAATTTTTTCAAGCCTACAAATTTAATATATATATATATATATATATATATATAGAGAGAGAGAGAGAGAGAGAGAGAGAGAGAGAGAGAGAGAGAGAGAGAGAGAGATTTTTTTAACCACCAAAAACTAGAATGCAATTCAGCTGTTGGCTCTAAAGTGACTACATGTGAATTATGGAAATAGCAGTTTTGGGGGAACAGTTTATGAGATAATTTTAACTTTCTCATAATGTAGGAATTCTGACAGCTGGTACATATATGTCCTTCTCAAATATTGTTTCATACAACAAAATGCATACAAATTGAAATATTATTGAAGTTATGTACTCAAAGGTTGATATTAAGACATTGTGAAATATTTCATGTTTCATATACATGTGAAATATGCATAGCTTCACTTCGCTCATGAAAGTGAACTTGTTTCAGAAAACACCACATGGAATTATTTAAACAGAGATGAAATAATCACTGACTGACAAATAAAAAGTATGTGTAGTTTAAGAGGATAAAAAAAGGAATTTGTAATCTATTTTCTATTGTTCCTTGTACTTACAGAGTTCTAAAGAGTTTTATTTTTAAATAAATAATATTTTGATACAATGAAGAATTATTTAATTTCTATAGTCAGTTTTATTCATTCATCTATTTATTCCACAAATACATGCTGACACTATTAAACTCAAAATATCATTCAATGTATGTCAAAGTTCTGAGCATGTGTTGAAAAGATATTGAAAATATGAAAGTCATATTTGGTATTTATACTAAGTCACTTCTGTTTGCTACATTATTTTAGAAATTCACATCGCCTGTTATTTTAGATTCTATTCTATTTTGTCATTTAGAGAAATTCTTCTGAATATTAGTATCTAATTATTTTTAAAACAGTCTATGAATTCACAAATTTCATAAATTTAAAGAGAACTGATTTTTAAAAGGCAAGTTAACTTTTTCAGGTTACAAAGCGGGGTAGGAAGGAAGGAAGGAAGGACGGAAGGGAGGGAGGAGGGAGGGAGGAAGGAAGGAAGTAGGTTAATTTAAAAGTGTATACTCACATTCTTCCACCTAGTCTTTCAACAGGGGAGAAATTTCCTTCCTCTTAAATCCTTTTGTTCAATTTAAATTCTATACTTTTTAAAAATATTGTGCATCCAACATCTACCTCAAAATTCTAACTATTCAAGTTTACATTGATCTTTCTTTTTTCAGAATTCCTAGGTCACTTGTATTCACACACACACACACACACACACACATAAAATTTCATTATTATTTTTTATTATTTCATTATTTTTTTAACCATTTATATATTCTTGGCTTCTTAACTAATATTTTCTCAATAGTATGAAGTTGTTATTTTGGTTTATATATACTTCTTAGGTAGATAACCGGTGTCTGATTTACTGAGCTGGGAGAGTAATTGTCTAATGTCCTCAAGGGTGGTTGTATTGTGACAAAATGAAAAAGCAAACTAGGTAAATTATGTAAGTGGTTTTTAAAGTTTTTTTTTTTTAATGTTAACTCTCAGAAAACAATACCATTTATGATAATCCAGTATACACACATTTGTACCTAAATATATAACTGAAACAAAAATTTTATATAGCAATAGTTACCCTAACATTATGTAATATAATCTCATATTGTCTGTTCTCTTATGTTTATTTTTTTTTAAAAAAAGAGTAACAAAACATTACATTAATTTCATAACCTACTAATGAATTTATCAGACTCCTAATTTAAAAACGTTGTATGAAATAATTTTCAAAGATTAAGATCTCAGTGATGGTGGCCTCAGTGCAAATATTTGTTTGAGTTTAGTTTTCCGTCAATGTTATTCCAAAGGATTACTGTCCGCATTTTGGACAGGACAGTCCTTTGTTGTATTGAAGTCTCATCTACATTGTGGGATATTTACTGCTTATGACCCTCTCCCACTAAAGGATAGAGTACACCTCAATTACTGACAAACAAAACCACCCCACACATTCCTAAAATTTGGAGAGTAGCAGTGCTGTTTTTACCCTGGTCGAGAACTCATAAAACAAGTGCTAAGTATAAAATTCAGTTAGATTATTTATATATGATATTTGTAAAAGTCCAGCCAATAGAATTGAGGAATATGTTATGAAAGGGTAATTATACCAATAAAATAAAGACTAAGTCAGTTAATCCATTGATTATTACTTATTACTACTTAACTACTACATAATTATTACTAAATAATTATGTTCAAGAGCTCATAAGAAAAAATCTGGCACAGTGGTTGTCACTAAATAGGTGCTCAATATGTCTATTTTCAGAGAATGAGAAAAAGAAGAAAGAAATGCATATGTGAAGAAATATGTAACCAAGCAAAAGAGGTTTGCTGCTTGTCTGGGAGGTCCGAGTAACAAGCATTGTCAATGCCCAAAGCTCCCTTGTGTAGTAGCAGTCATGTGAGGAGAAAATAAAATTATTCTTGAAAACTTATTTGTCTAAAATATGTGGAAAGAACTACTTCTATATTCTTTGTTCATTTTTAAAGAATATGGCTAGAAAAAAATGCCTTACTTGCCTCTTTTGTCAAAAAGTTTATTCAAATGAGTATTAACATCAAAAAAAGACTAAGATACCTAAATGCTCATTTTGATCTCATGCGGAAATAAAGTAAACAATAATTATTTCTTAAGGAAATTATTTGAAACCATTTCTTTCTCTTTAAAAAGTATTTTACAAAATTCAAATTCATAAACATAAATGATATGAATGCATGACAGCTAAATATAAAAAACCCTCAAATATAAATTGTGTAAGGTTAATTATGTGTCTGGTTGTAAGCAAAAAGAAAAAAATATTTTTGTTCATGGAAGAAATCATTTATTTTTCATAGTTTCAAATGATAAAATAAAGAGATCAAACTAGTTTTTTAAAACCCCTCTGAAGTTTGTAGACTGCTAAATTTCTCTTATATTAAGAGCACACCACCTTGTTGACTTATTTAGGCTGACTCTAGGAAATATAAATACACAGCAATATAAAATGACAAGGAAAGCATGCGGTCCAATATATCTCCTAAAATTATTATCTAAATGGCCTATGTTTTCTTTTAAAAGAACAATAAATAATAAGTAACTGCTAATTTATCCCTATGGTATGTCAAGCATGCTTATTACTAATTATTATTGAAAAAATAGGAAATTTCGGATCTGCTAGGCAGAACAAAGAAATGTTTGTAAAATTTTCTAACAATGATCAAAACTTTTGCAACAATGAACTCTGTCCTTATGGATTTTTTTTACTCTTTTACTTTGTTTAATAAAATTTTTCCAACCACTTCTAATGTTCCAGTTTTAAAATGTTTTGTTTTTTATTTGGATATAAAAGGTATATATGTATTACACTAACAAAGTACTTTTTTAACTCAGAATGTAACATTTTATTTCCAGGAGATTACTGAAATCTGTATTAACAGAAAGTCTAATACTGGTGAATTGACTTTATCACATATAAAATTATTCCCAACAAGAAATACTATTACGAGAAAAATTTTCCACTGACATCATTTTTAATCACATCGATGTTCTATTGATTACAGATCATTCAATATAGCTTCAAGGTATTTGCTCCTAATGTATTGTAAACGATAGGATATTTCCTCTGCTCCATGTGGGGAATGACAGAGCCAGAAATAGAGAGGGGCCTGAAATCTCAACAGCAGATCAAGTTTCAGGGCCTCTCAGATAAAGGACACATTTAAGTGGATCTTAAAGTTTTAAAAAGTAAATAAACACTTGCCCCTCCTTTGTGAAGCTATTGCATTCTATTGCCGCCCAAATAAAACAAACAAATAATAACAACAAACTAGGTAAGGCTTGTGCGCTATTTATATGTGAGTCAAAAAAATAGATATATTAAGATGTATATATGACATACATAAAACTCATGAAGAATAAATGAAAAGCTCATAATTGCCTAATGAATAATAGAAATGAACATAAAAATTTTAAAATAGGAAGATAGAGTGCCTTTGAAAATTATCTAAATGTGTGCATTTTCAGCAGATAAAAATTAGTAAAAATATGTATGTTAACATGGCATATTTTTCTTTGTTTCGTCATTTTAAATAAACATTTTCTAGAATGAGAGTATAAGAGTCCTGTAGAATTTGGGAATTATCTTGAAACACAGCTAGGGAAAGTAGAGTGATGGCAGAAAAGATGACAAGGCAGTGGGTAGTGTGAAGGTCAGAGTGCTCTGGCCAGGCAAAATGATCCCACTTGGGAGAGATAAGCTGATTTAGTGTTCCTGGGAGATACATTGCTATATTGATATGTCCCCAGAGCACCCTGCTATAATTGTCAGAGTCATTTGAGAGAACCTCCAGGTGCATTTTTGCTTTATCTTCCTATTGCATGCATGGACAGATGAATTGAATCCCCTCTTCTTTTTATCTGTATTAAATGAAGAAATTCTACTGAAAGTGTCAGGTCAGAGAAAAATAGAGTGAATCTATATTTCTCGTAGATCACTGTTAAGTAGAAACAAAATTCTTGATTTTTTTGAATAAAGGCACAGGTCATAGATATTTTACATACACTGTTGCAGCAACACATTTTATCTCTCCTTTTGCCTGAGCAGGGATCAGAGAGGGTTAAGAGATGTACATCAATTTCAAGACTAGGGAAATATTGTCCTGAATATGTTCCTAGTTGTAATTTATACATGCTCACATCAGGTGATGAAAAGAGGTTAGGCTTTCAAGGTCACAGAGAAGTAGAAGTAGAGAAAATCACATCCTTTGAGTGCCAATAAGATTATGGACTATAGTTAATGGAATAGAATTGAATAATTTAAGTCTCAACAATAATATGTCAAGCAGAAGTCTTTTTTTTTTTTTTTTATCTCGCAGATATATCATAGATTGTCTTACTTTCAAGGAATCCTCATGACTTTAAAAGAAAAAAAAAAAAAAACGTGATCACTTTCCAATGCATAAGAGACCATAATAAAATTTTTGTTAGTATAAGGACCTGAGAAAAATGTAGCATGCTAATTAGACCTCAGATGAAGGACAGGGGAATGGAATAGTTTAAAGTAGGCTTTTCTCAAAGACTACAAATTCCACTTCCTTCTTTTACTTTCTCATTTTGATGACTCTCAATTAACATGCCCACTGCCCATGCTCCACAGATACCTCCAAATCAACAAGAGAAACTCTTTTTTATCACTAAGTTGATGAGGAGCACTATATATACTCTATCTCATGCAAAACTTGAAAGTTTATCCTGATCTCTTTATTTTTTTGACATCTCCTACCAGTTATGTTTCTAGTTTTTGTGGATTCTACCTCCAAAATAATTCTGGAATCCATATTTGTATATTTGTCATGCTGCTCTGTTATTAGCTTAGTTTGAGCTCTCAGCCTCTAGCTTTTTTACCTTTGAAGACCTCAAAAAGATCCTCTACCTCAAAGAATCATCTTCAGTCAGCAATCCATTATTTCCCCAAATTTACAGGAACCAAAATTATTTAACAAATTTATTAAAATGCATATTTCCAGACCCTGCCTCCTACCTCATCTCTTTGAGATTGTAATTGAGTAGAGTAAGGGAATCTGCATTTTGAATAAGCATTTAGATGGTCCCAACATAAGAATGGTCTGGAAGCAAACAGAGTGAAAGTATAATAACTGCCAAAGGAGCCACTAGTCTGTGTTAGAAAAGCCTTGGTCAAAGAGGATAATGGAAAATAAAAGAGATGAACAAAAAAGCTCTCCCAGAAGAATCATATTCTGTTTGAGGCAATGCCTGACTTCCTGGGTAAGATGTTTTCACAGTAATCTCAGAATAGCTATAGACTGTTGACTGTTTTTTGACTCACATTCTGCCCTTTTGAGTGGGACTATTTTTGTGTGAATGTGGCTTTTCTGCCTGTTTTACCATTACGTATTGAGTGTGTATGAGATAGATCACCTGTCCTCTTAGTTCTTAGGTCTCAGGCCAAAAGAAGCCACATGAAATCCCAATGGAATGATTGCTACTATTCAATTGGAGACTCTAGACTTTGAGCTGCATTTATTTGCTCAGTGTTACATTTGGTTGTCTCTCAAGCAAATCAATTCTATTAAATACATTTTTTATCCATGATTTCTTAAGTAACTTTGAACTCCAATTTAAGAGGTTAGTTTAGGGAGCTTGAACCTCTTTTCAAGCCTTATCTTCTCTACTGGTACAGATATACCCTGTGCTCTACCTGAGGGAGCTAGGCTGCTCATTGCACTATTAAGTTTTATCAGTTATATTTATCGGAATTCATGGTGGCAAAGAGATTTTATTTTTTTAATGTATAACTAACCTTAGCAAAAAAACAGAATTATCCAACAGATGTTTGGGTTCATATATCAAATGGAAGGCTGGACAACAAGACTTAGAATGCAGGCATCACCAAGGGAACTCTGGATGGCTCATCCACAAGAACTACCACGAATCCAACCAGCAGAAATAATTAGATTGATACCAGAGAATCAGCAAATGATTTTTAAAAAAGTTTCCTAAGCAAAGATACATAGAAGGACACATTTATCTAAAAGAGGAGAGAGTTAGTTAAAAAAAGAGAGAAGTGAGAAATTGGCATTCTCAGTCAAGTTAGAGAAATGATTTAGTGGGTGTGGGGAAATGGGGGGAAAGACAGGAAGTTTTGATTATACATGCCAAGTACAAAGTTTGAGTTGTTGGACGTGGATGTGCTGATGAGGTCCAGACTGGGGCTAAAATACTGGGTGGTCAATCTAGAGTGAAAATAATTTAGTTCATTGTTATTGAAGGGCATAAGATGATGTGAACTTGAAGAGTTACATTGATAGCCAACACTAATTTGGAAATCATGAGAATGAGGTCAGCTGAAGTTGGTTGACAATAAGTATGTGAACAGTCTACTGAAGTTATCCACAGAGGTGGAAGTAAATTGTGTGGGGCTGAGGGATAACAGTGATGATTTAAATAAGGTTGTAGACTTTAAAGTGTATAGCATTCAGATGAAAATAAGAGGGAAGCTTGGGACTCTGGCTCAGAAGTGGTGTTGGGAAAGGAAATAGCACAATATCTTCATTTATACTTTCAGATGAATTGAAGAAAACCAATTAATTTAGACTGACCAAATATCTCACAATGGAAAAGCCTCTTCCAGAGACACAGCATAATGGTCAGGGTTATAGGTATCTGGAGTAAACTCTATTATAATTATAATTTGAATTATTAACTGAAGACATTCTAAGTACTAAACTTTGTATTTTTGTTGTAAATGTGATTTAAAAAATGTAAAAACAAATGAGGTATATAAAAAAAATATGAATGATACCCAATCCTCTCCTTACTACCATCACCACCAAAGATACATGCAACCCCCCAAGAATCTTCACAGTTAATAATTTTGTGTGTTGTTTAAAATATAAAGCACCAGCTTTGTGCTTATTTTGATTTAGCAGCAAAATTACTATCTCTTTATATTTTATATATGCTAAATATTGAGAGAAAAACAAACGTGCTTTGAGAACTTCAACTAATGCTTGAAAAATAAGCATTCCAAGAAGAAATATTTTTTAAAATCTACCGAATGTTGATACAGGTTATCTTAGAAAGCAAGGGTGAAAAAAATCAAAGTCGTCTTTAGATTTTTAAAGTAATGCATTTTCAGCCTGGCTAGTTCAGATAGAGCATGAGACTCTTAAAGCAATGCATTTACATAAAATTTGAACTTTTTAAATATGTATATATAATTTGTTTTCATAAAAAAATTAACTAGTAATGTTAACAAAAATTAAAATTGTACATGAGAAAATTAGAGACTGAAAATTATATATTTTTAAAAACTTTTGATATCAAATGCATTTTCTTGATTTTTATGCTGGTTCAAATACATCCTTTGAACTGTTAAAGAAAAAATTATTCTGACACTTGTTAAACAGAAGGGAAGACTGAATTTAAGACTATTGCTATAAATGTTAAAATAATTGCAATAGAGGAAGAGTTCAAGCTCAAATCTAAATATAACAAGGACAAGTGGGGATTTACAGTCAATGATGTAAATAGTGGTGGGGGTGATAACGGTGGATGTAAAATTAATAACAGGAGATATCAAAGATAGGGGATTTGGCTTAAGACTACTCAATAGGATTCACCGTGAAAGCAACCCACAGTCGAGGGTATACAAATATTGATGGTAGGGAATATTTTCTAAGCTGATTCCGCAGGATTCTTACTACAACTGGGCTAGACGGGGTTGAGGTCAAAGTCCCAAAGACAAGGCCTAATCTACAAAAAGGCTCAAGGAATCTAAATTTTAATTAGTACCTAGTTTAAAAGCAAAGGGTTTGAACTACGAACTCCTCCATACTGTAGGCCTGGTCATAACTTTAATGATGATTAATAAACTTGCATGTTTCTTTGAGCCTAATTTGATGTTTAACAGCAATTTTATTACTTGTACCATTTTATTGCTTCTTTATCCCTCAATGCAGGACAAAGCATAAAAAGCCTCAGTATTGTATTTTCTTGTTAACAAGCTACTAAAATTGTGTTTCCCATGTAACATTGCTCTGCTTGATGATTGCTGGGAAAATCACAGTAATTTGTTCTTAACAAGTCATAAAATTTATGTTCTCCATGACCAATTTAAAGCAAGAATGTAAGCTTTATTCAGAAACCTAATTAAAATTAACACTTGAAATTATTTTTTTGTTTTTGCTAAATGTACTAAATCATTTTCTGGAAATTTGTTTGTCAATTCTTAGTGATTTATTTGGTACAAACCCTGAACTAAAGCTTAATATCTACACACAGTTAATCACCCAGGAAATGACACAAAACTATTTTGATGTGACTAATCTTTTTCTAGGTATCACCAAAATACGAAACAAGAAAAATGACACAAGAAATTCTCAGACTAAACTTCCTACATTTACATCACTTTAATAGGGATATACATCATACTTGAGCTGAAAGTGTTGTTAACATAGATGAAGCAAACCAGAAGCAGTTAGGTAACCCATTCTCATGATGTGGTGTGGTACATGCTTAGACTTGTTTTTTATGTTAAAAGTCAGGATTGAGTCTTTAGTCAGACAATGTCAAAATATTTTGTCTCTTGCTTTTCTAAGGTACAGGAGCAATCTACTTTAATTAAAATGTTGTATTATTTTAAATTGCAAGACCCTTGCATCAAAATTAAAAATAAGTAGATATGGCATAGCACACAAATATATTTATTGTATTATACTTGTGAATTCTTAAAACACTTAACTATCATCCACATTTTAAATTAATGATTAATCCCATTTTGCTAAAGGGCTTCCTAAAAAAGAAGAAAAGCAATTGTGTAGTTTTAATGGTCATCCAAGTGCTAAGATTACTTATATTTTTATTTAGCATTTAATGCTCAATACCCATTCATTAAGCAAATTAATGTGGCTTTTCTAATTCTTTGAAATTGAGAACCTGGGAGTGAGAACTTCCCTTTAAACAAATTAACTCTAAGTTCCTATAATTAATGCTTCATATTCCAACTTTATCAGGATTGTGTTTTTCTCACTTCTATCTCCGTTCCAATGGGATAAGAACAATAGGTCACATACATGATATTTTACTTACCATTTGAGAAGATAAAAAGTGTTGATGTGGTAAGAATGGAAAGTGGAAGATTTATCAGTGTGGGTTTTCAATATAATAATTAAAGCATTTATTTAAATGGAAAGAGAACTAGTGGAATCGGAGGAGTCATTTACCAAACAACCATTATAAAATTGAAAACTGAGTTGAATCAATAGCACTTTGTCTTTGCTTTCATTTTCTTCTCAGTTTATAAGTACATGGCATATTTAAAACATGATTCCTAAATCCTGTTTTTAAAGCCAGTATGAATCTGGTATATGCATCCAGAAAAAAACTGTAAAACATTTTGAAATGGGCAAAAATGATTAGTGGATATCCTAACTTACCCTCCAGGTTGTCTTCACCAATTCACAGCATTGTATGTTATTTTCCAGATGCAAATAATTCTCTCTAGTGAAGGAACAATTAATTGATTTACCTTCTGGGAAAAGCCAATGTTACATTTATTTGTAAATTCATTTTGGCATTTCTAATTTACCTATATAAGGGTAATACTTAGAATTCTCCTTTGTATCCTTTCTTAATTAACGAGTTAAATAAAATAGTTTGTATGAGTTCATTTCATATTTTTATGAGTGATGACTTTATCTTTTAAAAATATCTTTTACAAGACCCAAACAACAGATGTAACCAACATAAAGTCAAGTTACCCTTATAAATTTTCTTGAAAATGTCAAATGAGAATCATTCTCAGCATAGCAAAAATTCTTAAAAGCGTACTTTCTTTTACACCACACACACACACACACACACACACACACACACACAGTAGGCCAGAAAAAAAACTGCCATCCCCTCCCAATTAATTCTCTACTCTCCAGACTCTCCTATCCCCATCCATTATTTCTTGTCTGGCTCTTCTTTTACTCTCTTTTTAGGTTATATTCTCTTATCTGCACTTTTCTATGTATTTTAAACTTGGGGTCTATTTCTCATGCTACTACACCTCACTTGTTATCACAGTTTTCCACAACAGAAGTCCTCCAGTTAATCTAGTAAACAGTTCTTCTGTGTTAAAATCAGAGAGGGGAAGCTATGCCTATCACGCATTCATTATTATATAGTTTTCTCTCATATAGATGACAAAATGGTGTTGGAAAATGCATTGAGTATGAAAGTAGTTACAGTTTATGTTATGGTTGTCAAACATGAGAGCTCAATAAACATGAGGAACAGAGGGACTTGTCTTTGGAATTTAAAATCCAGTGAGGTTCATACACATCCTGTTGTATTCCCCAAATCTTTTTGATGACATAAACTGTTTTGAAATATTGATAGAAAAATGGAGTTAGTTTTGGTGGATTATTATCTTCCCTACACATTTTATTCTATTCTTCTTAGTGTGTATCTATAACAGCAGAGTAAGGTAGAACTTTGGTTTTTCTTTTCTGTAAATTCACTGTCTTATGTGACTACTGCTTACTTAATTATATCTAAATTATTCACGTCCCTCCAAAATTAGAAATACATTATTTTCATAAATCAAGTTTTTATGAAATCAAGTTTTTATGTGTTCTACTTTGAATATATTTCATCGATTAATCTTCCTTCACAGAAAGTACATATTGAATCCAACCAATATTTTATTCCGAAAACATTTCACCATGCATACATTTAACTGATTGTCCAGATATTTCTTCTGCTGCAAATCTTCTCCATCCTCTTTCTGCCTTCCTCATGATCTATTAGGCAATGTCTAGACAAGTAGATTATTTTCTTCAGTTAGCTCTGGATGTTTAAAGTGCAAAATAATAATCTTCACAGGAGGAAAGAAAGTTTAATATCTGAAGGAAAAACTTCCAGTGAAGCCAAGCTAATCCTATTTGATGGCTAGTTTCTGGCATTAACTTCCTGAATTTGATGTTGCTTCTCTTTATATAAATGTGTTCTACCTGTGTATGTTTTAGTTATCTTCACATAGCCAAAGGCTGTATTTAATAGCTAGCCATCAAGCAGAAACATACATCGTGTGTGTGTGTGTGTGTGTGTGTGTGTGTGTGTGTGTGTGCCTCTAAATGTCAGTGGTTGGGGGTAGAAGAAAGAACAGAGCAGGCTTGTGTGGCAGGAAATAGACTAGTATAAATATGCATTGCTGTGTGGTTAACATAGTTTACAAAACTGAGAACAAAATAACTGTGACATTTGCCTCAAAGGTCTGTGAAATCACAGAGGTCTAAGCAATACAGAATGGCAGAGATCATGCTAAAATAAGACATTCAAAAGTTAGATTTCCACTTTCCTTACATAACTTTAAAGGACTGTTTTAATAACTTGAAAATACATAAATAGGACTCATTCTTTTCACTTGCAGTATTCTTTAAATGGGCCTTCTTGACTATGGGCTGTCATACTTTATCCATTCTCACCATTTTATCTGCATTTTCTGTTATCTTCAACACTATAAACATGCACACATAACACACACACATATATACACACACAAACACACACACTCCTGATGAAATTCAACTATTCTAAGACAAATGTATCATTCTCTAGGAATCCTTCTCCTGCATTCCACTAGACTTGATGGCTTGACCACTATAATAGAATACATCACACATTCATTATATTTAATAATGTAGGTGTTCTTCTTATTAGACTGTTAGCTACTTAAGAGCAAAGAATATATATTATTTATGTTGATATACCAACTCTTTTACTCTCCAGCCTGACATTGTGTAAGTAAAATTTTACTGAAATGGCTAAAGGACATTTAAGGTAATTTATAGCATTGAAAATAATTCCAACTTTTTATATCTCCATTGCAATTCATGTAGTTTGTGATCTTGAATACAAAATAGTACTTTGTCATCAAGTATGTATCTATAAATTTACCCTAACCAATTTTTTCCAGAAATACATTTTAACTGTGTATATTTTTGTGGGGAAAAACAGACTAAGAATACTTTGCAATATTCAACTCTAGATCCTGTAGAAGAGCAGTCTTTTCTTTATGAAAAAGAGAGGTTGAGGATGAATAGTTAGTAGGGTGACCTTTGACTTTTCTTTGACTAATATTTTCATTTGTTGCCATTACAGAAATTGCATCTGAAAAGCATCACTTAAAAAAAAGTGTAAATTATGTTATTGATGCTTTTCCCTTTTATTATTGCTCCTCAGACTCATGCAGCTCTAGATCACTTAAAAATGAGAGAAACAACATTTTATTTTCTTTGTTGTTCCCTCCTAGAAGTCCTTTACACAGAGTAGATGCTCATTTCATGTTATCACATAGTATTGCTCTAAATTCCTCCTAATCTTCTTCCATATCCTTTCTTTTTGGTTTGATTCTTTTGTCTTTCAAAACAAATGAACTTTCCAGATCTAAACCGTATGCCACAGTGGCCACAGCTGCCCAACTATTTGGTATTTGCCCTCCCATTACTACAGTATTATTTACAATAGTCAAGACATGGAAACAGCCTAAAACCTAGAAATCAATGTTTTACATTATTTCTGTTATCTATTAGAATATCTAATATCCTAATTGGTAGTTACTGGGTACAGATTACTAATGCATTTATGATAAAGCCGTTAGCTGTTTTACTGAAATTTCATAAATGATATTCTGGGAATTGTGTTTTTTTAAAATATCAATTTTTATAAATTTATCTAAACTTTTTCTCCCAATAATTTGAGGTTACAAAATGCCTTCTTTCAAACAGTAAATCGTATTTGAACACAACTGATACTCACTTTTTTTTTCCCCAGCAGTTAAATACATCATGATGAACACTTTTAATATTATTTGTCGTTCTAATCAGTCCTTGTAAAAGAATACCTATAAAAAGGAACCAGCAGATCATTCAAAATTGATAACACTGCCTAGGAAAGGAAGTTCACTGTATCGCCAATTAGTGGTGATGGTTATCTGAGTATATTTTTCCCCCTTATGTGATATGATTCTTCTTAAATAAATTGAAGTGAGTAGAACTACAGTAGCTGTTCTTTATATCAAACTACCCCTTCTAAATTTTCCCAGGTGATGCAAGTGTAATTTTATTAAATACTACTTAAGTAATAACCTAGATATTGGTTTACCTAGGACCTTCAGTATTCACTTAATGAAAATCTTTGGCAGTGTTTCTAAAACTTTTGTCATGTGAGTCAAATAAATCCCCAGAGAAGAGTCAAAACCCATGTATTTATTATATGCTAAACGAAAAAAGGTAACTGTTCATCATTCATAAACCTTGGAGACAGATGCAGTAGCTACTACAGAAGCAGTAGCTGCTATTATGACCATTTTACATAGAATTAGGAAGGCTGAGCATCTGGTGTTCAGGTCGCTTAGTAAAAACATTATAAGCTTTTATTAATTTAAATCCTTACCACAGGTTTATCAGGTTGTTTATATTGCACTTGTAGTTCCATAAAACAAAACAGGAAACTTAAAAAATAATCTTCAAAAAATGTAAAAACACTATGATTCAATGAAATGTAAGTTGTATTAGTATATTCTAAATATAAATACAATTTGAAGGTTGATAATATTTACACAGTGGCTCCGAATGTCTCTAGGAAACAAGTTCAGGGATGACTGTTAGGTTGGAAAGGAAGTGAGGTTTGAAAATTATATAAAAAAATATATAAAGTATACCTACCATATTTTATGATTTTGGGGGGAGAGGTGCTTTAGGCTAATGAAAATTGTGAGAGAGCTAAAATATCTTCCCCTTCAGAAGTAAATAAAGTGGTTAAAATGCAAACGAACAAACAAAAAAGAGCCCTCAGTAAGGGCAGGGGGCCCAGGATGCAGCTGGGACCCTGGCCTTCGAACCAGGGTCGGGGGGGGGGGAGAAGGCCATATTTGGTTGGTTCAGAGGCCTCCATAGGCCTTGCGTGGGTCTCACCAGGCTGGTGGATGAGCCCTACAGAGCTTGCAATGGTGACTGCCAACCTCTGCCTTTGACAAAATCAGCTGGTGGTGGCTGATACAGCACCTAGCCCAGAATCCAATCAGACTCTGGAAAATTTCTGTGGTAATTACTACCAAAGTTAATAAGCAAAAAACTAAAGACAATGACAAATTGAAGTGGAGGACCCAGAAGATGATTAAGAGAGAAGGTGCAAGAGGGGGACCACATACATGGTGAGTGGCTGCTCACCATGTTCCTTGGGGCCGTTGTGGCAAGCCTGATGAACTCACTCAGCACCAGGAGTGAGACACTATCTGGGCCGACTTTGTACACAAGCTGTTGTCCAAGGGCAAGGTGCAGCGCATCCAGGTATGGTCCCAGGACAATTTGGTGGAGGCCGACCTGCACCCCAGGGCGGCGGTTTCAGGAGGCCTCAGCTGGCCTGAGTGTACTTAATAAAGGCTGCTGAGAACGATACAGTTAAAGAGAAGCTTCTGGCAGCTCAAGAGGAACTGGATGTTGAAGGCAAAGCCAGGATTGGATCCAGTTTCCTTTAAGTTTACAGGTTTCTTGGAAACACCCTCCCTGCCTTGGGGATGATAGCAGAGAGCTTGGCTGTGCCACGGTCTCCATTTAATTAGAATGATGAGTAGGGAAGGAAGATTCCATGGTTTTAATCATTTAAAATGTCTCATTTTATGATTGTAAACATGAGATGGAGAAAGGAGTCAGCTTCAAAGTTATAGCAGGATAAATGCACAAAGAAGAACTAGAAGTGTAAGAGTTTGTGGATTACCTGAAGAGCCCAGAGATTCCCTTCATCTTGGTGCCAAAGTTGAGAGGACACACTGTTTGGTCTCCAGGATGTGGGAAGGCACCGCTGGCCAACGGAATAACAACAGAGGTTCTGGTGCCTTTCTTGGTGATGGTTGGTCCGCAGTTTGTGGAGGTCGACCTGGGCCGAAGCACCGCCTATTTGTGGAGGCTATTCAAGGAAGCTCACACTTCATCAGGCATCAGGATCACTGACAAGATGGACACGGTGAGCATGTCGCGCACTGCCCCTCTGCCCCACATTCAGCTTTTCCAACACCGAGAAGAAGTGGACTCTCGACCAGTTTCTGGTGAAAATGGCTAGAATGGGTGCCACGGAGTATGTCAGCATCCTGGCATCCATCAACAGAGCTGATATTTTTGGACAACGCTTTGCGGAGACTTGACTGTCTTCATCAGCCTTTCCACGCTGCAGGAGATTTTCGAGCAATATCTGACAAGGCTGAAATTGACCCAGGCGAACAGCGTTTACTGGCAGCGTCTGTCAGATTTGACACCGGGGTTTGAGGTGTGGACACCTCTACTGTCTGTAAGGAGGCCGCGCTGATACAGGACACCACGTGGAGGGCAGTGCGTCCACTCACATGTTCACCTTGACTCCAGTACGTGAAGCACGTCATGGCTCGACTGCTGCAAAGGGTGAGATCGTCTTAAAGGAAGAACATAAGGTAGTTGTATTTAGCGAGTCAGGCCAAGTTTTTGTTGGCTGGTTGCAGCAGCACGCGGAGGCTGTGATGCAGGCCTCCACCGCATTATGGATAAACGCTGCGATGGGCTTTGCTCATGATGCCCCAGAGAGAAAAAACACCTCTTCACTAAGGAACAGCTAGCTGTGTGAGCGATGTGCATGACTCTGAGTGGCCACACGTGGGGCATCATCATCACCTTTGATAGGTCACTTCCCGATGACAGGATGACTTGTCGAAGGTCACCCGCATTGCCTACTCCATGGTGAAGCAGTTGGCATGGCACGGAGCGTCAAGCCCATCTCCTTCCTGGTGGGCCTCTTCGGCCACGGACTCCAGCAGTTGATGGACCATGAAGCAAAATTACTGGTGGCTAAGGCCTATAGGCACACAGAGAAGGTGCCCTAGGACAACTTGGTCAAGCCTCAGGTGCCAGTGAATGCCCGGCTGGGGGAAAAAAAAAAAAAAAAAAAGATAGACTATGACATTGAACCCCTAGCTGGCCCAATGCCTTGCAGGCCTAAGAAATGGTGCCTCAAAAGTGGAGCGACACCGAAAGAGGAGAGCAAGATGCTGGGGAGGAGATGCCTAATGAAGCCTGCTCCGGCACGAGCCTGAGGAAGAAAAACCGTCTTGGCTCAAAGAATTGGACCTCCTTGATTGTGCCTATGGGATGCAGTGCATCCTCTGGATCCAGTAAATGAACTTATTTGTTTCTCAAGTTCCTATTCACTTGAAATTTATACCTCCTTTTTTAGCCCTCATATGACCGCTGAAGAGCTTCTGAGATCTATTTACTGATTTTCCTATCTATGATTAGTCAGTGTCTTTGCAGAAATGAAAAACAAACAAACAAACACACAAACAAAACGGCATTAAAAGTACTGTTTCCTTTGGTCCTTCTTACCCCTTTTGGTTTCTTACGTCTCTCCACAAAACATTTTAAGGTGCCTTCTTCCTCTAGAGAGCAATGTTCAAATTGGACCAAGTTCCTGAGAGCGTCACGTTTTCCCTTACATAGAAATCTTCATGAAAAGAACTCCCTCTGCCTAGAACACTAATTACAATCTATCACTCCATCCCTGCCACATTTTATACAGCGAATAGATTCATCAGTATCTCTTACAAGCTCCCTAGTTTAGGTACCCTTCCTGGTACTAAATGCATGTGCTTCTTTTCTCTTCTCACATTATATTCAAACAACTCGTACAGCTAGTTAATTCCCCATGGGACTACAAGCTTTGGGAGGCCAGATGCCATGTATTTTAAACCCTTTAATAAGTGGACTGAATCCAGTGAGGACACAGATAAGGTATAGCTTTTTTTGTTTGTTTGTTTAATTTCTCCTCCAAATTAGTACCCTAAAACATTTCTGATATATTCTTCTGCTTCGGATGGAATCTTTTACTATAAATTTAAGTGGTAAGAATAAGTCTAATTTTAGTAATTGACTCCTTTTGGTATTAAAAAGTCCAGTCCAGTTTCACTTAAAACATAAATCTAACATACAATGCAGAGCTTCTCCCCAAATGCCAGTGCACAGTGCAGCTATGACCTAACTTGGCTAGGGGACTGGTGGTAGGAAGGTAAACATAATCTTCTTTTTCTCTTTTTCTTCTAATTTCTCTCACTCTTTACACCTCACTTTCTTCTCTAGTGTATTTTGAGAAAAATTAGAGAAATATCTTTTGTGTTTGGTTTTGTTATCATCTAAGTAGTTTGTGTCGGGCCCCAAATGCTAATTCTTCCATTGATTGTATTAATGGATTCTTCTAAGGCTCTTGCAGATCCATGCATATCTCATGGTACCATTTACTTTCCCATCTCCTGGAAATATATTCTATAGATTTTCATTGCTGGAGTCCTTTTCCCCAACAGGACACCCTCTTGTATAAGATGCTATCAGGATGGTTTGAAACTGGCCATTTGTGTAGCATATTCACTATGCTAAGTGGTAACTCCTACTTCCTTGCCACATGTCACTTGTAAGGGTGCAGGGTACTTGCATGCATGATTTTCCCCTAATCCTGCCCTGTGGATACAGATAATAAGTGACAGATAATACAGATATACAGATAATAAGTTATTCATAACTATTCCTCAAATCATGAAGATGCATGTCAGGCTCGTGCAAGGATTATCTCGATATTCTCTAATCTAATAGCCTCAGAGAGGGCCTAATGAATTTCTGTTGTGCTTATTTTGATTAGTAAAACCTCATACCAATCTGGTTGCTAAATATTTTTTCTGTTACTCCTTCCTTATAGGGATGTGTATCAGATATTCAAATTTATTTTATTAAAAGTGGGAAATATTAATACAGCTAACTGAAAAATAAGAAATACATCTAATTTTAAAATTTTATCTTGAAAATTTGCCAAAATTTAAATTCATATCACAGAAACTCATGATATAAAGTTTTTTTTAATGTCCTAAACAGTTGGGTTTAATGCCTATATAATTAAATACAAATATATACATATTTCCCATTTAATTAAAGCCTTATGAGGTGATGTTTTAGAAAGAAGTAAATTTTATGTATAAATCTATTTTAATTGAAATTAAAATCAAATTAGTTATTAGAAAGTATTAAAATATATTTTTCTGTCGTGATGTTAACAAACCTGGGTCATATACAGTTTAATATTTAAAATAAAACACAAATTGATAATAATGATGTATAGACTACATTTTATTGTGTTTTTTTTCTTTAAAATATGATTTGCATTCCATCGATAACATGAATAACAACATCCAAAGCAGTTTCTCTAAAAGCATTAAAATATAGAACTATGGGGTGGTCAATTTATGGGGGAATTGCCATTAAAAAAATGTTCACATTTCTCTTTTAATTGCATTTTAATCTATTTTAAGGCTAGCTAAAATGGAGTCCTATTTGTTTATAACCAGATAAAATTTATTTTAAATCAACATTTTATATAAAGCTTTATCGAAATTCTCTATATATGCTTTTTTCTTTTCTATTCTTTTATAATATTGTTAAGACTTTGAGAAAATATTCATGTACATCATGTTCTTGTAAGAGAAATTAAATTCTCTAACTATAGGCCTAAAGTCAAGTTTAACTATAAAGAAAGGATGTTTATTAACCAATCCATATCAGAAATATATGTGTTTCATTTAGTAATAAGTAACCAAGGTAGAACTGAATGGAATAAAGAGGCAAATATCTCTGTAAGGGACATGACAGATATACCACCTAAAAAAGCTATTTGTATATTCTAAATCAGTCATGAAATTAAATAGTATCACCCCTTCCAAACATATCTAAATTTATACGATTCTAAAAGGAAGTATTTTTTAAGTAGATAACCAACTTCTATCATCTTCTGTTATGCTCTAACACCACCCAAATCTAGGCAATTATTCTTTATTGGTCCATGCTACTGATTTTAATGAGTATCAGGCCATTCCTGACTTTTTGGTACAGTGAAGTATTTTCTAGGTTACTATGATCAAATTTTTTTAAAAATGTATTTTATATAGATATATCAGTGCATTTTTAATTATTTTAGAGAGAACAAAGAGTATCTTTTTTTTTTTTACATTCAGTGTAATGTATTATTTAATAGAATTAGAGGTTATGATTATTTTTATATAACTGGAGAAAATATACTACACACCCAAATATTCTGGTGTCAGATATCTAAAATTTGTCTAATTGCTCTTTAAGACATATATAATAAAAAACAGTATAAATCGTGAAAAGAATGTGAAATATATAACAGTATATCCTGAATATGGAACAATAGGGAGTTAGGGATAAGGATGAGAGAAAAAATAAATAAGACTCTTATGGGAAATTTATAATTATTTGAGAATAGTTTTACTCTATAAGGTTCATGGTTCTAAAAAGCAACTGCATCATTTTTTAATGTTTGAAAATGAAATTGAAAGGACAGCAAAATTATCCAAAAACTACCATTCTGTAATTGTCTAGACGGGAAATAACAAACTCAAGAAGTAAAAGTTGGCTCTTTATGAAATGACAAATTCTAAGGAAGTTTAGAAATTATATCTTTTAGGAGTTTGCAATTGTATAAATGTGTTTGGGTAAAGAATTGCTGTCAAATGCTCTATTGAATGATCAAGATGTCTGCTTAAGAGTAAAAGGATCAAAAATAAATCTATTACCACTACTGAAAAACTTTGATTTATGAGTTTGTAGCAGATAACTAAGCTGAATATAGTGAGGTTTCTTAGAAATAGTGAAATTAAATAAACATCACCACAAGTCAGCCTTTGTACAAAGTAAAGATAGCACCATTACTCCATATGATCCCCTTCCAAAAAAAAAAAAAATAGTCATCTGTTGTTTTGAAATGAACTAAATTTTTTGATAACTGCTGAACATTTAACATTCACATCTAGGAGACCTGGATTTCAGATTTATTGCTTTAATTATTTGTTGCTCTTGACAAATCACTTTAAGCCTCTGAGTCACTTTTTTGCTGTCTGTAAAATGATTAAATGATTGTTTATGAAATCTCTTTTGAATGCTATGTTTGATCTAAGTGTAAGAGATTGGTTTTATTTTTACATTTATTTTATTAGGATGGGGTTTATGGTGGATCTACATGAAGAGATCTTTTTGATCCTTGCTCTTCAAATGTGATCCATGAATCAGTATCATCAGCATCACCTAAAAGCTTGTTGGGAATACAGAATCTCAGGCCCCACCCCAGAATATATACTTTAAAGATCTTCAGGAGATTCATATGTACATTAATGTTTGAGAAGCACTATTTTAAAGTATTCATGATATTGTCAAGACCACTTCTTTTACATCAATCGTTTATCTTTTAAGGCACCATTTCAATGTGCTATCATCTGTCCATTGAAACACCTTCAGTAAGTCATTTTAGTAGAGGCAAGCTTTTATATGTAATATAATGCTTTTATATGTGATATATTAGTTGTGTCAATTAATTAGAACCATGCACATGACTTCTTCTGAGCACTGAGTTAGTTATACGAATTCCTAAGTAACAGGCCATAGTAAGAGTTAAATCTAAATGAGAAAAGTACAGAAACACAAGCATAGTACAGAATGAGGTAACATGCATGTTGCAATGAAAAGTTGACACTTTTCCAAATAATGTGTGAAGATTAAGATAGAACTGTAAAGACAGAAAAAAAGAAAAGCAATATAGAAGCCACACCCAGAAAAATAAGATAATTATTTTAAATGTCTGGCTTTAATCTTTATCTCATTAATGATTAAACTTCGAAATTAGTAAAATTATTAAAGCCCACTTTAAAATGAAAGATATTATTTTATATTTGGGTGAAAACTATATGTTTCAGTTTCTAAACAAAATGACATAATTCTCACATCTTTGAGTGATTTTGGCCAAATCATTTTTCTAATATATAAGTTGGTTCGATTGGAGGATATTATTACTTATTTCATAAGGATTTATTGTGGTTATAAACATTGCTCTTTCTATTTCCTATTTTGAAGTGTTTATTATTCAAACTATTTATTAACCTATTTTTGCTACTGGATTGGCTTATATTACCAGGTAAAGTCGTTGAAGAAATAAATCATTATAATAGACTAACAGATATTATAAACTTTGGACTTCTTTTTTCTCATCTTACCCTCCCTTTTACCTCCCTTTTTGCTTGTACTTGCTTGTTTTATTTATTTTTGAAGGCTACTTAAAAAAAAAAAGTGTGAATTGACATGAAAGAATCAGAGTTAGTGATCAAATTGTAAAAATGACCTTTGCCAAGGGACTTTGAGAAATCTACTTTATTCTTTTGATAAAACAGAACGGTCTTTTAAATAAAGTGAATATTTGAAACAAGAAAATCAACTACAAGCAAATAAATTGGAAATTTTTTTTTTTAGGTTAAGGTTAACAGGATACTACTAACTCTAAGAGGTAGTAAAGTATTAAATTACTTTTCATATAATTCTGATATTGTGGGAAATGATCAAAGGAAAAGATGATGAAATCAAAGAGTGCTCTTGACTCTACTTCTACAACATTGATCCATCTTCAACCAAATTTGCCCCTGCATTTGTTAGTAAGAGAATTTTATTGCACCTAAGTTGTTTCTTCATGTGACAGTATGACCTTTTTGTAATTTTCAGTATTCTTTTTTTTTTTTTGTCATTTCAAAGTCAGAAATTATCAGGATATTAGACTCTAAAGCAAAAACTAAATTATTATGTTTTAAATTTTGTATGACACTACAAATTAAAATAACAGTATGAACAACTTTATAGATTATTAGACTGTTCAAGATGATAAAGTTCATAATATTAATAGTGAAATATAATATCTCAGCACATGGGCTTGATTTTTATATATATTTTTTACTCTTAGACTTCTACATAGGGGATTTCAAATAAAATTCTATTTAGAGCAGAATTGTGAAATGAAATATAGTTTTGTTATGATAAGCACATCCTGGCTTATAAAAAGCATAATACAGTATTTAATATAATGTCTAAGAAAGGAAAGAGATCAAATAAACAACCAAGTTTAAATAAAGAGTGATTAGCACTCCTCTCAGTTTTCAAAGTCACTAAAATAGCAATAGCTTTCAAAAAGAAGAAAATTAAATCATATTCCTAAATATAAATGTGACAGTCACTTCTCGGCAAGTGCTATGATTCATCATGTTTAAGTTCATAAATTATCTTGAGAGATTACATAGTCAAAAATTAGTGACTTAACAGATTAAAGTAAAAAATCAGTTTAGGAAAATGAGAAAGAAGTTCTAATTGAAATTCTTTTTGGAGCTTGACTTCTACATAGTTTATTCAATAAATATTTGCTGTAGGTTTGATGAATGAATAAAGAATGAATGAATAAAGCAAGTCAGACAAAAACATTTGAGAATTCTTTGCTTATCTTAGAGAAACTTACACAGACTAACCATATCCATATAAAATGCATTTCATTTTTTGTACAGTCTCATGATAATTAAAAAATAAGCACAATTAAAACTTAGTGATATAACCAGGAATTGAAAGTATACATAGTAAATTCTAAATATCTAGTGACTTCATAGATATGAGTTGTGTATAAAAATACATGAAAACCATTGTTCTGCACTTTGAAAAATGCCACATTTACAACTTTTTATGTAAATTTTTTTCTGAAAAATCTTAATATGGTATTTTGATTAGCTAATATGTCAAAAGGAGGAAAATTAATAGTTTCCACAATGAGAAACACTAGAAATAGAGATTTAAAATAGATGTAAAGTATTTATACTCTAACTCTGGTAAAATAGATGTAAAAGTATTTTAAAATGCAAAATTTTATTTGGTTTATAATACAGACATTGCACTTTTTGCTTCATTGTTAGCCATTCTGTGTATCTGCTTTCTTTCATCAAGTTGATAGGTGAAGACAGTTAGCAACTGTCTACATATTATTCTTTCCTAGTTTGATTATACACCTAAAGATGAAACCAAATTTTAAAAAACAGAATAAAAAAGTGAGTCCAAGTTTTTAAATAATTTTTCATGAGACAAATTATCTAATTTTTAATAGAATTATTTTAATCAGTTAAAAAATTCTTATAAATGTAACACTTGCTATATTTATTAGGTTTAGCATTTTATGAGATGTGTTTAAAATTTCAACATCAACTTTGCCAAAAAATTGTGATTTAAATTAAAACATATTTTCCTTACAACTTTTAATATGCTATATAGAAGTAAAAGAGACTATACTTACATTAAGACAATATAAATAAAGATCCAATATAACGAAGTCTCTCATGATTAATTTTATCATTTAAATCATACATCTTGCATTTTATGTACATTGCTGCTGACTTTTTTCCCCTTCACAAAATGCATCTGAAAAGCTTATCACTTTGTGAGTAGAATTTTTGTAAAGTGTAGAAAATGATGTTAGATTATATTGTAATAGTGTAAAAATTATCCTAAAATGTGTTTGCAGAGAAAACTGCAATTATATATGTAAAGTATAAACACACATATACTTCACTTAAATCAAAAGATGGCTTAATCCGGTCATTTGACTTAGATGACAGTTAGAAAGAAATAGTTCCATCAGGATACTAAGAATGTGTACAGCACAGGAAAGCTAACTTAAAACTTAGTTTGCTTTGAAAAATTAGTCATTGCATTCTCTGATTCTTTTTCATAAACTTGGAAAATAGGGAAAATTACCTAATATAAAAATAATATAACACTAAAGAATCTTCATATACATTTGATATTCAAAACACCTAATAGAGTTTAATAGTAAATTTTAATTTTCCATTACATCACATGCACAATTTTTGGTTAAGTTTTAAGTGGAAAAAAAATCATTAACTCTAGTACTTGGGTCTACCATCTAGCTTATTATTTATAATAATACTATTTTACCAGAAAGGTTTTAGTGTATCTAATATCATAAGGTTACTTTGTGAATATATTTAGTAGTGTGGAAAAATATTTTAATATTTCTGCTTCCCATAAAAACTTGTTTCATGATTATTTTTTTAATATCTTGTACATTTTACATTGTGTATAATATGTCCTCCAAAAAGTTTTATTTTTTTCCATAGGATTTTTGGTCTGTTTTGTGCTGATACCACAAAGGTTTTGTGACTGTCTATTCTACTGCTATTTCTAGAAGCAAACTTTAGTTTGGTTTCTACCTTTAATCTGGAAATTTAAAAGAGTTAAAGATAGAAATATAATTGGGGGGAGGGAGGCAATACCAATGTATTGAAAATACACCAGCAGTGCAATTTTAAAACAAGTTTAGGAGGTTTTTATTGAACTCATATTCTTTTCTTTAACAAAAACATGCATTTTTGATATGCTCTTTGGTTGGTTATTCACCTGTCTTTTCTTTTTTTTTTTTTTTCAAAGTATATATGAGTTTTCTATCACAAACTAATCAGAATTTATTACTTATTTTCTTTAGGAATAATTACATAAAAGGGAATTAACCATTCAAGTTGTCATTTTAATCATGTCCTCTTTTCTTATCTTATCAAATAGATCAGCACCAGCTAAAGAAGAAAGGGCAGCAGATATGAGGTACTGCACATATTGTCCCTGAGAAAATAAAAAGGCAAACTGGGAAACCATTTTGGCAAACTAAATTGCAAATTACTCAGCCCTACCAAATTAGTTAATAAGAAAAAAGGTTTCTTATTTTAATTCTTAAAATTTCGAAAGCTGCATTTTTATGAAACAATAAAATAGAAAATAAACAGTACCCGACTAGTCGTTGACAGGTAAATGCTGCTAGTGTCCAGAATTTTCTTAGTGTGCAAGTTCATTGTGGTATAGATTTCAGTCTAGGTGTTTCGTGATGAGAGACTTCGGTCTCCACCCCAACCAGCTATCCCTGCCACATACAGGATCGAAAGAAAATAAGGAATAAAGAATGAAAATGGATGAGAGTGGGCTCTAGTTAAGTCACTTGTCTTTTCACCTCTCCCCCATTTCCCCAGTAGCTATAGGGAGATAATAGCCTATTCTGATTTTTTAAAATAGCCAGAAAAAAGTATATTTACATATAAAATAGACATAAAGAGAAACATATTTTTTATGCTATTTTACTCCTTAAAATCAAAGTAAAGCTTTAATGGATTTATGAATTGTCGTTTATCAGAATTATCTAATACCTTCAGACCAACACTGAGCAAGAGCTATGTATATCGCTCAGGATTTAAAAAAAATAAATAAAAAAGGGAAATAAATAAAAGAAAAAAATAAATTGTTGACTAGCAAAGACTTATGAAAGTTAAAATCTGATCCAGAGTTGGACGTGAATGTTTGAGATCAAAGCCTTCAATAATTCTTTCAGGACAGAATTACCTAGAGGCCATTTTATTTGACTGAATTCAACTTTGATGTACCACACTAACTAAAAAACATTCTCTTTTACTTTTACAAAAATAATCAATACCATAAACTACTGGCTCATGGTATTTGGGAGGTCAAGAAATCCTTGTGGTTTTAAAAATAAGTTTGAATAATTTTTTCTTAATGTCTAACTTGAAGGTATATGTATCCTTCAGGTTAGGTACAATAAACAAGCATAGGTATACTTTAAACTAAGAGTGGTCTCAGATATATAATTTAATATGTTTAGAGATTCCATAACCAAGAGCTATGATAGAAGAAAAGTAACTAAAAGATTATATTGATATAACAAATGAAGACAGTTAAGAGCTATAGTCCGAATACATTTTTATTGTTTTATCCTCAAAGTTATAAAGCTTATATATGGTTATATAGATTTTATCTTTAACTAACTTTATTCCCCTGTGTAGGCAAAAGTATTTTTTAAATTACTTTCCTCCTTTTATAATTTTAGGATAATTTTAAGCTAACATTTTAACAACAATTTTTATATTAGCACTTTACATAGAGTAGTTTTAATTCTCCCAGTGAAATTGTAACACAGATATTACTTAAGGATAAGAAAACAGACACAGACAGTGTAATTTGAAAGGGGATTCTTAATTAGTGAGAAAGCAAGCTGTCTAATTCTAGTCTTATTAATCAAAAAAGCCTCTTAAATCATGTTGCTTTCAAGAAGATGTTTTTCAGTTAATATGTTTATGAAATTAATACAATTTATCAACAAGGATGGAATCTGAGCAAAATAAATACATAGGTACAAAAGGAAGGAAAGGGAAGAGAAGGGAAAAGGAAAAAAAGAGAAAATGCATGTATGTTATGTTTGGACATTTGATTTCAACAAGCATGAATTTTTGAAACAGCCATTGAAAGAGGATCACCTTAATAAAGAGAGAAATGCTGGTAATAACACATTGTGCCTTCATTACAAATATTTCAGGACTTCCTAGGAACTGAAAACATGTTTAAATCCTTGCTAGGGATCTGAGACTGTGAGACACAAAAATAAAACAAAGACTTGGTCTCTTGATTAATAAATAAGAACCATGAATCTATGAAGTTCTTTTTTTTTGAAAGCATACCTTCTCCAAACGGTGCTGTTGACAAACTATCTCATTGGATTCTGCTGGAAAGCAAAAAGTAACACACACATTCATGTTGACCTAGGGACTCAGAGAGAGTTTCTGATTGCTCAGTCTGGCAATTTTCTAAGCAGAACAGCCAAGGCAAAAAAAAAAAAAAAAAAAAAAAAAAAAAAAAAAGATGAAATTGGGTTATCATGCAAAGGGTCTCTTTAATATACACTATACCAATCTCTATTATAATTTTTTTCACCTATCTTCAAATCCACATAAAAGAAGTTCTTTGTAAAGCTGCATTATAAAGCAGTTATGTATGATAATAGAATGTTTACAACTTAATGTATCATTTGAGGCAGCGGTCATCAATGTATGGGCTGAGGACCCTGAAAGTCTCCACAACACTTGTAAAGAGTTTATGATGTCAATATTATTTTCATAATAACACAAAGACATTATTTTCTTTTTTCACTGTTTTGACATTTGTATTTGGGGGCAAAAGTCGTGGTGGATAAAACTTCTGGTGACCTATCATGAAGCACGGCCACGGCACCAAATAGTACTAGTAGTTATTATATTTCTTCATACACTTGTATTTACACAAATGCTTATTTCACTTAAGAAAGTCCTAAATGAAGTGGTAAAAACTGTTAATTGCATTAAATCTCTATGTTGGAGTATACATTTTTTTTTACATGCTTTGCACCAAAATGAGATGTTCACAAAGCATTTTTGCTGCATACCAAAATATGACTGCTACAATGAAACACACTTAGGACATTAAGTTACAAACTGAATTTCATAGAACACCATTTTTGTTGAAGGAATACTGATAGACAAATTACAGTTATTCAAACAGAGCATCTAGCAGACTTTTTAAAAAATAATCAAAGTGAGCTTGTCTCTTCAAAGCAAACAACTGGCAATTTTTGTTATTAATGGTAAAACTCAAGCTTGCCAAAGAAAATTAGGATTTTGAAAAACCTGCATCTTCTACCATGGCTACCTAGTACTTACAGATTTTTCTGATGAAATTGATGGTAGTATGAACAAATGTAATTTTTGAAATCGTATAATTTTTAAGGTCCTAATCATGTCCCCTTAAAATTCATATTTTGAACTCCCAACCCCCATTACCTCAGAATATGACTGTATTCGAGGTAGGATCTTTAATGGTATAAAGTCAAATGAGCTCATTAAGATACAAATACAATACATCTGGTATCCTTATAAGACTAGAATAGGACACAAACATACAGAGGTAAGGAAACGTGATGACATAGGGAGAAGACAGCCATCTAAAAGTCAAGCAGAGAGGCTTCCGAAGAAACCATCCCTGCCTTCTTCTTAATCTTGGACTTCGAGACTCCTGAATTCTGAGAAAATAAATTTCTGTTGTTTAAGCCCAACAGTTTGTGATACTTTGTTATTGCAGCTCTAGCAAACTGGTACAATAGTGAAATACATTAACTTTTGGAAGATCTACAAATTTCAGTGAATCAATATTTTCCACTGACATTATAAGATAAGAATATGAAATATTTATTAATATTGTTTCAGTTTAGTTTCCTCGCTACCATGCAACTAAACTTTAGCTAGATTGCAGCTAACATTTTAGAAACTATCTGTTTGGTTTTTGTGTGGCATCAATGAAAGGAAGATCTACCCATTACATAAAAGAATATAAAAATGTCGTATCCTTTTCCAACTATGCTTCTGTATGAGGCTAGATTTCCTTCATTGACTTCTAACAAATAAAACATATCAGCAGATTGCCATTTTAAAATTATTTTGAAAATGTAGTTATTTTATAGCAAATATTATGTGTTAATATTTAATCACTTTATTATTTCAGTGAATTAATAAAAATTTTTCTCAATTTTAATTTTAAATATATCAACAGCTATGATCCACATAAACACAATTCCTTAATTTTCAGTAAGTTTTAATACTACAAACGGGTCTTGAAATCAAAAAAGTCCAAGAACTGCTGATTTGAGGGAAAAAAAAGCAGTAATAAGTAGCATTAGCTATTCCATGTGGAATTTGTATTAATATGCCAGCCACTCGTTAAGAAGTTCACATTTGCTTTTTCTGTTAATCAATACAAATATTTACAAGGTTAACATAATTATCTCCCTTGAGAGATGAGGATTTTGAAGTTCTATATGATTTCTAAGTTTTTTTGTTGTTGTTGTTGTTATTGTTTTTTTATTAATTCCACAACCAGTATGCGTCTCATACTGAAAAACTCAATATTATAAGATTACAAAGCCAGGAATGTTTGACCGATTGGACCAAACATTTAATAAACAAAGGATATACATTAAAGGAATTATTTTGGCAATAACATATCAAGTGGGGATTTATCAGGATTTTTGCAAGAGATTTGGAAACCAATGGCCACTAAGCTCTAGTTTATAAAGTGATTTTCCAACTTTTGGGTCAAACAGCTTTGGTGAAGTATACTATATGATGCTTTTCAATATGCTTCACCAAATAATCTACTTCACTCAAGAAAAGTGTATCTTTTACCTGTGATACTCCAAGATGCTATAAGAAACTTGAGTGTTAAGTAGATTCAAGTAGGCCATAGAATAAACATTTCTCCTTTTTAATAATGCAATTACCTCGACTCTCTTTTATTACCTAATTCCACTCTTAAACTAAATAGTACCAAGTATACTCATATTTGAAAGGTTCTTCTCAAGATCGTTCAAGCAAGTACAAAGCCCATAGAAATTTTATATGCAGGGATTCTGAACAAAAGGATAATATAGTTAGTAGGGATGATGAATACTTTCTACCTACTCCTATCTACTGTTTTCTCTTTATCTTTCAACAGAAAATAGAATGTTATAAAATGACCATTGTATCAGTTTGATCAAGGAAAGATGAAAGCAAAATTTCGGAATAATAATTCAGAAATTCTGGAAAGTTGATAATCATTAAAAAGTGTATCCCAAACATACTTATTCATTAGACAAATGTCACTGCATCTTCTGACGTTTCTTGATATCCATTCAGTTTATATTTCTCAAGTTTTGCGAATTTGGACCAACAATATTTTTCACTAAAAATTTATGGCTTTATTTATTGTTCTCTGTGCCAGGTTTTTCCAAATTGAAATGTAGTGTTGAGGATAAATTGATTTAAATTTGATTTAGTTGACTTAAATTATATTTTTAATATTTTCTTTGATCTGGGAAGGATTTTAAAAGAAAGTTTTAGTGCATTAATGGTAAAAATATAAAAATTCTAAATTTTACAAATTATTCAAAAACTTTTTAAACAGGTTCTATGCCACAAAGCACTGAAAAATAATCTATCGAATTTCACAATATGAATATAAAATTATTATATAATTTTGTTAGAAAAAGTATTATAAGATTTTATTCATAAAGCAATGATGGTTATTCAATATTCAAAATTAAAATCATTGTTTTTTTGCAAAGGGTAAATACAAGACAATGTGAGAATGTAAGACAGTAAAAAATGAAATTGTTCATATGAAATCATATTTGCAGTGGAGAGGCTTTCAATAAATATTACATGAAAGAATATTTCAGTATGTTGAAACTAGAATATCAGTTAAAAGTAAGTATGTCAATCCAAATTATAAAATTGTATTTTTAGAAGTTCACAAGTGATATTGTACTATCACATTAACTTTAACTTTTCTTCTTTTAAATTAAAAAAAAATTAATTATAGTTGGCATACTTATTATATTAGTTTTAGGTGTATAACATAGTGGTTAGACAATTATATAACTTATGAAATGATCACCCTGATAAGTCTAGTACTAATCTGACACCATACATAATTATTATAATATTATTAACTATATTCCCTATGCTATACTTTTATAGCCCCAGGACTATTTTATAAATATCAGTTTGTATTCTTAATCCCCTCCCCTTGTTCACCAGCTCCCCTAACCTCCCTCCCATCTGGCAACTCTCAGAATGTTCTTTGTATCTATGAGTTTATTTCTCTTTTGTTTATTTTGTTCTTCAAATTCCAAATGTAAGTGAAATTACATGGCATTTGTCTTTTTCTGTTTGACTCCACTCAGCACAATACCCTCTCGGTCTATCCATGTTGCAGATGGAAAGATTTTATTTAAAAAACAAAATTATGGCTGAGTAATATTTTATTGTATATATGTACCGTCTCTTCTTTACCCATTCATCCATTGATGGACACCAGGTTGCCTTCATATTTTGGTTGTAAATAATGCTACCATGAACATATGAATGAACATGTCCCTTAAAAATAATATTTTGGGGGGTTTTTTGGATAAATTCCCAGAAGTGGGATTACTAGGTCCTCCTTTGTTTCTTGTAGCGTGTGTTTAAAGTTTATTTTCTCTGTTATCAGTGTTACTATCCCAGCTTTTTTGTTGTTTTATTTTCATGAATATCTTTTTTTATCCCTTATCTTTCATTCTGTGCCTGTTTTTCCATCTGAAGTGAATCTCTGGCAGGCAGCATATGTAAAGTTCTTGTTTTCTTATCTGTTCAGCCACTCTATCTTGATTGGAGGATTTAATCTTTTAAAATTTAAAGTAATTATTGATATATATGTATGTCAATTTATTATCTTTTTTTCTTCTTCTTCTTAAAGAACTTCCTCTAACATTTTTTTTATAATACTGGTTTGATGTTGATAAACTCTAGCTTTTTTGTTGTTGTTGTTCTGGGAAGTTCTTTATCTGTCCTTCCAGTCTAAATGATAGCTTGACTGTGTAGAGTAATCTTTATTGTAGGTCCTTGCTTTTCACCACTATTTTGTGCCAATCACTTCTGACCTCCAAAGTTTCTATTGAGAAATTAACTGACAGTCTTATGGGAGCTCTCTTGTAGGTAACTAATTTCTTTTTTCTTGCTGCTCTTAAGATTCTCTCCTTGTTTTTAACCTTTGGCATTTTAATTATGTGTCTTGATGTGAGCCCCTTTGGGTTCATCTTGTTTGGGACTCTCTGTGCTTCTTGGGCTTGTATGTCTATTTCCTTCACCAGGTTAGGATGTTTTCTGTCATTATTTCTTCAAATAGGTTTTCAATTCCTTGCTCCCTCTCTTCTCCTTCTTGTATCCCTATTATGTAAATGTTGGTACGCTTGTTGTTGTCCCACAGGACTCTTAAATTATCCTCATTTTTTTGTATTCCTTTTTCTTGTGACTGTTCTGATTGGGCGTTTTCTGCTATCTTCTAAATTGCTGATTTGATCCTCTGCTTTATCTAATCTATTCTTGATTGCCTCTAATGCAGGGGTTCCCAACCCCTGGGCCATAGACCAGTACCCTGAACCCTATTGTGAACTGTGCATGTGAGGGATCTAGGCTGCACACTCCTTATGAGAATCTAATGCCTGATGATCTGAGGTGGAGCTGAGGTGGTGATGCTAGCACTGGGGAGTGACTGCAAATACAGATTAACATTAGCAGAGAGATTTGACTACACAGAGACTATAATAAATCAATTGCTTGCAGACTCATATCAAAATTCTATAATTGAGTGGTAAGTGACAAAGTGTATCTGGTTGCAGGCTTTATAATGGCAAGTGAGATGATGTACTTCAATTGCACAGATGCATCCGGTGGCAGGCTTTAAGTCAGAATCAGACACTTATTTTAGTCTTCCTGTAACCCACACATTATTATTATTTTTAAAATCTTATTTATTTAAATTAGTTTCAATTATACAGTACATTGGTTAGATATCTATATAGTTCAGAAAACAATCCTGCCAATTACTCCCTCCCTCTCCTGGCCCTCTGCCTAGCCATCATAATAATAACTGCATTTCCTTTGCCATGCTCCACACTCCTATGACCAACTATCAACTGATAATTTGTACTTCTTTAACCCTTCACCACATTCTCCCAGCTCCCAAACCTGCCTTCCCTCTGTCCGTCACCAAATTGTCCACTATATTTATGAGTCTTTTTTTGATTAGTTTGTTCTTTTGATTTTTTAGATTTCGCATGTAAGTGAAATATTATCGTATTTATCCTTCTCTGTCTAACTTATTTCACTCAACATAATAACCTCTGGGTCTATCCATGTCATTGAAAATGGTAGAATTTCATTTTTTTTTAATGGCTGAATAAAATTCCATTGTATATATGAACCATAATTTCTTTATCCAATTGTCTGTTGATGGGCACTTAGGTTGCTTACATGTCTTGGCTTTTGTAAATTGTGCTGCCATGAATATTGGAGTGAATAGATCTTTATGAATTATTGGTTTTTTTGTTTGTTTTTTTTGTTTTTTTGGATAAATACCCAGACGTACAATTCCTGGGTCAAAAGGCATATCTATTTTTAATTTTTTGAGAAACCGTCATACTATTTTCCATAGTGGCTGTACCAATTTGCAATCCTACTAACAATGTATGAGGGTTCCCTTTTCTCCTCATCCTCGTCAACATTTATTTTTTGATTTATTGATAATAGCCATTCTGACAGGTGTCAGGTGATACCCCATTGTGGTTTTAATTTGCATTTCTCTGATGGTTAGCAACCTTGAATCTTTTCATATATCTATTAGCCATCTGTATTTCCTCTTTGGAGAAGTATCTGTTTAGGTCTTCTGCTCATTTTTTAATTGGATTGTTTTTGTTGTTGTTGTTGAGTTACATAAATTCGTTAAATATTTTGGATATTAACCCCTTATTAGATGTATCAGTAGTGAATATCTTCTCCCAGTCAGTTGTCTTTTGTTTTGTTGATGGTTTTCTTTGCTGTACAAAAACTTTTTAGTTTGATGTAGTCCCATTTGTTTATTTATCTTTTTTTGTTTCCCTTCCCCGAGGAGATATACTAAAAAGATATATTTATCACTTCTATCCATGCCTCTTTCCCTCACTGGGCACTTGTCTCAGTCACAGTTTTTGTAAGCCCACAAGCTAACCCTAGCCAAAACAAGGAAAAAACAAATGTCACTAGAGAGTTTCTTTGTAAACGGGGAAAGATCCAGTGATGAGACAGCAGGAGACTCTGAGACTGCCAACAAAAAGAAAGTTGCATTTAAAAGAAAATACCGAGTCCTACTTAAATTACAATTCAATGCAACAGATGATTCAGTCTCCAAGCCTGCTTTGTATTAAATATGTGATGACCTGCTATCCAATGAAGCCATGAACCTTAAAACTGCTTTGCCACGTGGAGACCAGGAACTCTACATTAAAGAGAAAGACAAGCCTTTGGAGTTTTCAAAAGAAGAAAAAATGGAGACATGAAGAACAGAAGCAATTATTGAAGGTCACCACTTCATCAAATGTGTCTGCGTTGAGAACATCATTCTTAGTAGCTAACCACACTGCTAAAGCTAAGAAGCCCTTTACTTTTAGTGAAGAGTTGATCTTGCCTCCTGTTAAGGACAATTGTTGTGAACTTTTAGGAGCGGCTACAGTTCAAAAGGTGGCACTTGTTCCTCTTTCAGCTAGCCCTATAACTAGATGAATTGATGAAATAAAAGATATTGAGGCACAATTGTTAAAGAGGGTTAATAAGTCACTGTGGTACACAGTCCAGGTTGACGAGTCTACTGATGTTGACAATAAGGCAACAATATTTGTTTTTGCGCATATATTTTTCAGGAGGATGTGCATGAGGATATGTTATGCTCACTTTTATTGCCACTCAACATCACAGCTGCAGAACTCTTCAAGTCTTTAAATGATTACATTTTACACCATATTGGTCATTTTGTGTCAGTATGAGCAGGGAGGGTGTGGCTGCCATAACAGGACGGCTTTCTGGTTTCACTACTCGGGTCAAAGAGGTTACTTCTGAATGTGAGTCTACGCAATATGTCATCCATAGATGAATGTGAGTCTACGCAATATGTCATCCATAGATGGCTAGCTGCAAAATGTCACCTGAACTTAATGTTTTGCAGGATGTGATTAAAATTATCAACTGCATTAAAGTGCATACCTTTAACTCACATCTGTTTGCACAGCTCTGTGAGGAGATGGACACAGAGCACACAGGTCGTCTCTCATACACAGAAGTGAGGTGGCTTTCTAAAAGTAGATCACTGGCCAGTTTTTGAGTTACAAGAGCCACTCCAGAGATTTCTTTTAGAAAAACAGTCACACTAACAGCACATTTCAGTGACATAGAATGAGTCACAAAACTCACTTACCTGTGTGACATATTCAAGTCTCTTCGGAGGAGAACAACTGTGTTCAAATTAGCAGATAAAATGGCTGCATTCAAAGCCAATCTGGAATTATGGGGGTGATAGGTGAACATTGGGATTTTTGGCATGTTTCATACATTAGTAGAGATTTTGAAAGAGACTGAGCCAGGGCCTTCTTTCTCCCAGCTGGTGCATGATCATCTATCTCAGCTTTCAGAAAAGTTTGGGTGTTACTTCTAAACCACAAAACACCCCCGAACTGGGAAGGAATGGATCCGGGAATCATTGGTGAATAAACTCAGCAAATTGGCTTTGTCGTCCTACAAGAGGATCAACTGCTTGAGATTGCAAATAGCAGTGACCTTAAAAGAATGTTTGAGACATCTTCAAATCTCCATACGTTCTGGATTAAAGTCAAAGTGGAATATCCTGAGATTGCCACAAAAACACTGAAAAGCCTGCTTTGATTTCCAACATCCTAGCTTTGTGAAGCAGGGTTTTCTGCAGTGACAGCTACCAAAATGAGATTACGGAGTAGACAGGACATAAACAACACATCTAGTGCGTCACTGTCTCCCATCACCACCAGATGGGACCATTTAGTTGCAGGAAAAACAAGCTCGGGGCCCCCACTGATTCTGCCCTAGGTGAGTTTGTATAATTATTTCATTAATATATTGCAAATGTAAATAATAATAGAAATAATAGTGCGCAAAAAATGCTCAATTGCCATGTAACGGTGTGGGAATCAGCCTGTTCTGCATCTCCATCCCTCCTACCAGTCTTAAGGTGGCCTCTTTTGTGTTCCCAGTTATAGGACTTCTGTTCAGCTAGACTACAAATGACTCATTTTAAGCCTGAAATTGATTAAAAATTCAATCTTAATGTTGTATGCTTTATTGTCATAAGATTAAAAATCTAACACATGCTATTGGGGTATGAAAACTATTTTTTATATTTAAATAACCATAATCACATACATTTTTTTCTTAAATCTTACTTTTTTATTATTAAAAATTATTGGGGTGACATCAATCAACAACATCCAATAAGTTTCAAGTGTATAATTCAACAGTAGCCATGTATTATATATTTCATTGTGTGTTTACTGCCCATAGTTAGATTTCTTTTTATTATCACATATTTGACCCCTTTTCTGACTATTTCGCTCCCTCTCCCTCCCTTCCTTCTGGTAACGACTAGTCCACTGTCGATGTCCATGAGTCTCTGTTTGTTTGTCAAGTTTGTTTGTTAACTCTTACTTTTTTGTAAGTAATGAACAATACATGTGTCATAGATCTATTAAATTCTTAAGCTACTGAAAGTTCTGCATACCTATATTTCATCTGCCTATATGTTGGATGACTTAATGGTTTTGAATTAAATAAAGGGTTTTTCTCTCATAGTCATCTTTGTTAACTGAAGCAAGACAGATTGGGATTAGACATAAGGCAGAACTTTCAAGCAATGAAATTTGTAGCATAATGACACAACTGTGAAGGAGATTGTAAAATCTCTTTTAGGAAGCTTTTAATAAGATGTTTAATTAAGCACCTTATTTTCCTCTCTAGATACACTCCACCTGTAGAGAGGGATTGGGGCTAGCTTAATGAGTTCCAAATGTTAATGCACCAACTTCACAAGTTTTCCTATGTGTAAATAATACTTGTAGAGCTGTGTACTCAAGATATTCTCTTAAATTGATTTATTTCTTTTAATTTTAGCCTTTGATCATCTTAAGCAGTAATACTGTATCAGTGCAATCATAGTTCAGAGGGCTAATTATATTTATTATATTGATTGCACCTAAAATTAATATTAAAAAAAAGTAACATTTTTTTGGTATGTCCTCAAAAATACATGTCCAAGTCCTTAACCTTTCGTACCTGTAACTAGGACCTTCTTTAAAAATAGTCTTTGCAAGATTGTAATCAAGTTAAGATTTGAGTCATACTGTTGTGCCATGGAGCCACATTGAGATGAATTGTGAGCCTTATTTAGCCGCAGGCTACTGACTCTCTACCACGCAGGGTTAGAGATCAGTTCTGAGCTTCCATTAGTCTGGCCAGCAACTGACTCTCTACCACTCAGGGTCAGAGGAGATCAGCCCTGAGCCTCCAGAGGGGGTAGCTTATAAAGCCTAAAACCACATCAAACAAGCAAGCAGGTTTACAGAAACAGAGGTTAGCCATTAGCATATCTTTGCACAGGATATCTCCTAGAACTACACCCTGGTTTAACATTAAACAAGCAAGCAGATTATAGAAGCAGAAGTTGGCTATTTGAAATTTTCCACCCTCAACACTACTGGCTCTGCCAAGCAAGTTATGGTTGAAGCTCAGCGATCTGTTTTGATGATTGTCTATCAATGCGAGCTTTGGAATCACTTTGATGCAAATTAAATCTTACTTTTTAAAAGCATTTCTTTTCAGTTTCAATATTGAGCTACTATGTGTATAACTCATACTTTTGATTTACTACATAAATTATGAAATATAATATTTAACTTTTTTCACTGGATGTCAGATATGCAGAAATCAATTATGCATACCTAAGACTAAAGAAAATATTTTTCCCACTTTTGTAATCATTTGGAAATTTTTATCATCCTAAAACTGAAATAACACTAAATATTAGAAAAGCAGATATGTGTTATTAGAATTATGTTTCAAGGATATATAGAAGGAAGATTACTTCTTTTCCACTTTTTTTCTATCTATAATTAAACTACAGTCTACCCTTAAACAATGCTGGGGTGAGATCCGATGTCCTGCACAGGTGAAAAATCTACATATAGCTTTGACTCCCCCAAAACTTAACTGTTTAATATCTGCTGTTAACCAGAAGCCTACTGATAAAATAATCAGTCTACTAATGCATATTATATACTGTATTCTTACAATAAAATAAAGTTAAAGGAAAAGAAAATGTTATTAAGAAAATCATAAGGAAGAGTAAACACATTTATAGCATTCATTGAAAAAAATCCAAGTTTAAGTGGACTCTCACAGTCAAATTCACATTGTTCAGCAGTCAGTTGTAAATATAGAAGACTGTTGTAGACATTTTTATACTTTGTATTTATTACAATATAAAATAGAAATTATTTCTTAAACATCATTAATAAACTCTAAAATTGGTATTTCCATTTCTTAAAATAATTAAAAGTGTTTTATTTTTCAGTATAAAAAATCATGGCAGCTCAACGAAACGAGGTGCTGTACAACTATAGCTTTCCTTACCACAGAGTATGTTGCTGCAGACCCCTGGAAATTAACAGACAGTTTTGCTTTTTCAGACATTTCTTTCATTTCTCAGACCTATAATTTAGAAGACAGTAGAGTTCATAATATATTTGTGAAAATCTCTTATTTTTTAATTAAAGGAAGGAATTGTGTTTTCATGTTCTCTGCCACCAAATAAGATCACTAGGCTACACTTTTACAGAATTCTACAATTTCATTTCATTGATAATACCAAAATCTTTCTCTTTGGGAGTTCATTTATACTTTGTTTTACAGGTAAACATCTAAAATTTACTCTGTAAAGTTAATGTTGTTTTTTACACTGAGAATTTTTGTAAATTACTTTAAAGAGTGAATACATTTTTCTTACACATGTATTAGTCATAAGTGTTCAATATAATATATGCACCATGTACTTAGATGACTTAATACCAGTTACAAAGACTAATGAGCTTGACCTCTCACATTTTGTGATCCTAAAAAGTTTGAATTGAAGCTTCAGCAGCACAATGGTTCTTTGATTGACCCTATTCTAGCTTTACTATGGTTATTCATACTACTCATTAATAAACTCTAGAAATTTACCATCGTGGCTGTATATTTTTTAAGGACAAAATTCTTCTATATATTAACTCTTACCCTGTACATCATCTCTCCTGAAAATGAAAATATATTACTTAGAATTTGTAATACAAATAAAAATCATATTATTAAAAATCTTAATGTTCTGGAAATATAACTGTATATTCCTAAGGATCTGATTTAATATGAAGACCCTCTTGACTTTAGAGAGACTGGAGCCCAATTTTTAGATACTCCTTTATAGTTTGTTAATATTTATGATACTCCTGTGAAGTCTATAAAATAGAAGTTAGTTATTTGGAAATGAAGAAAACATACAACCCTTGTTCTCAAGGTGCTTACACTTTCACAAAAGCCAGATGATTTAAGAAATCAGAAAATGAATAAGATCATGCAAAGACATCGATCTCAGTAGGCTTTGTAGGTCATAAAAATTCTGATATATAATAAAGAGTATTGGAAAAGAAATTAGAAAGATATTTTAGTTTTTAAATTTTTTTCTATTTTTTAAATTTATTTTCTTCAGAATTATAAAGATAATTTCTGCAGTTCATATTAATTTAGACTTTGTAAATAGGTCATAGATAATTGTCAGTGTAAAACGTGGCCATGTCAAGAGAGATTGTTAGAGACTCTTCTCCACTCTCAAGCTACCGTTCCCAATGTGATTTAAAACAGGACTAGTAGTTATATGGCTACATTTACAGAATGAGATAATAAGAAGAGTGGTTTCATAAATAGAAGCAAAAGCTTTCAAATGTTGGAATATGTTAAACCTGGGGAGAGGAACGGGGATAACATTTGTGATAACAGACACCAGGTTAGCTCAGGTAAGAGGTAACATTTTGTTACAGATCTATATGACCAAAAGAAGGTAAAACAAACAAAACCAAAAACCTTCAAATAGGAGTTTAAACTACCAATATCAGAAATTTGCAGTGGAAGAGAAAAGAGTTATAGGAAAGACATTCTTACTCTGAAAAAGAATTGAAAAAGAATGCATGAATTTGAGATAACTACAAGTAAATAATAAATGAGTATCAAATATATGAATATATAATTTTATTTATCTTTGTTTTTCAGGGAGAGAGATATAACTTTCAATTGGAAAATTTCACTCAGAGATTGCTTCTTTCTTTGTTCTGATTTTACTTTTCAATATATGTGTTTATTTTTCTCTCTTATTGGACTATAAAATTGGCGAGCATGGAGATTAAGTCATATTCATTTTTCTATCTTTCCCCTAAGTCAAAAAAATTCTCATCCATGTCCTCATTTCTCAAATTGAAGAAGAATTAAAAAAGGCCAACTGCCAACTACATCTTACCAGAGGCTTTCTTAGGAATAAGCTTAATATGGAAACAGACTTTTAAAAGGTGAAATGTCTTCATTCCATTTATTGCATTTTAATGTCTACAGCCTGGCAAGAGTATGTTGGATATTAAAACTCATATTACTAAGCAAAGGTTGTTTGCATAAACAATTCTTTATTTACTTAAACTTTATTTCACCTAAAGAATTTTATTATGTCTCCAGAGAACCTAAAACATAGAACATAAAAATATAAAATGTTATTGCTTATGTGCTGTTGAAAAAATCTCTTAATCCTGACTCTCAAAGCAA
Organism: Eonycteris spelaea; assembly: GCA_003508835.1. Classification (NCBI taxonomy): domain Eukaryota; kingdom Metazoa; phylum Chordata; class Mammalia; order Chiroptera; family Pteropodidae; genus Eonycteris; species Eonycteris spelaea. Next base: position 6,868,265 of record PUFA01000033.1, on the reverse strand, counting down.
AAGGAAAAGTCATTTTACCAGTCCCTCCCCAAAAATATCGGGAGTGGTAAAATAAAGATTTATGCCATAAATCTTTAATTACCTGAATCAAGAATCAATAATTAATGTTTCAGCAATAAATGTTAATTTGTGGATTTAACTAATCCAGATAAAAAGACAATTATCAGGGTTAAATTAGAATGCAATTTTGATTCATATTAAAATGCTCAGTACACAAATTGACTTAATATATACCTTTATTTAGTTTGTACTGCATTTAAGATATTGCGCTGGTCTTCTGAAGTATAGATAAATAAGGTGATTCTTGTCCTCAGAGTTTTAGATCTAGAGGCACATAGACATACAAAATTAACTATAAAATTGGCTAACTCTCATAAGCCCTAAAATAAAAGTGCTAATAAAATGAATTGAGAGTTCAGAGAACTAACAAAATAATATTGACTTAAAATTGCTTCCATCAGCATCAAAGTTTAAATAAAATGGCAAATAAAGATCATTCATCATGTTTCTTTGGATTATAAATCTTCTTTGGGATTCTTTACAACATAAAATAAATGTATGTGTTTATAGTCTCTCAATTAGTCTTGGCTCTTTAAGTTTTTTTTTTTTTTTCTGGAGAGGTTATGTTTGTAATATTACTAAAGTATTATTACAGCAGGTATAAAGCCCAGTGGTTAAACATTTATATTATTCACAGCCAGTTGGATACTCGAACTGTTTATCAGGTACTAGAATTTTTAAATCTTGAAATTTGCTTTTAGCTTTTTTTTTTTCAACCTTACCCTAGAGGGTAGGTTATCAAATTTTGGTCTCTAGAAAATAAAAGAATCTACAGAATAATATTTCTTGCTTGCTCTTGTTTATATCATACATTAGTTGCACTATCTAAGTTCGAGTCTTTATAAGCTAATGAGTCTAAATGATGTGTGTGCAAAATAATGCCAGCTCTAAAGCCATGCATGCTATTCTCTTTTTTGTTCACTTGATTGTTACTAAATACACAAATGCAATCTTCATCTATGAATTCTATCATAATTTTAAAATACATTTTGGGTTTATAAAGATGAAATCTTTCTCAAGAAAGATAGAATGTGTTATTTTAAAAATTAATGTGGCCATTTTGGGGAGGGATATAGGAATAGGGAGAGAAATATAGATACTTAACTAGGTTGAGTTGGCACTACAGCAAATAATTATCAGTCAACACTTATATTGCCACATTCACAGTGATTTTACCTGTAGGTAAAAGTATCAGACTACCTCATTATATCTTCTAGTACAGATATTAAAAGATATGTATTTTAAAAGGGTTTGCTGTTTGCCAAAGAATTCTCTGGAATTCATACCCATTTATTTATCTGATACAGAGCTTGGGAAAAAGGAATCTAACTGTGTTTGGATTTATTGTTGTTATGACTGTCCCATGGTCCTTGATTCTCTTTAAACCCACCCCTAGCCTTGCTAAGTTTGTGTTAACTTTCCCTTCTTGCTGGGTTTACTAGTTAACAACTGGTCATCTGGTCACCCTTACCATACCTAAATGGATTGCTAAGGAGCAAGTCTCATAGTCAATAGAGATAAACAAGCATCGATATATAATTTTATTAGTGACCTTTAGTACTGAAATGTTTAAGGAGCTATGGGAGGTCATTAATCCTTCCAGAAAGGTCAAAGATCAAGGCTCAGCAGTTCAAGCTGAGTTTGAAGGATTATTTGGAGTTGTTAATTTATGGATTGACTGGTTTATTTGTCTCAGATAGAGAGTTCTAGAAATCATGAACGTGTGCTCTTCATTTGTTCTTTCATAGAGAATTTGCCAGTCAATTGCTTTTAGAATCTACCACAGCATTTGTGCTTAAGTTATGGCCTTGAGTAGGCACAGTGCCCAGCCAATAACAGAACATGGTTGGGACACCAGGACCTGCCTATTTCTGCCCAGTGTGCATTCCCTATAAGACAACCTTCATGTGAGAGCTCCTCTTTGGGCTGGCCAAAACTTATTCATAGTTGTACTGTACCCTATCTGGCTTCCTTCCCCTTTTTTGAATTAAAGAGGTCAGACCTGCATTCCAAGCTGAAGGCTTTCTTTGTTCATTTTTCTCTACCCGATTTATCTTCCACAGGCATTATCCCCAATAAATCTCTTGCACTTCCAGCTCCATCTTACCATCTGCTTTCAGGAGGACCCAGTTAGCACAATAATAATGACTGAGGGTCTGTCAGTCAAAATAGCATATATAGCAGCACAGAAGGTTAAAAAACAAAGTTTGTAAAAAGCTTCTGGAAGTTCAGTTTGGTCAAAACCTAATATAATTGTGAAAAAACATGTCAAAAATGAAAGAGTTAGGGAGCAACTATTTTTAAAGCAACTTATGATCAAATGATTGTGATTTAATTCAAAAATATATGAAGCACTATTTAAAAATTTAGTGTGGTATTATAAATGATAAGAATTATGTTCTAAAAAGAACAAAGTTTAAGTTTCAATTATACTGCTATGAAATTAGAAATTAAGAGATTAATCATGAGTATATAATAATAATGTAGATGAAAATGTTGATATATAAACTTATGGCATTGCCTGCACATGAATGGTTGAGAAAGTAAAATCAACACAATGAGGATCAGTTAATACACAGAAAAGGGAGGTAAAGCGGCACAAGAAGCATAATAATTAATGGTCCCAATTGTACACCTTTTAAATCAGTGTCCGATGTTGCTGGTCACTGAGAGTTGGATATTTGGAAAGAAGCTGACTTGGTGGGGAAATGTTCATTGAGCACTCCAAACATGACTATGGAGCACCAAAAAGAAGACTTAATCAAGGATAAGAATTTATTGGGAAAATTATCATGTTTTTTGAAGTTGATAGTAGATGAAATTATTCAGGGATACCAATATCAGTGTTTTCTGTGGGCTATTTGCAACAATCAGAACAAAATGAAATGTGGGATCTTTATTGAAAACATTTTAGAAGTTTTAATATGGTGACAACAGATCATTAAATTAAGAGTGAGAGTCTTCTAAGCATAGGGTTCTGTGTGAATATATAGGTCTTATGCCCATGAAGCCAACTCTGTGCACATGTGTTCCTTTGCACTCAAAGATTTTCAGATAGTATAAGACAGTGGTTTCTGACCCTACTAGACCAAACATCTGAATATTGTTTAATTCTCTCTTTACAAATAAATGAAATTATAGATAAAATGGTTATGTAATCAATATGCATAATTTAAAAATATCATGATAACTAAAGTATAAAGGAAAACTAAAAAGAAAGTAATTTATGGTTGAAATTTATATTTAAATATATAATTATTTCAGTTGCTTCCATGTCCTGGCCACTGTGAATAACGCTGCTATGAACATTGGTGTACAAATATCTTTTCGGATATGAGTTTTCAAGACTTTGGGGGTAAATATCTAGTAGAGGGATTACTGGATCATATGGTAGATAAATTCTTAGTTTTTTAAAGGAATCTCCATTCTGTTTTCCATAGAAACTATAACAATTTGCAGTCCCATAATAGATGATTGGATAAAGAAGCTGTGGTGCATATATACAATGAAATATTACTCAGCCATAAGAAGAGATGAAATATTGCCATTTGCAACAACATCGATGGACCTCATGATAATCATTCTAAGTGAAATAAGCCAGACAGAAAAGGTTGAAAATCACATGATATCACTTATATGTGGGATAGACACCTAAAAGCAGCAAATGAAACAGGACAAACAGAGACGCATGGACAAGGACTATAGACTAGTGGTTATAAGAGTATAGTGGAGAGGTGAGAGGAGGAAAGTAGACAGGGTAAAGGGGATCAAATATGTGATGACAGAAAGAAATCTAACTATGAGAGGTAAACACACAATGCAATCTATATATGCCTTACTGTTAAAATGTACAGGTGAAGCATTGAATTTTGTTAACCAATGTCACCATAAAAAATAATAATAATGAATTAAAAAAATAGAATGGATATCAGTTGTAATCCTGGATGACTATACTGGTACATACAAGCTAAAAAAACTCAGACTTTATAATGGAATTTGGAATTAGCTATTCTTGTTTGTTTTTGTTGGTAGTATACTATGTGTCTAATAAATAGTTTTTATGGGGCAAAAAATAAATAAATAAATAATATGATTATTTAATTACAGCTATATTAAATGATAATGAAGTAACCAGTTGCTTACACTTATTTAAAATAAGTAAGTTTAGATTTAAGAGAGAAAGCCATTCCATCAAAAAGTTTTAGGTAACAGAGAGCTCTGTTATGAGTGGGAGAACAGTTAAGTGAAAACAAGTGTTAAGTTAAAACCAGACTTATTTGCACATGGAAAATAAAGAAAAATGAGCTTAGTTGAAAAAAAGATATCACATTAGTACAAATTACCAACTGTCATAGAAGCAATAAAATAGTATTTTCACACAATAAAAGACCTACTTTAGAAATGTAATGTCAAAATAATCCCTATCTTATGATATTTGATAGGATAGACTATATTATATTAAGTATATCCCTATGTATGCCTCATGGCAAAGCATTAATTTTATCTCTGTTGCCTAAAAATACCTTTAATGCTTTATATTGCATAGATAATTTGGAATAGGGAGTAGGTTAGGAAAAGAAATAGTGTAACAGGATATGTATGGTATAACTCTAATGATAGGATCAGAATACTATTTGAAAAATTGCAGGAAATCCAAACAAATATATCTTCAATATAGACATCTTTTAATTTAATCATTGTGTTACAAAAATATTTTTATGTAGTATTATAAAATATTTTAAAATTATGTTCATTAACAAATTAGATGAAATCACTAAATTTAATGTTATTTTAATAATATTTTCTCTAAGTCTGATGAAAGTTGCTTTAAGTTTCTGTATTACATGTTTGCTATATATTATACTGATTTGATAGTGACTGTCCTGTATTGGATCTCCTTTTCTCTACAGTGAAGGATATTAAGTATCCCTGGTTCTGGCCCTAATAGCTATTGATTATACTTCCAACTCTCTACATTTGCTCAAGCATTTTGCTTCTAAGAATTTTCAGAATGCCTTTTAAAGGCACTCTAAAAGGAAATGTGTGTCATAGGTTCATGATTCATAATCATTAATGTGAGTTTTCTCTATCCCCCAGGTGTTTAGCATAGAAAAATTTTAAATATCAGTAGCGCTATCAACCATAAGTATTAAAGGAGCAAAGAGAGTAAGTGGGCCCTTTTTAAAAATTTTTTTTTGTTTATGCAGCACCTGGTATTCTTAGGTGGTCTCCCATCCAAGTACTAATCAAGCCTGACCCTACTCAGCTTCTATGTGTAAAACAGACATGCTAACTGCTACACTATAGAACAATGTCACTGATTATACTTTGTGAATTAAGTTAGGTAGAAATAGTCAGAGTTAGGAAGGCTATAATGGAATAATGTTTTACCATTTCAGTGATATTTAATTTATGTGGGAAACTGAAAAATCTAAATAGAAGGAAATAAATTAATAAATATGCCATGTGGTAGACTGGAAGACGAGAGAAAAAATCATTTTGAGATCCAGAGTTTCTTGTCACTGTACAGATGACTTCCAACTTTTGGTGTTGATTAATACTTTAAAATAGGTTTTGTCAAGATCTCCTAAATATACATATAGGAATACAGATTTTGAATTTTTTATTTAAAATTTCATCAATAGAAGACTATAAATCTACAATGATTTGGATCATACAGATATAATATTAAAATAAATTATAGATTATATACCACAAGCTGTCATATAATGTATTTTGTCACTATAAAAATATGTTGTATATCCTATGCAACATTTAAAATGTGTCTGTTTAGGATATTTTAATCCAATAAATAATGATTCAGTACCCATCATAATTATATATAATACTTAAACAGAATTGTTTCTTTTCAATCTTCTGAAATATCATGGAGACTAAATAAATGTATTTCATCCAGCAAGATTTCTTTTTCTTTTTTTGTCTCCTCAGTTAAGATAAACAATCTTCAAAGATAAAGAATAGAACAAATGAGGCTAACTGACCTAAAATCAAAGTTAGAATCTTTATAATTGTTTTAAGGACTGTAAGTTTACTTAGGATAAATTCTTACCTGGGAAAGTGAAAGAAATTTCATTTTCTAATGCCAGCGTTTTCCCCTTTAAAAATTAACCTGCCTACTTCTATCCCTGTGATCACACATGTAGGAGGGAAGCAATCCTTCCCTCCACTCCCTGCCCAAAATTGGTTAGGAGGAGGGAGTAACTTAATACAGGGCCAATAACTATTAGGCCCACAATGAGGTCTATTAGTATGAAAACAGAAATATAAGTAATTATCTTCCAAATAATTTTAAAAACAATAGAATAATGGATTAATATCAGATTAAGGCAATCTGGAAAAGGCAAAAAAGAAAAAGTTTATCAGATTTTTAGAGAGCAAGTTAGGAACAATAGCGTATAGGTTAGTTAGCAGAATTAGGATCATCTCAAATAACACAGCAGTAAACCTAACATGGTTAAATATAATACATGTAAATATATATCCTGAAGTCAAGATTAAAGTTCAGACAAATGAGCATAGTAGTACTAGTCAACACTGAAAGACTGGAGGAAAATTCTGAGTTGGCATTTATATTTGCAAGAAAAGGGTCTATAATAGTCAGTGTCTGCTATAGGAGCTGGTAGAGGGCAATGCAGGTAGCTATGCTATGGTTTTTTTATTCATTATTTTAAAAGCACAAGATATGTAAAATTTAGCTTAACAATAAATAATAATTTTTAAAAACCTGAAAAACAAAACGTAAAGCAAAAATAAGAACTACAACAACAGAAATAATTTTAACCACAAGGATAGTGAGCTAACAATCTGATGGGACTCACAAAATACATAAAATCTTGGCTTTCATTAATGCATATATATCCCCATAGTATATTTCACTTGTTTTATTTGCCTTTCTGTTTGTTATATATTTTTTGTGTCATATATTTTGAAGAAAATAGAGATGTTACTATAATAAATATCTTTTGTGAAATATTTTTTTTTTCTCTGGGAAAAGTTATTTGTTGGTATGTAATTCTGGGAGAGTGAAGACTTGGAAGCTCAAAATAGCTACCTTTCAGTATTATGCAGCAGAGGGTGAGATTAATTTTGTGTAGTTACAGGGTAGAAATAGTGTTAATGGATGAAAGTTAAGAATTAGAGTTTGAATTTGTTGTCATACATTTATTGAGAAACCACTATATGTGAGCACAGAGTATTTGATGAACACAGGAAGTCAGTCATTCAGCAATAACATGAAATTCCTTGGAAGAAGTGAGATCCCTGTCTTATTCAACAAACATCGTATGACTTTTTTCAGGGAATTTCTCTACTAAATTGAAGTTGTATTTTAAAATAGTTTTTGTACCTAAAACTCAATTATTTTAAAGATCAATTTACTAAATATAGATATATTATATAATATATAAATATATAGAGATATATATTTATGATACATATGTAAAAAAGACTGTGACATTTTAGGCGTTCCAAATTTTAAAAAAATATAAGAAATGGCTTTCAATTTCACCAACCTTTTTTAAAATTACAGTTAACATACAATATTATATTAGTTTCAGGTGTACAACATAGTAATTAAACATTTATATACCTTATGACGTGATCATCACAGTAAGTCTAGTACCACCTGTCATCGTACATAGTTATTACAGTATTAACTATATTCCCTATGCTGTACATCCCCATGACTTAGTTTATAACTGAAAATATATACTTGATCTCCTTCCCCTTTTCTTTTCATCTCCTCACTCCTTTCCCCTCTGGCAACTATCAGTTTGTTCTCTGTATCTAAGAGTTTGTTTCTATTTTATTTGTTTATTTGTTTTGTTTTTTAGATTCCACATATAAGTAAAATCGTATGGTAGTTCTATTTTTAGTATTTGTCTTTCTCTGTCTGACTTATTTCACTTAGCATAACACCATCTAGGTCCATCCATGTTGTCATAAAGGGCAAGATCTCATTTTTTATGACCAAGTAATATTCCTGTAATATGTACACACACACCACAATTTTTTTATTTCTTCATCATCAATGGACACTTAGGTTGCTTCCATATCTTATCTATAGTAACCAACGCTGCAGTGAACATAGGAATATATATATATATATATATAATATATATATATATATATATATATATATATATATATATATCTTTTCAAATTAGTGTTTTTATTTTATTAAGCCAGAAGTGAAATTGCTGTGTCATATGGTAGTTCTATTTTTAGTTTTGTGAGGACTCTCAATACTGTTTTCCATAGTGGCTACACTAGTTCACTATCTCTATCTTTGCCAATGCTTGTTCTTTGTTATCTTTTTGAGAATAGACATTCTGGCAGGTGTGAGGAGACATCCCATTATGGTTTTGATTTGATGATTATTGATGTTGAGCATCTTTGCATATTTCTGTTGGCCACCTGTATGTCTTTTTGGAGAAATGTTTATTCAGATTTTCTGCTCATTTTTAAATTAAACTCTTTTTTGTTGTTGTTGTCGAATTATATGAGTTTTTCATGTATTTTGGATATTAATACCCTTTTGGACTATCATTTGCAAAAGTAGGTTGCCTTTCCATTTTGTTGATGGTTTCCTTCTCTGTGCAAAAGATTTTTAGTTTGATGTAGCCCCATTTGTTTATTTTTGCCTTTGTTGTCTTTATCCAAGGAGATATATTCAAAAAATATTCCAAAGATCCATGTCAAAGAGTTTACTGCTTATGTTTTCTTCCAGGAGTTTTATGGTTTCAGGTCTTACATTTAAATTTTTAATCTATGTTGAGTTTATATATGGTATATGAATGTGGTCTCGTTTCAATTTTTGTATCTGTTGTTTTCCCAACACCATAATTTGAAGAAACTGTCTTTTTCCCTATTGTATATTCTTGCCTCCTTTATGGTAGATCTGCATGGTGTTACAGATCTGACATCCTTAAATTCTTATGTTTGTATGAAATATTTGACCTTATTTTACATGGATTCCATATATCATATTCATAGAGACATATTCTCTTGGCTTCATTTCCAAAAAACACAGTGAAGAATGAGATGGATATAACATTGCAAAAAAAATTTTAAATAGCTACTTTATTGTTTCTGAAAAAAGCTAAGCTTCTAGGGTTTTATTGTCCAAAAACAGATGTGGAAAACAAAATTTAAGACAGCTCCACATAATAAATATTTGGATAGTCCAGGCAAAAGTGACTGTGGATTTATTTGGGAGTTTTGGCCTGAAACACCATCTCAATCCTCTTGCTCACTTAGACTGTCAAAATAGTTTGAGGTTTATCTCCATGATGCCAAGCCACTTTTTAGATAGTAACTATAAACTTCAATGAAATGTAGACTAAAACTATTGGTTTGGTTGATTTTAACCCACATTGGAATAAAATATCAGTTTAATTCTGTTTGAATTATAATAAAGGATCAATTTTTGTTAATATAAAAATTATTAAAGTATAAATTAAATCATTATTAAAATCATATATTTAAAGCCATTTTTACAATTTTACTAATTCTAAAATTCAGATTAAACATTTTAAGCCAATTTGGGAGATTAATCTTTCCAGTTCAATTATAAATTAAATGTTTAATATACAACTGTCACATTTAGAATCTAAATTCATTTTTATCCAATTTAAGCACTAATGTATGTTTATATTTTATTTTATTCATTAATTCCACTATGTTAGGCAACAGAAATAAACAGAAAAATTCATATTCCTGCCTTTGAGGAATTAATAGTTTTACACAGCTATTTGGGAAAAATATTTTTATGCAAAAGCGATCCATTGAACTGTATCTTCTTTAAGGTCTTTTCGGTTTTTGATTTTAATTACACTATCACCACCATTATCTGCAAAAGCATCTGGATTTATTAGGTCATGATTTGTCTCTCTCTTGTGCTTGCACTTCTCATCTTTACTACATCTCTGGCCTTTCCACAAGTGTATTTATAACATTTGTTATTTTCTATAGTTAAAGGGTTGGGAGGCAAAAGAGAACAAGTTTTATTTACATATTTTATGTTGAGTTCACATAAAGACATAGAAGGGATATGCAGGTTCACAAATTGTATGGAGCATGATTGCCAGGAAACAACATTGTCCCAGCCTCATGAGAATTAAAGCAGAAACGTGGATTCCGGATACATTGTATTCCACCTCTACTGCAAGAGTCAATACAGAAATGTTGGTATATATTACGTTAACAACATTAATCTTTTGACAGTTTTTTTTTTTCATTAAGAAAATCGTAGAACTAGAGGAAAATTAAAGAACATTAATGAACAATTTAAACCAGCCAAGACAATGTCTTTTCAGATAGTTTTCTAACGCTCTGGGATACTTCCAAGTTCACTGAGTTGACTTTCATTGACCTAGAAATTTTATGTAAGAATCTTTAATTTAAAATTTATTTTCTATTTTAAATGCAGCATTTCTTCCCTGCCTTTTATTTTATTTTCTTTATATTGAACATGAGGATTTCTTAATAAATACTTGGCTGATAGTCATAATGACTAAGAATGACTATACTACACATTTTCCAATATGATGTTAGGAAAGAAATTTTATCTTACTATATTTCAGTTTCCTCATTTGTAAAAGGAAGATAGTAATAACTGACCTTTATAAGCTTAGAATATTTGGGGTAAGATAAAAGGGAGATGAAATACTTTAATTTATGTAAATAAAAGTTCTCCTGTAAAATAAAATAAAAAGGTTTTTAAAAATCTTTTCCAAATTTTAATCCCTTGGTGTTCTAGATTACAAATTGACTTCTTGTAACTTCCAGTCATTTTTCACAGCTCATTGTGCAGTCTTACCTCTGACCTCTGGCACCATCAAAGAACTTAATTTTAAGAAAGAAAATGATTTTAATTTTTCAAAAGAAATTATATGAAATTGTAAATTTAAAAAATGTACATGATCTAAAGTATAAATAGGCGATCGGGGTATTAAAAAAAAGGCAGCTAGCCAGTGGACCATAGTTTTCTGATTCCTAACCTATATAATCACTTTCACTGTCTTATAAATATTCCTTTGAATGAATGAACTAAAATTTATTTAAATAATTTTGTAATGATAGACATAAATGTTATTGATTATTTGTTATTATAAGCAATGTAGTGATAAATATTTATGGATAAATCTTTTCACACATTCTTATTTTTTAGAATAAAATTCTAGAAATGGAATGCCTAGGTCAATTGGTAGACATTTTAAAGACTTCTCTAATTTATAACTATTAACTATGCATGAAAGTGCAATTTGTGGACGAATAGTTATCTCATTAGTATCTTAGTTTGCATTTTTATTAAATTGAAATTTTTGCATTTTTTTCCCTGCAAATTGTCCTATCAAGGCCCTTGCTTGATAGTTCTTAAGGGAAATCATCTCAGAGAAGCAAAACAAAACAAAACAACAAAGAAAAGTAATTTCCCTTGTAGAATATTTGGTCCTATTTGAAATGACCACAGAAAAACATGGTCCACAACAAAAGGTTCTTGATATTTTATCCTGTCCAAAACATCTCTGGAGACATTTGGTTCACACTGATTCATCTACCAAACCATGTGTGCCATGACCAGTGAGGCTACTAAGATAAGAAGCTTCGTTATTGGCAATAAGCTACAACACAATTATTGAGCCAATAAAACACGATAGTGTTTTTTATGTAGTAATCCTGTAAACCAAAGTATAAATAAATGTTATAGGCTTTTGAAACCAGGAATATTTCCTAAGTTGGCCTTTTTGACAGGACCACATATCAAGGACCATTTGATGTGGACCAAATGTCTCCATGTACGTTTTGGGCAGGATCAAATGTCCACTAATCATTAATTTCTTCCTTCATATAGCCACTCAAAGAGAAAAAGACCATGTAGATCTGAGGGAAGTGCAATAATAAAACTTTTTTCTCATACGAAAATTTTGCCATGGTTGTTATTCCTAAAATAAAAAGCACTATGTTGTGCTCACAGTGAATGAATGTAGCAGTTATACTTACTTTTAGTGTTTCATCATGTTTCTGACAAATAGAAATTTTACTTTCTTCTGAGAAGCTGGAAAGAGCAATACCCCTTTCTCCTTGAAGGTTTGCTAAAATCACCCCACCTTTACAGATCTCAATTTTTATATCAAAAATGGACAGGCATTGAAGGATAAGGAGGGCAAGGTTACATTCCATGATCTTTAGGCTGTAAGCTCTAAAGAGGATGAGATTATATCTATTTTCATACATTTATTCAACAACACGATTAAACACCTACTACTGTACCAGCTACTGTGCAAGGTGCTATGAGTACTAGATAACATATATATGATAGATAATAGATAGATAGATAGATGATAGATAGATAGATGACTGATACATGATGATAGATATAGATAGATAATAGAGATATGGTAGAGAAATCTTTGAATATTAGTAATTATAAGTATGTTAAAATTTATTAAAATTAAAAAGTGAATCAAAAGATCCTCTAATTAGGGAAATGAAAATCACATCAGCTAACCAATGTCCATTTCCTCTAAGCAGGCTGTTTCTAAACTAAGCAACTGAGTGGGTCTGTATTGGGTTAAAGATTTACAAGGTGCCTATACTATTGTTGACTAATTCTTTTTTTTGGTCTCAATCAATTTTTATATATGTATGTATGTATGTATGTATGTATGTATGTATGTATGTATGTATTAAACACCTACTATGTACATATGTATGAATTTTATTTTTTTATGGTGACATTGTTAATGAATCCAGTGTTTCAGGTATACAATTAACAGTAAGGCATATATATATCGCATTGTGTGTTCACCTCCCACAGTTAGATTTCTTTCTGTCACCGTATATTTGACCCTTTTTACCCCATCTACCTTCTTCCTCCCTCTTCCCCCTACCCTCTGATAGCCACTAGTCTATTGTTCATGTCCATGAGTCTCTGTTTGTTTGTCCTGTTTGTTTGTTGCTTTTACGTTTATATCCCACATATAAGTGATATTATGTGGTTTTCAAATTTTTCTGTCTGGCTTCTTTCACTTAGCATGATTATCTCATTGTTGCAAATGGCAATATTTCTTATAGCTGAGTAATATTCCATTATATACATGTACCACAGCTCCTTCAGCCAATCATTTATCATAGGACACTTCGTTTGCTTCCATGTCCTGGCCACTGTGAATAATGCTGCTATGAACATCAATGTGGAAATATATTTTTGGAAATGAGTTTTCAAGTCTTTGGGGTAGATATCCATTTGAGGGATCACTAGATCATATGGTAGATCAATTCTTAGTGTTTTGAGGAAACTCCGTACTGTTTTCCATAGTAGCTATACCAATTTGCAGTAACACAAGCAGTGTATGAGGGTTCTTTTTTCTCCACATCTTCTCCAACATTTGTTATTACTTGTCCTGTTGTTAACAGCTATTCTAACAGGTGTGAGATGGTATCTCATTGTGATTTTGATTTGCATTTCCATAATAGCTAGCGATAATGAGTATCTTTTCATACATTTGTTGGTCACTTACGTGTTTTCTTGGGAAAAGTGTCTGTTCAGGTCCTCTGCCCATTTTTTGATTGGATTTGGATTATTTGATTGTTTTTGTTGTTATTGAGTTGTATGAGTTCTTTGTATATTTTGGATATTAGACCTTTATTGGAGGCATTGTTTGCATTTGAATGGTTGTCTCTTTATCTTGTTGACGGTTTCTTTTGGTGAGCAGAAGGTTTTTTTTTTATTAGATGTGGTCCCATTAATTTATTTTCAATTTTACTTCCATGCCTTCGAGGTCAAATTCAAAGACTCCTCTTTAAGTCCAAGGTCTATGAGTTTAGTTCCTATGTTCTCTTCTATGCGATTTATTGTTTAAACTCATATTCAGACTGTTAATCCATTTGGAGTTAATTTTGGTGTGTTATGATAGACAACAGTCTAATTTTATTCTTTTGCAGGTGGCTCTCCAGTTTTCCCAGCACTATTTTTTGAAGAGGATTTCTTTTCTCCACTGTATGCTTTTGGCTTTTTTGTTGTTGTTGTTGAAAATTATTCACCCGTATAAATATGGGTTTGTTCCTGGACTCTCAATTCTGTTCCACTGATCTGTGTGCTGTTTCTCTGCCAATACCATGCCATTTTGATTATTGTCACTTTGTAGTATAATTTGAAGTCAGGCAGAATGATGCCTCCAGCCTCGTTCTTTTTGCTCTGGATGGCTTTGGCAACTCAGGTCTTGTGTGCTTCCATATGAATCTGATGATTTTTTGTTCTATTTTATTTTGAAAAACACCAATGAGATTTTGATGGGGATTGCATTAAATCTGTATAATGCTTTAGATAATAGGTCATTTTAACTATGTTGATTTTTCCAATCCATGAACATGAAATATCTTTTTTTTGTATCTTTTTGATTTCTTTTAATAGGGTGTTATAGTTTTAAATAAGGTCTTCACATACTTCATTAAATTTTTTCCTATTTTATTATTTTTGTTGCAATTGCAAAAGGAATGATTTTTTTTCCACTTTTTTCCCTGACAATTCATTATTAGAGAATAGGAACGCTATGGATTTTTGAAAATTGATTTTGTATCTAGAAACTGTGACTAATTCTTAAAGCTGACAGTTTTCCTAACATATGGCATATATAACAGACTGTTCTGTTTGTTTAGTGCTATTTATTTTCTTTTTTCACCATAGGTAAATTGTATAGGTAAACTAGTAGGCCGAATAATGGCTCCCAAAGATATTGACTCCTACTACTTGGAACCTTTAATTTTTTTTTATTTGGGGGGAAAATATGGTCTTTTAAAATGTGATTAAATTAAGAATCTTTAGACGGAAAGATCATCCTGAATTATCTATGTGAGCAAAAAGTAAATAGTGCCAGAAACCATTGAGATTTCAGGTGTTTTGTTGCTTGAGCCCAAAAAGGTAAATGATAGTGCTTACAAAAAGCAGTTGATGAATATTTTACTAACTCTTGCCTATTTTCTTTTAATTTTTTCCTTATTATTGTTTATTTTATTTGTTTTAACTACTGAGAGGTATTTCTTCTAATTACACATGGTTTCTCCTGTTAAAATTCTCCAGGGAGATAGATATTCAGCATTCTTAGGATAACACCCTAGGTGCTTAAAGAGGATTTATAATCATTTCTTAGTTTTCCTTTCTTTATTATAACTGATGTCAACTTATTTAGTATTTTCTGTTTCATTATTCTGATATTTTGGAAAGACATATAATAGCTTTTAGAAATGTATAAACTCTTCTATCAAATTTATGCATAATAGGACAGCTTAGTTCAAGTTCCAGGATATCTTAATTATATTAGATGAAGCATTTCTTCACTTCATATCATTTACTTTTCTCTCTTTGTTTTTGTCCAATCTCTATTTTTCTTCTTCAGATCCTTACATTCAACATTCTGCTACTTCCTAATGTCTATTTTCTTTTCCATCAAAATTTGTTTTTTTATTCCTAAGGTTGATTTCAAGTTTATGATTCTATTTTTATTCCTAAATTTCCACAGTAATGCCATTTATCTTTTGTTGATAAATGTCTTGTGAAATGTATGCAAATAATTCTTACTTTTATTGCACTAATTTTACACTGCTTATATAAGTATTATGATATTTTTAACAGCAAGATTATGGGTAATTATTTTTGAATAATCACAAAAGTTTATTGCTTATATATTGCTATTTGAAAAGACCAATTTCAGAAATCGGGATAAGATATTAGGGATGCCACAGAGGATTGTGCATTTCATCTCCTATACAAGGGCACCCAGACAAAAAGGGAAAGTGATAGCTGAAATGAAACCTTCCTGTCACTTAACAAGCCCTAAAACATTTTCATGAGGTTGCAGCCACATGGTGGGAGAAGAGTTATAATTTTTAAACTTTGAAGAAAGTTTCCATGCAATCAACAAGATGTGCCTCTGTGGACTGCAGCTATGTTGAAGAGGTGCCAGAGAGAGCAGTTAAGCAACGCTCTATAAGCTGCCCCGGCCAGCAGGGCGCAGTTATTTAATGGAACCTGAGGAGGACTTCACCTGAAAAGGAAACATGGGCGAGAGAAAGGAGTGGAGGCAAGACAGGGTTCTGATCAAGCCTCGTTTATTAAGGCTTGCTGCGGGCTTATATAGGGCGTGATCAGGTGATGTTGCGTTGGCGGGGCTGATTGGCCAGGGGCAGTCAGGCGATATTGCGTAACTAAAAGGGGCCGGACAGAAAGTCCCACCAAAAGTCCTTTGGCAAGTCCTTTGGCGGGAAGCAAAGCGGAGATATCCGGAGGCTTACGCGGGCCTTAGAGAGAAGCCTTTAAGTATTTGCTGAGTGACCATTTTGGTCAGGCAGCCATTTTAGCCGAGCAGCCCCCAACAATAAGCCAGGTCAGACAGATTTGCCTTTTACTCCATAATTTAGAATGTACAAACCAGAAATGTCAAATTGGTTGATTGACTCAGAAATAGTTGATATTTGACTTGTTTATTACATTTCCTGCCGCATACAGTTATTTTACACTCACAAGTACTCATTATAGAGTGATTCAGCCAGAAGCCCATTGTTGAGTCTTGCTTCAGACTGAGGCAAAAATATTAATTCTAGGGTAATTTCTCAAGTCTAATAGATGTACATTTGGGTAAGGGTATAGACGGGCCAGGAACACAGATCCATGAAATCCATGAGATCATATGACAAGTTAAATCTATGAATACTTCTTATAGGTAGGGAGAACTTGTGGCCTTACCTCCCCAGGTCCATATTAGCTTATGTTTATAGCCTTCTCATTCCCTTTTTGTATTATACAAGAATCTTATGCTTTGCTCGGGCAAAATAATGGAAAAAATGTCTGGTTTTCAGTCCCTGCTGCTCACCATCACCACCATTGATTGGTCTTTAAGCTTTTCCCTTATTCAAGCATTTTTGTTCTAGTCAGAGATTCCCTTAGAGTGTCCCTTTTTACTGACCACAGGGTTAGCCTTAAGGGCTATTGCTAAAATTCCCAAAGTCAGAGCCCTCAGAAACTACCCTGTTCAAGTCCCTCTCAAGCACCCTCAGTGGCCCATACTTTTTCTTTAGGAGCAGTGGAATTAATGTATGACCATCTCTCAGTAACCACCAAAGATCAGGTTAGTCTCTGCTTTCTAAAAGTTAAATGACATTTAACCCTTGCAAAGGTTATCCAACAATCCAGCCTCATAATCATAGACTTTCCAGTTAGAGACCTGGAAAAGATGACTTCAAGGGACTATTCCTTCATTCAGCCAAAAACACAAACAACTTTCATGTAAGACAAGAAAGCCCAGAACTCAGGTATACGGAGTTGGGGGTAACAATTAAATTGTTATTTTGTTTGCTAATATTTAAAAGTCATTCACATTTACTACATTAATAATAATAATAATAATAATAATAATAAGTCCCATTAATTAATAAAACTTTTAAAGAATAAAAGAATGAAAAATCATTTCTGAAATAGACTTTTGATAGTGATGTGTGTTTGAGTATGTATGTTTGGGTTTGGAAAACACTGTATTTATAATTGAGATTTAGCATTTTTTTGAGAGTCTACCAAACAAATAAATCTAGTTCTGTGACACAACTCAGCATAAGCTCCAAATTAAATTTAAAGGCAAGAATATGAGAACATACTGAGCATGTTAATAAAAATGGTTAATTCCTTTTCAATTATTTTGCAATGCTAAGCCTCAGCAATTTCACAATTTTCAGTTTTGCATTGTGGAAGCTTAAAGTTTGTTCATAAGTTACCTAGAAATAGGAGGGTGGCTGAAGTGAAGAAATTTTATAGAGTACCTGTGTTGAATTTCACTAGAATGTGCATTGGATTTATCACTGATTTTTGCTAAATTCAATAGTGTGTTCACTGAGTAAAACCAGTGACCAAACCTTGAGTCAGGAGGGTAGCCAGACTGGGAGTGGTCAGGTGTTGCATATTAATAGATCTCTTGGGAGCTGACAGTGGATGCAGGTGCTCAAGACAGCTTTTAACAGCAGCATGTACAAGAAATTTCAACAAGAAAAGCATGTTCTGTCAGAGACCCACACTTTAGTGGCAGGCAGAGTCTTGGTAGATGGAACGAAGGCAACAGAAGTCTCAGATGGTAGGAGGCTTTAGCAAGCCGTCTCAGAAGCCCAGACAAAATGCCCCTTTGACTGACAGAAAATAGGCATTCTGAAAAATTTTAAAAACTAGTGAAGTTAGTATGACTATTACCACATTATAGATGAGGAAACTGAGCCTCAGGCAAGTAAAGTAACTTGCTTAATACACACAAGTAGTCAGTGAGTGAGTCTGTGCTTCTTAGTCTGACCCTTTGGAAGACAGTGGGTTGAAACCTCTGAGGAACTAGGGTAGAAGGCATAAAATCAACTAAGGGATTCAAGTATAAAGTATGAAACCATAAATATTATTATAAGCAAATCACATATGAAACACAATGTGAAAGGGGACAAATGTCATAAATTCCAAGGCCTTTTCCGTTAAGCATCTTTTAGGTTAATTTTCTAGCCAGCCAACAGGTTTCAGAAACTTTTGTTATATGATATAGACATCTTTCCTTGTTGTTACATTCATTTAGGGTACACATATGGATGAGTGGCTCTATTTCTGCCTTGAAGAAGGTAATTTCTGGCAGGGTTCCCCACACTAAATGGAGAGAGAGATTCTTCTCAGCTTTCCTCTCCTCACCCTGCTTTCCCCCAACAGGCCGTGCTACTTTCATACGAGCATACAGTCCCCTTCCATTCTAGTCGTACTGTTAGAAAAACAGGTGGAAGAGCAATTATGGCCACATTACACATTCTGTGGAGGTCTTAAAGTCTGTATATTTCCCGAATGTTTTTAATAAAGTGTGTCTGAGCATCCTACACTCCTGGGTGGGATGAATTGAACATCTCTTCTGAATCAGCTTTTAGTGAGGAGCTATGGCAGCCTCTGCTCACTTCCTGGACTAAAAGACCAAATCAAGGTATAAGGAAGAGTTAGACTCACAATAGCACATTGTCCTCACTGGAAACCTTCAACCCTGGGCCGATGGGGATTAACCTTTCATGGGGACTCTGTACCCCACCTCCACCCCACAAATGATCTAAGGCATATTTCCTCACTCTGGTGGAAGGGATCTTGATGCTGAGACAAGAATCTGTCCTCATTTGCTTTTCCGCTGTGGAATGGCCTGAAGTGGAATTGAAACTGCAAGTGGAATTCAAGTGCCACTGATGTGAATGTGAGAGGGCTAAAGGGTTAGGGAATCAGATTGGCTGTCAGTGCCAAGCTGATTGAGAAGGGACGGTTTTGGTGGTGAGATGCCCAAATGAAAGAATGCACAAGGTGTCAACATGAGAATCAAATGGCAGGCACCAACTTTATTTCAGGGAGCATGCTTCTGCTTTAGGGGACCGCATGGGCTTTATATATGTCAGAGAACAATAGTGGCATTCTGCCACACATGCATGATACAGTAAGCTGAATCATGCTTACATGAGCTGGGTGCAGGCACCCTACTACATTAATGTAACATTTTAAATCTGGGGTTCTATTCCTAGCTGCGAGCCTGAACCACAGCCAGACCCAAGGCCTGGGGCCCACACTGGCCAATATATTTATGATCCTACCAACAATTTTCCAGGGTAAAGTCTTAATTGCTATGGATTTTCTTCCAAATTAATGTATAGAGAGGTTCTAAAATGTGATTTGTTTATAACAATTTATATATTTAAACAAAATGCTTTATAGAAAGAACATTTTAGAAAAGTTTTAAGGTGATACCTGTTTTATATGAGTGTAATGACAGTATAATTTTATTCTCTTTTTCTCAAGCTTTTCAAAAGGACTAACCATTGAGCAAATAATCTATTCAGCTAACATCTGTTCAGGTGTTGTCCCTCTTTGAAGCACTTACTTTTATTTATCGTATTCTCATGTACTAGAAGATTGCTTTTTAATATCTTTTTAAAGTATTTAGTTATTTAGAAACCATTCAGAATAAGCATTTTTAAACCAAGATTGATGAGACCGTTGAATGTTATGACTAGCTTAAGAAAAAAACATTCTTCAAAATCTTGCATTTGAATGGCATTGTGAACTTCAAACTCCCAAAATTTTTTTTGTGGTATGGCTTATGTTTTGCCTCTGGATAAATAACAAAGCAGACCGATATTCGTATATGCGTATTTTTGCTACCTCATTTGTTACATTTGTTGACTAAAATTAACTAGAATTTTAGAACATGCTGGGATCATATGGAACCAGTGGCAAAAAGTAAAACTTATTTTCTTTAAATAATTTAGTTCGCTTTTTTCATTCTCATATATTTTTTATATAGTGTAAGCCTTATAACCACTGAGCTTCAGCTAGGTTAAATGATTTATGTGAGGTCAGATAGCTATTATATATCAACTGGAGTTTGAAGCCATGTCTTCTGACTCTGTACCTATTATTTATTGGAGCATAAGTATTTTTAAAGCTACCTACCTGTGAGACCTTGGTTACAAAATGATCTAACATAATTGTTCTTTGGTGAAGCAGAAGGGAGTGAGGGGAGTGAGGAAGGAGATAGAACAGAACTGGCATCCCATGGGATGGAAGCCCAGTCCTGGAGTTAGTTTCCTGATGACGCAGATGCTCACGTGACTCAGGCTTTGCAGATACTGGGAAACAATACTTTCTGTTTCTCAGACCGGAGAAAGTGTCCCCCTTTGAGTATTCTACTATGTGCCAGGAGTCAAGAAATGCCACAGTGTAAAGATTAACAAAGGATACAAACAGGCATTTTATCAAAAAAAGAAATATAATGGCTTTTGAATATATCAAATGGCACACAAATTAGAGTAATAATAAAATCACCTATCAGATTGGGAAAGCTAAACATTTTCTAATGCAGTATTGGCAGTAATATAAGAAAAATGTGAGTGTAACTTGATTCAACATCTTTGAAACAATTGGTAATATTAATTAGAACATTAAGAACATTTACTATTTGAATTCTACTTCTAGGAATTTATGGCATAATATATGAACATATGCAAAATGACATAAACAACAGAAATATTTAAAATAATAAAAGAGTAAATATATTTATTAATACAGGACTAGTTAAATAATTTATTGTACATCTGTGCAATGAAATATTACAAAGATATATATATACACACACATATGTGGTAGATATATATGTGCTGCTAATGATTTTTCTTGGAGATTGTTATGTGAAAAAACAAAGCAATGGAAAAAATCCTGTTTTAGCACATAGAATACTCTGAAAGCATACATAAGAATTTGTTTAATATCATTGCCAATAAACAGGAAAAGATATTGAGTCAGTATTTTCATTACTGTTTGTATTTACATGTATTTTAATTAAAAATAGCCAATGCCAAAAATATTCAAAATGAACAAATATTTATTGTTGTGGTAGCCAGGATTCTAAGATGGTCTCTAAGATCTTTGCTTCCTAGTGTACATGCTTTGTATGATCACCAGCACTTGAGTGCAGGTGGTGCCTATCAATATGATGGATGTCATTCTTGTAATTAGATTACATTATTTGGTAAAGGTGAAGGGATTTTTGAAGATGTAATCAAAGCTCTTAATTGGTTGACTAAGTTAATCAAGCATGATTTCCTGGGCGAGTGTGACCTAATCAAGTGCGCTCTTTAAAAGAGGGATTGGAGGTCATAAGGATATTCCTCCCAGCCTTGAAGAAGTAACATGCTATGTTGTGAGGGGCCTAGGTGGCAAGAACTACAGAGCAGCCTTTATTTGCTTAGAAAGTTCCCAGGTCAACATCTTGATTGCACTCTTGAGAGACTCTGAGCCAGAGGATCCAGTTTAGCTATGCTGGACTCTTGGCACATGGAAACTGTGGGAAAATACATTTGTGTTGTTTTGAGTTGCTAAGTCTCTGGTAATTTTTAATGCAATTATAAAAAATGAATACAATTGAAAAATTACTATGCACCAAGAAAATAGGTTTAACACAACATGCATGGTAAAGATATTTGTCTCTTATTGCCAAGTAGAGAATTGAATTCCATAAACAAAATTCCTAGAATATAGCACCCATCACAGCATCTGCCAAAGTAGTGAATGGTGAGAGAAGAACCTTGCCCTGCATACTTCAATCAAATTGTTTAAATTTAACCTCTCAGAGACCATTGGTATTTAAATTGTCTGCTTAGCTGTTACTCTAGAAAACACCACACTTCGAAAGGGGCCTGTTTTGATGGACAGGCAGCAAAAGGGACGGGAGTCAATCTTTCTCTAACAACAGTCATGGCCTGGGAAAATAAGGATCAGAGTAAGTGATAGCAGCTGTGAAAAAAAGTAAAACTAAAAACAAAGCCACAGAATTGTGGTTCTAAAAACTTATGTCTCCATCACCTGATACACTGTAGAAAGCATATGTCTTTCAATTCTAGATGATCCCGGTGAGTGTGATTAAGAAGGTGAGTGAGATTAGGAAGGTCTAGGCACAGCAACCTGTTTTTAACAAAAATGTCGAGTCAGTCTTATGCAGGCATCTATGACCACAGTATGAGCAGCACACTATTAGATCTGGATTCTCATCCATTGGAGACTGTCTATCAATGTAACATGTACCCAGCCAGAGCGAGATAAAAAGAGAACTAACCTGCGAAAAGGATGTATACGTCTAAGGTGCCTTGGGAAAGGGGGCTCTAGGAGTTTTATCCTTTGGATAAATATATTATCCTCTCCATAAGAGAATCTTACTTGGAAGATGTATATAAAAACATTTCTGTCTCCTACATTTAATAAAGGTATTATGAAGGACAAAATTTAATTATGTATATGAAAAGCTCTGAAGGCAAAGTATTTTTTTTAAATAATGAAAGATGTCACAATAATATTTCAGAATTATGTAGTATTATCAAAATCATCTTAAAATGTGATTTTCCTCCTATGGTTTTGACATTGTATGGTCAAATAATGCTTTTGTGCACTAGAACCAACATTTACCTTCATCAACAAGAATAATTTGCTTGTTATTCATATGAAGGTCAGTTGTGGAACTATAAGAGATTAAATAAATTGATTAATTGAAACTGTTATTCATTTTCTCATGCTTTGTTTATATATAGGTTGTAAGAACATAATACGCGCCAAGCACACCAAGAGATGTCTCAGATTTGTCAGCAAAGTATTACAATGCTATCTAAGAATGTGTGGAAACTATATGTATAAACCTTAAAGACACAAAAGAGAAGGTAGATTCTAAGGGGTGGTAATTAAGGGAAGTCTTCACAGAGAAAGTGAATATTACCAAAGATAAAATATGTGTTAACAAAGACAACCTTATTAGGAGCTATAAGAATTTGTATCAGTTAGAATACTTTTGATGGCAAAGAACAGAAGACCAGTCTGAAAGTTGCTTAAATAACGTAAAAATTGTTATCTTTTATAATGAGATTGGAGGTAGAGTCTGTGCACAGTTAATTCAGTGGCTTGAGGACATCATCAAAGAACCAAATTTCTTTTCTCTTTCTCCTCTGCTTTTGTCCTTGAGTTCTTTTCCTAAAAGTATTTTAGTACCACACCTCCCAAAGCATCAACCATCAGTAGGAACAGAGGGAAATTCCCATCTTGTCTCCTTTAAGACTGTTTCTCTGACTCAAAGGGTCACATACTTATGCTAAAAGTGATCTCTGGCAAGAGAAGAGGCTAGAAGAGAAAACCACTGTGTTGCACGTAGACTAATCATGGTTCATCCCTGGGATGAAGGGTGCAGTGGAGGGTCCCAGTGCCCCAGGCTCAACCTCAAGTGTTTGAATGCTATCTGGAGGAAGACAAAATACAGTTCTCTTTTGTTTTGCGAGGGAAAAGAGAATGAGGATGACTGTTTGAACAGAAATTTCAGACAGTGTGTACTGAATGGAACCATTCGCAAGTATGCACATTTGGAAAACTGCAACTAATTCAATACAACTGGCTCATAGAGACCAAGCACAGATCACAGACAGTTCCACATTTATCCTAAAGGGAACAGGGAGCTAGGAAATGACATGCTGGAACTTGCATTCTAGAAAGATCATTCTGGAAAGATAACTGTGATTTTGGAGGCAAACAGACCAGCAGGAGAACATTATGAAGTTAGGGTGAAGGATTATGCCCTAAAGTATTGGGAGTATACGTAGAAACAAAAACGTCTGGTTCCTGACATACTTGAGAGATAAAATTACTAGAATTAATTACTAATTATATGTTAGGAGAGTTCGTAGTTTAGTGAAGACCAATCTTAAGGACTGTTGAATCCCTTTATTTTAGATATTATGTTAAAAATGTACAGTAAAGGTAAAAACAAAAATTTTCTATATATAACTGACAAAATACTGATTTTATTAAGTGAAATAGTCTTAAAGATGGCAATGGATAAATGCATTTAAAGTTTGTGGTGTAAATAAGTCACACATTTCTAAAATTTACCACATGTGGGTATAATTTTAAATTATTCTTCTAAAACGATTGATTCTTTGTTGGTATCCCAACTTTAATGTTTTAGACCAGAAATGTTTTACTTATTCTCAGCCTTAAAAACATCTAGTCTGCTTTATAGAAAAACACAACTTTAAAAATATGCATTCTGGTTAATTTTTTTTTTATTTTTTCAAGGTTGATTTGCATTAATGATAATTATTTTTTCAGAAAATGCTAAAAATGATTGAATCTCATTTTTTTAAATTTCATTTTATCAGTTTCAAATATACATACATTGTTAGACATTTATATAGTTTATAAAATGATCTCCCTAATTGCTTTTTCTCTCTTCTGGCTCTACACCTGGCCATTACGTTAATGCTGACTGCATTCCCTATACTGCACTCCTCATCCCTGTAACCATTATCAACTACTAATTTGTACTTCTTTAACCCTTCACCCTATTCTCCCAGCCCCCAACTCCCTTACTCTCTGGCCATCCCAGATTGTCCTCTACATTTGTGAGTTTGTTCTTGATTAGTTTGTTCTTTTCATTCCTTAGATTCCACATATAAGTGAAATTATATGGTATTTATCTTTCTCTGCCTGACTTATTTCACTCAGAATAATAACTTCTGGGTCCAACCATGTCATTGCAAATGGTAGGATTTCATTTTGTTGTTGTTGTTGTTGTTTATGGATGAGTAATATTCCATTGTATATATGAACCATAACTTTTTTATCCAGTCTTCTGTTCATGGGCATTTAGTTTGCTTCCTTATCTTGGCTATTGTAAATTTTGCTGCTATGAACATGAGGGTGCATAGATCTTTATGAATCTCAATTTTTTTTTTTATGATAGGTTTTCTTTACATTTTGACAGAAATTATTTGATGCTGAAAATCATTTCTGTTGACTCATCAGGCCTTTAGAGAACCTGATCCCTCTTATGGGAATACCCTCACACTTGGAACTCAGCTAGCACTGGCAGGAATAAGGCTATATTCTGTGTCTTTGTTACAGAGCTTTCTTTATGTGAAGCAAAGTGATCTGTTCAAGTAACAAACTCATGACCTTTGACTCACTGGCACAAGCTCCAACCAACTAGTCTAGCAGCTGAGAGCAGAATGGAAGAATTCCCCCATAAATATCTGTACTAGAGGATGATCGAATAGAAAATACACTCTGGCTTCCTGAGCCGGAACACACTCCGGTGAGAGATCAGTTAAGTTACAAGAACTGTCTTTCGTGAAAATCTGCCTTTCTAAATCTTAAAAATAAAATCTTTTCTACAGTCAAATAGGGCAGCCAAACAGATGTACAGGTGGAAATCCAGTCATTTACCAAAGCAGCTATCTAAAGCTAATGATACTTTAAAGTTTCTTTACCTTGCTTTTCATTCATTACTTGCTGAATTTTTTTGAAGATTCAGTTACTATGTAAATATCACTGCACTATTTAATTACTCAAAACATGTTTCCGTATCAGATTCACTGATTCAGTACTCTCTGAGGTTATTGAATGTATTTTGCAGGGAAGATCAACTTCATTAACAGCTCTACAGTTTTTACCGACTTCTTTCAACTCCCCAAACCCAATAACACATTTAGAAAACAGTTTTATGTAATCATTTCTTGAGACCTCATCTATCTAAAAGAAGCTAGCTAAAGAAGTAAAACCTTAGACAACAGCTAAAGCTTAAAAATGAGGAAAAGGTATTTGTACTAAATACTGACAAGTAACTACTTCTCTATTTTGATCTCAAGGTTTGCTATAAAGTGAGTCCTAAGGACCAAGACAATAGCTCAGTTGTTATCTCATGTTTATAGTCACCATGTGCAATAGTATGTGTCAAATAGTTTTTAAATTTACTGAGAAGTTGACATGACAAAATGAAAACCCCTTATATTATGCCTTTGTTTTTCAAAAAATTTTGAGGAATTTTTCCCTTGAAATAGAACCTAAATTGTGTTAACGTATTGGCAACATCTGATTTTGTATATTCTATATTAATTATTTTGACTTTCCAACACAGTTTAACCCCTTTCCCACCTTTGGATTAGAATGTGTCTGACTATTGTGCTAATAGTAATAATACCTACACATGTTAATCTTAAAATTTATCCTCCAATATGCAACAAACAACATTTAGTGAATAAAAAATGAAAGTACTTGTCTCCATCTCTTTGCTATTTCTTTGTGCTGTAAGGGAAAATTTTTTCCTAGTTTAATGAAAAAGAAACTTTTAAGCCTACATTAGTATATAGCTTTGTAGAATACAGTTTCACATTTTATAACGATAGTTTATAAATTATAAAAATGTACAAACATTACTTGAGATTTACAACATTTTAAACTTTTTGTTTTTGATCTGTTTGGGTTTCACTATTTCTAAGATCATTTTCATTTTGCCAGCATTAGCTTTAGCTTTTACAAGTAGGTAGTTTCTCTTTTCTAAAAGGTTTCATAATGGCTTCAGAGGAAGAGCTTTTGTATATAAATACACATAGTAACATGCACAGAATATATAATATTGCCTTAAAATCGATATGATTTCCATACTTCTTAGGAAATGCAAAGAAGAAAGATAGATATTTGCAGTTATGGTTTGATGTCATGGAGTTTGAAGCCAGGCTCTGTCATTAACTTCATTGGGAAAATTCTCCAAGCTTTGTTTCTCCATCTATAAACGGGGAAAACAATCCTTACCTCAAAATCTTATACATGTGCAAAAGAGGTGGGAAGAGGTTTATACAAAATAATGATTTTGTAAAGGATATTAGAGTACCTGGTACATATAAAGAAGTGGTAACTACTCATGTGGATGTTGTACACAGGAAAATTGTTAAAACTCAGACCTATCCAGATGTAATGTTTAGATGGATGGATATTCACAAGGACAATTGTGTGATTGTTTAGTCTTTAAACATGACCCAGGATTAGAAAAACAATATTATTCATGGTTGTTTTTACACAATAGACAAGAGGATTTGAAACACCTAGGTTTGTGAAAGACCTCTTTTAGTCTTGTGTCTTAATTGCCATGTCCAAGTGCTGTTTATGTGGAGAGAAACCCTCAGCTTCAGGGAGCTAGAAATTCACAAACTTGAAGCTGCTGGGTATTACCACGTTCAGAAAAGATGGTTGATACCTTGGAAAATAATCTCTAAATACAGTTTTTAAAGGACAAAAACAATGATGTTTGAAAACTTTTGGCACTTTAAGGGGGAAAGAAATAACAAATAAAACTATTTTCTCAAGCAAATTCTTAACAATATGTATAGTTAATATATATTAGAACTGTGGAAAGACATTTTGCTAAGCATCAAAACCAGTCTGGCAACAATGCTTTCCTCCCTGAGTAATGATCTCACTTCACCTTGGCCAGAACAGGAATACTTAGTTATTGTTACAGACATAATATCGACTGAAAGAAGCCAGACAAAATAGAGTATAGACTATCTAGTATCATTTTGATGGAGTCAAGAACCAACAAAATTAATCTGTTAGTGATGGAAGTCACAAGAGTGGTTAATTTTGTAAAGAGGGATTTTTTGAGTGAAGGAGCACAAGAGAGCCTTCTAGGGATTGGAGTGTGGTGGTTACACAGGTGTGTACACAAGGAAAAATTCATCAAGCTATAGATTTAATATCTACGCCCTTTAGTGTTGTTGTATATTATATATTAAAAAGTTAAAAATGTATTTTATAGTATTTGGAGTATCTTCTAAAATATAATACAGCTTCTATGTTTACCTTCTGACTGATGTTTATTTCTGACTACATTTTCTGAGTCTTTATATAATTATTTTTGCCACGTGCTCTCAGAAATGATTGAGATGCTTAAGAAAATCACATATAGCATTATACAGATAGTGCTGTATAGACTATAATTTATTAATAAGATTTTCTTATGAAGATAGATTTTGTATTATATTACTTTTTCTTCTGTCCTATGCTAGGTTTTTCTACCTAAAAAGATTCATTTATTACTAGAATATCTTATTCTGTGATCATGAAGACAAGTAGAAAAAGCAATTCCTATTTGTATTGCATTCTAGAGTGACACCATCAATATATTTTCTATAATAAGAGACATATTCTATGTCCATACTGTCAAATATAGTAGCCACTAGCCATATTTGGCTATTAATGTTTGCAATGTGGTTAGTGTGACTAGGGAACTTAATTTTAAATTTTGTTTAATTTTAATTAATTTAAATTTAAATAGCTACATATAGTTAGTGGCCACCATGTTGGAAAGCACAATTCTAGAGCTTAAAAAAAATATTTTCTTACATTTTTTTCATGTCATAGAACAAACACACATATTTCAAGTTTACAAATGTTAAAACTAAAGCTAAGGGTCACAAAGAGATTTGAGCAAGATCACACAGGCATTGAGAAGCAGAATTGGATTTGCAGTTCTTATACAATACACCTCACAGCTTCTCTGGCTACCCACGTCTCTATCATGTCCTTTCCTGTCACTTAGTTACCATTTGGGAAAAAAATGCTTTAAACATCAGCAAAATTTTCTGTTTTCCTGTCTGGACTTTCATCACATTGCTGATTACTCAATATCAGGAAATATATCTTTAATATATAACCTTCATTCATATAGTGTGTCAAGGGATATATAGACAATTATAACTTCCTGTGGGGAGTCTATATATGAATTGTTTCTTGAGGTTAGCACTTGAAAAATGAGACATGAGTAATCTTATAGTCATGTCACTCCACCCACAAGAAGAACTCATTATTTAATTCAAAATTACTCTGAACCCTTCTACTTCATCTGTAATAAGTACTGGCTTATATATAAAGACATTCCTAAAATGTCTGTTCAGGATGCCTTTTTTTATTCTTTAGCAAAAGCGAGCTCTAATTCCTTTTTATACCCCTTTCAAAATTGTGTCTCTTTCTATTTTATATGATTTTCTATTTTATATATAGTTCTCTCCTCTGAAATGGTGTGATATTTTAAGGTAGCAAGAAATCGTGTTTATATTTTTGTATTTCTTTGTAAAGTCCCTAGCATAGTGCATTGCACATAAATGAATTCAGTAAATATTTGTGGAAATCTATTAATACGTTCCCATAGTGAGTATTTTGGTGAAGAGATACATGATTAAAGAAATATACTTATGATGCACTTCTTAAAAGTAGCAATATAAAAGTTTGAAAAACTATTTAAATTTTCCAGTAAATGTATATCTAAAGAAATAAAAAAATCTCACCACTTTAAGACATGCCTCCTTAATTATCTCAACTACCTCTGTTCTTAGGACAATGCTGTCAGATGAGGGATTCTTTTAGATTTAAAAAAAAAATTTTCTTTGACTGTCATATCCTGTAACTATTTTTTTGTTTTTACAATAACTAAAAAAACAAATTTTCCAGACTTAATTTTTCTTAAAATTATATTGGCTTGAATCCTTCCTTCTTGTTAATGGATTTAACAAAACTAAACATCATTGTATTCTATAAGAATTTCCTGTCAGTTCTTTTGAAATAAGATAAGTTCATACGCCATAAGAATGATGTTAATTTTATCAACACTAAAGTGAAATGTGGTTGCTGTAAACTACATTATACATTTTAACAGTAGTAGAAAACATCATATTTAATATTAAATAAAAGAAAAAAAGACAGTAATTTGTCATCCCCAAATTTCAAATGGTTTTTAGACTGAATCTTAAACCTCTCCATATGTCTCACAAGCCTCATATCACTGGAACATCATTTATCTCTAGTGTCACACCTCCTTATTCTTGGTTGAACCTGTGTCTGTTGAATTATTCTTTCGGCTTCTTGGAAGAGTCTGCTCTCAAGACTTAGCACGGCTTACTTCTTGTCACACCTTAAATATCACCTCTTCCGAAAGACTGTTCTTGGCCAGCCAGTCTAAAGCAGAACCTACGCCACTCCCTGCTCTTGCCCCAGCAATCTTTAATAATACATCAAACATTTCTCTGGTTTCATTTACTGTGTTTTCAGATGAGTAAAATAAATTTGGAATTACATTGATTTACACAACTGTGATGTGATCAGTGGCTTATATTATTAAATATCCAGAGACAGGTGGGAATCAGCATTATTCAACATGAACCTTGTTCTGTTTCACTAAGATTCTCTCAACTACAGAGGGATATGGCAGCAACTCTAGGCAAGACAACCATAAGAAGAAAGAGGCTATTTCCCCCTTTCTTTTAAAAACTTTTTTCTTAGAGGTTTAGAACAATGTTTCCATCATGGTGTATTGTGTTAAATTACCATCCCTGAACTAATATCTAAGGCCAGGTGAATGCAAAAACTGCTTTACTTGGATTTGGATTGCTCTACTATTGGCTTGCCAAGAAATGAAATTATTTTTAAAATAATTGTCTTCATGTCTGGTACTAAGGGAGGCATCAGCTTTCCCAAAGGTATACGAGCTACATGAGGAAAAGTAAACTACTGGAAAAATCAGAGCATATAGATGCTGGGGAGGTAAACATAATGTGCACTGCAACCCAGGTTTAGTTCTATATTCTCTACATATGTTTACTGAATGATAGAACAAACGAAGGAAACGATATATACAGTTTCTATTGGGAACTGTCTTTTCTTTTAAATAATGTTACCCTTGAGGAAGAAAAAAGGATTGGAATCGGTTTGGTATTTTAATATAGCAAAAGTGTTGTGATAGTTTAAGGTGGCAAAAGCCTGTAGTCACCATAAATAATACATATAAATTAAGAAATGTATTGAAAACAAACAGATGGATGACAGTACTGATATCCACAGGGAAGCTGGATCTCACCAAGTAAAACATAGATTTTGGGATCTGGCCCTATGCCTTAAAAAACAGTTTTCAGTTTTTAGGAATCGAGGTCTTCAGAGAACTGACACAAGTGTGAGAGTTTATTAATTTATCATATAAATTAGAGTAGTTGCAGTCCAGATTATAAGAACATTCCTTCCCTGGATCATGCTACATAAGAAGTAAACATCAGAAATGTGCTTTGGTAGATGTAAATTTAAAAAACAACAACTATCTTCTATCTATCTATCATCTATCTATCAATCAATCTATCTATCTATCTATCTATCTATCATCTATCTATATACCTAATCTATCATTTATCTACTATAGTTAAGAAATATTAAAGTTATTTCCCATTATATAAATAACTTTGCCAATTGTGTGATTATAAAAGTTGGTTGACAAAGACAATTTTTAGCCAAAATAATTTGAAATAACTTCTACTTACTATAGAGCTTTGTCAATTCAACCAGATTATTTGAATAATTAGCCAAGATATTTTACAAAGTTCTGCTTTAATATCCTCTTGTTTTCCTTTCTGTTTTATTCTTATCCAGATGATCCTAAACTTATATTTCACTTTATATTGTTATGTATAAACTCTTTTTTTTTTATGTTGTAGCTTTAATTACCAGTGAAATTTGTCTGTCCCTACAAATTTCCTTGATTAGAGAGAAAATTTTAATCCCATTCAAACTTTTTTGTTTAGTTCTTTAGGGCAAGCTGACTTTTCATTGTGTAATTCTGTGGTTAAAACTTCTACATAAACTTTAAAATATGCTTCATTTGATCCCAAAAGAAGGAATAGTGTAACATTCTATTTCATTTTATTTTCTACACTTGCCTTTGTTAAGATATCTACTCAAGTTTGGAATTCCATAAAACTTTTGATGTCAACTCATATTACCAACCATTTTTTTCTTTAGCTTTATTCAGCTGGACTCCTTGTCGACTAGGGCTTCTGACAACTGTGAAAACACTTTTTTTGCTCTCTTTGAGTAAATTCAGAAGAGGTGGGTTAATTTTGCTTTGCAGCCCTTCGTATCAGTATAAGTCATTCTCAATATGGCACAGCTCTTGAAATGCATAAATTCCTTATTATTTGCATAGAGGCACATGTTGTTTTCTTTTTTTACATTTTTTCCTACGGTCATCTTGATGTGATGGGAGAGAGATACTTTATTTCTAAATAAAGCAATGTGTCATTAATGAAACTAACATTGAATGCACAAAGGAATTATTGACATGCTTGCCTTATGTCTTCTAAGAATTATGGATGCTTTTATTATTTGAACATTTTTTCATGAAAATTTAAGATGTTTATATTTTACCTGGGGATAAAAGAGCATCTCTGTTTTAAACAGGATAATGTCTTCTCAAATTTAACTGAAAAATTTAGTAGACTTTTTAAAATGAATTTATTTTTTGAAAACATTGACAGGGATGGCATTACAGGATTGTATGGTACTTGGTACCAGCATGTAGAGAATGGAATTTGCTTTCTTGCTTTCTTAGGCTTCCTAGGAGCAAATTAAGATGGTCTTTTAAACTATGGCAGGATTAACTGGAATGATTTTCTTATGCATGCTAGCTAGTGGTAATCACCTATGTGAGGAGGAGTGGAAGATTGATATTAGAACATAGTCTGCTCACCACACACACACACACACACACACACACACACACACACACACATACACCACACCACACACACACGCGCGCACACCAAGACTGAGTTGGTTCTATCTGGTAGTTTCTATAAACATATAATTCCCCATGTAAGAGGAACTGAGTTATTAGCACTCCTTATGGAGTTGTTTAAAACTTTCGTTTTATCTGTATATGCTGCATTGGCACACCACTGAAGAATGAATGAACCATTGCTGCCACACGAACAATGCTAATGCTATGAATGCCACTTCTCTTCCCTGTGTTCCACCAGTCTTAGAATTCCTGGCACCATTGTCATTGTCTCTACCAAAAGTCGAATGAAGGATAACCTTAACATGTCACACAACCCTATGGTCATCAAAGACTGGGAAAAGTACCAGGGAGAGGATAAAGTGAAAGAAAATGAATAAAGAAAGTTAACGTAATCTGATAACCCAGCCAAATAAGACTGCAGGTACAAACTGAGGTCAAAGTGACATTATTGCCCAGACTTTGGTAGTTTGTTCTCCATAGCTAGCTGACCTCATCAGCCTCCTTCCAAGTCTTCTCACTTTTGTGTTCTTCCATCTATAGCCCGAGTTCTAAAACATGTGAGGAAGACTTTTCACCACTGCCATGATATCAGTACCACCTAGAAGGGTGATTGCCATAAAGTACCCAATAAGGCAGACTTTATTCTGCTGGTGTCCCAGACACTGCAAATCATTCAAGATGACAGTGACCAGACTTTTTATTTTTTTTAATTCTGTACTGGTAACACAGTCTAGACTCCTCAGATTAACTGATAGAGACAGCTATAAATGTGATAGTGAAGAAAGTATATTGAACTTCCCTTTTCCTTTTGCCTTAGAATTAGACAGATACTTACCAAATCTACGTTCAGAGTAGTGGTTCAATTAACTTAGCATCTTCTTTGGAGTATTTATGTGCATGTCTCAGTTGGATGCTTCTCCTTAATGATGAAGAATGCTGCGTTGGTATTTGAAAATCATAATCTTCTCTCCTGCTAGAGGCTTAATGATATGCAAGGCCAATAGACTCATGGTGGATGTTATTGTCTCATTACATCTGGACTGAGATATCCATTTTTGCTTTAGGGCCTCTATTACTAAATTACTAGACCCCAGCTATTAACTACCAACACCCCAACATTATCTGTGTACTTGACAAAAAGCATGTTCAGATAGTTGCCCACCACATCTGCTTTTCTGATGCGCCCTGTTTCCCTACGAACCACCACCCACTTAGCAGTCAGGTCAGTACCTGAGACTTCTTGATGATTGTCATACTCTATGACCAGTAATAAAAGTTGGAGAAATCCAAGATTTCCTCTGCCTATAACCAGTCCCATACTTTCTTCCCTGGCTTGTGTGTGGTTCAGTTTAATATAGAAGGGAAAACGTAGGAAGTCCCACCTAGTTGCACATTCAAGTCACATTCTCCAATTTAGTTTTACCCCTGCTAATGTTGATTCTTATTTTACTCCCATGTCAATTTCTTAGTTGTTTTAAAATCTAGATGGTAGAATTTGTGAGAAATAAGTTTCTTCAAAATGCAACACATTCTTTTTGTGAGATTACTCTCCTCTCTTCCATTCTTCCTTCTCTCTTCTATGATGCCTCTGTCCCATTCTTACTCATTTTCTAAGCAAGAGTAGTTTAAAGAGCTTTTTGCTCCTATCCCAAACCATGCCATTAGAATCCCCCTTTTCATACTAAATGGTTCATCACTGTGTTTTGCTAAACAAGGAGAAATTCCTAAAAGAAATTTTAAATTCAACTTTGATTCATTTCTCTTTTCACTGTTATAGATCTTAGTTTTGTCTTAATACACAATGTGTAATCTTTATGTATTGATGCTTCATTCCTTGATACCTATGAAAGAATAAGTAATAATTAGCATAATGTTATCTAAAATATATTGCACTTTAGCCTTTCTTTCTCTGAGAGTTTTGTGTGTACATTCTGTAGAGAAACCAAACAAGCAAACCAAAAATTAAAACAAAACAAAGCAAAACAAAACAGCTCTCCCACTTTTTAAAATTTCTGCCTCAGCTCATTAATTGGCAAAATTTCTCATGGCTAACTCTCTGCCCTTACCTCTACCTCTGATTAGTTTTTTCACATTGGAGGAGAAACGACTTCTTTAATCTGGAAAACTAGGAAGAATATCTAGGTAGACATATCTATGATTCTGTCTTAGAATCATCTTACCCACAGGCCACACTTGCTCTCCTCCCTGCTGCTTTTATGACATAGTCTAACCAAGACAGCCCTGCCCTTGTTTTAGTATGTCACCATTATCCAGACCTTCACCTTATGAATTTATGGTTTAGTTCAATTCAGGAGGAAAAAAAGCAGAAAGTCAAATTTGGCTTCAGCTTCAATCCTGCAACCTAGTTTTACCCCCAATTAAGTTTGTATTTTCTTTCTTATCTAACTTGTGCATCCAGTTTCAATCAGTATAAAATCTAATGGGAGAACTGATGAGAAATAAGTCTATCCTGAACTGTAACACATAACACTTTCTTTTTGTGAAATTGCTATTCTCTCCATGCATGGCCATGGAATGGGATTTTAAACTCATTTGTATTGACTGGATAAGGAGTTTTAAATTGGTACCTAAGTATTTTTATGTATGGACACAATGCTTGCCTTGCAGTAGTTACCTGAGGAGACCAAGATTAGCTTGGAATTATCAAAGTTTGGTGCTATAGATTGCATTGTGTCCCACAAATTTCATACGTTGAAGCCCTAACCCCAATGTGATGGTATTTAGAAACAGGCCTTTCAGATGTATGTAGGTTTAGATGAAGCCATGAGGGTTGGGCCCTTATCATGAGATTAGTGCCATTTTAAAAAAGAGATGTCAGAGAGCTTGCTCGTGCCCTCTGCCTGCCACAACATTTCTGAGGTAGTATCAATATAAGTTCTTTAAAAACTGAATACATATCATCAACCATAATTTAAAACAATTTTAATTTATTAAATTAATTAAAACTATTTATTTTCTTTCTATGTCACTACAATGATGAAAGCAACCAATTCAGATCATAGTAAGATCAATAATATTCTCATGAAAAACAGGCAAACTGAATCATAGATGGCCATCTTCCTTACTTGCATGCCATTAGGCCAATGGACACTCGAGGTGTCTGCAGTAGTGCTCTCTTTTCTATAATTGATCATGCCTATGATACAAACACACACACATATACATATATATGTATTTACTTAATATAGCATATTTTATATAACGTATATTTATAGAGTAAAAAACCTCCCCTTTGTTATTTTTTCTCTCTACTTTCTAACATGGTGACATTCATATCTAACTGTAATAACCTGTAAATTATAATATAGCTTGAAGAAGAGTTGTAACTGGAGTTAAAAAAAAAAAAAAACACTAAACAGGAGTCAGAACACCTCAGTTAAATTCCTATTTCAGTCACTTGCTGAGCAGTCATAAAGCAGTCATAATATTATTGTGTCTTATTAGACTGACAGCGAAATCCTTAAGGAATCCTCATCTGCCACTCAGTTTTCAGGCTTTTTTACATCTTCTCCAATCTGGAAAAATTAGGAGCTACATACAGTATTAAATGTAAAATGTTCAAATATTGTTTTATGAATGAGTATGGCGTGTCAAGCACTGTGCACCATTCATTACATACATCACATTTAATCCATATATGATTATTTCTAATTTGCCCACTTATCCCTAGGACTTAACCTAGGGCTACGCATATGACAGATGTTCAACAAATGTTTCTTTAGCTGAAAATTCAAACCTTACTGTTTTCATATTCCTCATGTATGCTTGATTTCCAAGGTCCTTCCAAGCTCTAGACACTGTGTAGCTAAGCACAGGGTAGGGTTGATTAGTCCTGATCTCAAAAGATAAAATCAAACCTATAACCTGTATAAAAGAGAGAGCATGGGAAAAAAGACAATATGAGTGCAACTTGAACATACAAATGACTTATGAAATTATTCTATACAGCTCCATCAAGAGGTAATTATAATACAGATATCATCAAGAGGATAGGACTTTAACACATTTATTTTTTAATAAAATAGCAGATAACATTTGTTAGCACATATATACATAGGTAATGAATGTCAGACAAAGATAATGTGTTTATATTTATTATCAATCGAAAATCCTCGGTAGGCACCAATTCTATACAGCTATGTAGGCTCTTAAAAAAAAAAAAAAAAAGACTCAGTCCCTGCTCTTAAGACATGCAATCTATTAAGGAAGATGAGCCTAAATACACAAAAAGTTCCAGTACATCTAGAAAATACTGTTTTGGATGCTGGAGTAAAGTGACAAAGCTGACCTAAGACAAGGAGACCAGCAGAAGGGCTGTGGCAAAGACAAAGGAGGACAGGCCCACCTCTGGACATAGCTGCAATCGATTTGCTGCACGCCAGTGTGGGTGCCAAGGCACAAACTGGGGGCTCACTAGAATAAAAGCCTTCTCTGAGTTCACAAATAGTGTAAAATGAATTCAGTTAAAATTTGAAAGTTGGCACTCTAAGCAGAATAATTCCCAGAGCTAAACCTTCATTTGCTTTTTGAAATGTTATCAAATGTAACTTAAATTTTCTATTTAGACTTTTTCAAGGGTTTCATTTGTATCCCCATTGTCATCTAACAGCATATTGTACTTAATGTAAACAAAAAATATTATATTTGACATCAAGAACACTATTACATTTTCTGATATCAAACACACTAAAGTAAAAGAAATTCATGATCAAATTAGCAAATAAATAAATTATAGGAAAGCTTTCCTGGTATGTTTACCAGGACTTCTGTGACCTAATTGGAAAAAATAATTTTTAAATCTAAACACATATATGTTCTATAAAATTGCCTAAGCAACTATTTTCAAAGTCAGTAGATTTTTAGATGATTTTGTTCAATTCAGAAAAATTAAGGAAGATATTTTACATAATGTTTTATGTTCAGTTTGATTGTATGTTAGTATTTTGTTCTTATGACTATAGTTTGTGGGTTAGATATTATTATCCCCATATAATTGCCCAAGTATCTGTTAATATCTACTTTGTTCTTCCTTCCTACTAAAAGAAGTCTGTTCTTTTATTCTGAGTGGCCATGAACCCAGCTTAAAATGCAAGGTTTCTCAGATTCCTTTGCACTGGGAATGGGCATGCATTGTTCTGGCCAAACAGAGGTACATGAAAGTGATTCAGTAGAAAAGTTTATTAAAATGAAAAGATGGCTATTGTGTAACTCTTAGGCCTAATGTTTTTCTCCTTTGTTCTTTATGTTTGAGAAAACTGGTTTAGAAGCGACCGGTAATACTTTTAACTCAGTAGTATAAAGTTGTGGTTTTAAACCTCAGTTTGCAGTGCTTCAGAGTCCATGTTTTAAACTCTCATAGTCTAATGGAAGAAGGAAATAAGGGGTGCTATAATTGTGATTTAATAAGTTATACAAACATGTACCGTCTGAGCATCTGTTGGGTGTCCAGGATTTGTGCTGGCTTTCTTACTTCTGTCAAAAGAGCTCATTCTTCTATCTTTAGAAGTCTAGAAATATTGCTGCTTATATAATGAATATAAAGGAAACTTATGATTTTGTTAAATTAACAATTGTTAAGTAGAGCCCTTAAGTGTTGGCTAGAAAGAGCACAAACGATTGAAATAGAGAGGTGTATTATTCACACGTCCTGAAGGAAGTATACAGCATGCCTCAAGGGGCCACACAGGAAGATTATTAAGGCAGGCACAGGCAGAGATAGAGGCAGGCCTGAGGAACATGCCTTTGTGAGGGTCCTTGGGAGGAGTGCTTTGGGGTTCTCAGACTAAGGCCAGACTGGCCAATTCAAACCAAAAAAAGTGGGGTTTTGGTAAGATCTATGGGAGTTTTATCCAAAGGACGCACAGGGGAAGGTCCTGGAAGGCAAAGGAGACCATCACAAGGGCTGTTGAGGACGTCATGTCAGGAGCTTACATGTACTTGTGACTCTGAAGGTTGTTCTCTAGGGCATTCCCTTGCTTGGGAATCTAGTGTTAGTTTAAGGCCCCCTGCAGGCTACTTAGACACATGAAATGGATATCAGGCAGCAATATCATGGTGTAGCTAAACCCTCCCCACCGACTGTACGTATACCTGTGTGTACGTGTGCACGAGCACATGCAGACACATTAATACGAAATAATGGCATGCAAAGAAATTGTGTTTATAAATCTCTTTAGAAGAGAGAAACTACATCTAATTTTACATTTATTTTAGAAAAGAAAAACAAATATTTCAATAGTTATTTTAAAAATTATATTTTTATTAATTTATATAATTACCTGACTTGCATAAAAGTGAATAGCCTTATGAGTTAATCTGAACAGTAAATTACATTAAAAAAATAACGTCTTACAAAAATTAGACTTGGATTGAAATCCAGTCATGCACTTAAACTCGCAATACACTGCTGTTGGAGGACGGTTTTAATACACAGAAAATTTTTTTCCTTTCCCATCTTTGTCTCAATCTTTATAGTAGTTGCTCTCTCTCTCTCTCTCTCTCTCTCTCTCTCTCTCTCTCTCTCTCTCTCTCTCTCTTCCTCTCAAATCCCTAATACTCATTTTAAAATCTTTTCACAAGATCTATCGTCCCACCTTCTCCCATTTTTTTTTTTTTTAAATTATCCTTCTTTGCTTTCTTCTGTGTATTGCTCTCTACTTCTTTAAATTCTTTCTAGGCTCCTTGTTCAGACTGCCACCCTTACTTCCTGATGTACCCAAAAAAATCCAGGGAAAGGAAAAGCCTATTTTGTGGGACACTTTCCATTGGTTGATTGGTATGGGATGAGAGTCTGTAAATATTTGATCATTTTTTTTCTAATCTAAGTGTAACAATGCATATAACATATACATACCTAGGACCATCCATATTCCTCTGTAATTAGTTTGTTTCAATTAATAAGCACATTGCCCTTTTTCTATAAAATTACATATCTCTATCATTAGTTTTAATGACTGCATGTTATTTAATTAAATGACTGTTCCCAGATTCATTTATACCTTCCTATAAGTCTAATTTTTCTTCCAATTTTTAACTGGCCAACATTCATTATTGTTTATATTTTTGTAGTCTCTAGTTCTTAGAAGTGGAAGTTTGGATGAAAAGGTATAGTTACAATTTTCCTTGTAAAAATGTAACCAGTTTTCAATCCCTGAAACAATATAGGAAAGGATTATTTTTCTTGTATAATTGATATCAACGATAAATCTGTTTATTTTTTCATTGCATTTATTTGCTTATTTGTCAAACATGATCTCTCATTTTCATTTACATTTATTTGACTATTAGCTGTAATATACCTTTACTGCTGATTCCCACAAAAGCCTCAGTTAGTTGCTCTGAGTCCTGTTTTCTGTCTTTCTGAATTATTTCCTAGAAATTTTATTAGTATAATACGATTCTACCTCCACTGCTGTTTGTATTTATGTTAATAAGTTGTTTGTATTTTATGTTTTTGGTCATTAAAAAAAAAGATTAAATCTAGTTAAATGTGTTGCTGCTCTGAGAGATCACAAACTTTACTGAGTATAAACTTAAAAACCCCAAGAAAGATTTTTGTGCCAAAACAGGATTTGGAGGAGTGTTCTACATTCTTTAACTTGTTATGGTGAAAGCATTGGCGTAGGAAGTTCAAGTACAAGCAGAAACCTTGTGCAGATAAAGTTGTTTATGGAAAATACTAAGCAATTAGTAGATGAAAGCATTTCCATATTGGTTTATTCCTAAGAACAGCCCCCATGATACAACATGACATTCACACAATAAGTATTGCACTGAATTATTTAGAAGTGCACTTGCGCAAGAGATGAAGTCCAGAACTCTTGTGGCTAAAGAGAATCCCTCAGCAAAACATTCACTTTAAAACATAAAAATCATCATTGAATTGTTTTTGTTTGCTTGTTTTACTTTGTTGTGGTTGATTTTCAAGTCTCTATCTTCTTGTCCCCATCTCCCTCCTGAATTTCCACATGTATCCTGAACGTTCTCATCTGGTGTTATCTTTTTGCCCTGATTCGCCATGCACGAAAACAAACTCACAATTTTGCCCTCCACCTCTTATCTACATCTCCCCCAGACTTACCCATTTCTATTCAGCATTGTTGTCTCTTATTCTAGTTCAAAACCTCTTCGTTTCTCCCTTCTTCATTCTGTTCTTTTTGCTCGTGAGTTTTTTGTTGTTGTTTGCCAGTGTCTTTCCCTTTTTTTTATAAACCCAATGATAGTTACCCTAATATTGACTGCCATTTTCCTACTCCTTTAACAAAAGAAAGAAGAGAGGGAGGCAGGGTGTGTGTGGCGGGGTGGGGGGGAGCGGGTAGGTGAGAGAGAGAGAGAAAGAGAGAGAGAGGAAAGGAGGGAGAGAAGAAAAAAAAGAAAATAAAGGAGGGGAGGGAGGGGAGGGGATGGTAAGGGGAGGGGAGGGAAAGGAAAATTTTAAAAACTGGTCTCCATGATTCTAGTACATAACCTGCCAATTCTTTTTGAATAACTGGCTTAGTTGATCTTAAAAACAAAGCTATTTTTATATTGTCCACTTGAAGAGGTGAAGAGAGGGGAAATTATTGGTCCCTCTCCAGCCTCTCCTACCAAATAAGATACAAAGCTCTGTGGCAGGACATTCAGACCCTCACAATCTGTTGCCACAGTAGCTCTCCCTGTGGCTACCATTGTATTTCTACATTAAGCTAACCTGAAATAGTGTCCATTAAGCTAACCTGAAAGGGTCCAAATCTTGAATGTTGTATGTGTTATCTAGTCTTTTACCTTTCAAACATATCATTCTTCCCACCTATAATAGCCTTCCCATAACCATCTGTACCATTGTTTTTCATATTTAAAAAAAATATGCTAAATTCAAAATTATTGTCATCAAAAATGATAGGTACTATTTTGGGCTACATGGGGTCATTATTAGAGTGATTTCTCTAGTAACCATATTTCTTTTGCCACCCACTGACTATTTTAAGAGAATCTTAAGACTTAGGTACATAAGTAGCTTGAAACAAGAGGTATTCTGATCCACGTGACAGTAAGCATTATTCATCCAATTTTAAGACCTCAAGCCCAGGTTCTAGTATACCAGGCTTCCTAAGACTAAAATTCCTATCTTTGATGCTTTGAGGGCAAGCTAAAGAAAGAATATTAGAACAAGCTATCTTTGAATGCATCTCTCATTTAAGAAATTCTAAAGGGCAAATGTTTAATTGAAATGTTTTCTACCTTCTTATGTACATACAGGTAAAAAAAAAAGAATTATTTCTTTAAAAAAGGTTAATAGGTAAATAGTAACTACTTATCAGATAACCTGAAGGACTGAAGTTCCAGAAATTCTTAGAGTAGAATGGAATCAGCAATACGACCTCATGCTTTGAGGTTACTCAAGTATCTACATTATATTAATTAGTATCAGGATAGGCCTTTTTTTTTTTTTTTTTTTTTTAAGAAAAAAAAGACATAACAAACCAGTTATATTTTATTTCTGGAGAACACTATCATATTCAACTTTTTTTTTTTAATATATATTTACCTAGCAATTTCAAAAGAAAATGTTTTGAGAAGAAATATATACTCAAGTACGGATTATCTAGCCACAGCTAACAAATTGTATTTTTTTAAAAATTATCTTATCTAAAATCTCAGGTGGGACTATGAAAAGAAATGCATGAGCGCATTTCCACTCATCATTGCTAGATCAATTAAAGAATTTGCTAAAGCACATCTAGGCAGGTGATCATTATGAAGTAATAGATACGTAAATGGAACTCACAACAACAATAACAGAAAATTTAATTGCAGAGTTGACATAGTAACTTGATTTGCTTACATTTTTTGTAGTATGCCTTTAGGGCCAGTATTTATTATATTAGTAATTATCTCATGAAGTTCAAATGGCAGGATTCTATATGAAACATAATATATGATTACAATTTCTAGTTGCCTATTTAACAATGGGACAAATATACTAAGTTTATAACACAAAGATTTTTTTGAGATAATATGAGGCAGTCAGATACTGTTTCTTTATTATCCTCAGAAAGGGTCAGGTAAATCTTGACTTGTTATACTTAAAGAAAACTTAAAAATATATTAGTAGCAGCACATTTAAAAGGAACACACCATTTGACATAATTTGTCAGTGTTAGAAAGATAGTCTAAAATTCTGTAGGTTCAGAGAAAAAAAAATTATGGCTAACCAAGATATTGATAACTTGTCTTAAAATAAAACGTCAAATAGCTATCATGCTTTAGATATGAAAGAAAAAAATCCTATGAAAAAGTCTGAACTTTATCAATCCATAATGGAGTATAGAACAGATCTTTTACTATGTTTTCTTCAAATTTCCTTCAGTAATAAACACTGTTGGGCTGAGGTTTACAAAGCAGGGCCTATCTTTTGGGGAAATATGATTTGTGCATTAATGGAAAGGTTCTCTTCCTACAAAATACATCCTTTCCTCCTTCACAATATTGTTATTAAAGGTACATTATTTACCATCCAATGCTAAATGCTAACATTATATATGCAGATATTTTCACCAATTATGACTTAGAGTTAGTTTAGTAGAACTTTGAGATGATGTAACCAAGAGGCTATTACTAGATTACATTGAAAAACTAAAAAATAATAAATAAAACAAAACTCTTAGAGTTTTAACCAAACCCTTCTTTCCTCTCTCTGTCTTATGTATATACATCCCAACTCCTGATTGAGACTAGCTAGTTATAACCACACCCTCACCCCCCCCAAAAAAAGATAAAGAAAATAAAATTTTGGTAGGCAGTTATGCAAAACTTAGTTGATGACATGATAGTAGATAATTTTTTTAAAATAAAACAAAGGATAGAAGAAAAACTTGAAAAATAGCTATATTTAGAAATTAAAGCCCAAGGGTCAGCAAATAAGCCAGAGAAAAAAACTTCAGACAGGTAGAGTGGACAATAATAAAAATTAGTACCACAAAGCCAAAAACAAAGGGGCTGTTTCCAAAAGTTATCAAAAATGTTTTAAATAAGTCAGAGAAAACGGACTGCAAAGAAGATCATTGGAAGACTATAGATGATTTTCAAGAAAATTTTAGAAAAATGGTGTGATGGATATAAGAGTATAAGGCTAAGGAATCACTTGGTGCTAAATAAATGGAAACAAAACATAAAATTATACTAAGAAATTGAGAGGTAACAAGGCAAGAGAGAGGACAGTAGTTTAATAGGGAAAGATCTTTTTTTAAAAATTTTATTTTCGCTTTATTTTATTTTCTCTCTCTGTGCTTGTTTATATGCATAGGAAAACGAGTCAGTGG
The DNA here is from genome assembly GCA_003508835.1 of Eonycteris spelaea. Taxonomy (NCBI): domain Eukaryota; kingdom Metazoa; phylum Chordata; class Mammalia; order Chiroptera; family Pteropodidae; genus Eonycteris; species Eonycteris spelaea. The sequence goes on along the minus strand of PUFA01000033.1, from coordinate 6,823,900 downwards.
AAAGGGTAATCCTGGTGATGCAAGTGTGATAGAAGGTAATTGATAGTGGAGGAGATGGCAGTAAGTGCCTTCAGGGGACATTGCTCATCTTTGAATTCCTAGTTCCTGGAATAATTTCTGGCTCAGAACAGAAGTGATAAAAATGGTTTTTGAGTTAATGAGCACAATGGAAGAGCTCAGGCCAAAAAGGAGGAAACCCTTTTTGAAACCACAGAAAATTATAAAAGCCTTGGCAAACTTATAAAAACAGTTTGAAGATAATAAGGGATAGAGACTGTATAGGAATTTCGGAATACAGAAATGGCTTATCTCAGCTAACAAAGTAAGAGCCAGGCTATTTTGTGAGAGTGGGTAATGGGGATAAGCATGGGAAAATGATTAGAGTAGGAAATTTTTGACGTGAACCCTGTGGATAACTAAAGAGTGCTAGAAAAACCAATCTAACATGCACTGGCTGACTCAAATGACATACAAAAGTTCAGTCAATAAAATTCACAGTAAACTAATGATATTTTTGACAAATCTTTATGATTACATTATCCTTTTCTGAAAGTCACTTTGGATTTAATCTTTATTATTTCATATTAATTATAGTGTTTCAAAGAAGTATATCTATCACTTAAGACTCATTAGAGCTTCTAAATAACTTCTGAGATTTGGAAAGATAATGCCCAATTGCCATTATTCTTTGAATAAAATAATTTTGTGTTGTTAGAAAGCAAAAACAATTAATAAATCATATTCCATTTATGGACAATCTTATTTACTTAGTCTTTTTAAATTACATTATAATTTAAACAAAATGAATATATAATTCTTTTTTTATATCTAATTTTGAATCTGCTTTTAGTCGAATGGTAATAGACTAGTTTTCCTTTTGCCAGCACTAGATTGGATCTACCAATGACAGATCAAAGCCATTAGCCTGTCCAGAAGATCAGTTAAAGTAGGAAGTCTCTCATCATAATCCTTGCAACAGCTGTCATTAAATTCCTGCTGCCGAGTGAAAGGCTGAAGCAGCTGGAAATGGAGAAAAGCAGTTAGGAAAACAACTGGGTTTGGATCAGACATATATATATTTTTTTTACTTTTGTCTACTGCCTTTTGACAAGGAGTACTGCTGTGCACACACTGTGTCTAGACCATGAGTTGTCAACACTTCCTTCTCAATTTTATTCTGTGATATTGAATGAATATGCAATGAGGAAGGAGACCGCTCTGATCTGAATTTCAGCACAGTAACATTCAGCTGTGTATATGAAAACTCGTTTCACTCTGAACAACCAAGTTTAGCTTAGCAGTACTTTGAGAGAGCATGATGGAGTACATAGAGAATGCACTGTGGATGAAAGTGGAATTGTGTTTAATTTCAGGCTCACCTGCTATCATAAAAGTGTGACCTGGAGAAAGATATTTAAAATGATGCCTTAGTTCATCATCTTTCAACTCAGGTAACACAAAGCACATCACAGGGTTATTGGGAGAAGGAAATAAAGAGAAATCACCTAACTCAGTATCTGTACACACCACAGGCAGTTAATAGATGTATTCTCAAGAAATTGCTGTCTTTTATTTTATGTGTTAGAGCAAGAAATCAGATTAAGCTTATTAGATATTGTTTAGGTTTCACTGGTGTATAATTTTGCAGCACAAATGGATATATTTTATGTTAGTATTAGGCAGAAATCGCCTTAAGAATATTTACAGAAAGTGACTTTTTGTGTACTGACATGGCAATATGCTCATTTACAACCACTTGTAACTTAATACACATTAAATATTTTAGGTATGTTTCCTCTTGGGAGTAAATAACTATTTTTTACCTATGAGATATATCTAGCTTCTCAGTATTCTCTTGTTTAAAATAGACCTGATTATACATTATTTCAATAACTTGCTTAAACTTGAACATCTGACGAATGCTGGAATTTGAAACGTGTTGCTCAGATTTGGAGAATACACCTAACAAGAGAAATGGCAACAATTAAATTCCTTGTTTTAAAACGTAACACTGTGTGTAGATATAGTTAACGAGCTTTTTCCATCTGCTGTCTATTATAATTTGAATGTTCTATATTATTATGATATACATCAGATACTATATTACAGTTCTATATCAGAAATATACAGGAAGTAATAACAGTATATCTTTTTAAACATTGACTTCTGGCAACAGTGGGGAACAGCTTTGCTTAATAAAATACCTAATAAAACTAGTATTTGCCCATAAGAAAATATACATTCAGAGAACTATGGCTTTGTCAAAAATATTTTAAGAGACAAATTGTATTTAGATTACTGAACACTTGCAGCAAACCTTTACCTTTTAACTAGGGGGAACAGGAAGTCTATCATTAACATTCTGTTGGGCAATGGCATGTTTAACTATTCTCATTGTTTAATTTTATTATTGTTTGCATCAGGAAACTGATTCACATCCTCTGAATGCCATCTTAAAATTATAGGCTAAATCTAAGTGTATTGCTGTTAAACTTTTTAAGTACCATGTATGAAAAAGAAATGTCTGCCCACCAATACCTTTATCATTGTTTTAAATAGTCCCCCTTTTTTCATATGAATTTTTATGAAAATGTAGAGTCCCCAGCTTTAATAGCAGTCGAGAAAAACAGATATCTGAAAAATTTATCATTTTGCTTTTGGGGATATGCCTTATGTTTTTTTTTTTTTTTTTTAATCTTATTAACCAGTGTTTCTATATGTCAGAAACTTCAATAGATCTGTTTTGAATTTATTGAGTGAATAATATATCACATTGTTCAAAAATCTAAAGTCACTTTGATCATTACATTTCAGCCAGTGGAGAAAGGAAAAGAGCAGATATCCAGAGGTAGAGGTTTCCTCGTCAGTAATCAAAGGAAAGGTTGTACACATCACTTCCGCTCATACATCAGTGCCAGAGCTTAGTCACATGTGTACAACTATTACAGCAGCTTAGGGACATGTCATTCTTGAGTGGGTACCCATCACCCAGCCCAATTCTATTGCTACAGAAGTAGAGAAGAATAATATTGATGGATCATGGGCTTCAACCACAAGGGAATTCCTATTCCCCAGAGTTTCCGGAACCTATAAATTCCAAAGTTCATGCTCCTTACATTACATTGCAGAGGCTTGTTTCATATCTTAATATATGGCAAGAAATTTTATTTTGTTTTATCATCTTTATAAATACACTGACTTCAGAAAAGCCTTTCATTAACCCAGAATTTAAAGAGAAAAATTGCCTATTTTTAGTACAATTATTCATTACTTTTGCAATACTGGATTTCCCTCCACCAATAGAATACTAAATAAGTTATAGTAGACATGAATTTTAGATAGCAGACATATAATAATAAGATACTGAATTTGGAAATTACATTAACTTAGTAGTTCAACTAACCTATCCAGGCAAGAATTCTGCTCTAAGAATTCTAGTGACTCCCTGGCCATTGTTGAAATATTACTACATTGAGGCATAAAAGAACACTCTGATAATGCAGTCATCCATTACTGGATGCTTCTGATTGAAATGTTCTTTCCTTAAACAAATATCTCTTTCCTATTAACATTTTATCAGTAGTTATAGTTTATGTCTAGAGCCGTGCTGTCCTATATGGTTGACACTAATCTCATGTGGTATATAAATTTAAATTTAAATTAATTAAATTAAATTAAATTAAATTGAAAATTCAGTTATTTGGTCACAGTGTGAGCTCATTGCAAGTGTTCAATAGTCATATATACCTACAATTCTGGACACTGTAAAAAACATTTTCATTATTTCAAAAAGATCTACTAAATAATACTATATCTAGAGTAAAACAGATTAAATCTATTATAGATATTATTAATTGCCCTTCTAATATATATAATGTTTTGTCTTATTGATTGATTTATTTTTTTCTTGAGAGAGGGACAGATTCCGGTTAAAATTACTTTAGGTCAGTTAAAAAATAATCAGCATCTTTCCGTGTTTTATGATATATTCCAAAAATTTATATTTATAGAAAAAACAAAGATTCTTATCCCTGTGGAGCTTTCATTTTAGCAGAGACAGCGAAAAACAAACAAACTAACCAAACAAAACAATATCCACAATAAATTTGTAGTTTTTTAAATATTAGTAAATCCTATGGAAACAAGAAGTGCAGGGTAAGGGGTATATATGCAGGAATAGGAGTGGTTTGCAGTTTTAAATAGAGTGATCAGAGCGGCCTTAAATGAGGTGACACTTGAGCAAGGACTTGAAAGTGGTAAGGGAATTAGCCATGTGACTATTTAAGGGGAGAGTATTCCAGGTAGAAGAGCCAGGGCAAAAGCAGCCAATATGACTGGAGCAGAGTGAGCAAGGTGATCAGAGAGGTGTGATGGGGGGTTGTGCACAGGTTTGTAGACCCTTCTAAGCACTTTGTGAAGCCATCGTACAGTTTTGAGAGAGAAGCAAAATTCTTTGATATCTTTTTTTAAAGCTCAGCTCTGCTCCAATGTTGAGAATAAACTCACAGCAGGGGATCGGGTGAAGTCTAAGGGTGAAAACATGAAGTTATATTTATTACTTTGTATGGTTTATAAAAATTGTTTCCTGACCTATTATCATCCTGAATTTCCATTGTATCCTACTTGACATGATCTAAATTTATTAGTGTGTCTCTTAAATGTGGCTCCAAAAATAGAACACAATACCCCAGATGATATGTGACAAGAGAAATACATAAGACAATTACTGATGATATAAATACTTTTTTTCCCTAATGCTACATTATAAGACTGTTAGTTTTTTTCTTAGTCACATCTTTTGACAGTTTTGATGACAATAAAACCTCTAATAATTTTACTGGATTTGTTAACAGAAGTTTCCTAAGTTATGCAACTTGTTATTTTGAAATTAAACACAAATATTATATTTATACTTCCGACTTTTTCTTATCTAGTATTTTTAGCTCAGTGTTTCAATATTAGCACTTTGCCTGCTTTATTTAAAATTTAAAAGTAATAATATTCTATGCTTTCACTCAAATTATCAAAACATTTATTGATAAGACAGGGATGAGAACAGGGCACTGCTTACACTGCCTAGAATTGCCATTAAACTGGAAAAATGATAACTTGTGACAGAATAGAAATAATACTCATTTTCCAAATTCATAATGAAACATTGTGTCATTGAGTACAATTCAAACAGCTTTAAAATCACTATCTTTACTATGAATAAAGTTCACAGAGAACTTTTTAAAAACCCTCAAAATACCCATAAACCCCTACTTAATCTGCCCCCAAACATTACTTCTCTTTTCATATCTTCTATTACTCACCCCTATTACCACTCAGGACTTTTCACATCTGTCATACATGGTCTCCTCAGACTTCTGCATGTCCTGTTCCTTTCTTTGCATATTGCTCTTCCCTGACCACACACCTGTCCTGATCATCCCAAAACTTACTTTAAATGTTTCCTGAAATATCATCTCTTACAGAACGCTTCACATTCTACTCTATATAATATTGCAATATGCCTCAATATTTCTCATTTCATTGCCCACCTTATTTTTCTTTTACTAATTTACATTTTATAACACAACATATTATTATTTTGTCTATTGTCTGTCTCTTGTCACTGGTTCATATGATCTATAAGATAGGATTTCCTGTCTTTATTTTATTGCTATATTTTTAGTATTTAGAATTGTGCTTTGCATATAGCAAGCAATCAGTAAATATGTTTTGAAAGAATAAACAAATAAATCTTTCATTCTTCTGGGGTTATTTCCTTAAATAATTTGATTAAATTGGTTACCTATGGAAATCCAAAAAAAAAAAAAAAATCAGTGAGGAAAAGCACTAAAATCTCATACAATTTCTGTGAGTGAAGCCAAAGAATCTGATCGGTTTCAAGAATTGCAATTGACTTGTTACCACCAAATCCAACCTTGTCCATATGATAAATACGAATCATGAATATTATGAAAGATGGTTTTCAATCTTAATTTGACTGTAGATTTTAATATTATTTACTCATAACATTTATTTAGATATTAATATGAATCAGAATTCATTTATTTGATTTTTTTTCCATATCTCTGGTTTACTTTATTTGTAATATCAAAGAGCATAGAACTAGAGCCTGGAAAGAAAAAAAATGATAATCATTTGGTATGTAACTTATGTTAAACCATATTAAGAAAAAAATTTAGAAAGAAAGCAATTTGATATTCAATGTTATCTCCGTGGAGCCCTAGTAGTAAAGGGTGTGGGTGATCAGGAGAGTCTACATTTGAGAATGACTGGTCAATTGCTAGGTCAAAATATTTCAGTAAATAATAGCTATGAAACATTTTTAGATTACACATATATATATGTTATATTTATTAGCAAATATTTATATAACATATATATGTATATATATATGTTTGCATATTGCTCTATTGCATATATGTATATATATGTTTATATATATGTTATATAAATATTTATATATATATGTTTATATATATATGTTTGTATATATATATGTATATAATATATATATACAAACTATATTAGTCCTACTCATAATTTCCAAACACAGTATAAAGATTATTTGGGCAGGAACAGATGATTTGATGCAAGTTAATCTTTCTTTTTTTGAACTGTAGACACTGGAAACTAAAACTGATTGTTTAATAATTTCTACAATCTTATGACCAATTCAAAAGTTTCCACTTTAAATCTATCTTTACTGATATTGGATTAATATCTCTTTAATCCATTTATCAAGAATACTTGTAATCTATATTTTTTAATCTGGAAGTACAAATGGTAGGCGAGTACAAGTCCTAGGAAGCTCTAACTAAAGGTTAAAGTATTTTCATGTAGATTTTTTATTTCCTAGTTGGATATTTCTTTGCATTTCAATAACTTCAATATTTAGTTACTTCAGTTTCAATAGAAAGAGTGGTGAAGAGAATGAGAATGATGTGAATGAGCATGAAGAATTTGTGAATTTGATTACATATGCTTTCACTTAGTTTTTATTCATGTGGACATCAGCAAAATATCTTTTTGATATTTTGAATGAAGTAAAATAATATTTTTGCAATAAAGTAAAATAATATTTTAACTTATAAACGTAAAATTTTTATCTACATTTGATAAAATTAAACATAATTGTATCAAATAAAAATTAAATTGAATGAAAATGTCATTTGTGTTTAAGACATGTTGATGAATTGAGGATTAAATTATAAAAATGCATAGCTATTGTTTTCTACCTTCAAATATACATGAATAGAATCCAGATAAAAGTATTTAGTTTATTAAAATCATATGATTGAAACATTTTTAAAAGAAGTTCTTGAAAATGCTAATTTTAGTGATTGGTTCTACATCTGCATTACTGCAAAATTTAAAATGTATTCTATTCTACATAGTACTATTTTCACACTTTAACTATGGATTTTGAAAACAGATGTAATTGGCTGCATTTAGACATATCTATCTAGTATGAAACAAAGAAAAAATAAATTTCATCACACATCTGGATGTTTGATGTGAATGACATCAAAATATTTGACAATAAATGGAGGATTTAATTTTTATTCAAATATTTGGCATCATATAAAACCAGTTACATTTTGAATTTTATACTAATGGACTTGTGTGTAGCAGAACTTGTTGATTTAGGGTGTAAATCATTGTTCAGTCACTTGGGAATTTATTTAAATATGTAATATATTGGGTATGAGTTTTACTACCAGTAGTAATACTGGAAACTGCAGTTACTGCATATTAGATTGTACTTACTTTGTCTGGCTTACTAAGTCCTCACAATATATAAAAGCAAAATAGCAAGTTTGTGTTCTTTGGTTCTGAAACATATATCAGAGAAACAAACAAACAAACTATAAAAACCCTGGAAAAGACGTGTACATCTTGATGCTCACCAGTGTCATGAGAAAAATAAAATTCAATTTCAAAACATAAACTAAAAACATAGTTTTCTGTTGGAAAACATATTTTTCTCTTTCAAGTTAAAGCAGCTAAGATAGAATTTTGCAATTAAAGACTTCAGGGAAATATTAAAAGGAAAAAAGCAATCACTGATAATGATAAACCAAAACTTTCTGCTCAATAAAATTTCTCAAAAATTATAAAAGGATATTTTGAAAGGTGCTTATTTGTAAGAGCATCCTTGGAGAACAGAAAATCTGCTACATTTAAGGAGTTCAATAAACATTTGGAGAATAAAAGAATGGGTGAACAAATGAAGTTTAAATGAAATATATCCAGCAAAGTTCTCCTTTAGATATGAAGGAGAAATAAAGACCTTTTCAGACATACAAGGCTGAGGGAATTTTTCACCACAAGTCCTGCATTACAGGAAATAATGAAGGGGGTCATTCTACCAAAAATAAAAAAGACAAAAAATACAAAACGATGAGTACAATGACTAAGACAAGAACAGAGAATTGTGCCCTATTAAGAACAGGGTATTATAAACTTAAATATTACATAATGATTGAAGGAGATTAAAAAAAAACATTTTAAAAAGAGAAGAAAATTGCTCCTGCAACTCATAAATTTTCATCTTTCGTTCTCTTATAAATTAGTACAAAGAAGATAATATTGAGATGCTATACACACCTTGGAAATCTGGTTACATTAGTTTATATAACAAAGACAAATAGATTAAAAAGAAGTATGCGGCATTACCTGAAAGTTTCACAGTCATTTAAAAGGTCAAAAGACTAAACCACAACCTGATGGTATACTACTATATATATAAAAAAATAATTTATTAAATGAATACTTATTGAATATCTACACTACACTAGGCGCAGTGAAAATCAAAAAGGGATCAGAGGAATTGTAAACATCTGTGGAAACAAAAGTCACAGTAGAAAACACCGAAAATTCTCAACATGTTATGAGGTAATGAGATTATTTCTGAAAGGTACTTCTTAAAAGATAGCTATATCATTAAACATTTAAAATTCTAATCATAAAATAACTTCCCTGTTCTAGGTCTTTATTTACTACAATTCTGAATTTTAGAAAGTGTGGATTTCCCATGTAACCTCAGGAGAAGAATGATCTACCTATAAAATAAATGATATTATAAAGGAAAGATTTGTTATTTTTTGAGTACTTGCCTTTTATTTGCTTTAAAAAAACTTTCAAATTGTTTTTCAAAAAAGTCTTCTTCAGTTCCCACTAGAATTGTACAAGAGATCATTATTCCATTGATACTTGGTGTTGTCAGACTTCCAATTTTAATCATTCTAATGGATATATAGAGGTTTTGATTTGCATTCTCCTAGTAACGAATGGTGCTGAACATCTTTTTGTGGGCTTATTTGCAATCCACATTTTCTTTGGCTAAATGTTCAGACTTTGTCCATGTTCTAATTCAGTTATCTTCCTTCTTGTTATTGAGTTAAAAATGGGTTTTGTTTATTTTTTGTCTGTTTCATAAATTCTGGATACAAGTCATTTATCAGAACTACTTTTTGAAAATATTTTCTCTCAATCTTGCCTTACCATTTTATTTTCTTAAGGGTATCTTTTAAATATCCAATGTTTTTAATTTTGACAAGGACCAGTTTATTAAATTTTATTTACAGTTGTAGTATAACTTTGTCCTGTTTAAAAATGATTGCTTAACCCAAGGTCACTGAGATTTTCTTCTGTGTTTTATCTAGACACTTTATAGTTTAAGTTATCAAATTTAGCTCTATAATTCATTTCTAGATATTTTTGTTAAAAATCAATAAAATGATGTGAGAGAAGGTTTTAAGTTTATATCCAATTTATTTTGCCCCATTTGTTGAAAAGATTGTCCTCTCTCATTGAATTGTTGAAAAACTTGGTAAAAATTTAATTGTCCACATATGTGTATATATTCTATTTTGTTTTATATATTATCTTCATGACAGTAGAACTATCTCGATTACTTTAGCTTTATATAATACTTGAACTCAGATAGTTGAAGTCCTTAAACTTTGTTCTATAATTGATTTTTATATATTGACTATTTCTCCTGACCTTGCTCAACTCAGTTATTTTAGTTGCCCTTTATTAATTCTTTGAGACTTTCTACATAGATGACCATGTTGTCTATAAATAAATACAGTTTTATCTCTACCTTTTCAGTCTGTTTGCCTTAATTTCTTTTTTCTCACTATATTGTACTGGCTACATTTTCAATACAGAGTAGTGTAGAAGGGATAAGACTATACATCCTTATCTTCTTCCCAACTTAGGGGGAAAACATTTTGTTTTTCACCTTTAAATATTATGTTTGCTTTAAAATTATCCTTCATGTTCTTTTTTAAGATGCCTTATACCAAACTTCCCTTGTATATCTCATTTGCTGAGTGGACTTTGTTATGAGTGTTGAATTTTGTCGAATTTATTTTTTTCCTGCATCTACTGAGATGATCCTTTGGTTTATTTGTTTTACTAATATGAGTAATTACATGATACCAAGATAACATAACCTTGCAGAGACTTCTCACTATCAGTCATTTGACCTTCCAGGCAATAGTTCTCTTAATAATTTCCATGGGGTGTATAACTACTTTTAATTTCTACTATATAAAAATGTATCATATATATATATATATATATATATATATATATATATATATATAGGAAGAGTCATCAACTATATATATTATATATATATATATATATATATATATTATCAGGAAGAGTCATCAACTAATCATGGTATAATGTGCATGTTTCTTTAACTTAAGATTATTTGGTACATTTAAAAACACAATTTTTACTTTAATATTTTATTATAGAAAATTAAATCACACAAAAGAATAAAGAAAATTGCGCATTGACCCTCAAATGCCCATCAAGGGATGATTTAGCAATCATCAAAATTTTGCTTATTTACTTCTGTTAGTTTTCATCCTTTTTTTTCCTCACTGAATTCAGACAAATTTAAACATCTTTCATTTCAAATAAATTTGTTTTAGTATGCATCTCTAATCCCTTTAAGAGTGGATAATTTATTATATAGCTGGAATAAAATGATCACACCTAAGAAACTTAAAAACTACTTAATATCGTTTAATACCTTGCTCTCAAAACATTGCCTGCAAAATAGCGGCAGCAGAATTTGGTAGCCTATTAGAAATGCAGTACCTTCACTGAGAATTAGTAAATCAGAGCAGTGGTCCCCTACCTGTTTGGTAAAAGGGACCGGTGCTTCTTTAAGAATCTAATGCCTGGTGATCTGAGGTGGAGCTGAGGTGGTGATGCTAGAGCTGGGGAGCAGCTGCAAATACAGATGAAGCTTAGCTTGTGTGCTGCTCACCATCCACTGTGCAGCCTGGCTCCTAACAGGCCACGGACCAGTACCAGGCCACAGCCTGGGGGGTCTGGGGACCCTTGAATCAGAATCTTCAGTTTTAAGAGATCTCAAAGTGCATATATCTGAACATTTGAAATCTAATACTCTGATACATAATCACATTTCTCTAATTACTTAAACCAAAATTTTTCAACTTTTTTTTCGAGGTCTTTAAATAATATTCACAAGTGACATTATTAACTTTTTATGCTCCATAAGTTATTATATATAAACTATCCCTAACCCATTTATTTTTGTGACGTTTGCTTGTTGAGAAAACTGGGACAGTTGATTCAAACAATGTCCCCAAATAGTCTATTTGCATCTTTTGGCATCATTTAATTATTCCCTTGACTTTCATATTTTTTATCAATTTAAATGAACTTCAGAAGCCTGATTAGACTCGGGTTCAATTTAAATAGAATATTGGTGATTCTCTGTGTTTCATAGCACATCATATTAGGAAGCACAAGTGTTGTTCCACCATTTTTAATGCTGCTAACAATCTGTTATACAGATTGACAACCTAAATTCATATTACAAGGAGGTCCAAAAAATGCTCAGACCAAAAATTTAGACTCAGTGCTCCCAGATGACTGAGAAGTAAATACAAATTCTCTCTAAAAGAACCCAGCTTCAACCCAGGCTCAAAGTATTTCAATAGACAAGGTTCCAATTAGATTGTATGCAAAAGTCACAATACAACACATCACGAACACAAACCAGTAGAAAACCATATACAGCTGAATATACAAATGAGTGTGTATGTATATGTAAAATTTACAATACTATTAATAAATATAAAGGACATAGAAATAAACCTAACAAAATAGGTGTACAATATCTATGAGAACATTGCATAAAGATATAGTAAAATATATGAGAGATCTTAGGAAATGGATATATATCAAGGTAAGAGATTAGAGGACTCAATATGATAGAGATGTCATTTTTCCCACTTTGATCTACAAATTTAATGCAATTCCAGTCAAGGTCAAAAAATCTTTTTGGTGGAATAGATGTAAATTCTAAAATGTATAGGGAAATTCAAGGGATCAAGAAAAGTCAAAACACTCTTGTAATGGAATAAAGTGTGGCTGGACATGCCATACCAGGCACCAAGACTTAATTTAACATTATAATAAGACAATGAATCAGTCTTAACAATGAACAGAATACTGTGCCTTAAAAGAGATGGACGCAAATCTAGAAACTTGATTTTTGACAGAGCTGAAGTTGCAGATTTCTGCACACCCACTTTTCAGTACGTATACTGGGATATTACATCATCCATATGTTCATAAAATCTTTGACAGTAAGTTTTCTTTTTAAAAAAATTATTTTTTAAATTTCATAGTCAATTTACCTGAAATACTCATGGGAGATTAAGGCAACAACAATGTCCAAAAGCTTCAAAATAGGTAGTCAGATTTCCAGAGAGTAGAATAGTTTTGGATAGAAACCTAAGGGAAATAAATGCTAAGCTATCCAGTTGTGAATAATAGAAGTTATAATTTAATGTTGCCTTAAATTAATGGAAAAAGTAAAATCAAATCATGTAAAAATCGGAGACTGTATGTAGCAATCCCTTCATTCTAAGAACGAATAAATCAAAGACTACAAAGTGTTGCGCCCTACCCAAACAAGGCAGTAAGGGGAGAGCAAAGATTCAATTTTGAATTTTCTAATTCTTATGTAGATTCGTTATACCACAACACTTTCCATAGCAGGTTAAATTATAGAATAACAGTGATAAAAGATAGGTTTACACATTAAAAAGTTTCAAATTAATGGTACAGATATATAGAAGTGGATAAAAGAATAGATTATTTTCATGGAAATTTGAAGAAAAGTGTTTATAAACTGTAAAATAATAATCTGGTTAAGTAATATCAAGATATAAAAAAAGGTGAATAAATGGAATGATCAAGTCATTGTTTTTACTTTCTCATGAGTATGTAAGTTACTAGTGAATCAGCAGATTCTACATATACAAACCATCATTATAAACAAGTTGTTATGTCTGCGAATGTAATCCTTTCTCTCCTTACGACTCTTCCAATTGTTGCTATTTATAGATCTAGTGCTTTTATTTGAGATATGATAATGAATTTCTAGAGTGCTAACAAAGCTTTCAGTGTCTCTAAAATGTATAGGAATTTGTGGCTAACATTTAATTATTGAAGCATGAATAGATGATGTATTTTTCGTAATAAAATATAGTAATATGAAATTCTATGTACTAGATATTTTTAGCTTTAAAATATTTACTTGACAATTTCAAAATAATATGTTTCTTATTGAAAATACTTAATGTTTATGAAACTAAATTTTTAAAAGTTGGACGCTATTTTTTAGGAAAATACAGCTCTGATGCATAAAATATAACATAGATAAATTCCCTCCTACCCACTAAAGCATCTGAATATGTCCTGTTCAACTCTAAATTTGTTCGTTTACATTTAATTTGACATTAGACCTAAACCTAAAAAATTAATACATAAAATAAACAGAGAATAAAGTTTTGATTTTTTAAATTCACATCCAAAATATAATTTCAGCTGAAAGTGATTTATAAGATTTTAAAATAATTTAAGTAAGTTCCTTTTTACTGTCCTAATCTTTTTGGCAACAGCCAACAGTTTATTAATGTTTCTTGGCAGAAAAAAAGTGAAACAGTCGATCCGATGGTAACAGTTCCTGAGCCCCATGATCTGCAGCAACTCAACTTCTGGAAACAGTCTGTTGCCATTGAAATTTCACTATTCATCTGACTACAGCACAGCTCTATTTCTTGCCTCTGCTCTAGCTGGAAAACAAGTGACATAATATTTTATGTTTCCCATGGATTACAAGGGAAATTTCTGCATACTGCCATCAGTATATTCTTTCCACTCTAAATACTAAATTCATATACAGTGATATATTTTTTTGACATTTTATATTCAGATTCTGAAAAAACTGGTATATTTTTCCATTTAAATTATTCTTCTTACAAAAATAAGGAGAACCATTCCACTGGTATAGTGCCTTTGGGTTGCCTATTTAAAGGATTTCACACATATTATAGCAAACATTTTTCATGTTTTTTTTTAAATGACTTTTATTAAAACTTATCAATGCTTGTTAAATCACTCAGATTCTGACACTCAAAACAATATGTAACTCTTAAATTATTAAAACCAATTTGTTGGGTATTTCCCAATAGCAATTAATAGAGTAGCTTTGGTTGATTAACACTCCTGCTGAAAACAACTAAAAAGACATACAATTACAAAGGGGAAAAGGACTTATTTGAAGTCATTAGAGAGCTGCTGAAGCTATCAGAACTTGGTGCTAAATCCCAAAGAGAAATGAACCACAAAATGTGAGCTGACATTCTAGGACCAGCTTTCATTCTCATAGCATTTGCTGATTTCGTGGAACAGGGAGAGAGACTGAGAAACCAGGCAGAAGACAATACCTAAGAGAAGAAAAAATTTTTGGTTAACACATTTAGTATGTAGGGAAAATATAGTGGAATTGAGACTCAAGAATTGGCGTGAGGCATCTGGAATTTAAAAGCAAAACCTAACTAAGAGTGAACAAGGCAAAAAGAATTGGCCTTATATTACTTACATTTAGCAATATTTCTCCTTGAAGTATTTGTTCTAGTCTTTGCAAAGAGAAAAAGTGTAAAAAACTAAGCAGAAAGTAAAAATCATTTAAAAGCTGACAAGGGTATGTAGAAGTTTCTTAGTGCCAAGGAGATAAGAATTGAAATTAGAGAACTGTTGAGTAGTAAGGACCCTAATAAATATCCAACACTGAGTTAGTGGTCCAAAGAATAACACCCTGGGAGCAATGGATAAAAAAGAGATAAACTGAGCTGTACAAAAAATGCAAGTAAGCTACATAAACTAAGCACTGATTTACTATGCCCTTCCCAACTCAGGGCCACTAGAGAGGATAGGATAAACCCTTTCTGTAGAAAATACTACCACCCAGAGCTTCTAGAATATTTTCATTAAAAAGCTCCCAGTTTCAATCAGAAACAGATCATTCAGTTAATCAAGTTGGCAGCCATAAATTTTATTAATATATTAAAAATAACAGATTGGAAATCTAATTTATAAATGGGATATTAGAAAGAATCACATGGAAAGACTAGAATTAAAACTGAAATAACTACAGTTAATTTAATTGTTGATTTTAACATTTCATTATACACAGCAAAAGGTAGGATTAGTAAACTTAAATATAGGTCTTTAAAAAATATTCAAGCTGAAGTGCAGAGATGAATATGTAGAAAGGAGGTGGGAAAAAGCAGAAGAAAGGGAAAAGAGATAAAAGTACAATAGAGAAATATAAGACATTATAATATATATATATTATATATATAGTATGTTTAGAGTCCAAAAAGAAGAGGAGAGAATAAGAGACAAAAACACTATTTAAAAAGCTAATGACTAAATATTTTTTTAAAGTTGTATTGGGTTATGTTTTTTATTAGTGTCAAGTATACGGTACATTGGTTAGACATTTATATAGTTTATGAAACGATCCCCCTAAGTCCATCCATGTCATTGCAAATTGTAGGATTTAATTTGTTTTTACGGCTGAGTAATATTTAATTGTATATATGAAACATAACTTCTTTATCTAATCATCCATCTGATGATGGGCCTTTAGTTTGCTTCCATATCTTGGCTATTGTAAATTATGATGCCATGAACATAAGGGTGCATAGATCTTTATGAATTATTTTTTGGTTTTCTTTGGATAAATACACACAAGTACAATTGCTGTGTCGAAAGGGAGATCCATTTTTAATTTTTTGAGGAAACTTCAGTCTGTTTTCCTTGGTGGCTACATCAATTTGTAACTACACCAACAGTGTACAAGGGTTCCCTTTTCTCCACATCCTCACTGACACTTTTTATTCTTTGATTTATTGATTATAGTCATTCTGGCAAGTTTGAGGTAATATTGCATTGTTGTTTTAATTTTTATTTTTCTGATGATTAGTGACCTTGAGCATCTTTTTATGTATCTATTGGCCATCTGTATTTCCTCTTTGGAGAAACATCTATTCAGCTCTTTTGCCCATTTCTTAATCGGATTTTTTTCTTTTTTGTTGTTCAGTTGTGTGTTTCTTATATATTTTGGATATTAACCCCTTATCAGTTGTATTATAAGCAAATGTCTTTCTCCCATTCAGTAGGTTGTGTTTTGTTTTGTTGATGGTTTCCATTGTTGTGAAAAAAACTTTTTAGTTTGCTGTAGTCCAAGTTGTTTATTTTTTTCTTTTGTTTCCCTTGCTCAAGGAGATATGCCCAAAAAGAAGTTACTAGTAGCAATGTCAGAGACATTACTGCCTATGTTTTCATATAGAAGTTTTATGGTTGCAGGTCTTATATGTAAGTTTTTAATCCATTTTGAGTCTATTTTTGTATATGGTATAAGAAGGTGGTCAAGTTTTATTTTTTGTCATTTATCTGTGTAATTTTCCCAACATCATTTATTGAAGAGACTGTCTTTACCTCATTGTATATTCTTGCCTCCTTTGTCATATATTAAATGAACGTATAGGCATGATTTATTTCTGGATTCTCTATTTTGTTCTATTGATCAGTGTATCTGTTTTTATGCCAGTACAATGTTGTTTGATTACTGTAGCCTTGTAGTATAGTTTGATATCAGATAGTGTGATACCTCCAACTTCGTTCTTCTTAAGATTGCCATAGCTATTCAGGGTCTTTTATGGTTTCCCATAAATTTTAGGATTATTAGTTCTAACTCTGAGAAATGCCATTAGTATTTTGATAGGGATTGCATTGAATCTATAGATTGCTTTGGGTAGTATGGCCATTTTAATGATGTTGGTTCTTCCTACCCATGAGCACAGTATATGCTTCCTTTTATTTATATCTTCTTCAACTTTTTTTCATTGACATAATTTTCTGAGAACAGGTCTTTTACCTCCATGGTTAATTTGATTCTCAGGTATTTGATTGTTTTTGAAGCAATTGTAGATTGTTTTCTTAATTTCTTTTTCTGAAAGTTCATTGTTGTATAAAAATACTACTGACTTACAAATATTAATTTTGTATCCTGCTTACTGAATTCATTGAACAGTTCTAACAGTTTTTTGGTGGAATCTTTAGAGTTCTTTCTATGTAGTATCATGTCATCTTCAAATAATGCGAGTTTTACTTTTTTTGTTCTCTTTTTTGTCTTATTACTGTGTCTAGCACTTCCAAAATAAGGTTGAACAGGAGTAGTGAGAGTGTGCATCCTTGTCTTGTTCCGGATCTTAAGGAAAATGCTATCGGCCTCTCCCCATTGAGTATGATGTTAGCTGTAGGTTTGTCATAGGTGGCCTTTGTTATGTGTAGGAATGTTCCCTCTGTTGCCACTGTGCTGAGAGTTTTTATCATAAATGGAGGCTGGATTTTGATCGACGCTTTTTCTGCAAATGTTGATATGATCATATGATTTTTATCTTTTGATTTGTAAATGTGGTGTATCACATTAATTGATTTGCAAGTATTGTACCAACCTTGCATCCCAGGAATAAATCGAACTTGATCATGGCATAGGATCTTTTTACTGTATTGCTGAATTTGGTTTGCCAATATTTTGTTGAGATTTTTTGCATCAATGTTCATAAGAGATAACAGCTCATAGTTTTCTTTTCTTTTCTTTCTTTTTTTTTTTTTTAATGTCTTGTCTGGTTTTGGAATCAAGGTAATGGTGGTCTCATAAAAGAAGTTAGGGAGCCTTCCTTCTTTTTGAGTAGTTTGAGAAGAATAGATGTTAATTCTTCTTTGAATCTTTGGTAATATTCATCTGCAAATCCATCTGGTCCAGAACTACTGCTTTTTCAGAGGTTTTTGATTACCGATTCCATTTAGTTGATGGTAATCAGTCGGTTCAGGTTTTCTGTTTTCTTCTTGACTCAGTCTTGGGAGACTGTATGTTTCTAGGATGTATTCATTTCTTCCAGATTGTCCAATTTGTTGGTGTATAATTGCTTGTTGTATTTTCTTATAATTCTTTGTATTTATGTGGAGTCCATAGTTATTTCTCCTCTTTTATTCTGATTTTATTTATTTGAATCCTCTCTTTTTTCCTTAATTACTGTGGTTAAGGTTTTATCAGTTTTTTTTCATCCTTTCAAAGAACCTGCTCTTATTTTCATTAATCTTTTTTATTGTTTTTCTATACTATATTTTGTTTATTTTTGCTCTGATCTTTATTATTTCCTCCCTTCTTCTCACTTCCAGCTTTGTTTGCTGTTCTTTTTCGGTTTTTCTTTTGTTTTGTTTTGTTTTTTCAGTATAAGGTCAGATTTTTTTATTTAAGTTTTTTTTTTTCTTTCTTGATGTAGGCCTTTGTTGCCACGAATTTCCCTCTAGGACTGTGTTCACTGTGCCCCATAGATTTTGAATTGTTGTGTTTCATTTTCATTTGTCTCTAGGTAGCTTTTGATTTTTTTTTTTTTAATCTCATGTTAACCCATTCATTGTTTAGTAGTAGGTTATTTACCCTCTATGTGTTCGTGTATTTTCCCATTTTTCCTTGTAATTGATTTACAGTTTCATACTGTTGTGATCAATGAAGATGGTTGATATGATTTCAATCTTCTTAAATTTATTGATATTTGTTTTATGTACTAACATGGGGTCTATCCTGAAAATGTTCCATGTGCACTAGAGAAGAATGTATATTTTGTTGCTTTCGGGTGAAATGCTCTGAAAATATCTATTAAATCCGTCTGGTCTAGTGTCTCTTTTAGGTCCATTGTTTCCATTTCGATGTTTTTGTTTTTGTTTTTGTTTTGTTTTGGTTTTGGTTTTTTGTTTTTTTTTTTTTTTCTGGAAGATCTGTCCATTGGTGTTAATGGAGTGTCAAAGTCCCCTACTATGAGTGTATTACTGTTGATCGTTCCTTTTATGTTGGTCAATAATTGCTTTATATATGTAGATGCTCCTATATTGGGTGCATATATGTTTACTAGGGTTATGTTTTCTTTATCATTATGTAATGCCCTTCTTTGTCTCTTATTATAGCTTTTGTTTTAAATTCTATTTTGTCTTATATAAGTATTGCTAACCCAGCTTTTTTTCATTTCCATTTGTGTGAAATTTCTTTTTCCATACCTTTACTTTCAGCCTGTGAGCATCAGTTGATCTAAAGTGGGTCTATTGTAGACAGCATATGCATGGGTCTTGTTTTCTTATCCATTTGGCTACCCTATGCCTTTTGAATGGATCATTTGATCCATTTACTTTTAAGACTTTATTGATAGGGACATAAATACTGCCGTTTTATTATTTGTATTTCTTTGTTTTGTCCCTCTTTTTTTTTTTTTTTTTTTTTTTTTTTACAGAAGTCTTTTCAACATTTCTTATAATACTGGCTTCGCGGGATGAATTCCTTAAGCATTTCTCTGTTGGGGAAGCTCTTTATTTCATCTTCCATTTTAATTGAAAGCTTTCTGGGTAGAGTATTTGTGGTTGTGCATTCTTGTTTTTCATAACTTTGCCATTCCTTTCTTTTCATTCCCTTCTGACATGCAAAATTCTGTTGAAAAATTAGCAGACATTCTTATGGTGGTGCCCTTGTAAGTAACTAGCTGCCTTTCTCTTGCTGCTTTAGAGTCTATCTTTGTCTTCGACCTTTAACATTTTAAGTATGATGTGTCCTGGTGTAGGTCTGTTTGAATTTCTCTTGTTTGGGACTTGTGTGCTTCCTGGACTTGTATGTCTAATTCCTCTGCCAGGTTAGGAAAGTTTTCTATCATTATTTCTTCAAATAAAATCTCAATTCCTTGCTTTATCTCTTTTCCTTCTGGTACTTTTATGATGTGGATATTGTTATGCTTCATGTTGTCCCAGAGGTCTATTAAACTATCCTTATTTTTTTTTACTCTATTTTCTTTTTGCCATTCCTATTGGGTGTTTACTGCTACCTTCTCTTCCAGTTCACTGATTTGATCTCCTGCTTCATCCAATCTAATGTCAAATCCTTCTAATGTAGTCTTCATTTCAGTTATTGTAATTCTTCATTTCTGATTGGTTCTTTTTTTGGTTTCCATGTCCTTTTTAATGCTTATTATCTCTGCTGAGGTTCTCATTGAGCTCATCCATTCTCTGCCTAAGTTTATTGAGCATCCTTATAACATTATTTTGAACTTTGTCTCTGATAGGTTGCTTGCCTCCATTTCATTTAGCTTATTTTCTGGGTTTTTCTCCTATTGTTTCATTTGTGGCATGTTTGTTTGTTTTCTCATTTTATTAGCTCTTCTGTGTTCATTTCTATGCATTATAAATATTTGTTTCATTCCTCAGCTTTGGCTAGATGGCCTTATGCGGAAGGTGTCCTGTGTCATCCAGTGGTACATTCTCCCTCATCACCTGTGCCTGGGGTTCTGGATGCGATCCTTATGTGGGATGTGTGTGACCTTCTGTTGTAGCTAAACTTTATTGGTGTTAGTACATCAGTGGGTGGGATTACTACTCGGCTGACTGACTATGGGAGCTGGCTGCGCCCACAGGGTATGTGTTGCTGTGTGGGGCTGACCTCACTGAGTGGAATTTTCCCTAGCAGGCTTATGTACTTGTTGCAATCACCCTTTGTGTGTACCACTTATGGACCTAGTCAGGAGTTGCTCTGTTGTGGTCTAGTGCCAGCCTCCATGTATGTTGCTTTTCAGCACCTTGGGAGGGGCTCCTCAGTAGTCAAAAGTCAGTTGCTGTCTTTGATTACTCAGGGCTACCTTGTGGGCACTACAAAGTGATCCGCAGATGACTACTGCCTATGCTGGATCTAAAGGTAAGTAAAAGAGACAATGCTATAGGTTGCGGTCTCATAACCCCGTTAAGGGACCTGGGGCACTTTACAGAAAGAACAGTGTTCCTCAAGGCCTGAGACTGCCTGTCAGTTGCCCATAAGACTCCACAACTGGAAGAGCCTCTGGGTGATACGTGCGTTGTGTGGTGCAGTGACCCCAGGAGTCACTTGGATTTATTGAACAGATTTCCTCTGCTGCCAGAGCAGTGTCAGTTTACATGACAGTGCTGTCTCTGTAGCTTCCTGCACAAGTTTCAGATTGTAGCAAAGCCAGCTGCTGTCCACCTCAGGCCTGCAAACACCCAAGATCTGTTCAGGAATTACGGAAGCTCATGGGCGTGAGTTTATGGCCCGCCACCAGAGGCTTTTCCCAGATGCATGGGCTTTGCGTGGGCTGCATGAACTGACTGCAGTTTGTTTGCTGTTAAATTCGTGACCCAAGAAAAGCACAGGATGGTACTGGGTTGCCTGGGAACAGGCTTGCCACAGGTAATTTGTGGATTAGGTGGAACAATGTCTCAGTGAGGCACAGGCAGGGCTGTCAGATTTATATAGCACCAAACTTGCTGCCAGCTATGGAACCACAGGATCCCACAAAAGTCACATTACTGTGAGAACTACTGCCATCTGGGATGAGCCCACAAACCCTGAGATCTGCCCAAGTGATATTTATTATATTTTGTCCTGGTAGCTATGATCTTCTCATCACTATGTTCCCTGAAATTTGCTCACTTTGCTAGCTGAGGTCCGTTGTCTGTGCAGAAGCAACTCTGGCTAGGGGCAGGCAAGGGCAGCTGCCTGTCAATGTGCCACAGGAACTTTGTGGATTGGATGGGTCAGAACCTCAGGAGTCAAGGGCCATCAGGCCAATACAACCTCAGTTTTTCTGCAAATTCTGTGCCTGTCCATTCCCACTGTAGTCACAGATCACAGTGAGACTGGCTGCCAATTGGGGAGGCCCCACAGGATATTGCAGTTCTTCTTACAGGATATTGATTGCAGTTCTTGCATGCAGCAGAGGTCTGCCAGCAACTTATTTCTCCACATTGTGCCACTGTCATAGCCAAAGTTGGTTGTCTGTGTAGAATGTGTGACTGGGGAGGGCAAGGTGGTGGCGGTTGTCTGTCAACAGGCCTGCCTTGGGCAATTTGTGGCTTGGGTAGGACAGGGTCTCAGCAAGACAATGGCCATCAAGTCAATACAGCCCCAGTCTTGCTGCAACTTCTGTGTCTGCTCGAGCATTCCCACCAAAGTCAGATCACAACAAGACCAGCTGCTGTCTGGTACTGGCCTACAGATGCCTGAGATCTGCCCAAGTTTTTTTGGCAGCAGTGATCTGCCAGAAACTGTCCCTGAAACGCACTCACAGAGTTGACTGCTTGTGGCAAAAATTCTGTCCTGGAAAAGAGTAGTAAGGGGCAGCCACCAGGCACCAAGCCGCCTTGGGCAATCTGCAGATTGGGTAGAGCAGGCCAACTCCTCAGGCCAGTGAAACTTCCAAATTGGCTATGGCGGGTAGGGATCTTTACAGGCAAGCTGGTGTGGTCTATAGATTGCCCTATAGATCCACCCCTCAACCCCACTCCCCAGCACCCAACTAAGGCATAGTGGTGGCTATCTGTCCAGTCCTCGTTCCCACACCAGGTAATGCAGTCTTTCCCTGTATAAATCTTGCAGGAGCCTCTGACCCACTGCCAGTGCCTAGGGTGTGCGTATAGGGCGAGAGAGCCTGGGCACTGTCCCTTTAAAGAGGCACCTGAGATTTCAATCTCCTTCCATTTCACTCAGAGGGATGGCCCTCAGATTTTTACAGTCAGATATTTTGAGAACTCTTCTTCCTTGGGCTGGGGAGGCTCGAATGGGGCATTGACCCCTTTCTTCTTCAGGGATCCTCTGCAGCTTTGCTCTCCCTCCCAGTGTTCCTCCACCACCTACGGTTGCTAGATTTGAGACTTTGCCTCTCCTACCAGCTTCAATGTGGCTCCTTCTTTATATTATCAAATATATGTGTTATGATCTGCTGGACTTCAGGGGACTGTCCACATTGATTATTTTATAATTTGGTTGTAATTTTAATGCAGACCTGAGAGTTGGTGAACTCTGCTTTTACCTAGTCCACCATCTTCTCAAGCCCTCTAAATTTTCTTTTAATGGGAAAAATAATTAAACCAAAGATCCAAAAGTACCATGGACCCCAAGCAAGATAAATTTACCACATTAAGGGAAAATCATAGTGTCACTGCTAGGGTGATGTGAAATCCAGTGATGACCAGTGACGTGGGGGATGAGAGGTGGAGTGTAGTGGATAATGGATGTTGGCGTGGTATGTGTTGTCCCCAGTTATTCCTCACTGACACAGCAAAGAATTGCAGGCCACCGAGACTTAGAAAAAGTAAATTTATTGAAAATACATTTTAGAAGGAAACGGGCCATGCTAAGGAAGGTTATAGAATTTAGAAGATAAAGAGATAAGACAGTACACCCCAAAGGGTGTGCGGGTTTCCAGCCAGTAGTGCTGTAACAATGCAGAAATGGGAAGGTCTGCTTATATTTGGGCCATGATGGGAGGGCCTAGATGATATGTATGTGAGATCATCTTAATTAACAGTTGGCTGCTATATAACACTTTGCCTAGTACACATGTGCTTACCCAGAATTCAATCATTATAATTAGATTCATGAACTTCCAGGCATAGTCATCAGATTATTATGATGGTATAATGAGGCTGGACTTATGAGCAGTACTTAATGTGCATGCATTTGTAGCTGGTTTAGCCAGCAGCTTTTATGACCTTTGTGCTCTAGGATTTGGGTTAATTTATAACCCTAAAAGAGTGATGTTTCTGGGTGATCCTTAAGGAAGGTCTTCAAGAGAAGTTTCTATGGTTACAGAGCTGGGCTTGGCTCCTGTCACTCATGCCTGACTAACTACCTAACACTAGGATGATGTTAAGAGATGTAGAACAAAAAAATGATAAAATTTAAGAAATTTTTTTTAAGAAAACAATGAGTAGAAAAGAACTTTCTTAAGCTGCTAAATGATATCTACAGAAAACAGTAAATGTTATACATATTGTGAAATGTTGAAAGTTTTCCTCTTGAAATAAAAAATAAGGTACTTATTATTTCTATTAAACACTATATGGGAAGTTCTACTCATAATTTGATAAGGTGATAAAGGAATAAGAGATATAAATAGTGGGAAGAAACTAAAACTGTCACATTATGCTATAATAGAATATAGAAAATACTAAAGCATCCACAGATTAAAAAATTAGAACTAACAAATTTAACAAAATACATTGACATGTCCAATATTAAAAATCAATGCATATATATTTATAACAACAATTAGAGAATGATATTTTAAAACATACCTTTTATAACAGAATTAAAAAAAATAAATAACTTAGAAAAGCTTAATGCTGGATAGATGAGAATCTAAGCAGAAAACTATAAATATCATTGACAAACTAAAAGAAAGCCTAAATAAGAGAATATATATCATGCATTTCAAATTCTCAGTATTGTAAACATATTTATTCTTCCAAAATTGATCAGTAAAAATATCATTTTCAATAAAAATCCAATTATAGTTGTATGTATATATGTAAGGAAATTAACAAGATTATTCTGAAATGCACATGAAAACTGAGTCAAGAATAACCTACTATTTTTGAAGTATAATAAAGTTCAATGATACACACTACTGGACAATCTAGAGTTGTTTTAAATACAATATTATTATTGCTGCAAGCTAGACAAATAGACAAATAGACCAAAACAGAGTTCAGAGACAGATATACACTTACAGATTTAGTTGATTTACAAAATAGTGCAACTGCAATACAGTGAAGAAAATGTTCTTTTCCATAAATGACATTGATTCATTTGGCTATTCATGTAGAAAGTTAAATAAACTATATATCCAGCTTATACCATACACAAAAATCAATGCCAAATGGCTTCCAGACCTACATATAAAAGATACAGAATACATTTTCTGAAAGATAAAATAGGAAAATAGCTTCTTGACTTTAAAATGAGCAAATATTTCTTAAGTGAACAGAAAAACACTAATGAGAAAAAAATAATAAATTCCTCACTAAAATTAAATATTTCTGTTTGTCAAGCATAACAGTAAGACAGTGAAGAAGTAAGTTTCAGTGTTGAAGATAATTGTATCAATCTGACAAAGGACATATATCTTTAATACATATTATAAAAGAAAGATAAAAAGAAAGAAAAAAACTATAATCAATAAGGGAAAGACAGAATCCCAGCTTTAAAAAAAGGTAAAAATTTAAATAGGTACTCCAAAAGATTTACTATCCAAATGATCATTCAAAAATATTTTTAAAGTGTTTATTATTCATTACATTATTCGTTATATTATTGCTTATCATTAAACAATTTAAACTATAGATCACCACTAAGCACCTACAAGACTGGCTAAAATTAAAATATCATACCAAATGTTGGTGCAAATTCAAAACTACAGGACTTTTAAAACATTACCAATGGAATATAAACAATTACTCTAAAAAATCTATTTGGCATTGTTTTCTAAAACTAGACATATGCATACCCAACAATTCCATTCCTAGACCTACACCCTATAGAACTGCAGATGTATGTACACCACAACACATATAAGGATTTAAATAGAAGCATTATTCATAATAACTTCAAACAGTGTGTGGGGAGGAATTCATCAATACTGGAATTGATAAATAAATTTTGGTAACTACTTCAAATGGATATATGCTCCAGTAAAAAAGGACAAAATTTATGTTATGCCCAAGAGCAGGACAGAATCTAGCATATATTGAATGAAATAAGCCAGAATAAAAAGTGTACATACTATATGATTTAATTTAAAAAAGTTGAAAAATGGAAAAAACATTTTACATTGTTAGAAGTCAGAATACTGGTATCTTTGCTGTGGGCAATAATAATTGAGAAATTCTTGGCATTACACATGTGTATTCACTTTGTAATTCCTTGGACTATGTAATTATGATTTGTGTACTTTTTTGTGTCTACATTATATTTTAATAAAAGTTTAGAGGATCCTACATAATAAATGTATTTTAATGTCAATTTAAGAGTTATATTCTCATCTCTAATTAAAAGAAATAAGCACATTGATATATTTAAAATAGCATAAGAAACATCTTGAGAAATGAAAAAAGTCTAAATTTTTATGAAGTAAAGACATCTTTGAGTTTTAAGTAAATATTTGAAGTTAATGCTGCTTTCCATTCTCATAATGACTTCAGATGGATTATGGGGGGAATTATAGTTAAACTGCAATGAAAGTTTTAAACAAAGAATATATTTTTGAAAAAATTTAAGAGTAGTACAACCTATAATTTAAAAAAAAATTGAATTGATTCTGAACTTCAGAAACTGTGATGGAAAAATAAGCCCAATATAAACAAAAAATATGATTTAATTCAATTCAGTAACTGTTTACGAACATCCATTATGTAAAAGACATTCTAGTGCAAAAAGGTAGAAAGCACAATTGCTTCTTTCTGTTGCCTAACACTGTTTTCTTTAAAATAGAATCTTCATATTTGTTCAACAAATGGAGTTGAATTTATGCCATCAGGAAAAAGTTTTATCTATATAGATATTAATTTAAAAAAATAGAGCGATAAAATAAAAGGAAAAAAATCTCTATTAAAAAAAAGTATTTGATTAAATTAGTGAAAACTACTAATACAATCTGAACTTGGAGTAAATAGCCGCAAGTATTATTAATGTATTTTAAGAACCAGAGAGTGATATTTGTAGTAACTTATATACACTTAAATGTGTTAGCTGATGCTTTCAAACTAAATCCTAAGTCATTATAGTTGATTAGAAACATCAGTAAGTTAGAAGAATGAAGACATTCTCTGCTGGAAAATGAAGGGAGTGTCCAGTCCCAGTTAGGTCAGCCAAGAGCTAAAGGAAGAGAAAGACTAGTGTAAGAATCAAAAGTTATTAAGCCATATTGTATGCATTTAAAAAGCATATTTTATGTTAATTCTTCCAGGTAGAAAGAAGAAAAGTCTGGTAATAATTTACACTGTTTAGACCCATCCCTAAGAATGTTAGCTAATTTGAAGTAATAATAAATTGTATCAAGTTTTTATTAATCTTATAAAATTTCGTAAATGTAACTTTTAATGTGTGGGACTAGGACATGAGCCTCACTTTCTTATTCCCCATGGAACATGGGCTTGGGCCTCACAATCCAGCGCTGTAGATGTAGGGTGTCAATGTTAATGCCCAAATCTCCATGCTCCAAGAACCACTTCGCTTATTTGAAAGAATATTGGTGCCTACGAATCACTTTGAATTATAATTTGTCTCTGAGGTCAGCAGAGTGGGGTTGAGCTTAAGCTCCCACCAGATCTACAGATACAGTGCTTCTCTAAGGTCATTCATCCCCGTGACAATATTGGATCTTGAAAATCTTAGGCACCAATTTCTACCTTCTTTCTACTCTTACAAAATTAAAAGAGCATATTTTTTTTCCATGTTATGCCCATTAGGACATCCAACAAAAGCTAACTTAAGACGAAATATATTACAAAAATTAATAAAACTATTCTTTTAATGGTTGCTCAGATGGCTGAGCCAAAACTGTTCAGCCAGCCCAGTTTTCAAAATTGCAATGTTCATCATTTCCAGTACCTTCTGAAGCCATTGCTGTTGGAGATATGCCACTCTAGAGTGGATTTGGAAAACTACCTTTGGACCTTGAAGCAGTTGGGCAATATCTCTGCTCAAATGAAGTGAAAACAACGCTATGTAACACTCAACTTGATAATAAGTAGTATACAAAACCAAACTTGCTTCTATTTCAAAATATTATAGCCTCAGCAAATCTTTCTAATTATAGAGAAAGCCTCTATCTTCTAGCATTGAAATATGTTGCCAAAGCACCTGAATTAGAATTAGAATATTTCATGAACTTACATTTGAAATTCCTTTGCTCTGCCAACTGTCCTGAGTTGAATCTGACTCACCATCCTGATTCCTTCCTTTGATTGAGCCTTCTCTAGGAAACTCTTTTCTTGCTTCAGGCAATCAACTCCACAGGTATAAACTACTCCTTGAAAACATCTTAATATGTTTGTGCCATGATAGCTACATTAGTTCAAGTTATTTATCTAGGAGGATCATCAAGCCCAGTAGAAATTGATGGATCTAAATAGCTAAAAGTAGGAATGGCATCTCAATAGCTCTATTCATTAGTGAACATTAGTGTGATTGTGGTGGTCAGGAGAATTGAAGAGGTGTAGTTGCAGTACCAGGGGTAGATAATGAATCACAGAAGGTACATAATAAAGACAGTGATATATTCAGATGTGTGGCAGCCACGAAATAGATGTTTTGATAAGGTGTTTGGTAAGAGAGCAACATAAAATGAAATTTCATTATGTCATGTGAAAAATGTAGAATTTTACTGTTGTAGAATGTGAAAAGATAGGAACTATTTTGATATACCCTATTAAGAAGTCCACTTTAGCAGAAAATTTTGCCTTCCTTGATGTGTGCTTTAATAGTTATTGATTTTTCAGAAGATGCCTCTGGCTATTTTTGTTATATTTACTTTTTTTTTCAGCAAAAAGTTTATATGTTATTTCATAGTATATTACTCAAAGTAAAAGAAGATCAGCTCAGAGCAAGAAGTTAATATGCTACATGACATTGAAAAGGAAGAAAAAATATTTTCAGAGTATTTGAATCAATTCGAATTTTGGACTATATGTTTTTTCTTTTAGAAATGTTTTCATGTCATGAATAATTTGCATTTTACTAGTGAGATTTCATTTATACTTTGTTTTTGCAATATCTAAAATGCACTTATATTTAATAAATTAAGGAGATATCCTTCTATCTAAACCTAGAAACTGCATCATTTCCGGTATTATATAGTAGTAATAACAATAATAGCAGCTAGAATTTATTCAGAGCTTTCTTGTTAAGTATATGTACTAAGTCGAGTCACATGAAATTGCCTCTTTTGTACATCAAAAAGGGAGAGCAATTTCATATGCTTCCACTTTAATGTAAGTGATCACATTTAATTCTTATAATAAATCTACATGTTGGGCATTCCATTTTATATACGAGGGAGCTAAGACTCAGGTTAGGTCTTTGCCCAACATAACACAGTCAGGGAAATGAAAGAGATGGTGTTTGAATGTAGGTGGACTATTTCTAGAGTCAACTAACCATTATGTCCCTAATCATTATGATATATAGCACCCAATTCCAAACTATTAAGTATCTCATATAGTAAATCTGCACCAGTAAGTTGACGCTCATGATATACAGGCACTGTGAAATTACTCTCCATTACTAATGCCTTCTTAGAAAGTTGCCTTTTTTAATTTAATAAATAAGTTCAAGCTATGCTCCTCTTCCCTAAAAAGTATTTTCATAATACTTTTTATCAGAGCTATTATGTTATAACAGAATCCAAATGATAAGATAATATAATACTAAAATGTATATTTTATTTGACTTAAAAAAAGAGTTCACATCAATAAAACAATTAGTATTACAACCCTTAATAATCACAATTTATTAAAGTTTCACTATACACTACATGGTTCTAGTTTTTAAAAGTTCTTTATATCATTTAATTATCCGAGGTATAGGTCATATTTTATCTTCATGTAACTAAGAATTAGAGAAGACGATAACTTGACTAGGCCTCATATAATTGGAAGATTTGGAATTCAAATCCAAATATTTTTAGCCACTATGTTATGTTCAGCATATTTATCAATAGGGTAAGCACTCCTTAATACTGGAACATGACAAAGTACATATGTATAGCTATAACTATCAGAAAGAAAGTAAAGACTATCTTTTTTTTTTGAGATAGCAATTTAATTAAACAAAACATAATGGGAATTGTTAATTATGAATTCCTATGTTAGAACAAAAGCAATTATTCAAAATTACTCAGGCCAAAACATTTGTTACATTAATAAGAAAAAGAAAGCCATGGTTTGAATTGTTATATTAAAGTCTTTAATAGAATGGTAATTATTTATAGGTAAAAAAATGCTTATGTATAAAAACAGTACCCATATTGTTTTACCATAGAACAAAATAGAGTTCAGTAGATGAACCATGGAATTTTGAATCAGATTGTCTTCAACTTGAATGCAGACCATTATTTGGTGAGTTAATTAATTTCTCTAGGCTATATGATTACTGAAATGGAGATTTATAATATACATAATTTATAATAATAATAATAATAATAATAATAACCTATATAGCACTCATTATATGTTAGGCACATAGGGCCTCTGTATATACTAACACACAAGAATCCTGTGAGGTAGACTACAGAGGTATTCTAACTTCAAGTCTATACTCATAAAAAATACAGTTGGCTGCCTTATTGAGTGTTTTTTAATTCAAATGAAATAACATAGATAAAATGCTGATATATTTCACACAGTCAAAGCTCAATAAATGTTAGGCAATATCAAATTGGTAATTAAAGCATGTATCCAAATTTTTGATCTATTGAAAACTGAGCACTGTGGCAGCTTTTGGCCTTGTTTTCCAGTAAATATAGCTAAAGCTATGAACCCATTCAGAGCTCAGTTCTGCATGTTAAACTGACCATATTCAATAAGTATGGTAGATTGCAAAAATGACCACAAATTATTCATCTACCCTTATCCATATGGCCTTTCCTTCTAATTCTGAGTGTCTACGCACTCTGACTGGGCTTTGCCATGTGACTTGTTTTGGCCAATGGAGTAATAGCAAACATGAGACAAGCAGAGAACTAGAAAATATTTATATATTGGTGCTTGTCCTTTTCTTGCTGCTCATGGAACTCTGCAATCACCATGTAAATGAGCTCAAATTGACCTGCTGGACAAAGAGAGACCCAGTCACTTGTGTTGCACTAGCCTCCTGCCAGCTATCCACCAGGACTATGAGTAAAGTCATTTCAGACAAGCCAGCCCCAATCAGTCCCCAGGTGAGTCCTGATGCATGATTGGGATGAGCTGAGACCTGTAGAAAAGCCACTCAATAAGTTCAGCACATATTGCAGCCTAACAAATTGTGAGCTGATTTAATAGCTATAGTTTTAAGTCACTAAGATTCAGGGTGACATATTATTCTCCAAAAACAACAGTAAGAAAATTAAGCATCAAAATTGGAAAACAAACAAACAAACAAACAAACAAATGAACAAACAGAACAAAACAGAAACAGACCCATAGTTACAGAGAGCAAGTTGATGATTATCAAGTTGATGATTATCAGAGAGGGTGGGAGAATGAGTTGGGGGGAGGGGAAGCCATTTACAATAGTAATGAAGACATAAATATCTAGAAATAAACCTAACAAATAATATAAAAGACTTGTATACTAAAAATTATAAAATACTGCTGAGAAAAGTTAAATAAGTTATAAATAAATGGAAAGATATATCTTGTTCATGGACTAGAAGACCCAATATGAAGATGTAAATTTTCCTCATATGCATCTCTAGAGTCAATTCAATCCCAATGAAAAAAAAAGAAAATTAAAGATCAATGAATCTTTCTTGATACTATGGTGTCAATGGGGTAGAAGGGAAATTATATGGAACTTTGGCAATTATTAGATTAATATGATGACATGGGATAAACAAATTAAGGAACTCACATCATATTCTGATCTGCATTATATAATTTGACACTACATAGGAGCATGTCATATACAGGTTATAGATGCACAGGTGACTGCTCATTCCTGGAGTTGTTTGAGGTCATCTGGCTTGGTACTCAGTCTCATTTTTGAAGCTGGCATAGACATTAATGTAAGTTAGCAACTGAAAACTGTTACCTTCCAAGTCCCAGCAAGATAATATCTGACAAATTTTCAGTTCTATTCTCAGAGTGAATGAAAAAAAAAAAAAAAAAAAAGGTCATAGGGAATTCTGCCAATCTGGGGGAGCAGATGCTTTTCAATATGAAAGTCTCGACCCTGGGTATAGGGTGTGTCATCTTCCTCTATATATTATCCCATATTTATAGGGGTTGTTACAGATTCTGAAATGTGACTTCCATGTAATAGCAGAATTGAAATCCAGAAAGATCTTTGTGTCAAATAGCCAATATTGCCAGTATTTCTAAAGTTACATATTTGAAGAACAACTAATGACCATATTTTTCTAGGTGAATAGCTGATTCATTTTACTGTTAAAATAAAGAATTCTATCTATGTAATGTAGCAATATCAAAATAAAACAGTGACTTTCATTTTAATTAATCTGTGTATATCAATCTGGAGAAACTGTGGACCAAATAAATTGTTTTTCTAAAACATAAATTGCACACAGCAAAAGCCTGGTGTAAAAATAACCTCATACAGTTTTAGTCATTTCCCTAATTCCAATACCCATAAAAACACATAACTTGGCAAAGCATTTTTGAATGATTTTCTGTCAGTTTCTATTATAGGAATATATATTTTTTTTTCCAAAAGACTAAAGGTGTTAACTGAGCACACTATAATACTTAAAAACATTCCAGAATAATATAGCATAGTATGCATGATCAAATAGATTTTTCTGTGTTCTAAATTTGTAACAATTATTTATATTTTTATGATACCTATCAAGTACCTCGTATAACTCAAAATATGCGCTTATTGAAAATAATTACATGTATTTGGTGAGCATAGCTATAGAATGAAGTCTATTTGACCTCGGAGCTGCATGGCATAAGAACTATTTGGCATGGGAACTGCAATTGTCAGTTAATGAGAATATATTTACCATCTGTTATCTACCGTGTTTCTGTTTGGCATTGCCCACTGGAACATTCAGAGTGGCTTTTGCCATTAAAATTCTCTCCCAGTTATGATATCCTCAAGTCAGTGTTTTTCCAGCTATTACAAAGCATATCTGTTAAATCCATTATTCCTACTACCATAGTTTTGTCTAATAGGAGGCAAAGTACTTGGACAGGGTAATTTTTATATAATAGAAAATATGCCAGTAACAGATGGATAGGTGGGGTATGTTTAAGTAAACAAAATTGGTAGAAGACTTTTTAAAAAATGTTTAGGGGAAAATAGCAGTTTGGGGCCAGCTTTCCATTCACTGAGCTATGAAGTAATGAGTGTGCAGTAATAATAGCAGACATATTTTTAGTAAATAAAATTAATAAATATCTGTGAATAAAGTAGTTGGGTTTATCTATTTGCTCATCTCCATGGATACATTTTTTTAAAAAAAAAATGTTGACATTTCATTGTTAACATTGCCCAAGGGAAGATTTCCAAGAAGTATCCAGAACCACTGACAGAAATATATCATAATACATTATGAACTATCTTATGTAGCTGTACCATATGCTGATTCTATTTTTAATTTTTTTAAAATATTACTTTAATATTAGTTATTAATTAGTTATTTAAAAATATTTCCTTAAATTATATTTAGTATCCAGCATAACATAAATGGACATATTAAACCTTAAATTGATATTTTTATACTTTCTTCTCACCCAGAGAACATTACAAGCAGATTTGGTGAACACTAAAGTTATAGCTGATATAAATTCATAAGCTATTGTTTATTCACCCAAAGTGCAGGTGATCCGTTTATTTAGGTGTCTTGGTCATTGACATTGACTACCATAGCTAATGTTATTATTGAGTGATGTCAAATGATGCCAAAAACTTTAATGATAATAGAAATCATCACATCGATTATGCTATTTTATAGCTATTCTGACACAAACCTTTCAACAAAATAGCACACGATAAGTTAAAGGATATGAAGTAATCATGTAAATATTTTTCAATAAGGAAAATCAAATTATTGACTGTAAGTGGGGGAAGAGTGATTATTTGAATATGACATTGAAGTTGAAAAGGCATTCAAGACTATATATATATAATTATTATCATATATTCTGTAGCTAGGGTTTCTGGATTCAGATTTCAGCACTGACATTTGTTCACTGACATTTGTTGATTTTGTGACCTTGAGAATGTTTCCTAATATTTAGCCTTCGTATCCTAATATGTAAAATAGTGGTAATATTACTACTTACCTCATAGAATTTTTGAGATGGTTAAATGTAAAGTGCATGGCAGAGTGCATGAAGTATCTGATTTCTACCATCTGCAAAGTGCAAATATTCATAAGATGAATGAGTATCAATGAATTAGGCTTTGCCATAAATCCCATTTGTATACTTTTCTCATTCATTTTTTCTGATTCACCAAATAAACTCAAAGATATTTTATCCATTGGTATTACCTGATTTGTTTCAGCATGCTGTTTCCTTTCCTAAAATGCTGTTTCCATATCTTTATGGAAAGATGTCAGTCCCTGACCAAATTGTATTAAATAATGACATACTTATATCATCCTCTATTCTGTGGTTCTACTGAATTTTCTTCATAACACATATTATTTATGTATTAACATTGTCATTTATTTATTAACTCATTTATTATTTCTTTCATTTTACTTATCACTATATTTCCCAAGCCTGAAATAGCACTTGCTATTGAATTGGTGATATATGAATATTTGTAGAATAACTGAATGAATATATACGTATGTGTGTCCCCTTATTGCTCCCTTATCCCCAAGTCCTATATATTTACTGCTGTTTACATCTTTGCCACATTTTCATTCTGTATGGACATTTCAATTTGGTGATAGAAATCTTAGCCTCTTCTGTATAGCACTTGCCTCATCATCAGTTTTCTTAGCATAAGATTATATTATATTGTATTATGTTATACTATATCATATGATTTTAAATTAGTTATATTTCATGTAATTTTACATATGTAGGACTTTGATTTCTTTATATAACAAATTCCAGGTGTTTTATTTCAGTATAGTTTGAGATTTAGAATTTGAACGTCTGCCCAACTGGTAGGCTGCACCACCCTTGAGTATTTGCATTATTGGGTATTCTTGGAAGTGTGTTTTATACATGGATTTTAAGTAAAGTCAGATGTAGAAATGCATAATATGATTTACTCATTCGAAATTACTATTGGGAAAAGATATTTGCAAACAATACCTTCAATAAGGGGCTAATATCCAAAATATATAATGAACTTATATAAAACAACAAGCCAAAATAAACGATCCTATTTAAAAATGGGGAAAAGACCTGAACAGACACTTTTCCCAGGAAGACATGTAGATATTTGAAAACAGATATATGAAAAGATGCTACAAGAGAAATGCAAATCAAAACCACAATGAGATACCACCTGTTAGAATGACTATTATCGATAAGACAAGAATTAACAACTGCTGGAGCAGATGTAGAGGAAAAAAAGAACCCTCATACACCGCTGGTGGCAATGTAAATTGGTACTGCCACTTTAGAAAGCAGTATGTTTCCTCAAAAATTAAGAATAGAGCTACATAAAACCCAGCAATCCCTCTTCTGGGTATCTACCTGAAAAACTTGAAAACAACTATTCGTAAAGATATATGTGCCCCTATATTCATTGCAGCATTATACACGATAGCTAAGACATGGAAACAACCTGTGTCTCTTGATGGATAACTGGATAAAGAAGATACGGTACATATATACAGTGGGATATTACTCAGCCATAAGAAAGGATGAAATATTGCCTTTTGTGACAACATGAATCAATCTTGAGAGTATTATGCTAAGCAAAATGTCAGGTGGATAAGGATAAGAACCCTAAGATTTCACTTATATGAGGGATTTAAAACAGAAAGCAACAACTAACTAAAATAAACAAACAAACTCACAGAAGTGCAGTTCCCAGAGGGGAAGAGGAATAGGGGAGGATGAAGAGGGTAAAGAAGGCCTAATGCATGGTGACAGAGGCAACTAGATTTTGGGTGGTGTGCACACAATGTAATATATAGATGATGTATTATATAATTGTTCAATTGAAACATATAATGTTATTTACCAATGTCACCCCAATAAACTTAATAAATAAAAAAAGAAAAAAATACATATTAAGCATCTGCCATG
Source organism: Eonycteris spelaea (assembly GCA_003508835.1). Lineage (NCBI taxonomy): Eukaryota > Metazoa > Chordata > Mammalia > Chiroptera > Pteropodidae > Eonycteris > Eonycteris spelaea. The sequence goes on along the minus strand of PUFA01000033.1, from coordinate 6,787,690 downwards.
TTTTATTAATTGGGGACTTTGCTCCCCAGCTTCAGAGTATCCAGTGTCAGTGGTGCCTACTAGGCTGGTGTAATAGTACCCCTGCTAAGAAGAACTATTCTATTATGAATATACAACATTTCTGCCCTTACAAGTAAAGAGTTTAGAGGAGGAAGACAAACAAGTAATGAAAGTGAAATCACTAACTACCATGACAGAAGTACAGGAAACTTCATAAAGTTTGGAGTCCTAACACATTCTAGAATTCAAAAAATGCTTCCTTGGAGAAGCAAAGTTTATTCCTGAAGGATAAGTAGAGATAGCCTAAATCTTCTTTACCCGTGCCCAGGACTAGATGTGACATGCTGAAACTACAGGGAGTTGTATAAAATAGTGGCTCAAGGCACTAATTGTGCTGCTTTGGAGCACAAATGACAAGACACAAAAGGAGATAAAGAGACATCCTTCCCATATGGTAACTCTGGAGCTCAAAATATCCTTTACAAAATCCTGGGAACTCACCAGTGACCAGGTGCTTCCCCTTAGACATTGCCTGGCAGTATCCTTTAACAAGAAGGTTGGAATAAAACTGAGAACTTCTGCGACAGCACGTGAGAACTCGCAGAAATAACTAGCCAACATTTTCAGACGTTGCACACTGGAGGGAGAGTGATATCTTGCCATTAAGAGAGAGCCTGTGGAATTTGGGCATTAATATTAATGAATCCTTATCCGAACCCACAAGCTGGCAAGGCCGGCTGACATTCTGGGAAACTTGCTGTAACAAAGAGGATGTATCCCTGTGACATTTTAACTTGGGAAATCCCTTCATACAAAGTAGAATTAGCACACCTCATTTAGGGATTCTTTGAACATCTAGATTTCTTTATGGTTCCTCAACTCTGATCCCTCAGGGGGGTCGCTAATCTCCAGATTACCTTAATTTTATCTCACCAGCAGCTCTATAGCCTTCTCTTTCCTAAAAGGAGGCATGCAGATCCCTCTGAATTGTTTTTAATTCAGGAATCCAGTTAACACTTTCACAACTCCTAAATTACATGGATTGTGGACCCCAGAAATATAAACCCCCTTTGTGAATGACTTCTGTGTGGCTTATTTTTCCTAATTGTTCACTATAGCCCCAGGCCAAGCAAAGAAAAATATCTGATGCTTTCCTAGTCTGGATCACACACAGATTGATTTTGCAAAAGCATTAATAACTTTATTTCTAGATAAATTATAATTAAATATCACTAGGATATGATTTTAATAATGTTTATAAAGTAGAATGTAAAAAAAAAAAGTGTGCCTTTGAGTTTCATCTCTATTGAGTTATCTGTTAGCCCAATCAGTCTTTGTAAAGTATATCAAATTTTCCCTGTCATAAAACAAAGACTGGTTGTCATAACTGGCAGCATGGACAGCACTCTTCAATGGATTCATTCATTTAATTAATATTTATCAAGAGCCCAGACAGAGCCTGGCAGTCTAAGTGCCAGCCACTCCCACCCTCACTGCCTTTTTGCCATCTGCTACACATGGAAATGCTAGGCAATCAGCCACATTGAGATGAGAAAATGTTGTGTTCCCAGGTCCTCTCTCTTCTGCTTCCAATTACTTAGCTACCCCTCATTTTTCACATGGCTTAAACTTATGTATGAATTATATTCAGAGGTGCATTATTCAAAGCTCTAAATATGTTCACCTACAGGATAGTTTAGTGTTAGGTTTTTTTTTTTTTTTTTTTCCCTTTGGAGCCTAATGAACCTAAATTTACTATAAATGGGTTTGCATATTTCTAACCATTTATGAAAAAAAAATATGAAATGGTTTTATCTTGGAATCGTGGTAGTCAGAAAATTTATTACACAGAACTCAAGGATTATAAAGAGTAAAGTTCTTCACTTGGAATCTCATCGAGACATCACATGAAAACTTTTATGTCTTTTCAAGTTGTATTAGCAGTCGCAAAGTTCTGTTTTAAATCAATGCTCAGGTTTGGTTCCCTTTCTATCCTTCTCTCCCTACTTCATAGATTTCTCCATTAAAGAAACAGGATACACACAGCCTGTAGTTTCCCAAGCTTGAAAAACTTATTCCCTCAAATGAGCATCATAGGGTTTAATACAGCCAGGCATTGTCATTTTCCAAATAGTGGCCTTCCAACTCCTTGGTTTTCTGTCATTTGCCATGTTTTAGCTGCTGAATGTGCTTTTAACCCTAGTTTGTTTCAACTCTGAAACCCTGAGTCGGAACCAGCCTTTGCTGTCTTTGCTTCAGTGATGGCCTTTCTCATCATTCCTAGTGATGTTTGCCCACAGTTCTGCTGCACTCCTGGGGACCGGCTCCTGCTCAAGTACTGAGGTTCTGTCTCTGCCAGTTATGCCCCACCCCACTGCCAGACATACTTTGTTTCATTGCTTTATTGGGGTGCTCTTCAGGACTGTCGCACTTTGGCCATTCTGCTACTTGTGGCCATATCTCTTCCAAGGTTTGTTCCTATTTTTTTTTCCTGATGAATCATGGTTGATGGGAAAACTGCTTGCAGGATTTATTGTTCTTTTGCACAATTTCATCAGAGAAGAGGGTCCAAATAAATTGAATAGTCATTAACACAATCACTAAGGTACATATCTCGATGCTCCAAAGAGGGAGGGGTTTCTAAGGTCAAGTGGTGGTTGAAAGATTGAGTGTAATACAATTTCTCATTCCCACTTTTCCAGTTCCACCCTCAACCTTTCTCAGGAGCGTAGTTGACTTGATCATGGCACTGAGGAGATAAGGAAGAGTGCCTGGAATTTTTTCATGAGAAAAGGGAGCACTGCGAATTTGATCCATATTTATGCTGCCACTACTGCCAGATTCTATTTTCAAGCCTGTCCTTTGAACCACTCAATACTCTGTGGAGAGAAAAGAGGAAGTTCCCTTAACACAAATCAGTCATGCTCAGGCTTCTACCCTATTTCCTTCCCTGGCCTCTTTTTAAGGACTCAGACTATCTATACCTGTGAAAAAGACGTTCACACTAAAACTGAATTTTCCTGTTTTCATTTATTGGTTGAATGGTAAGTAACATTTATTTAACTATCGTGGCCAATAAAATAATAATCTTGATAATTCTTCAGAGTGCATTAATGTCAGAGAAAGGGTTTAATTGCATATTTATTGGCACTTACAGTAGGAAAAAATAAAGAAAACTAAAGTTGTCATTGAACTTTGGTAAATATTTTGGAAAAATTATTTAGAGAATTTCATGATGATTATCATATAATCACTTTAACAACTAATTTAAATGTCTAAATGATTACAAGATGCTTATAGAGACCATAGTCAATCTAAAAGAACAAAAATCAACTAATGTGTTTTGAAATTAGAATAAAAAAGCTATCTCAACAAATTTTCTTAAAATATGGCAAGCATGCAAACTATTAAAAGATACACTGATGATGGTAAATTAGATAAGATTTTGTACTTCATCATTTTTTCAATATAATTTGCCTCTCATAATTTTTTTTATATACAGAATAAAAATTATCCTGTGTAATTGCATGAATAAAAAATTTTAAGCATCATATGGCTAATTGGAAAAATGAGTGTTTCTAAACCAGGGGGATTTTGACAACCAGGGGACATCTGGAAACTTTTGGAGACACATTTGATTGTCACACTAGAGAGTAACTTTTGTCTTCCAGTGTCCAGAGGCCAGGAATACTGCTAAGCTCACTAAAATGCATAGAGCCAAGGTTGAAGAACCCTGTGATTGATAAACTTTAAGATCACGTGCAAGACTGTAATACAAACAAATCATTACATAAATGACCAGTTTAGGTTTTACATAAAGTAGTTTAATTTAATCAGCCACTAAATATGTATTATCTGTGTTGTACCAATTCATTTGAATCAATAGTACAACCCATGGTCTTAAACTACTTACTCATAAATATTTAATTTATGTTTCCTAAAGCTGAGCTGATATCCACAAAGTGAAGGACATATCAGGTAACTATTTGGAAGTCATTGATAAAAAATATATCAATAACACTTGCTTTTAAAAACTGAAATATATTGATATTTTTATGCAAGTTTTTCAACATCATACTATGTCTAAATAAAAACAATTATACATATATTATATAAAAGATTTGTTTAAAGTTCAAATATGGTTTTAAAAAGGAGTTTCAATTTGCTATTGTGCTAGTGTCCTAGAGGTACTTAGACTTTAAGCAGAGTTTTTATCCCGCACCTAATTTAAGAAAATTATAAATCCTCAGTCAATTTACTAACAATGGACTTTTGGATTGAGTGTGATCTTATAAACCAGCATCTTATATAGCATATAGCATATTTTCCTTCATAAATGCAAACATTAAAAAAAACACCAACTCTTTTTTAGTACATATCCTCTACCAAATTTTTAAATTGTATTGAATGCTTTGAAAGAAAGACAAAGACAAATGAATGAAAGGAATATAAATTAAGTTGGAGAAAAGAAGAAAGAACTGACCTTTGGTATGTGTGGCCTCAGAGAGAAAAAATGATCTAGAAAATATTTGGAAATAAATTTATTTGTAAGGGAACATAAAACAAGAAAAATGCGATTTTTATATTAGAGAAGACTATTTTTTACTTTTATGAAATGGAAAATACAACAATTTTAAGAGAAAATTTTTGCTGATATTTTACAACATTCCAAAGAGTAATACAGTTATTTTGAGAACAGTGTTAATATAATATAAAATTTTCTTTGTGCCAAAACAAACATATTATCTAGTTGTATTAGTTTTTTCATACTTTACTTTTTTGAATAATTTCATTTCTTTCCTTTTTGAGAAAATAAGTTAAATTGTAAAATAACAATAAAGAATTAAAAATATTGGTCTGAAGAAAGATGATAAAGTCATACATAAAAAATAAGAAAAATAAAAATTTTTAATAATTATTTTTTCAACATTTCCAAGGAATTTGAAGGACATATATATATACACACAACACAGACACAAACACAGACATATCAGGTGACCATATTTGACTAATATGCATGTGTGCACACACATACACACACACACTTAGTTTTTTGTGTTTTTCCTCCTTTTGAACATAGTTTAGATTTTAAATGTTAAATTGTAAAATGGAAAATAATTGTTAACAAAATGGTCACGTTTGTTTTTGCTTAGTATAATTTAATTATGATTATTAAAAAATAAACAAAACAAAGAAATAATGTGTGATCATGAGTTAGGAGTACAAAGGAAACTGGGAGTGAGAAATAGAGAAACCCTGCCCAATGTTCTTGTACTTTTTAGTTTGGCATTGAGTTAAACCCATAAATCTAAAGTATGTTTCTTTTAAGTACTTTTATGAATAATCCCAAATATTTGATTGATCTTAAATTCCCATTCTCAGATGAATTCCTTCCCTGTGGACTACTTAAAAAAAGGGGTGAATTAAAATACAGGGCTACCCCACCTTTTACACTAGTGTTTTTAAAATTTCAATAATTCACATTCTGCCACATCCATATTCCAATGCTACTATGACTTACTCAATGTTTTCCCTAAATTTACTCATGTTTGAGTTAAATATCTAGGAAATCATGGGTTTGATATGCTGGTTAGGTTTTTTCTAATGTCATTAAAATAAATATACAACCATTAAAAAATAAATAAAAAGACAGGGCTCTGATATCTGAAAATGTAAAAGCACCTAAGTTGCCTTAAGTATGCTAGAATATGTTTAACAGAAATACTTCAGCCATCTTAGGTATCTGAGACATAGAATAATGATCTCACCCTTTGCATTAAGAATTTGTAGCTACTTAAAATTATAAAAAATTATGATATATCAATTATTGCAACATAAAAATGGACTAGTTAATACATGTTTTATCTGTATAAATTTTATTCTGAATGAAATTTATCTGAATGTGCAAATTTTGTATAATCTCAACATAGATTAGGGTTTTAGGTTACTTTTTGTAGGACAAAAAGGTGATATTTATTCATGAAATAAGATAATAATTGATAAGTCCAGATAGTAATTGATGAGACCAGCATTTTGTATTTGTTTGTTTGTTTGTTTTTTTTTAGCAGCTAACTTATCCTGTGGAGGCTATACGGTCTCATAATTTATGTAATCTCATACATTTTAAACATCATATTTTGCAATTTTAAAGAATCATCACTATTATCAACATATATTAGTAGAAAATACTCAAATACATACACCTAATGAAGTTTTCACTCACTTCTTAGGCTGATTAAGAACCTAAAACGTTGGTTCTTGCGAAATTAATATGAACTTAGATTTTTTTTTTTTTTTTTTGCTGTTTTTACTTACTGGTGTTTATACAACCATTAATTGTAGCTCAAAACAGATGTTTTTCAATATTTTATTGATTATTTTGCAATGTTCACTTTTCTTTTCATAATCGTGTTTCTTGGTTTTTAAATTTGTATTGCTTCATAAATCCCTGAAAAATCAGTCTATAAAGCAAAGCATAGCCACAGTCTATCCCCAGTCAGTAAAGGAATTTTTAAATATAATACTTTAAAGTACTTAATATGTGACTTTGTTGCCATTTCACATTGTTGTTAGATAAAATTTGATATGTTTTTTTTTTTTTGAAGAGCCATAAGGAGCCATTCAGAATAATGGATAAACATTAATATACCAATATCCTCTAGAACATGTGGCTATTGTTTCACTTTTTTCCCCTTTTTTTAAAAAGGATGCTAGGGCAAACTTAGCAATTCTTACAATATCCAATGTAGTACAATGGAATGAGTTACAATGATGGTAATTGAAATATGGTGGAAACATAATGACATTCAAATAATCATAAGGGTACAATCAAACCCCTGATTGCTGTGGCTTCCTTATGTATAGACAATTATAAAAATTGGACCCATACAAGGGCAAAAGAAAAAGATACCTCAGGATATATTGCAAAGATTTCATCTCCCAATTATGTCAGCAGTAAAACAAATGGATTCATTATTCTCTATTACTTGCCTGGAATAAAAGTAAAGTTGTAATGGATAATAGCCATTTCTAAGGTTAACTGGTGACAGGGAATCATGCATTCATTTGTTTGTTTTCGTCTTTTTCCCCCCTAACTAGCCTGGTTGCTTAAACTCTAAAATTAATTGTTTCTTAAAAAGAGAGAAAGGAACCTAGGAAGAATGTGTACTAGATCCCTAGGAAACTGCATTCTAAATGCCCTAATAGATTCTTATGGCAGCATTCAAAACAATCATTCGGAGAAAATTCTGAATTAAAATAGTCAACATGAATCTAAGAAAAGCTTTCCAATCCTGTATTAAGGATTATATTGGGGAGATGGCAAAAAAATATGAGATCCGTTTCTGCATAATTGGATAGCAGAAAAGGCCACTCAGAAGTAAAGCAACCCTCAGTAGTAAGTGGAAAAGACACCATTGCTTCTCTCTCTTAAATTGGAATTCAGTTATGTGCAGATCCAATCTGTATGCAGTAGTATAATTTTAAAGAGCAAGATCTGACATTGTGCTTCTGCTAAAAGGATCTAATGGCTTCCAGGAAAATATTATAAGCATACACACACACACACACACACACACACACACACACACACACGCACGCATGCACACACATACATATTTTGAAAGTTCCTTCAAAAAACCTCATAGCATATTTGATAATAAATGGCAGTTGGATTGTAACATCATGTTTCGTATGTCTTTGTGCATCAGTGTTCATTTTCATTCAGCCACTTTTCTATATATTTTTAAGCATGTTTAATGATATATTCCTACTTGTTATTCTTTCTTAGAATTCTAATAGTGTATTTGATATATTTACATAACTATAAGGAAATTATTTTTAATAGCTGCAAAAACTTAATTTTGTAAATCCTTAATATTAAAACATTATATTATTAGATAGTTGCATCATCATTTATATTTTGCTATTGTAAACACTACTGTAATAAGCATTTTATACTCTGCACCTTTTCCTCCTATATTTCAAAGTCTGTTGCTGTAGATTAGTTTCTGAGAAACTTATTAGTATCAAAGGGCATATACATATTTGATGCTATTGATATCATAAAGACCAAATTTCTTTCACAAGGTTGTACCAATTTCATCTTCTACCAACAATATATGAAATGCTTATTTCAGTGCATCCTCACAGGATAAAGTGTTATAGACAGGAAAGAAATTGGCTTGAATTTACTAAAAACAAAATTTATAATGTAACATTCACATGACATTCTTTTGAAAGAATACATGGTTTTCCAAGTAATTAATTTTTAATGATAGCAACAATTAAAAATTTTTAAGTGTAAGATTCCTCAATTTTTATTAGTGGAAAATATGAAAGTCTTGACATATATTTGGAACTTGGCCCTGAATTTTAAAACTTTATTTCTTAGATTTCTGAGTGATTTTCAGTTGATTAGTGATGCGGTAGACATTTTAATAGTACACATAGCTGTGAAATAACTAATGATTAGGATTTTAATGTTGTAATTAAGGCAGCACCTCCACTCCTCCAAGGCCAACCCCTCCACTCTGTCCCAGCCAGATCTCATCTCACTCTAATAAGCTGTCCTGCAGTTATACCAACTTTGTGCTACTTCATAAATTTCTGTATTTTGACTGGATCATTCCCAGTACATGGAATATTTAAAAACCATTCCTTTAAATATAAAATATTATCTTGGACAAAAATCACCCTACTACTTCTCTAAAAGGTTACTTATTCTCATTTTAGTTCTTCATTTTATAACCTATTTTCTCTAATCACACTTTTGTTCCAATACTTCACCTTAGTGACTCAGGTAAAGGCCATAAAAGATTTCCATATTGAGAGAAGTCATTACTTTTTGTTTCATCTCTTTCAAATTTTCCATGGAGTTGACAAGTTAAAAAAAGAAGTCATGCTGATAATTCTAAATCCCTATCTCCTGCTACATGAAGAAGACAAGCTTTTTATGTCTTTTTTCCCCACACAACAGAAAGTGAAGCTTTTTTTAAATTCATAAATGATTTTTTGAATCTTTACAGCAGCTTTATTTATAATTGACAAAAAGTGAAAACAACAAATTTTCTTCAATAGGTGAATGGATAAGCAAATTATTTTATATCTGTACAATTAAATATTATTCAGAGATAAAAAAGAAATGAGTTACCAGCCACAAAAAAACAAGTCAGAATCTTAAATGCATATTGCTAAGTGAAAGAAGCCAATCTGAAAAGCCTAAATACTGTAGGATCCAAAATATATAACATTCTGGAAAAGGTAAAACTATAAAGACATTTAAAAAATATTACTGGTTGTTGGAGTTCCGAGAAAGATGAAAAGGGATGAACAGGTAAAGCACAGCAGAATTTTTGGTTGTTAAACTATTTTGTACATTGGGCATTTCCCAGAACTCAGCACTTTTCGAAGAAAAGAGTGAACTTTATATATGCAAATTTAAAAATCATTTAGGAAGTCAGGGGATCCCAGCAAGGAATACAGACTACAGTAAAAACAAAACAAAACAAAAATCTAACTGTACTACAAATCTATAAAATAACCTCATTGAAGGGAGTGAGGGGAAATGGTACTAACCTAAGTAATTCTGGAAATGAGTGTAGTCTGTAAGACTAAAGGCAAAAGGAACTGCACATAAATCCCTCCTAGAAGATAAAGTTGTTTCCCACAGGGGTACAGATTAGCAATTCAGATGTGTGTGTGTGTGTGTGTGTGTGTGTGTGTGTGTGTGTGTGTGTGTACTGAAATTGAACAATTGGGGGTAAATGGATGATGGACGGTGGGAGTCAGGTTTCTCACTGCTGGAATGTGAATTTATAGATAAGAAAGGGTAGCAGGCTAGAATGATCCACGTGGTAATGGATAAGAGTTGGAGACATTAGATGAACTCACATATATCTTATATAGATACAGGTAGTTATATAAAGAAATACATATAGACATGTGATATACACAGGTTAGTTTACACACATATATTTATTTGTTCTAAAGAGCATAAAAGAAACAACATCCCAGCAGCTACGAGCTTTGTTTCTAATACCATTCTTCAGTAAAATGACCCAGGGCTTCTTGGAGAAATGGCTGACTCTGGGATCAGGCAGGAAAGACACAAGATGAACCTAGAGCACCTTGTACTGTCAGAAAGGCAAGAATATAATAAACACATAAATAAGTTTCACTCCAAGTGATAGGGGTATGTCAAAAGGACAGGGGAGACAACTGAGAGAGCCCTTAGTGGCCAAAAATGAAATCATTTGAGTAATAAAATTCCTATTGGATGATAACCCAAAGTATAAAATACCCACGTTAAATCCATAAATGAGACAATGTTGCTTAATTGCTTAAAACAATGGCCTGCCTTTGAAATTAGAACAAAATTCTAAATCTGTGAAGAACTGCAACCTCTGGTCTGCAGTGTCATCTCTTAATTCCTCTGGCCAGTTTGGCCTCTCCTGCTAGAGTATGGCATTTCCATGAACTCCCATCTTGTCACCTTGCAGTAGAGGCCACTGCAAGTACACTGCCTAGTGTTTACCCAATCCCTGGTACCCCTAGCAGGTACCTACATAGGGCAGGGAAGGTAAGTGAAGTAAAACTCCATGTGGCAAATGTTCACCAATGAAATGTAGAATGTGGAAGGAGCTGAGAGATGTTTCCTTCTTCCATCTACTAATTTGCTGTTACAAGGTTCCATATGGGTCCTACAAAGATCTTCTTCCTGACTGAGCACAACTTGTGTTTAGCTTAGTAAAGCCCTATTTGCATTTAGTTTTACTCCTTCCCCAACTCATGTCCTTCATCCCTCACACTTACTACCTACCCTAAGATTATACTCCTCTCAATACACTGTCCGCATGTAAGCTTGCCTCAGGCTCTGACAGTATGCAAGACCAACATGATGGGCCACAGTTTACCTATCCTCTTTCTTTCCTCACCAATCTGCCTAATCCATTATACCCTGGCTACATTGACTTATTTTTGTTCTGGAACAGTTTCCCCTCCTGCTACCACTCTTTCCCTATATCTTTATCTGGTTGCCTCCTTCTCATCATTTATATTTCAGCTTAAATAGAGCTCCTTAAAGAGGTTTTGCCTGTCCATCTTGCCTAAAGAAATATCTTCCTCCCATTCTGGCACTTTTTATATCCCATTTTATTTTTTTTAAAATCAACCTTGATTAATTCTATTAAGGAGAAATCAAAATTTCCTCCTACTAATAGTATGACATACTATCATCAATTCCACAAAATGTTCATTATGTTTCTTCTAGTCATGTCTTATTCTCATTCCTTTCTTCATCTGAAATAGTCTTGGCAACCTTTTTTTCCCCTCTATCCTATAGGGACTCAATCATGGAATAGTCTCTTATATTTCTCAAATAACATTTAAATAAAGATATTTTGTATAGAAGTATTTTACTAAAAACTCAAGAGTAGAAGTCAAAGCATACAGTGGAGTACTTTACACTGCACAAAGCATAGCGCAGCACAACTATCATACATACATTAAAGATTGGATAGGCATTTTAAAAAATATTTGCACCATACCCCCAGCTAAGGCTATTCACAGCTGATTCTCCTTATTAGGTCCCATATCTCTACCACTTTCGGACCTTTCTTTCTTTTCTTTCTTTCTTTTTTTTTTAAACCTGTATTCTTCACCAGTTCAACTGTGTTCAGGTCCCCAGGCAGTTGTTGTTCTCTTTATGAGCAACCTTGGATAACCTGAATTATCTAACTTTATTATGAAGAGAATTTAGTTTCTACATCACTCCTAACACATCTCTAGTCTTTCACGAAGATAACATCTATCTTTGCCTAACTAAACATGGCTCACAGAAGTAGTGCTCAGGAAAGACAGATCTCTCCCTGAATAAATCTGTCTCTAGCCATTTAACTGATATTTATTGTTCTTGGCTATACCTACAAGGATTTTTTTTGTCATTGATGTTTATAAGATAAAAGTTGGTTCAATTGAAAAGATGAAACAAGAATACCCCTATAGAACAAACACTATGTTCCAAAAAAAAAAAAAAAAAAAAGACTACTTGCACCACACCTAGCAAAGGGCACTTCAGTTGTTTTCATGTCTTAGTCACCACGGATAAGGCTGCAGTGAACATCAGGGTGCGTAGATCTCTAACAACTAAATATTTTCAAATGTTTTGGGTAGATATCCAGAGAGGGATATTTACAGAATTACAGTCAATCCCTTTTCTCAGGTCCTATAACCACAAAAACATATATCCAAAAAAACTAGTGTTTGTTGTGACTGATCAAAAGATAAATGTATTCCATCCTCTACCTGTGCCTCCCTTCCCGTAGATGGTGGTCATACATAGAAGAGCCTTTCAGTGTTTTGGGTTGAAATTATGCTGGCAAATTTTGTTCCTTGCCTTGGTTAAAAATTCAGCTCGCTTGTTTATTTTTTTTTCCTATTTATCATGCTTGTATGTGTAATAAGTTCCAGATGTGGATCTGGCAGAAATTTCTAAAACAACATTCAGGAGTGATATTACTAGGAGATACTCTTAGATTTAGAGTCTGTGGAATGTGTGGTTTGCCTTTTAATCTAGGTGTGGCTTCAGTAATTCTGTACCATTATGACTCCCTTAGGAGAAGCAGTTATAGAATTTAAAGTTGGAAAATAGATGTGTGTAGGTATGTACTTGCATAAGTTTAAATAAATGTATATTCATTTATCTTGATATATTACTATGCAAATTTAATTATTGTTTTAATCCTGAATAAGCACTACAGAAAAATAAATAAATAAAAGGGAATAAGACATTGTTTCTTTGAAGACAAGATTCCAAGGGAAACTGGGAAATGTTCATACAAGTCCTCAACATTTTCTCTATTTTATAATTTCTTCTTAATGTGTTAGGCTTCAACTATTTAATTTTCTTGATAATTAAATTCATCATCAGCCAACTGTACTGAAACTTTTTTGTTCAGCCTCATTTAGGCAATTGTACTGTGTTATTCATAACAATACTTTGCAACTCATATTGGTATAAAATTCAAACTTTGTAAAATAGTGTAATTAAAGACTCAAGTTGACTTATTTGCTTTGCAATACAGTGAAATGAACTGAAATGAGAACAAGTGGAGTCTGGTCACCTGGTCTTAAATCTGTTTCTCTTTGGATCTAGCTACTTCATCTTGAAAAAATTCATGTAAACACTCTGAAATTAAATTATCTATAAATTGAAGGAGTTAGGTGAAATGATCTCTCTGTATGTTTAGTTGAACTAACAACAAGGTTATATTTAAGGTCAGAATTAGGTTATCTTTTTTTAATGAAGTATATAATTGACATATAACATTATATTAGTTTCAGGTATAGAGTGTAATGATTTGATATTTGTACATATTGTGAAATGATCACCACAGCAATTCTAGTTACATCTGTCAGCATACATAGTTATATATTTTTGCCTTGTGATAAAAACTCAATATCTACTCTGTTAGCAACTTTCAAGTATAGAATTAGGCTGTGTTTCTGACTTTTTTCCAATTTACCCCTCAGTTTTTCAATGTCCCTTCTCTTTTCTCTATTTGTTTAACCCTTTACTTTCCTCTCAGTCTAGACATCCAATACCTCCCTTTCAACCTTCTATCCAACTAAAACTTTTGCAATATTTCTTTTTGAGATCTTGTCTCTAGCTTGCTTTTCTAATTCATTGTTTATTCCCATTACCTTAAAGGAGTGATAATCTGACTCATAAAGGTATAAATGATTATATAGAATCCTTTTCGGGCTGTTTTTAATGTAAAACAACCCAAAATCTCAAACCCAATTTTTTAAACCCTTGGTGAAACAGTTATGACATATGCTTCCTAGTGTTCCCTAAAATATCAGACAAAATCTGCTTAATGATGCCCCCTTCATATATTTTTTCTTCATATGAAATGCAAAACTCAACAAGAAAACAATTTCCTTCTCTCAACAAGTGTTATAAAATTAACATTCAAATTGAAACTTTAGCATGCTATTTTTGATAATAACTGAAAAATTAAATTTTTTTTACTTAGAAATAAATTAAAATTTGATCATAAATCTTATCATTAGTTATTGACTGAAATTAAAATTCAAAGTGTGGTACAGCACATGTCATGGTATTACTAAAAATCTGTTGAATAAATGGTCTGCTTTTGTGATTTTAAATGATTCTTAGCAGATTTTATTTTCTAAATAAAATCTTAGAAGGGGCAACAATGATGAATAAAAGATAGAAAAGGAGATCTGCTCTTTCTCGAGCCACAGGAAGAAAATGAGACTCTCCACCAATCTAACTTTTTCATCCCTCGTGCAGCTGCTTAAGAACCACATCTAGGACCATGAGGTCTCTAGGAAATATAGTTCCAAAAATCAGTATTCTGTTAAAAAAAAATCTTAAATGTACACAGAAACAGGGAAATTGATTTATACTTGAGAGAATAGGCATTCAATAGATACGGATCATGAGATCACTCAGATAAATGAATTAGCGTACATGACTTTAAACAGCTGATATCTTCAGTGACCGGAATAAAGGAAAGAATTATTATAGTAAGTGAATAAGAGAAGCATCTCAGAGAATTAACGGAAATTATTTTTAAAAGAATCAAAATGAAAACTAAAAATTACTGTATCTGAAATTTTAAAATCCATTATATGATCTTAATATTATATTGGAGACAGCAGAAGGGAATTCAATAGACTTGAGAGACAATCAATAGAAACTATGTAATGTGAAGAAGGGAGAGGTGGGGTAATTTTTAAAATTAAATGAACAGAATGTGATCTGTGAGACAATCTAATTTTGTCTAATATACTTGCACATAAACTCTAAAAAAAAGAGAATAGAGAGACTGAGAAAGAAAAATATTTTTAAAAATGATTGAAATGTTTTCCAAAGTTGGTGAAAAACTCTAACTTACATATCAAAGAAGCTCAGCAAAACTCAATACAGATAAATACAAAGAAAAGCACACATTGGTCTTCATATCAAACTGCTAAAAAACAAAAGACAAAAAGAAAATGTTACAAGCAGTTACAAGCAGAGGTGGAGAAAGGTATCTTATATACAGGAAAGCAATGATCAGAATGATGGTTAATTCTTCATTAGAAACAGTGGGTGACAGACGCACATTATTATAGTGTTGAGAATAAAAACACCAACTCTGAGTTCTGTAGCCAATGAAAATGCTTTTTAAAAATGAAGACAAGAGCAACATTAATGAAATGGCTGAGTAAAAACAAAATAAACTCTGTCCCTATACAACAGCAATGAACAAGCTAGCAAAAAAATTAAAATCAACTTTTTTTTGAAATCTAGAACTGGGAAAGTGCTTAATTAATGAGAAAAAAAAAAGGCTGAGTTTTGTTTAAAAAGATCTGTGACATTTAACTGACCCTATTACCATCTTCAACTCCCAAGCTCCTGCATTCCTTGTGAAGCTTGCTGGTACCAGAAGTAATACGGATCTTAACAAATTGTAGTTAGGTGTCTTCACCTGTTTCTGGTTTCTGCTGGACCAACTCAGCTTGAACCTGTTTCACCTGCCTTGGAGCTTTCCAGCGGTAGTGGTAACTTCACCAACTATATCACTCAGACATACTCAGTTGCTATTAAGCCCAATACTGTTACTCAAATTATATTCCAGGAAAATTCTATTAAAACTTTTATCTCATATCACTTTGTCTTCCCAATAACAACTCTCTTGTGCTTTTATCCACCTGTACCCCACTGTGATGAAGTAGAGAAAAAAAGCAGAGTTTTTAGTGTGGAAACAGAAGCACAAAGAACAAAACAATTTATCGAGACCTGTACATTATCAAAGATGATGAAAATAAAGCCTAAATAGATATACTCTTTCTCAATCCTTGATTTTCATGCTAAAAGGTGAAAATTATGTTAGAAACAACAAAAAAATCTTTTAGAAATGTCAAATAAATTGTTTAATCTAATAATGCATATAGAATATTGCATGTATTTAAAATAAAGTTTATTTAAAATAGAATGAAATATTGTGATATTTAATTAACTCAAATTATTCTGACCATCCATGGTATTTTATTTTCTTATTTAGTGGCAATAACATTAAATGGGAATACAAAAAGCCAACAAAAATACTGTCTGAACTTGTGGAAGTAATTTCAGTTTACTGAGATTCAATTTTGTTATTTATAAAATAAAACTTTAAGACCACTTTTAGGTATAAAATTCTGAACTCTTAACTCTCTAGGTGGCAGCTAAGTGATTTGGATTAGGAATAAATTTTGTGTTTTAAATCTGTGCGCATAAGTAAAAAAACAATATTACATGTTTGGTATGTAGATAAATAAGCAGAGCCCAAGTTTATTTTTGCTACTTTTGTTTCTGTTGTTGTTTTGTTGTGTTATTTTGACAAACTTGTACCTCAAAAAAGAAAAGTTATTTTTTTCTGAAGTCATCTAAATGAGAAACTCAAGTTATGGTGAACCAGGAAAAATGGTGAAGCTACCTAACTGCTTATGATTTCTGCTAACTGAAGGGAATTTTCCTTTTGAAGTTTTTAGTGGGAAATTTTAGTTACTTTTATTCCTATAATAGGTACTGGATATTGGTCTTTTTCTCACTAGGAACAGTCTTGTCCTCTATTAATTATCTACATTTTTCAGGCAAGCAAAGTGATTTGTAAAAGGAAGTAGATGGCCGTAAAATACAGAAAAATGATAGCCCTTACAAGCCAAGGACCCGATGTGAGTTGTACCAACTATCAGTTATTTCATCCTATTCTAATTATACATTCAGGGACTGATTATGACCACAGGTGGATTCCATCATCCCCACTGCCATCAGTGAGCCTAGTTCTATAATGGTTTCTCTTTATGTCATCCGTGGCTCATGGAGCCATCACTTAATCCATTTTTTGGGTCAAGGCATATCCTCTGGTCCCTCCCACAGTGTGTTTTCTCTACTCCAACAAGAACACTTCCCTGAGTTTAGCTAGTTTCTCAGCCTCAACACTATTGATGTTTTGGCCAGATAATTTTGTCTATGGGGTGTGGAGGTTATCATGTGCATTGTAAGGTGTTAAGCAGCGACCCTGACCTCTACCCAATAGATACCACTAGCACCTCTCTAGTGTGACAACCAAAAAATGCCTGCAGAAATTACCAATCCTGAGGAAGGGAATGAGATAAAATTGCCCCCAGTTGAGAACTACTATGCTATGGCAATTCTGGAATTTCAAGCTTACTTTACATGGGTCATAACTTTATGCTTACTTCTACAAATAGTCTTGAGTTTATACTATAAATAACAAATACTTGTGGGATGTGGGTGGAACTTAATCCTGAAAAGCTAGAATGAATACAGAAGATTCTAATTTTAAGTTGGACTAGATTTGTTGACATGGGTGCCCTTAGCAGGAATATGATTCAGTGTAATAACTGATTCAGTGTACTAACAGTGTAAGATTTGCAATAATTTAAATTGTATGCTTAGTTGGTTGACTGAAAGCAGAACCCAATGGTGTTCTGAATAAACCCACTCTGAATAAAGCTGAAATACAAAATATTGTGCTCAGAATGAAAGAAAGCTCTCCAAGTCAGTGTAAAGTTTAAGTAACTTTATTTCTGGGTGCTTATGAACTAGTATATTCAAATAGACTTAGAGTATGTAAGGCAGTTTGGGATCCTCTCAATGGACAGAGTTTTGGGCAGCACACCTGGTCATCTACTTTGTATGAAACAAGAATTGGCTCTAAATTAGAATATACATGAGATCAGAGGCAGGGCCAATGGCTTGCCTGGCTGACCAGGAGCCTAGGAGAAAGAATATCAGACATAAGAAGTTCTGGAATAGAGACATGTAAATGTATGCATAGAAGTAGAAATGAAGTGTGAGGATCTGTGCATCACACACTCATACCCACTAGAGAGCATCCACCAGAGATACTAAACAACTGAGCAGACAAAATGATTTGTCCAGCTGTAATTAACCAAGCCGTTGTCATTGATTACCCTAGTGCTGGCACAATTAGCACCTGTGTAAAGAGGCCATGGAGGTGGAAATGGAGTTTATACATGGACCTCAGAATTCAACCTTCCAGAAACAGACACCAATGTTGATTTCCTCATGTTACACACTTCCTTAAGGATTTTAAAAATGGACAAGAGGTGACAAATTGACCACATTGGACCTCTTCTACTCTGAAAGGACAACTGAAAATTCACTCTTACAGAAATAGGTATGCTGGTAAATGTTTTGTCTTTCCTGACTGCAGAATTCACTTTTATGAGACCTTACATGAATATGACATCAAAGCAAGGGACACATTTTAGAGCAAAGGAGATTCCAGAGTGGGACCATGAGCAAAGATCCTATCACATACCACACCATCCAAAAGCTGCTGGCATGACAGAGCAGTGGAACAGTGTTAAATTCATATCTGAAGTGGTAGTTTGAAGATGACACAATTTAAGAATGGAGGACCATCCTCTAGGGTGCAACAATGAAATACACTTTAAATTAAAGGCTTTTATGTGTCATTCTACTCCCAATAGTAAGAATAAATGAATCAGGAGCAAAATGGTAGTAGCAAGAATAGTCCCACCTGTCATTACTTCCAGTGACACTAGGGAGTTTGGGATACCTGTTCTCATAATTTACAAGTCCTAGTTCCCAAAGTGGGGGGAATTTCCACATGAGGACACAAAAATTTAACTGAATTATTTTTAAAATGATAATGTTAATTACAACATAAATTTAAGACATACTTCTCAAACACCTGTTATATGCCAGGCACTGCCTTAGTTTTGACCCAACTATATCCAAGGACAGAGCCATGCACAGATATAAAAGACCAAGTATTTGGCTCAACTTGGGATAGATCCAAAGGGCCATTCTAACTTCATTTTGATTCATTGAATGAAGTTCTAAAACAGTACACTGGATTAACTTGAATGGAGACATTCAAATATCAGAATCAACAACTGAACACAGAAGTATTTGCCTTTTATCTCCAAACCCTCATTTCATTACCTGCTCTGCAAAAATGTAGATCGGCCATTTAAAGAGTTTACTTTTACCAGCTGGCTTGATAAAGCTTGTTAAACTTTGCCAGTAGAGGGAGCTGGAAAGATATCTCAGGTGGGAGTTTTCTAGTGTGCTCTCCTGGAAGACTTCTACAGTGCACAGTTTCTCCAGTGCCTGGTTACTACAGTGAGGGCAGCTTCTCCAGCATCCCTAGTGCCCAGCTTCTGCAGTGGGGGTTGTGTCATAAACATACCTTTTATTTTCTATACTACTGCTTTGACATTGGAACCTTGCTGACATTGGAGAGATTGCCCTAGGGTTAAGTTTCTCCTATAGGCAGAAAACGAATTGCCTGCACAAGCTTATTTTATATGCATACTAACCAATCCAGAGACTGTATCCCCAACCATCTCCATAATCAGGCTCTCGCACTCTGCACCACTATGCGCCTGTCCTAACCATCTCAGGGCCAAGTAGCAGATAAGTAGGAACAGCTCGTATGCCCCAGAGACTGCTGAAATTGTTCAAAATGGCCAGTCTTAAGTCTGCTAACGCTGCCAGGTGTTTTCCTTCCTGTGGAAACCACAAGAAAGGTTCTTGCCCATATTTTCCCCTCACTGTCTTTGCCCCTTAGCTGACACTGGTGCCTCCTCATGTGCCCCCCGCCCTCCCCCTCACCATGGCATGTCCCCTCCTCTTGAGATGTATGAGTAGAACAAACTATCTTTTCAATGGCAGTCATCTCCTGATCTCTTGGCCTCACCAAACCTGAATAATAAAATCTACACTTTAAAACCAGTGGCTTCTCCAGCACTAGGCTTCTGCAGTACAGTAACAGCAGAACTCAGGGACCAACAGCTTCCCCAGCACACCCATGGGTGGTTTCAAAGCAGAGTGCCTCTGGAGAGACATCTCCCCATGAATAGCTTTCCCTGACATCAAAAGACTGACTTCTGGCAAGTTCTGAAGAACAGATTTCCTGCAAGTTAAACCACAACAGCTTAGTCTTTCTGTGAGTCAAGATTCTTTTCTCCCCTACAAGGTCTGGATCTCAGGCCTGAGGGAAGGGAGACTTGTATGGACACCTTATCTTAGCTGCAGGGTACTGACTGTTCCTTATGTGTTTGATCCAAATTTGTTAGAGTTTTCTTTAACTCTACTGGCCAACCTCTTGTTTCTTCAATCCCCTATTATAGCTAATAATTCTTTATATTTAACTTTTTCTGCTCAAATTATTTTGTTTTATCTCTCAATTGGATTAAGATATATATATAATATTAAAATACATGTTATTATGAAAAGAAGAATGAGTTTTCCCTGTTTGTACACCCAGTAGAAATTAGACATTTTATGAGCATTGCTATTGGTATTAAGTGTCCAGCAAATGCTTAGAAAACACAGTCCCCTCCCTAATAGTTAGCATATTGATTAGCCTTATAGTAGTTATTTAACCAGTTGTCACAAGAGGAGTAATAATACTCTTCGAAATAAAGAACCAAATCTTTATTCATTCTTTACTTTTATGTAATTATTGTTATTAATTTTATTAATATTATTCTGTACCAAGGAAAATTTCACTATCTATGAGTACATACAGAAAATCAAATTGGGGGAAATATACCATGAAGTTGTGATAGCTGCATGAGGATATTGGATAATTAAGTGAAATCATGATATTCCCAGCAATTCAAGATAAGCACTAAATTTTACTAAGGATCCTTATTACAAAGAAAATCTAATCCTTCACATTACCTTTGATATACTTTCTAGTTACTCTTAGATTTAAATGGCCTGATGTTTTCATTGCTTAACTGAAAGTTTGGCCTCCAAATAATTTAATTCTACAAATAGATTGAGATCATGCCATGTGCCAGACACTCTGTGGAAGATAAATGTTATTAGATCTATGCTGATAAAGCCTAAATCAAAATAGGAATAATATAGACTTTCTGTATTATGGCATATTTGTAACACTACCTGACTTTTTCTATCCCTGGTCTTCCAACAAGTGAACACTGAGGAAGTCCCAATGTCTGTGAGCAATTTCTGTAAGAAAAACATCAGTTCTTAAAAGTTCTCTCCTTTCATCAGTTCTCTCCTTTCTTTCCAGGAAGATTCAAAATTAATATCTGTTTAGAATTAGTATTAAGTTATATAACAAAGTTAGAGATAAAGATTAAAGATCAAACTTCATAAGTTTTACAAATTTCCCACATTTTTCTGCTTTGACATTTTGTTTTGTCATAGTTAATTAACAATAAAATTATTTACATAAAAAAGGAAAAAAAGGTGTTTATGTAAACCAGATATATCAGAATCTGGAAAAACAGGTGATACAGGACCTCAAGATTGCTTCTTCATTTGTGAAACACCAGATTGTTAAATGCCTTGTTCATCAACACAAGGTTTTTCCCCTTTTTATCACTAACCTTCTAACTATAAGATTTTTTTAGAGCTCAGAAGAATTTAACTTTGGCCTTCACATATGATTAAAAAAAAAAAAACAACCTACTATAAAAGGAAAAATTTAGCAAATGGTAATAGGGAAAGAAGTAGGTTTTGAAAAATAAAATCCTCAAATTCTAATTCTAGATTTGCTTCTCATGTACTACATTACTGAATTTAAATTCCCTACATTGTGAAACAAGAAATCTTATAAGGTCATATTATAAGGACATGAAAAGAACACCTTTAAATCATATTTTTCTCATAGTGTAAATAGAATCTACACTTACTAATAGAAATGCTTTTTCTGGTAATTCCAAACACATGTTGTTTTAGTCTACTCAGGCTGCCATAACAGGATACCATAGACTGAGTGGCTTAAAAGCAACAGAAATTTCTAAAAGTTCTGGAGTTTGGAAAGTCTCATATCAGGGCACATTCAGTGTCTGGTAAGAACCTACTTCCTGATTTATAGATAGCTGTCTTCTCCCTGTGTCCTCATGTGGTGGAACGGGAAGGCGAAAGGGAGCTCTCTGGGGTCTCTTTTACAAGGACGTGTACATATAGAAAATCAACTATAGGGTTCATGTTCATAAGGGCTGTGCTCTCATAACCTAATTACCACTTGGGAGTTGGGATATAACATATGAATTGGTGGGAGGAGAAATAAATATACAGCACGTGTAGTAACTCCTTTCAACACTACCTACCCACGCTCACATTTTAAGGCGTAGTTGTTGAAAACGAATATCTGTTACAGCCATATACATTCTACTCAGTCTTAAAAAGGAAATTGAATATTCTAGAACCTAGATTCCCATTTTTTCCTCAGCTTTTAACATATTTTATTTTATTTTTTAGAATTCACAGTGATTTTTTTTTCTTGTCCAATTTGATTGTGATATCAAATAAGCATTAGGTTTATGTTATTGTGTTGTGGATAGCTCATACTTAACTACTGTCCTTCCCTTCCGATGAATTTTATTCCCATAATTAAGGACCACCCACTAAGGTATTTAGGCAGTTCAGTTTTCCAGCTCATTCCTTCTGCATGACTTAAGTGAACATCTCAGTTTACTATCTTAATTCTGGGAATACAGAGAAAAGGCAAGAGTTCTTTAAGATGTTTACTAAGGATTCAAAGAGACTAACTGGGGAAGCAAAGTGTTTAGAGATTTTATGAGGGAAGTAGAGAATTAATTCAATAAATTTAAATCCTACTGGGCAAAGTGCTTGAGGAGAAATGATAGGAAGCAGATTTATTGTGGTCTCAAGGGAAAAGTGACCTTAGGACTCTACTGATGTGATTAAACAACTTGATTTTGGTCTTTTTACTGACTTTGCTGAAGAAGAAACCAATTGGTGAAATTAGAATGGTTGGCTTTATCAGGTGGACCTTCTAGGAGCTAAGCTGAGCGTTGATTAATTTCAAATGTGTCAGCAGTTGTCAGGTGGTATCAATTGCAAGTCACTCTTAACCTAAGCTGGAGGGAAATCAGGGTCTTGGGGGTAAAATTGCTTAAGAATCTATAGATACATCACTGTCCATTACATAAACATCTTGGTCACTTCTCCAGTTCCATTCTTTTAATTTAAAAACATTGGGCCATCCTGGACTGTAATTAATGGACTGTTTAGAAAGGAACTCTGGGTCACCATTATATCATACATATCATACAGTCTCCAAATGTAAGCACAAACAATATGGTTTTTAATTGTAACTTACATGCTTTCTCTAAAGAAAACAAGATTGCATTTAAGGTGCCTTTAAATGTTCCCACGTGTTTATCCTTATTGTGAAACATACAAATCCTATATTCTTTGTTCCCAATCAGAATTGAGACTTTTTTTTATAGATCATTTCTTCTTGGGTTTCCTTACACTCTTAAAGTGATAAGAAATCTTATTAAAAAGGATTAGCACCAGGCTGGCTATTGCCTCCATCTCCTTCTCCAGCCTCATCTTCCAGCCTATTTCCCCACCCCCCACCTTCTTTTTTTTACAACCACTCTGCTTTTATTCAGGTTCTGAACTAGTCATATTTCCTTCTACCAAAAGATCTGTTCCCTCTACTAGAACACTACTCTTCCCTTTCACAAATTAATGGCTGCTCACACTTCAGAGTTCAGTATGAGATCACTCTGCCAGGGAAAGTTCCTTGAGATCCCTCAGGGTCAATGCTCTACTGTAAGCTGTTACAAAGCCTCTTTATACACTGTCATAGTAACTTGGGCTATTGTGGATTATTGCCTTTCTGCCCCACTAGAATCTAAATTCTGTTAGAGTAGGGTGCTGGCTCTTTGTTCACCATTATATTGTTATCACCCAGAACAGTGCACAATACATATTTGTTGAGCAAATGAACCGATGAATTACAGGGAAGTAAGGAACTGAATATCATTACAGAAATCATATGGTTTGTATGAGTAGCTTGCATTTGGGTCTAATATTTACAAAGACACCTTTTTAGATAAATTTAAATCCGCACAACTAATTTTTTTTCAATCTTTCTCACATCATTTGGCTGAGTCCTGATACTGTTATATATGGTCAACTATATTTCCTGTATCCTGAAATAAAAGTAAAGTGACTTTGGAAAAAAAAAATATTACAGGGAAGCAAGATCAACAAAGCACGTGTTACTTTTTCTCAGGTTAAATTATCATACCCTCAAAGAAGAAATAAAATTAAAGTAAATAGAAAATGAAATTATATTATCATAATAAAATGAGAACCCCTCGTAACTATTAAAAATAGTAAAATTCTATTGAAATGAGGAAGAGTAGCTCTTTAAATCCTAAGCAATACTCAAGTATTTTTAAGTAAGAGAGAGCACAGGTGAAAGAAATAGTGAGGAGATGGGCATATATACAGTAGTGGGTTTGCACTGACAATATTAATAGGTTAGGTTACAAAACTGTGTGTGTGTGTGTGTTTTGTGAATTTTATGTTAAGGGGCTTGTTAATATGTTTTGAATTTATCATGAGAGAAATATGAATCTTTGTATTATTTTTGTTATAAGGGTTGACAATATAAAATCTTAATGATTAATCTAGAGAAAGGCAGAATTACTGGAAGCACAGATACCATATTTTGCAATAATGCAGACAGGACTGTGTGGTTTACAATGGGAATGAACATAGAGGATGAATGAATATATGACATTTTGAAGGAATAATTGTCAGAAGTTGATAACTTATACATAGTTAAAAAAGGAAAAGGGTCAAAATGATACATTTTGACAGGCCTGTGAAAGACTGTCCTCTTTATAAATACACCCAAAAGGAAGATGCTATTAGTCCTAGCCAACCTACTTATTTTTATACCCTCTTAATGCTTTTAGGTTTTGTCTGTGCAAAGAACCCCACTGATATTTTTGGTGCCCACATCCACACAAGAATGCAAACATTTTAAAAATGAAAAGAGGCCTTTTTTTTTTTTTTTTTTGCATTGATGTAAGCACTTTGGACTCAAAAATGAACTTTGATCCCAATATAAATTGGTCATGTAAATCCAGATTATTTCAAATTTTACTAGATTGAAACTCAACAATATAGTATGAAAGAAACTAACCTTAAATATTGTACATAGTTTTCTACATGTTCCCTTTACAAAGAAAAGTTTTACAAAAGATCAGCAAAATACATCTGTCAAAATATCTGCCAATAATAAATCAATCCATAGAAAAATTTAATAGCCAGTAATAATATTTGAATTTTTCAGAATCACATAATTGTCCTTTATGTAAGTGGTGTATAATGTTTAGTTGAATGGTTTTCAAAATGTAAACTTAAGTCTTATCGTGGTATTTGGGAGGCTCTATAACTAATATTTTAAATAACTATTAATTCTTTAAAAGTTGTAATGAGAGACAACATCCACAGAAAGTGTATTTTGTGTTACAACACAGACCTGTACAACCACTAACACATTGTTGTTCTTCAGCTCATCTCGTGCAGATCTTAAAGTGTCTCCAGCCATCTCAGTGCATGTACTTCAACTTCTGTAAATGTGTCATCAATTAAGAAAGTGCACATGGATGTACCTACAGAGTATTATGTTAAATAAAATAAGTCTGACAAAAACAAATAATGTATGATTTCACTTATACGTAGAATTTGAAAAAACAAAACAAGTGAACACATGAACAGAAACAAACTAGTAGATACAAAACACAAACTATTGGTTGCCGGAAAGGAGGGAAATGGGGGTTGGGGGGGTGGGTGGAAAAGGGAAACTATTAAGAGGTACAAACTTCAACCATAAAATAAGTCATAAAGATGTAATGTACAGCATGGAGATGCAGTTAATATTGTAATAACTATATACGGTAACAAAGGGTTATTAGACTTACTGTGGTGATTACTTTGAAAGATATATAACTATTGAATCACTATGTTATTTTCCTGAAACTAATGTAATATTGTATGTAAACTCTAATTAAAAATAATTTTTTAAAAAAAGTGCAGTTAAGCACCGTTTCACTCTTTTTTTAAACACAATTCAGGCCTGAGCATATCCACTAATGCAAATTAGCAATTGTATCACTAAAGCACATGTACCCATATCAAGCCCCATTAGCAAGGCCCAGGTACATTGGCTCAGCAGTTGCACATGTCAGAGTAAAAGTTCAAATGGCTAAATAACAGTGAACAACATATCACAGAAACTACCACTAGTCAATTTGGGGTTTCTTTTTCTGATCTTATATTTATTATAAAGCTGTATTTATTATAACAAGTGCTTAAATTTCCAAATTTCCTATTCA
The DNA here is from genome assembly GCA_003508835.1 of Eonycteris spelaea. NCBI lineage: Eukaryota > Metazoa > Chordata > Mammalia > Chiroptera > Pteropodidae > Eonycteris > Eonycteris spelaea. The sequence continues at coordinate 6,761,467 of PUFA01000033.1, read as the reverse complement.
ACTCATCCATCAAGCCTTAGTAGAAGGTAATCCTGAAATTGCAAGATAAACTCTGAGAAAAAGTTATCTTTGCAACTACTTATCTGTATTACTCAAAATGATTAATATGGTGCAACAAAACAAAATGGAGCAATAATGGACAATATCTGTAACTCTGTTTTCTAGCCTTTGATTTTAGTTTTTAACATCTTCAAGACAAATACATTTTTCTGGCTGACATACATTAAATAAGTAATGATTTACACATGATTTTAGGTTCACCTATGATTTATTTTAAAAAAGAGGGTTTTTGCTGAAAAAATTTTTAAAAGATAACAAAATCTACTAATATATGTGCAAGAGTTTGAGTAATACACTTGCTTTTATAGTTTTATATTAGAAGATAGATATGCTCAAGATTGAATATTTTTAATTAAAGATATGGAATTCACATGTATAGAAATTTGAGGAATATGCACAGTGAATGCAGAAGCTATTTTATTCCCTGGTGTACATAATGAGTTAACCTGTCAGAACAGCTCTCTGTACCTTGATCATTTCTAGTAGATATCAATTTACTTTATAAAAACTAAAATGTGAGAAGCACAGATTATGAAGCCAAACTGCCTGAGTTTAAATTTCAGGTCCAACATCTAATCCCTTTGTGATAATAGGCAAACAACCTAACCTCTCTGGTGTTTTGGTTTCCTCACCTGTAATTCAAGTTGATATGAGTTCAAAAAGTATCATTATCTGTAGAATGCTTACAACAGCACCAGCGCTTAGTAATTGGTAAATAAAAGTCATCTTTCCTAACAGTTTTTTAAAACATGAAAATGATGTCATAAGCAATAAAATTCTAATTTTTTGTTTGCAAAACTACTAAATGCTTCAGGAGACGCCATGGTTTTTGTTTTGTTTTGTTTTGTTTTGTAACCATTGGTTGAACCTTACTTTTCTCAGAATTATTTTTGGACTTCAGAGATAACATATGATTCTTGAAGACCTAAAATGATTGTATATTTCCCTTACCCTCATTGACATGAGCTCCAGATTTCACTCCCTTACTGATTTATGACAGACAAATAAGTTGACAGACACATTGACATATTCTAAAATCTAGTCTTGCAGACTCTTCTGCAAGGGGATCAAAAAAAAAATAAAATGTCTTATTTGAGGTCACAAAGATTATAAGAGAAAACACACACGCAACCTGGTCCCAGATCCTTGCTTTTGCCAGTATATGATGTCACCTTTTAAAATACTTGAATCATTCCCATGACTTAGTGATAGTATTCTAGAGGGCTATTTGGAAAAAAGACGTGACTTTGGAAGTATTACCAAATTATGTTTTCCATTGATGGGGAACCGTTAAAGAAAAATATACATGTATATTATCTTAGCTTAATTTTTCAGTCTTTGACCTGTATAGGAACCATATTATAGAGGTAAAATCACAATTGATTGCTTTGATTGTGTTTTTCTGCAGAACACGCTATCTGGGTGACAGTGGACTTGGCAACTACTTATCATAGTCCCAGGGAACACTGTTTCAGAGCAGTTACTTCACAAATACTGCAAAAGGATGATTTTATCCAAAGGTTGATTCCAAAGCTTCATGTGCATTTATTTCCTAAGGGCCTATAAAACTTCTCCTATTATCTGAAATATCATGTCAACAGCCAGGCCAGTAGTCACAAGACTGTAAAGATACCAGTTCAAATTTGTTGATTAACTTTCTAATCTATCCATTTCGCATCTATATTATGTTTCTTTCTAGGAGTTCGCTAACATTCTGAGATTTCATTAAACATTTCAGACACATGTTGGCTTATTCCATTTTAAAGACAGTATGACATTTATTTTTTTGGTTTCGTATTGGAAGACACTGAGTAGTTTCCAAAAACTATCAGCGAAGTGATTTCAAGCCATATGTTGCAATTTGCTACCAATTCCATTGAAAAGGAAATACTTTAATTCTGTATATTTGTATTTTCCACTTTGGATTTATAGTAAACAATGTTTTTTTCACTTAGGTTCACATAGAATTTTAATTGGTTTTTACTATTGTCATCTTCGTTGTGACTCAAATTACATTCTGACCATTGATTCCTGGAAGTCATTTGTACATGGTTTGAAATAAAATAATATTAAAAAAAATAATCATGTCATACACAACTTTTTATCCCATATGCAGTCATTTTTATAAAATCTCGATTTTTATATATTTATAAGGCAACTTGAGGTATATAGATGAGTTATTTGACTAGAATGTCTTATTTTTGTCACAGACTTGTTTTAATGGATTTTCAAAATGCCAGTTATTTTTCAACTTAGCATTTTACCTTGTAGATATATTTTGTATACGTATTTACTCACACATATGTAATTTTAAGACATTAAATTTTCTATTGTTCTTTTTAATAAAAATGCTTGTTAATATTTAGAAGCATAAAATATAGAAAAGAAATATAGATGACAATAATTAATTTTTTCAAAAGTAAAAAACTCAGATTATTTGCAACAAATTAAGCAATAGGAAAATGCTGTTTTAAGTACAAATGATTCGCTGTGAACATATTACATAGGACATAGAACTGAAAAAAAAATGATACTACATTTGAAGTATGTACAATATAACAGAACACATATATTTTTATATTTAAAGTAAGGAGGCTACACAATTTAAATATGTTATCAGAAACATTTTAGTTAAAACTGGATACAAATAAATGATAACCAAAATGTGAGAAACTGATTAGAGTGGCATTCGTTTAGATAGTCAAAGAAAATATCACATGAATGATTTGCAGAGCAGAAAGAGAACTAAGAAAACTATGATCTTAGAATAAAAGGCAAAGATTATAGATGATAAATTACAAATATTATTTCTCAAATAAGATCATTCAGGGGATGGTACAGGATAGCAGGAGTGCAGAATTCTGATAATTGTCCCAGTGTGCCATGCACTATTTCTCCTCTGCTGTATGTTTGCACATTTTGTTCATTCATTTTTGTCACCTTCCCTACTCATCCTTTTTTCCATGATTCCTTGGCAAACTTTTCCTCCTTAAAATTCAAATCAAGAATGACCTCTTCTGTGAAGCACTCCGTGACCTCTCTGAAAGACAGGAATTTATTCCTCTAAATTTTAGTTGGTTCTGGTTAGAACCACTGTTCTAAACTAATGGTTCTCACTCTTGGTTACACATTGGAATCATCTAGGGGGTTTTAAATATATTGATTCTTCAATCCTACTCTCAGAGACTCATGTTTCAGTTGTATAGGAGTACTCTGGGCATTGGGACTTTTAAAAAAAACAACAACAAAAACAAAAAACAAACAAACAAACAAACAAAAAACTTTGATCCCAAGTGATTCTAAAGTTCATCAAAGTTAGAACACCACTGGTGTATGTGTTAGTAGCTACAATATTTGAGTTGTCCCTATAAGGCTTCTCCCGTACTCTATGTGAATCTAGAGGTTTGTACAGAACAGATGCCCTGTCCTAATGGTATTGGCTAGAGACCCGCATTATGTACTGCTAAGAAGCAGAGGCTTTATCTAAGACCGGCTGAGTTGAAATTGCAGCTCCCTGTTTTACGAAGGATGTGCCTTTGGGCAAGTCATTTAATCTCTGTGAGCTTCAACTTTCTCAGGAAATGAGATGTAATATATATAAACATTAACAAGAGTGTCTAGCACAAAGATAATTTAAATAGCTACTATGGTTTTCTACTCTTTACAACTAATTGAGCATATTTTATCTGCCAACCATTCTAAAATTTTATTTCATTAATTTTCAGAAGAACATTCTAAAATAAAGTGTTAAGCAAATTATAAATATCATTGTCTTATTTTACATATGAAAAAATTGTGGTGCAAAGAGCAAATAATTTGCTCTAGAAATCTCATGAAGGATCACATATCAGGTTAAGAAGCAGAGCTGAGATTTGAAATCAATTAGTCTAACATCTGACCCTTTGAATGATTTCACTATACTTTACTAAAAAAGGATGAATGTAAAACTATTTTTTAAAGTGTACTCTATTTAACTGTATGTGATAAGTGTCATATGAGTGTTGGAAACAAAATATGGTACAAGTTTAGGAGGGAAGAATTATGTCCAAGAGCTCAAGAGAGGCTTCTTAGAGGAAATGAAATTTAAGCTACATTTTTGGGCTGTTGCCAATATTGTGCATAACAATTCATACACACACATACTCACACATACACACACAACACACACAACCAAACCACCTTATTGAAAACATGCATAATAGTTACTCATGAGTTGAAGTGTTTTAGGTAAGATACAGCATTTCTTGGAAATATATAATAAGCAATAATTGAATAAGAATGAATGCAACGTTATTGGGGGTCATTAAACACACTGTTCTTTTTAAAAAGAACAGGATGTGATTCTATGCTGAAATGAATAGTTTAAACATGAGAATAGACACAGATTGTTAGATGATCCTCAAGGAAGTATTCTCTTTCACTGGGAATATTCTTTTTCTTGAATCACAAGTAGAGGAGTATTCAAACACTTATAGATTAGTTCTCTTCAAAATCAGGACAAAGGCAAATAGGTCCTCTGTTAGCAGGACTGTTAATATTACACTAGAAGTTATAGGAAATATAATAGTATAAAAATTAAAGTCAAGCAAAATAGTAAGTGATTTAGGTAGGTATTATTTTTAGCATATGTGGAAAGCCCAAAAGAATCAATTCTATATCTTTTAGAATGATTAAGAGAGTTTGGTAAATTGGAGAAAGCAAAAAAAAAAAAAAAAAAAAAAAGCTAACACTAATCTATTAGAATGATAATCAGGAAAGACTACATTTGTAGTAGTATTTGTATCTATGTTAGCATCTAAATAATAGTATTAAAAATAACTAACAAGAAATATACAGAATAGTCTACAGCCATGCCAACCTGAACAAGCCGGATCCTATCTGATCTCAGAAGCTAAGCGGGGTCAGACCTAGTTAGTACTTGGATGGGAGACCACCTAGGAAGACCAGGTGCTGTAAGTGTCAAAAAAAAAAATAAGGGATTGTAAGCTGATAAGGTCCTTGCAATCTGTAAGGTCAACGAAGTGTTTCCTCACCTAAAAAAAATAAAAAATAAAATGAAAATAAATAAATAAAAGAAATGTACAGAATATACAGGGACATTTTTTATATCAAAAAGAGAGATGCTAGCTCACTGAATGAAAAACCTGATTTTGTAAAGCAGTTAGTTTTCTTAATGGCTATACAGACTTAACGCTCTCTAAATTACTACTAAATAGACTGTTTTTGACACTTGACAAAGTAGTTTTAAAGCACACATTTAAAATAAAGAAAATGTAAAATAGAAAGAATTAGTTCACCTATGCAAGTTCTGTATGAAATCACAAAAATTAAAACACCAAAAGGTTGATATAAAAGGCAACATGGGTAAATATTTAACTAATATTAGTAGATAGATCACTTTCTTTTGACAATTCTATTATTTTAGGGTCAGATCCATTTGAAAATTAAGTAAATGGTTATGAAGCCTCTCTCTTGTGGAGGAAGGGAATAATATAAATGTATATACACAGAAAATCTTTCATATAATTATAAATAATTCATAAACATTAGGGAGGGATAAACAAGGATAAAGAGAAGCATAAATCACATATGACTGCTCTCATCTCATCCCCCAGTAGTCAAATTTTCTTCTAAGTCGTCCCATGAAATCCCTAAGTTAAACTGAATCCCACCTAAGTTTTAGGATCATAAAAGATAAGAAGGTTATGGCTATAAGGTGGCGAGCTATAGGGGGAAGTGTTAGATGTTAGTGTTAGGTGTTAGTATAGTGTTAGTATAGTATAGTATAGTTAGTATAGTTAGTATAGGTGTATTTTCTTTACTTTCCATGATAAACTACTACTCTCAACAACCATATTCTCTAGAATCATACAAAAAGTGGTGCTGTAGACTGAATGTTTGTGTCCTCCCAAAACTGATATAACAAAATCCTAACCCTAATGTGGTGGTATTAGGAGGTAGGGGTCTTTGGGAGGGATTATTAGGAGGTGGGGGTCTCTGGGAAGCTGGAGCCCTCATGAATGTTATTAGAGCCCTTATAAAAGAGACCCCAGACAGCTCCTTTTTGCCTTCTGCCACATGAGGACACAAGAAGAAGACTGACTGGCTATGAAACAGAAAGCCAGCCCTCACCAGACACCAGATCTGCCTGTGCCTTGATCTTGAATTTCTCAGCCTTCAGAAGTGTGTAAAATCAACGTTTGTTCTTTATAAACCACCTACTCTATGGTATTTTGTTATAGCAGCTTGAACAGACTAAGACAAGTGGTAAGAAGACAACTGAATAGAAAACAGATTAGAAAGAGAAATACCTATAAACCAGTAATTCTGCCCTACTTCTTTGGTTAATTTAACTTCTTTGATTCTTTTCAGCTTGAGTGGAAACATACTTCCTCTGCTTAGCATCCCCTGATTTCCCAAAACTATGTTAAATCTTGTACGTCTTGTAACACTTAAAATGCACTTATAATTATTCTCTAATGCATGTCTTCTCCACAACACATATAGTTCCCTAAGAGCAAGACATGTGTCTCTTTTTTAAAAAATTACTATTCCCTACAGTCTATTCAATAAACAACACATTCTAGGTAAATGAACGACAGGTACTAAAAAAATAGGATAGCATAAAAAATAAATTAGCATTTTCATAATTTTCATAGTTTTGCTTTATCACTCAAAGTTAGCTCAGCTACCAGCTAGACACTGGCTCTTGGCCCTTAAACTAGAATTTAATCTCAAAAATGGAGAAAATACTAAAATCATGAAATGTCTACAATGTAGTAATCACATCCATTTTATCATTGAAATAAGTTCAGTCAATTTTCATAGGTGATGGCATAAAACTTTTCTCTCCTTTATTATTCTTTACGCCATGTCACAGGAACTGAGTACCAAACCATGGGGCCCCCTGGCTCTATCCTGGAAATGCCATCTGGGCTGGCATTGGATTAGTAGATCTACAAAGTCAAAAAGAGTTTCATGATGTGATAGACCCTCTGGAATTTGAGGATAAAGTTTCAAAAGTCTCAAGCACGCTCTGGCAATTCTTGTCAATGATACACCACACTCAAAATAGGAAAGGCACAGCCAGTAATGCTGGAGACTTTAAAGGATAACCGTACTAGAGTTCAGATGATCTTAATGTTATCAACTGTCTCTCTTTTCTCTTATAGTTGTTCTAAGAGATTCTCCACAAAGTCCTCTAAAAACATTCTTGTAAAAATATTTTGGCAGATGACCACTTTTATTAACTAATTTATTGTCAGGCAAATTAAAACTAACAGGAATTAACAATATTTCAAAGACAACCTATTTTAGCATTTTCAGTATTATAACTGAAGTAGTAATTAAAAAAGAATAAGTTACTTTTCACCTCTAGGCTGGCCATGAGTGAATGTTTAGGTATCCAAAAATTAGCAAATCATTAGTTAATCACCCAGGCCAAACACATAACCAAGCGAAACTTTTATCAATCAATTTATGGGCACTTGCTTTAATAATTATTTTTTAAAATACAACCCTTGTTATATATATTGGAATTCAAATAGTTTTGTTTCAAACCCATAACATTTAATATAGTGTCTAGAAGATTAAACAAAAAAATTTTTTATATCTTTTCACTCCTACTGAAGAAAGTTACCTATTGACTAACCCAATTAACAATGGAAAGGGACTGCAGTATATTTTCAGGTGCATAAGAGGGGACAAAATTCAAATGAAATAAATGTTAGAGGAACTCAAAGAATAACATTTTTTTAGAATTTACTCTTATAGCATTCATAGACTAGCACATTGTGCAAAGGCTGAATAATAACGTCCCTAAAATGATAGCAAAATGGTACACAAGATAACATTTTGTTGACTCTCTAGGCAAAAATAAGGATTTTATGCATGGTATTGATAAACCAGCTTTTAAAAACAATAACTACCATCCTGAGTTGTCATGCAAATATTATCACATCTTAGTAATTTTAAACTACCAATAGTTTATCAACTATCAAAATTCCCAAATATTTAACAATTACATTCTACCAGGGAACATAGTGGAACATAATTGTGCATTCAGTTCTACCTGAACTCACTAGTTTGTCTTTTTAAAAAAGGACACATATGTACAGCTTTAAAGCTACTGTAATTTTGACATCAAAAATGCATTTACAGAAATCTAGTAAAGTGCCTTGTGCATGATGATTGCTTAACATTCCCACTATGTTCTATTGTGACAACTCTATGCTAACTCAAGTGATGTCAGAGTAAGTGTTTAAGAACCAGCTTGGAGAAGTGGGTCTTATTCCATGGCTCATACAATCATCATGGCTGATTTAAAACTACTGAGGTACTATCAGTGAGCAGAGTTAAAAGGTGATACAGTGTTGCATGTTATTAGATAACATTTTCATATACAAAGACAATAGATTTAAATAACCTTGAAAGCATAAATAATTGTGATATATAGTGATATAATTAAGAAGTGATGAATTTTTAATATTTATTACTGTTATTTTAAAATATTTAATTGTAAATTTATGTAATTTAAGTGTAAATAATGACTGTGTTTGCCCAACTTGCTTGCAAAACTCCTGAAAATTAACAATGTTCTACAAGGCCAAATCAAGCCTACTCAGCATGCCACAAACTATCACCCCGCTCCCTGCCAAGTACATGACAACAATGGAAACACTTGGAATCACACACCAAACTGAGAGACCTCTACATAGAGAGAGGCCAAAGGGTCATTGCATTAAACTGCCAAAACTGTACCTAAGGTCACTCTCAGGGTATCCCATGACAGTTTTCTATCCCTTTCTACAAACAACAGCCACAAACCTGTAATCATCTATCCCTTTAGGCCCAGAGATGTCAAGTTTAAATCCAAATGTAATGATACTGGATATAGAAATAGGGATGCAAGCCAAGAACAGGCACATCAGATACATTCTGCTCTCTCTTGTCTTTCCATTTCCTGAAAACACCTGCTAATAAATGGTAGTCCTGTGAACAGAGTCCAAGGTTCAGAATGCTAAGTGCATTTTGATAGGCTAAAGCTAATTGGGAGCAAATGGATGCTTCCTCAGCTATGATTCTGTTTTTTTTTTTTTCCAATAGCTATGATAGGCTCATAAAATAAATAGTCTCCTATAATCTCGCTACTTTTTAAAATATGTCTTATATTTCCATTTTTAATAAGAGGAAACCAAAGCTTAGAGAAATTATGTATCCTGCCAGGACCCACAGGTAATACATGGCAGAGTAGGATTTGAATTCAGGCTTCGAAAACTGTACTCCTAATAGTTTCATTATCCTGCCTAAAGTAATCGTGGTGATGTTTATGATAGTAAGGGCTGCCATTTGTTGCATGATATTTATATACTAAATACTATTCTGAGTTCTTCACATGTACTAATTCAATTATCATAACAAATGTCTTATTGATTATACTATGCTTCCTAAATTAATAAATATTTTGAAATAAAAAGCTTATTTCACAGAACCAAGAAAACATGTTACATTAACCTCTGTATTAACAAGAACACCAAATGAAGAAAATCTGAAACAGGAAGCACAAAATGTAAAGGAGAATGGGAAATTGAAATTCTAAATTACTTGAAGAACATACAATTTCTCAAACTTGCTGATTACACTGGTGTTCATTATTCTGACCTCCTCTTCTGCCTCACAGGGTCCACATTTAAGGACCCTGTAATTACATTGGGCTCAACTGAGTATTCAAGATAATCTCCCCGTTTTAAAGTCAGCACATTAGTAACTTTAATTCCATCTGTAAGCTTAATTCTTCTTTACCATATAACCTAACATATTCTATTCACAGACACCATGGATTAAGATATATACACTGTTTTGGGGGGAGGCGAGGAGGGGTATTATTCTGCCTATTACAATGACCAAACTGCAGAAAAGACAGATATAAATGTCCTTAATTTCAATTAAAAAAAATTCAAGAGAATTATAAGGGACACCTGCCATTCTTATAGTAAGGATGGAATTAGAAGCCAGGCAACATATCCTAATTGGCTACCCCAAATAGAATTATATATTTTGAGTGTGATAAAAAAAAAAAAAAAAAAAAAAAAAAAGCATATGACTGAAAGAAGAGATGTGTTTTCTCAGAAGAAAGGAAAGGTGCTAGGCTGACCAAACAATGGCTGTCTATTGTGTTGCTATTTCACCCTAACTTCTTGCTACTTCCTTTTGGGCACACAATGCTCTATACCAGGGGACCCCAACCCTGGGGCCATGGACTAGTGTACCGGTCCATCGCCTATTAAGAACTGGGCCACACAGCAGGAGGTAAATTGCAGGTGCGCAAGCAAAGCTTTACCGCTGCTCCCCAGCACTGGCATTACTGCCTCAGCTCCACCTCAGATCACCAGGCATTAGATTCTCATAGGAGCACTGGTCCCTATGAGCACCAGTGACAAAAAGTTTGGGGACTGCTACACACTGTAATACTAGCTGGTTCCTCCAACCCCCTTTTATTTTCATACAACCCTTCATATCTTCTCTCCGATACTACAGCTCTCAAATAATGAAACCACTTATAGCTATACGAAATGTTTAACAATAATATTATCATGACTCTGACACCAAATGTTATCCTTTCTCGTTGCTTAAATGTTTCAGAAGACCTCTTAACTCTTGACTTGGAACAATTCATTTGTATTCATCTGCCCTGTTCTTGCATTGTCCTCTGTTTTAAGAGTTATTGCAAATGTTTTCCATGTCCAGGATATTCGGTTTTGCTTTAGAGAGATTTTTGAATGCCAGTTTTACTTTCTAGTCCAAATTTCTTTTCCTATTGTACAAATAGATAATAGTGACAATGCCACACCTTCAGGATATTCAATTTGTCTTTGCAAAGGAAAATGCAATCCTTTGAAGTATTTCTTTTTATTATAAAGGAATTCATTAAATCAAAAATTAGATTTTACTGAGTAACTTTCTAAAATAAATGATTAAATTCTGACAGAAAAGTCTAGAAGAGAATATCATGGTGTGTGCTTTATCCTATGTTATTTTCGTATAAAATGAAATTTGTCTTAAATATACTTACTGATGTCAGTTCACTGGTCTGGCAGCGAGTTCCAAGACAAACACATTACTAAAAAAGGTGTCATCTCAGGGAAAAACAACTTAAAAAGCCAACTCTTATGTTTAGAGAAATAAGATAATTAAAAAGTCTGTATTTGGTAAAACAAAATTATTTGAATTATCTGAAAATGATGGAGAATGTCAAAATTGTGGCGTATTGCACAGAGGTTTGATTTTTAGCATAGATATTTTATGTGTGGGACAAAATGCTACATTTCCTTCCATGTTTAACTTTTTTATACTTTTTATTTTTTCTAATAATCTTAGATGCTTAGGATTATATTACTTTTCTAATAACACAAAGCTAATTTTCATATGACTAATTCACTAGGAAAATTATTTTGCTTCTCTTTAGAAAAAAAAAGCTTCATTATAAAACACGATTCATCCATATTAAATTTTATAGTATTTGGACCATATTATTTTTATAAGTGTTAAAAACCTATTAAAATTTTTCTTCTGAACTTAAAATACTTGAATGTGAAACAAGACTATTTTCTGACCTTAGCACAATTTGTTTAGCCAGGAAATTATCTAATCCTCTTTTCGAATCTCTTTGTAAAAATATTTTGTTCTCTAAAACTGCTAGGTTATATCTTTTTGAATTAGTGTTTTGGATTTCTTTGGATAAATACCCAGAAGTGGGATTACTAGGCTCATTGCCTCATTGTAGCACTATTTACAATAGCCAAGATATTGGATAAAGATGTGGTACATACATACAATGGAATATTACTTTGCCATTAAAAGGGTTAAATCTTATCATCTGTGATAACATGGATAGAACTATAGGGTATTATGTTAAGTCAAATAAATCAGACAGAGAAAGACAAATACTATATGGTTTTATTTATATATAATTTAAAAAATAAAAAAAAATAGAAACAAACCTATAGATACAGAGAACAAACTGATGTTTGCCAGGTTAGACAGGATTGGGGGCTGCGTGAAAAAGATGAAGGGATTAAGAAGTACAAATTGGCAGTTACAAAATACTCATGGGGATATAAAGTACAGCACAGAGAATATAGTCAATAATGTTGTAATAACTATGTATGGTGTCAAGGGGATCTACACTTATTGGGGTGGATCACTTCATAAGTTATATGTCTAACCACTATGCTGTACACCTGAAACTAATATAACATTGGATGCCAACTGTAATTAAAAAATGAGGCTGAAAAATAAAACCTCTTGCAAATAATTGGTAAACTACTTCACATATGCTTTCAGTTTGGTTAGCTGACAACTCCTTTATTAAACTTTTAAATGCTGAAGTTCTTTAGGGTTCTCCCCTAGGCCTTCTTCCATTACCATTCCACACTTCTTATCTGAGTTTTACTCTTTTCTGCAATGGTTTCATTTGCCCTCTCTATAAGGAAGATTCTAAAATGGAAAATTGAATCTTATACCTGTTATCTGAGCTCCATACTAACATAACCATTTGCCCCCTGGAGATCTCCACCCAGATATACTATAGCTACCTGAAATTCATTGTATCCATAACTGAATGCATGATCTCCTCATAGCCAGCAGGCCCCTCCTGTGTTCCATTGGCAGAGAATGACTTTGGTACCTATTTGCTTAAGCCAAAAAGAAGGTAGTCATTTTTGATACCTCCTTTTCCCTTAAACTTTATATCTAATCTAGCATCAAGTCCTGTCAATTCTGTATCAAATATTTTCACTTCTCACATGGTAACTGGACTCTCCACATCAACATCATCTAAGTTATAATTTTTTAGGTAGAAAATCTAATAAAATAACATTCTGTTCAAATCCCTTTCTCTTAAAGAGAAGAGAAAATGCCTATCCATTGTCTTAAGTTCCACATAAGATATTATATTATGTCACCTGTATCTTATGTCACTTCTACCTGGCACAATCTGTTACACAAGAAGATCGTCAGTAAACATTGCTAAATAATAAATACACACTAAGCTGCCTCTTAATTTGTTACCCTATCAAAAAAAATGTTTTATTAAGGAAATAACTCTACTAGCTTGGCTTTTTTTCTCAAATTCTGCCGTCTACTTCCCTTACTCACCTGATGTTTCACAGTCCTATTCTAACTCTGTTCTAGAGGTAATTAATAGCCAGCTCATCCCCAGGTAGAGCTGCAGCTGTTACTATATCTCAGAAAATTTAAAAACCAATGCATGTTTGGAAAGTTTAAGCAACAATAAATGTTTATCTTTGATGCACTGACCAGTACTCAACTAGTAATGGGAAGGTCCTATAATTCTCTTATGCCCATTCTGCTTCCCTCTTGACATCAATTTGCTTATCACTTCTAGTGATTTCTGCCTAAACTCCACAATGGATGTTGACAGAGTTACTCAAAGAGCACAGATCAGCAACTTTACAAAAGTGAGTAAAATATAAAGTAAAAATAAAAGTTATACTTAAAATATTTTTATAGATCCCCATAGTCCATGATCTTTAAAAGGACAGCAGCTATGTCTTACCTTCAGCACAGCAACGTAACATAATTTAGACACTTGGGGCTTTCCTTGGCTTCTGAAGAGTCAAGAGAGTAAATATCTCTGTCTGGGAGACTCAGGGAAGACGTCAGAGATGTGATGGCATTCAAACCAAATCTTAAAACTGAGAAGTGGTAGTGTGTGAGAAAAACTTCCAAGTAAAGGGAAGAGCAGATGCAAAGGTGCAGAAACTTGAAAGAGAATCATATATTGATAATGATGAGTGATGTAGAGCACACTGATCTTGGAACTCACTGACAAGGAGTGCAAGTGATTGGTTAAGGTCACATTAGAAAGCCTTTTATCATGCTAAAGAGTTTGTCTTTTGTTTTCCTGGAAATCGTGTGCCATGTAAGATTTAAACATAGATGTGAAGTATTCAGATTTATTTTTTTAAAAAGAAACATTGGTGATGTTTGAAGAGCAAACTAAAAAGATCAATGACTATAGTTACTGGAACAAATATATTTTATGTTTTTTGCTCATTCCTATAAATAACAGTTATCTAGGTACATGTCTCAGAATGAAATTTGTGGGGAAAATGTTGTTGATCCGACAGTGATGTCCGTCATATCTGGGAGAGGGTGTGGTGCATGAGTACAGGAACATCAACACATTGGGTAGAGGATGAGGTTTTGGAGAGAACAGTTTCAATAGCACTGGCACATTTGCAGTGGGAACCAAATGAAGTGCTTAAACTGAAGATATATTTTAAGTTATTAGTAGTATAGCATCTTGAAAATAGCAATTAGAAAACAGTGATAGAAGCAGTTTTCTTGAGTCCGAAAGGAATTTTTCTTTTCATTTTTATACTTTGTTTTTACTACAGATGGGACTTTTAATAAAATAGGAATGGAAAGAAGAGTTACTTCTGCATTCTATCTACATTTCTGTCTCCAACATCTTTTTATTGTGTTTATTAACTTGTTACTTTTTATTTTCACATGGCTGTCTTTCTAGGCTGGCAGCAGCAATTTTTTTTGGAGGCTTTTCTTGGACAAAAATAGAATATTATTTAAAAGGGAAGAATATAGTATTTGTAGGACCTAACTGGTACATTTCATATGTGAATCATAATGTTATTTATTAAGTCAACAAATGTTTGATCAGTTACTTTTTTGAATCATTTTGTTGAATTATTAAAATCAGCAAATATTTGTTCACTGACTATATTACCTGGTATTTACTCATTACTTGAAGAGAAGAAAAAAAAGTAGCATTGTTCCTCTTTCTTGAAAAGGGTGTTTTTCATATTTTCAGAATAAAATTAACTACTTAGATACTCTCCCTTTCCCACAGCCCTCCAAGCTAACCTATTCATCACTATTTGTTCATAGGAAGGAAGTGGTTCCATCTAGGGCTAACAGCCAAGAATTTTGCATTCCATTCCATTCATTGCTTCTGTTACTGATTTATTGAGTAATATTAAGTAGCAGTTCTGCAGACTTTCTCTTTATCCTACTGAGCAAGCAATGCCCTGGAAATTTCATTAATGTGGGCATGGCCTGGGGCATGACAAAGAAATAGGTGGAGACCAGCAATACATCTTTGGCAGTCTTAGGAATGTCCCTAGAGATGTCTCATTACTGAGTAGCTAAGCAGAGACATGACTCAGCCAGAGTTTCTTTAACAGGCTGTCTGGGGTCGCTATGAAAGTACTGGTAAGAGCCATAGATCAGCCAGTATTTCTTGGATGTATAAGAGAAAACTGAACCTCTTATTCATAATTTGATCTTTTAAGTAGCAACCTGATTATAAAAACTTACTTGAGATTTTTGTCAGCAATACATTATTAAGAAGAAGTCTTCATCTGCTTACAATAACTTTCTCAAATATTATCAGTGTATTTGAAGCACATTGAAAATAATTATCTTTAATCAGTGGACATTAGAACCCCTCGTTGGAAAGAATTGGTTAGAAAAATATATTGAAGTTAGTAGTTGAAAAGTAAGAAATTCTCTGTTGGCAAGAGATAAGCAAGGGATATGTAAACATGTTTCTTAAGAAATAAACACTAAATTGGAGCTGAAGGAAAGGGGAGAGGAAAGAAAAGAGAAAGAATGAAGGTGACCAAACAGCAGGGAGTACAAAAGATTCTATGGAACAGGAGTTTCTAATAAATGGCACTTATATAGTATTAATTGTGCAAATTTTCCTTTCAAGTAAAATGACGTATGTGTGTATATGCATGTATTTTACGTTAGGTTTTGATAGTTTGATGTTTATTTCAGAATTGTGTTCACAGTCTCTTATATGAAGAAGTTAAAAAAATATCTCTCCATTATGCATCATTATGTTATTCAGTGCCTTATTTTTATGACAGAAACTGGGCAATTAAGACCAAGTACAATCATTCTGTTTAGCTCTATTGGACAATAGTTGCATGGTCCTCAGTTTGTAAAAATGTGTGTCATGGCTCATAAGACAATTTCTTTATGAAATAAGACTATAATTGTGTTTGATGTGTCCCTTCTGCCTGCCCTTGGTGTACACCTTATAATAGTGAATTCATAATTGTAAATCAAAAGGTGACTTGTTTTTAGATGCAAAGTTAAATTTAAACACTCATTAAGGTACCAGCTGTCCCTAAGTGAAATAATTGCGATTTTCTTTGGAGAAATAAAAAATCCATTTCTACCTAAGACAGAGCCTTGAAATAGGAGTCCCCCATGAGGTCATTTTGATCCAGGGATCCCTTATCAGAGTGTCAACGAGTTTCCACACATGTGAGCAGACTTATTGTTTTCTTTTGTGTTAAAGACCAAAGAGTCCCAGAGGAGGCTGCCCCAGAACATACCTGAGCAGTATGTAGTGGACAGTATGGGGTCTCTTCCCAGATCCACTTAGATCCTTTTAACCATTTTATTGTGGAAATGATGTGGTGTCAAAGATTTGGTGTTTATTCAACAATCTACCTCCTACCCACTAACAATGACAGAAGACTGTCAGATACTCTGAAAACCAGCTCTCATGCCTACAACTGGGGCACCGCTAAAGCATAACGTATATTCCAGAGCTCCCTGCAGTATCAGCCTGAAGTTCCATCTGCTCTGTTGCATGGCATCCTTCCTTTGTCTCTCCTATTTCCTTCAGCACTCTAACCAGTATTCCCTAGGAGCATTTCCTTAATAAATCACTAACACATATGTCCTTGGCTCAGAGTCTGCTTCTTTGGAACCTGACCAAGACAAAGGAAGAGGTGAGTGGAAGGGGAGAAAAGAGAAGGATAAGAATCTCCCTGTGTGAGATAGGAAAAAATTAACAGAAGCTAGGAAGAGAAAGAGAGAGAGAGAGAGAGAGAGAGAGAGAGAGAAGAGAGAGAGAGAGAGAGAGATGAAAGATGACCTGGGGAAAAGGAGTAGAGGTAGGGTAAAGAGAGGATCAAAAGCAAGATGCCATAGTCTGGGACCACATATGAGTTCCCCACTTCAGGGTCCTGAAACAAAATGGTTAAACACAAAGCCCTATGGGGATAAAATTCCAGCATTGCCACTTCATAACTATGTAACTTGGGCAATGTATTTTACTCTTGAAACCTCTACTTTTCCATCTATAAAACAAATCTGAGATGTTAACCCTTAGAAATATTTGTACTTAGGAAAAGTAGCTTTATACATAAAGGTATTTATTGCAACATAACTTGGAGATGTGGTTTCCAACTGAATTGATTTTGTTCTCCAGGGCATGTTTGGCATAAATGAAGACAGTTGGTTCTCACAACTTGGGGATGGGAAAGCTACTAGTTACTAGTTAATACAGAACAAAGATGCTGCTTTACATTTTACCAAGCAAGAGACAGCATCCATCATCCACCCCACCCCCCAAAAAAAATATTTGGACCAACATGTCAATAGTATCAAGGTTGAGAAATTTTAAATTAGATAGAGCAACAAAAAGTTGAACATAAACTATTTGAAAAAAATTTAAATTAGAGAATTGATTAAGTTAAAATGCATCTCCTATATTATGTACTGTAACTAAAAATAATTTTCTTAAAAATATTTATTGACTCCTATGATGAGATAATAATAACATAAAAATACTGAGAGTCTGTAAGTAATAAGTTCATTTATTCATTAAAGTAATAATTTTTGAGAGCTACTCCATTCAAGGCATTAGATTAGGGGGATCATAGTGGTAAAGGAAACAAATTTATCATTCTTGTGAATAATAAGAGATATGAACAATAAGAGGCCAATCGACAGATAAATTAAAAAGTTAAAAATGTAATCATAAAAATAAGGATAAAAGTAAATAAGTGTTCAAAGAATTAAAATAACAACTAAAATACAATTAATAAGCACAAACAAACAAGGGACAATTATCTTAAGAGCTGGCATTTAACTAAGATCTCTATGACTGGAAATTGTAAACCACTTAAAGACGGAGGGAAAGCATTCCCAGGCAGAGGTATCCACTAGGTTGAAGACCCTCAAGTGAGAACAAGGGTGGCAGTTTTGCAGAACATGAGTGTGAACAGTCAAAGAAAATATGGTTAACAATATAGACCCTGAGGAAGGATAGACTCAAATTTAATTCCTGCTCTTTGAGATATGAAGTGAGACGTTCACACTCTCAAAGAGTGTTTCTTCCACACTGCATCTGCATCTGTAACTGAGGGTAAGAAAACATTTCAGTTATTGTAAAAAATACTTTACATAGTATATGTAAAGTGTTAAGCATTATGACTTATAGGGTAAGTAAAAAATAGTCTTAATTGAATAAAAAAATCAAGATTTAACCATATATAGAATATAAAATGAATACAAAAATATACATATAATATATTAAAAGTATGTAATATTACACAGAACACACACATGCACACACGCATGCACTGTTTGGATATAGAAGGTATAACCATAATAGATTGGGTGACCTCTAAGATATTTCATATCCTATGATACCAGGACTCTATGAGTTCCTGTGTAATTGTAAATGATAAATAACTTTTAACATATTTACTCTTTCATGTCCATTCTCTGAACCAATTAAGAGTGACTATCTGATTTACTAAGATATAGGAATATGGTGGACCCCAAGTATGGCAGTGAAATGAACTCTGACTTGGTTACCAACAGATATTGGTTCTATCTGAGGCCCTGCTGCATATTCATTTTATTACTCTAACAATTCATCAATAGCCCAAAGCTTCACTTTCCATAAGTAAAAAGAATAGATTGACAACATGATCTCAAAGATCCCTTCTAATTCTAGGATTCCAAATATTGCAGATAATTTAAGAGTAAAGGTGGTATGACCAGATTTCAGTTTAATCAAGTATAAAATTGGCCTTTAAAAAATAATACTGGTTCTCCCCAGAAGAAAAACTAAAGAAATCTGGATTAGGGAAAGTCTCTATTGATAATTTTTATAGTATATTATAGTATATTAATTATCATAACCAAAATACAGTGATTATAAATGCTTAGTTTTAATGCATTTGTTTTTAACTTTAAATTTATGTAGAGAAATAAAGATGGCCAGGTTTTTACAATAAATAGTTCAAAGAGTCCAGGCCATCACATTAGGAAATTCTGTAAATACTCACCTCCCATGGAGAAAGATGAGGAAGCCTAGACTTTATCAACATGGCCATACATTAGACAGAGTCCATTGCTGAAATTAGAAATAGCTTCATATAGAATGTATAGCTCAAATGAGCCAATCCAAGGATGGTTTACCTTTATTCTTTTTATGCCATAATTAAAAATAACGAATTTTATTACTAATTTATTGTGTGGGTAAAAGCGATTTACAAATATGTTTCATCACGTAACAAAAGAAAAGAATGGAAAGTGAGAAACGTACTGGCTTTGTTTCACATAATTTAACTGAATAAAGGACAGAGGCCTAATGGTTTACAGAAAGTTACATACATATAAGATAAGGTTATGGTCAAAATCCACTTAAAACCCATTAAAATGTCATTGAAATCACCGCTCCACTCCACATGAGAAGGTAATTGTACTGTGTGGTGATAAAGAAAAATATCCTAACAATGAGGCGTAGAGAGTTGCATAGTCTTTAAGATGAGAGAATGCATGAAAAATTTTACATGAATGTGTTTGGTACATACATTCCTACATATTTATGAATTATATATTTATTTATTAAATTAGAAAGCATAATGTATAATGAAGCCCCATTTAAGCTCATGAACGTAAATTGGAAGACTTATACAGACAAATTTCAAGATATTCTTTTCTTCTACAGACTATAACCTTTTATGTAAATATTTTATAGAATGGCTTGAAAATGCTAAAAATAATGCTTGGTTATACTATTGAGATATTATTTAAAATTATGGAAATGAATCTCGAACAGAGAGTTTCTGTATAAAAGTGAAAAATATTCGACTCAGAAGTGAGTTCAAATGTGTACATATACGTACACATTTATGTGTGTATGTATGTATGCATATAATTTTTTTAATCCAGAAGATGAGGAATTGGGCCCAGGAGCTAAATGAGGGAAGATAATTTTCTCTATACCACTCATAATGTATTTCAATTTTATAATTGTCTAGATTTTAATATGTAGCAAATTCTTAGAACAGCCAGAGTCTAATCAGCAAGGTATATTGAAAATAACTGTATGAGCTTTCTATTTTCTTTGGTGAGACTTCTCAGTGTAAAACAAAATTTTTACCAGTGTTGAGGTGAGATGGAGAAATTTTTCCCAAGTAACCAAAGCAGGGAAGGAGAGGGAGAAGCTTTGTTCAAAATGATGGAAGGAACATTTATATTTGTATCCTTTCTCACTTAACTTTACATTAAAGTTATATTAAGTAGATATGCAATAAGGTGAGCAGAATGGGGCTGTTTATGATCTTTTGACACATTTCCAAAAGACAGAAAGCAGATGATAAAGTGGTACTATTGCAAAAAGGTAAAAATTGCAGCCTAGAAAATAGGACAAGGCAGCAGCTGGTAAGGAGAGAGTCAATACGTGCTACAAATCTATAGGAAAGGTCAAGTCTGGAAGTACCAGTTACCATAAAAGGTGGAAGATTAAAGTAGGAGTTGGAATTGTGGATCTACTCTATTTCTTACAATTAAATATAGAAATCTTATTTTTTTTAAATTATGAGATTAAAAATTAACCTTTAAAGCATCATTGCATGTGTGAAAATAGCTACTCTATAATAAGACTATCTATAGCTTGATATTTAGGGATCCAAATATGCGACTTTATCCTAAGCAGTCTGGCAATCAACTGAATATTTCACATGTCAGAAATACTCATTACTGTGCATCCAAGTAAGTAGATAATCAAATTTCACAAGCAAATTTAAGAAAGTATAAAATATAAAAAGTCAAAGTGAACAAACAATTGACCCAGCAATTGTACTTATAGGTATTTATCCAAAGAAAATCAAAACATTAGTTTGTAAAGATCTAGTCACCTCTGTGTTTACGGCCACACTATTCACAATAGCCAAGAGATAGAAGCAACTTAAGTGCCCATTAATATAAAAATGGATAAAGAATTTATGGTACATATATACAATGGAATATTACTCAGCCATTAAAACTATGAAATCTTACCATTTGATATGGGTGGTCCCAGAGGGTATTATGTTGAGTGAAATAAGTCAGACAAAGAGAAATACCATATGATTTCACTTATATGTGAAATCTAAGGAACAAAAGAAACTAACCAATTACACAAAAACAGACTCACAGATACAGAGAGCAAACGGGTGAATTCCAGAGGAAAGAGGGGGTTGAGGGTTGGGTAAAAAAAGGTGAAAGGATGAAGAAGTACAAAATTGTAGTTACAAAACAGTCATGGAGATTTAGACTACAGTATAGGGAATATAGTCAATATTATTGTAATGGTTGTGTGTAGTGCCAGATGAGTGCTCGAGTAATCAGAAGGATCCTTTCATAAACAAGTAAATGTCTAATTATTGTACTGTATACCTGAAGCTAATATAAAATTAATAATAAAAAAGATAAAATATTTTTTTAAAAAATGACTCTAAAGAAACAGATAATTCACCAAAGGGAATAAAACATCAAAAAATGTAATAAGGCAATTAGACTTGTATAACATATATACTGTATCTATAATATAAGAATAGGATTCTTATATGACAAAGGAATATTCAGAAAACAAATATACCTCTTAGCAATTAATAATTTATTGCCCCTATAATAATTAATTAAGAAATTTAGAAGATAAAGTCAAATAAATTTTTTAAGAAGATAAAAAAAGATAAAAGAAATAAAAAATTAATCCTGTGGGTTGAACTTCAAACTTATAAAAATTTCTAGAAAGCATGAAGACAGAAAATACAAAGTTAAAAGGAAATTACCAGACAATCACTTCTGAGAGATGTAAACAATAAGTCTACAAATTAAAAGGACTAATTAAGTGTTTAGCAGAGTATGCAAAAAAGATCAAAAGTATTGTAAAATTTCTGTATGGCAAGGACAAAGGAGTTCCTAAAAGGCCAAGCTGGTTAACTACAAAGAAGTAATAATCAAACTGGCATCAGATTTTTTAACAACAAAATTGGATCCTGGAAGAAAGTGGTACAGTGTCTTCACAGTTGATCAATCTTTATTGTGGACCATGTGGAGAGAATGGTGGACAAAATAAAGTCATTGCCACACACTTAAGGTGTCAGAATGTTACTTTCCACATAGCCTTTTTAGGAAGTATTTTAAGTGTGTTTCAGAAAAAAAGAAATGGACAAACACAAAAAGAGGAGGACAGACATACAGAAATAGAAAATAGAGATTTCGACTCTCAAAAGTCATATATATATATATATGTGCCAGAATATTTTATAGATTAATCAGCCAGGATTGGAGTAAGGAAAAGAAGATTTTTTTCATAAGGAAAAAAAAAGCATAACAGTTTTATTATTTGAGCATTTTGAAGAGGATAAAACATGATAAAGAGGTACCCCCAAAAAAGTCATTTAAACTCCAGAAAAGATATAAATGATGGAATGAATAAATGAATAAATAAAACTAGATAGAAAAGAAAATGTTATCACAACAAATATGATTCCATTGTAAACACTGTTTAGATGGACATGAATAAAAAACACCTCCTATTGCCTTTCAATTTTAAAAGTATAGTTAAAGACTAAAAGTGTTAAATATTGTTATAGAACAGAAAAAAATGTAACCAACTTTGACAACATATAAGAAAATGCTCAAGCGACTGCAGAGAGAAGGTTGAAGAGTTGGAGGGAAGGCTGTGGGTTATAATAACATACGTAGCTTACAAAATGAAGATTCAGGAGATATTGGCTGTTGTTGATGGAATCAGGAATAAAAGTCTAAGAATATATAATAGAAACAAAATTAAAAGAGTAACCAAGAATAAGAGCAATCTCAGTTTCACAGGGAGAGAATATTGAGAGTAAATTAAATATTGCGTGAGTCCTCTGCTTCCATCTATCATTCTATGAACACAAAGATCATCTCAAAATTTAAATAAGAAATATTAGCATGAGTGGTTCTAGAGGAAGTAAGGAATTGGCCAGAGAACTGTTATTTTTCATTGAAAATCCAACTGTAATATTTTTTTAAATTGGCATTACTTTTAAAAAATAAACTTTCTATCTTGAAATAATTTTAGACTTACATAAAAGTGGCAAATATAATATAGTATTCTCATATACTCTCAGTTTCTCCCACTGTTAATATTTTATATCAGCATGGTACATTTATCAGAACTAAGAAACCGACATTAGTATAGTATTATTAACTGAACTCCAGAATTTATTGGATTTTCCCCAAGTTTTTTATTAATATCCTTTTTATATTTCAGATCTGATCCAGAGTAGCTTCTTGTAACTTAGTTTTCAGGCCTCCCCAGTCTCCTCTGGTCTGTGGCAGTTTCTCTGTTTTGTTTTTCATGACCTTGACAATCTTGAAGAATACTGAACAGATATTCTGCATGTCTTTTAATCTTGGTTTGTCTGTTGTTTTCTCATGATTAGACTGTGGTTATGAGTTTTGGAAAGAATATAACAGAGTGAAGTGCCTATCTCTTCATGTCATATCAGAAGTCGTGTGATCCAGATTATATCACTCATGCTGTTAATCTTAAATCATTTGGTTAAGGTAGCATTTTCCATGTTTCTCTACTGCATAATTACTGTTTCTCCTCTTGTTATTCTATTCTTTGGGAGTGAGTTATTAGGTTTAGGCCACCCTCAAGCTGGGCGGGGACAGAAATTAATTTCCACCTCCTTTAGAGGGGAATTTCTCCACATTTAAAAAAAAAAAATTCTTCTGGGAAGAAACATTTGTTTTTTCTCCTCCAGGTGTTTATTCAATCATTTATTTATACCAGTATGGACTCATGTATACTTATTTTATACTTTAGGTTATAACCCAGTACTATGTTATTTATTTTTTGCTCAAATTGTTCCAGCTTTGGCCATTAAGAACTTTTTTTAAGTTAGTTGTGTTCTATTGAAGTGTCTCCATCCTTTTATTTTTGAGCTTTTCTTTACTTTTTGGAACTGCAAGATGATCCAGGCTCATCTTTTACTTTTTATTTCTGGTCCTAGAATCAGCCATTTTCCAAAGAGTCCTGGTTCCTTTTTATTGAAGAAAAATATTGAGAAACCAAGGTCTAGATATTAGATATGCTTGTTACTACTGTGGTGTCATTGCTTCTAGGACTTCTCAATATGAATAGCTAGGTAATACATGTATTTATACTAACCTATGCATTCATACTATATTAGGATTTTCCAGAAAAATAGAATAAATAGGATATGTGCAATATAGAAAGAGATTTATTTTTAGGAATTGGCCCATACAGTTATGTAGATTGGCATGTATAAAATCTGCAGGATGGGCCAGCAGGTAGGCAACCCAGAGACGGTTGCAGTTCAAGTCCAAGGGGCCTTCTGCTGCAGAATTCCTTCTTGCTCAAGAGAGATCAGTCTTTTTGTTCTATTCAAGCTTTTAACTGACTGGAAGAGGTCCACCCACATTATGGAGGGGGATCTACTTTACTCAAAGTCTACTGATTTAAATGTCAATGTCTTCCAAAAACTTTCTCACAGAAACATCTAGAATAATGTTTGACCAAATATCTGATGACTATGGCTCAGCCAAATTGACACATAAAATTAACTACCACACATGCAAATCTATAACTGTTTCTGTTTCCACAGATATTTATATGTTAAGCAAAACATGAGTTCATACTAATGTCTCTAATCCCATCTCAATACTATTTTTATAAATAAGTGTCTCCATTTTTTAATTAAATATTTTAAGATATGAAACTTGACTTAAATAAATATAAAATTGAGAATTTTAAATTATATGTAATCAGAAAACATGTCAAATTAGTAAAGCAGGGATATAATCAGTGACTCTTAATACATGTGAGATATTTCATAATTTTTATTTGACATAAGCTACATAATTGTAGGAGAGAAATATCATAACATTGAATGAGTCAGGAATCTGAAGCTCAGAGAGAATAAACAACTTGTCCAAGTTCTCACAGGATATCAATTTATAACAAATAATATGATCCAAGGGAAAGAAGATAACATGGTGCCGGGAGCAGGAGCAGAAAGTATATTAACACTAGTTAAGTTTCTAGGGCTACCATGATAAAGTACCACAAACTGGGGGGCTTAAAACAACAGAATTTTTTCTCTCACAATTCTGAGGTTGGAAGTCCAAATTCAAGGTGCTGCCAGGGCCATTCTCCCTTTGAACCTTCTGTGAGAGAATCTTTTCTTGTCTCTTCCAGCTCCTGGTAGCCTCGGGTTTTCCTTGGCTTGTGGGGCCATAATTCCAGCCTCTGCCACTGTACTCAAGTGTCATTCTCCCTTTAAAGACACCAATCATATTGGATTAAAGGACCACTATACTGATACCCTTCTAACTTGATTATCTCTGTAAAGATCTTATTTCCAAATAAGTTCAATCACAGGTGAGAGGGTTAGGACTTCAACGTATCTTTTTCAGGGACACACATCAACCCACAATTTTTCCTGGGCAATGCTGACAAAATTCAGAAACTCTAGTCCAAACAATTTGGCCATGACCTGTATGGAGAGAGTACATGCCACAGGGTTTAGTAGCAGGGCTAGAATGGGATGAACTAAAAGGGGTGAGGAGGGATAGAGATTGTGAGTATAGCATTCTGTCTTTCCTAGTTCATTTAGATTTATTTTCTTACTTAGATTTCCTTGTTTCCAAGTCTTGGTTAAGGGGTGGGAGATAGAATGTGCTGAAAATACTAGACGTAAATTCTAGTATAGAGCTATTCCTTGCAAAATTCCTTAAGATGATAGAACAAAAAATGAGCTAATATAACTCTCTATTTGAAATTATCGAAAATGGGGAATAAAGAATTTCCCTCCACCTCCAACTTCTCCTTTGACTTGTACAGAGCAAAATTTTAATTCCTTAAAGACATATTTTAACAGTGGGCATAGGAGGTTTTGACAGGTGAGTGTGAGGAGCAGGCAGTAGAAGATGAAAGAGATGGTAGGTGACATGGTGGTTGACTATTTATCTGTAAATGCATGTAAGAAACATTTGAAAAATGCTATTATACTAGAAGAGAGCATTGTTTTGGTTAAACTTTTGCATAAATTGGCCAGTTCAGTAAAATATAGATCATCAATGTGACTTGATAAGTAGTCTGGTTGTGACCCACAGTATATTTACATGTAAGCTTATGTCAATCTGTGATATAGGGATCTTAAAAAATGATGAAACTGAGCAATGAATAGATTATTTTTCCAACTGTAAATATGAGGAAAAAGTTAAACTCTAAGAGTAAATGATATTTATTTGTTATTCAAAATCTGAGAAGATTAAAGCATGGCCCATGCAAAGCTTCACTGAGTATTAACCAGCAGATTATTTAACTACTCATTCAAAATATTGCCCAGCTAATTTTTCCATAGAAAGTAAATTCTTATGTTTCAATTTGCTAATACTTCAACTATATTTTGTTTTCATTCAAATAATTATATAAAATGTTTTTAAAAGGCTGATAAGGGAAGAAAACAAACAAACAAAAAGAATAAAGACAACAGATGATTATGGGGTTAGAGAGCCTTAAATGAGAAGTGAAAGACTGAAAGATCAAATATGCATATTTTATAGAAACATGTCATATGACCAAATCATACCATATATACATATACAATGGTAAAGTATATAAGGAAAAAAAATCTCATGGAGAAACAACATATTATGACTAGAGAGCTTACATGCACTTAAAAGACTTAAGTGGATATCAAACAATGAAATATTTCTTAATATTGAAGGCTGCTGCACATATAAACTTTGATTGTGGTCTATATTTATACACAGAGACAAATAACAGCATCAATAAATTGATATACAAATCTAATTTGTGCTATCAAAACTGGGGTTATACATTCAGTATCCCTGTTTTAAAAGAATTATGGTATATTTTAGTGTTTGTTCTTAACTCTTGTAGACCCAGGGTCAGACTCTGCCTAAAAACGTTTTAATAGGACACTTCTTTGCAATATATGCACATGTATGGGGGTGAGGAGGGTGGGCTGTTTAAAGGCAGGAAAATAAATAGTTCATTTTGAAAAGAGAAGTTCTGTAGAAAAAATCTTACTCATGTAATGAATTTTCTGGAGTTATAGGTTCACATTAATGCTTTCTAAGGGAGCGGTGAGAAAAATACTTAACAGTAGCACTTGATTCTGTGGTCAATGCTCAATGCCTCTCAACAAAGTTTACTTTTGTAAAATTTTCTTATTTTCTATATTCATAAATATATGTGCTTTTTTCCTCATTAACATGAATTTTTCTGTAGATAAATACAAATAATATACCATATGTTCCTTAAGAATATGCTTATAATTACAAAAATTTTGCCTTAGTCTATCACAACATTTTAAAATTGAGTAATTGCTTATTATTGATGATGATATTTTTATATTCCTTTATTTAAAGTATAGATTTTTTTTAAATGAATGTATAATATTTTTAACTTGAATGCACTAGGGGAACTTGCTAATTAATGGAATTTTTTGTATAAATTGAAGAATCTTTAGTAATGCATGTTTTTAAATCCATGCTGTTATTGATAACTACAGGTTTTAATGTATGAGATTATTTTAAATGATATACACATTAAAAATAAAGATAAATTATGATGGAAATCTATAAAATTGATAGACTAAAATATAAAATTAGTAGAAATTTTAGTTTTTAAAAGATTGTTTTTTTTTGTTGTTTCAAATTATGACCTTGATAGAAGAAAGCTAGAATGAAACAATTCTATAGTAAAACATGAGCAGAAACAAAGTTGCATTCAGTTTCTGGAAATAGATCATTTTTTTTTCTTTCTTTTCCAAGAACTTGCTACTACTTTCTTGTTATCATGCTTTTATTTTTATTTTGATGCGATAAAATTTTCAGAGAACCTTGTTTTAAATTTTAAACAGAGAACTCCAAACATATTTTCTGAATTTTAAATTTAAACTAAAATGAAAAAAAGAACTTAAATTAATTCATACTGCCTGATCTTATAGTAGTTTATTAACAAGAAGAAAACCAGTTCATCTGTGTAGAGTCAGATGGGTGATAGAGTAATCGGGGAGATCATTTCATAAACTATATAAATGTCTAACCAATATACCATATACCTGAAACTAATAATAATAAAAAAGAATAAAGCCAGTTCATCTGTGTAGAGTCAGAGAGGTGATAGAGTGAGTAATCAGGGGTATCATTCCATCAACTATATAAATGTCTAACCGATGTACTGTATATCTGAAACTAATAATAATAATAAAAAGAATCAAGCCAGTTCGAATATTCCCACAGTTTTTACAAACTTGAAAATTAAATATGGCCTGAAGGGAAAAATACAAAGAAAATTAACTTTGGGAGTAAAGTTATGAATCTTTTGAAAGTGGTTACTTAAGAAACCTGTAAGAAATTTCATGTGTTTGAATGCAACACTATCAACGACAATAAAACATCTTACTTAGGCTTTTAAGGTCTATGAAACTTTAATGAAAGAAAAATTTGTTTCATTAATTGAGCAACCATTTATTCAACAGTCACTATATGCCAAAACTTAGCTTTGCAACTGGTTATAAAACAGCTAAGAGTCCTATATTCTGCTCTGTAGCAGTTGGGATTCAATGAAGAAAAGTTTCATACATTGTAACATTAAGTTATACAGCAGAGAGTTAAACAAAGTTATGGGAATATGGAAGTGAGAGAGAAGGTGTTAACACACATTATAATATCTAATTAACCAATCCACCTGATGGTAATATTATAATTCTGATTTTACAAATAAAACTAAAACTGGAAATCGAGCAGTATTTGAAATGATGTGATAAGTATCAGAGATTTAATTCAAAATATATTTAACATCAAAAATGACAGTTAACACTCTGTATATAACATCCAGAACTTGACTGATTTTGCCTAGGATTATAGAAGAAGCAATGCTCTAGAGAGGATTTACTTAAGGTGAGTCTCAATGAGAAAAAGATTTTGCCAGCTGGGTGAGATGAGGAAAAACAGAAGAAATAGCACGTGCAAAACCACAGAAGTGTGAGAAGGCATTGTGCCATCAAAGAATTATAAGGGTAAAGCATTTGATACATATGAAGTGTGAGGTGCTGGAGGAAGAGAGGGGTGAAAGATGAGGGATTTATCCAGATCAGGCAGTGAAAGGAAATGTGTGGGCCATGAAAACAAGCTAGAACTTTATCCTTCAGTGAATGAACAAAAGATTTTTCGGTAACCCTGGTGACAATTGGCATAATAGGTAACCTGTGACGTGTAATTTTAAAATCAGACTTGACCTTTCCTGATATTGATGAACTTCATGTTACTAGGCTTGAATCCACCATCAAATTTATTTCTGAATTGTTATTTACTATATTTACATAAGTAAAGAACTAGACATTTGGAGAGAATAGAACTAATTTATTAAACTATAAATGCATTTGGATGGCCAATCAAATAATTTGCATGATTTTTTTTTAATAATTGTGTTATCTTTTAGCTGGCCAATTTATTACTGATTCCTTCTGTTCCACTCACATCCCCTGAAATCCTTCTCTATCTATATTATCTTACTTCTAGCTATTCTAAAAGATGTAAAGGAGATTACACAGTGATTTTGCTCCCAAAGTATTTATAATTTCGTGATGAAGATCAAGTGTCTGCATTTATAATTCATATCTGTGAGATAAAGTGTTGTGTCCAACAATAACAGAAAACCTTCTTCAGAACTTAAATAGCCTTAGGAGGAAAGGTAAAGGTCACTCCCCTTTCCTGTATACTAGACTATTAGATTAATGCACCAATGCTAGTGAGAAGCAGGAAGTGGCAGATCTGAATTCATTGCCCAGGGGCAGGGTCTTGGTAAGGGAAGGTGCTACAAATTTCTGAATTGGCTTTCTTGTTTGCATAATGCAGATAGTTATATCTTCTTTTTAAAGTGATGTGGAGCGTAAAAGAAATACTCTGAAAAATATCTATTAAGTTAACACTTGCTCTTTAAATCAGACTCCCTTCTTGTACACTTACTTCCAGTCTAAAGTTCAGAGAGCCCTTTGCAATGGACACAGTCCACATCAGGAAAAATATTTTATTGAAATGTACCCTGAGGGTTGCGTATTTTAACTTATGTCATTCATTAAAAAATTAAAAATTGTGTATCCTTCTTTAGTTATTAAATGCCACTTGAAATTTCAAAGCATTATATGTCATGAAATTAGTAGTATATTAATAAATAAAAATAAATAGTTGATGATTTTAAAATTTACTACACAACCCTCTCTTTTCTGGAAATCCCTGGTATAGACAAGACTGAGTTTGTCATATGATTTTTGTTATGAGAATGCCTCTGCTATGATATGAAAGTTGTTTACACGAATTAATAGTACTTTACTTTCTAGTCAACCATTAAAAGTCCATGAAGAATAGAAAAATAGTAAAATCTGAAGATTACATGGAAAAGTCCTTTGGCCATGTTGAAGAGCTTAGAGGGGAGTCAATTAGCATTAACAGTCTTAAATTCATTGCTCCAGCTGGTTATTATTTTTGAGCTTCATTGCACATGTCTGACAATCAGAGGCACTTACACAGGCCTCTTGTGGCTTTCCTATGAGAATAGATATGGGAAAGTGTTTTGTACTCCGAAGTGTAAAGAAAGAGATGGTTAGATATAATACATCCATAAAAGCAGCTTGTCTATGGGTATGTATGTATATATTCAATTTATGAACATTATTTATTAAATAACCAACTGCAGTTGGTTATTTTCCAACAGCAGTTCTATACAGTTAATCTCAAAGATATGTATTTTTACTCATTGAGGTTTCACATGAAGTATTCCAACAAAGACAAAACAAATACAGTTTATATTTTGCCCCATGATGAAAGTATAAGTGATGACAACACTCTTTTTACAAATTTGTCACAGGAATATATTAGAGGAATAAAATTACTAACAGACTCTTGCTACTGAAATTTCTCACTATTCTACTTTTATATTTGAAATATTATAATATATAAACATTAGAGGCATCATGCCCTTATTTTGGTTGAGTTGGGAAATATGATACTTTATTGTGTTTGAGATGTTTAAAAGTACTTAAAGAAATGTTGAAGAGTTAAACTTCGAATTTTATAAAAGCTTATACATTCATTTGGTTTAAAAGTATTAAGTTAAACAGAAGCAAACAAAAATTCTCTTCCTGGTCAGTTTCCCTCTTTGGTTTATTTTGTTTAATGCCAGGGACCATACAAATTGGAGAATCCTAGAGTCTAGTACATATCAATAGAAAAAGAGATCAAGGGTCAGAGATATAGATTAGTCATGGGTTAAGAATGAAAGTAGAGATACATTCATCTTAATGAAAAATGAATAATGTTTTAATGGAGGAAATACTAAAGCCTGACTGCACAAATAGATAGCAATTCCACACACAGACTTATAAGGATATACCTGTTTGACAAGCTTGGTCTCACAGCAGCTAAGGTAACCCAAGGAGAAGCAAGCCTGATATAGACAAAGTAAATATCCTTATGAAGTATAGATTTTCTAAAGATACAGTTCAGGAAATTTAAAGGGCTGACATTTGGAAGTTGAGAAAAGAAGGAAGATAGGAGAAAAAAGAGTTGAAGAGCAAAGGAGAGGAGAGGAAACAAGTGTAACACATTCATATTGAAAAAATATAAGGTGGTAAGCCAGTCATGCCTGAGCTTTTATTTCAATACTTACTATCCATGTAAACTTTGGAAAACTTTCAATGTTCTCATTTGTAAAATAGTAACTTCATTAAAAATGCTGTTCATATAGTATACGAAGTACCCTGGAATATATATGGTCTATGTTCCCTCATGACAAATATTAGTTATGACTAACAAGACAATTTTCAATATGCAGCAGGATTAAGGCTCTCTAGTTAAAGTTTATTCATATAGCTCATCTGTATGATGGGGGAAAATCTGAAACAACCTATTTTCTTTAAGTTTAAAATAAGAGAATTCTTGGCTGCACATCGATCTCATAAAGAAAAGATGGGTACCTCACTCAAAATCAGTCTGAATTGAAGTTAGGCTTTTTTTTCAGGAGCACCAAAAATATCAAATCTTGAAAATAAGGGCATGATATTTCAACAGAGAAGCTTTAGTGTAAAGATATTGCATCATTCCTTTAACATCTTAATGAGAGTGATTCTAAGTATTTTAACTTGGATGTTTTTCCTAAGACATTTTGTTGAGGGCAAACTGTAATTAGTGGCTTCTAAATTTTAATTGTGTCATTAGTCCTATAGATCCATTTAGTGTCCTCCTTTCCTGAACTGGCTTATATTAGCTAATATTGTTTCCTAAATGTAAGGGCAGAGTCAAAGACTGTATCTTAGAAAAGTGATGTTGGCTACCAATGATTCTTATGTAAGTCCTGATTTGTTAAGGTATTTTAGGTTCCTAAGCAGTTTGAAGAAATGGGGGCAGAGATAAATCTTATTAGGGAAACCTTTCGCCACTCTTAAAATTTTCACTATATTGCTCAGGTTCCAGGCAACCATGAGTACTAATTGTGTGCTTGTTCTTGAACCTGCCTTGGCTAATGCCTATCAATATTTTCATAACTCATTTTGAGGCATGGCCTATGGTAAGTGTCTCAGTACTAAGCAAATACCATTCAATTAAATACGATTAAAACAAAATTATTTGGGCAAGATAGAGGGAATTGCAGCACAAATTTCATAGACTGATTCAATTTAAGCTTTGTCATAGTCTCAAAAGGCTTGTGAGGATGTGAGAAAGATTAAGCTAATTCCTTGGGTTTCATAAATTGATTAAATTTCCTTGTAAATATACAATTTGATGTGCATGTCATTGTATTTCTTTATCTTGGTTCCCTGAAACTTAAAACGTGTAATGCATTCTACCTTACATGGATTTACAAGATTAATCAGTGCCTAATGGCTCCATATTTCTAAATTAATATATAAATTATATAACTTGTAAATGCTCACAGCAGTCTTCTTTCTGATTATTTATTCTTATCCCTCCTTAACTTAATGCTGACTCAAACATCGGCATTGTATTCTTGGGAAGATAAGAGTGGTCAGTATATAACTTGGATCTTAATCAATTTCAGAAGTATTTTAGAGAAATGTGCATAGTGCTTACATGTTTACATTTGGTTTTTGATACTGTCGGATGTTTGGTGGGTTAAATTTATTACTACAAACTCATGGCAAGGAGCTGCTCACATTTTAATTGCATGAATCATCACAAAATTAGTTTAACTCTTATATTTGTAAAAATCATACATCCGTTGAATAAGACATTTCTTTCATAAACAGACATTTGAAGATAATATTGGCTCTGGAATATAATTTTAAACTCTTTGATGTGATCTCTTCATATCTCAGCTATACAGAGTTAGAGATTTTTTAATGTAGACTGGACATACAGGTGTTGCTTATACACATGAAAGACATATCTTAATTGCCTTATTATTTACCCTCCTACCTGAGATTTAATTTAATTATCTCACTCCGGCAATGATTTTGCATTCTCAGAAGTATTTTCTGAAATACCGTTTATAAGAATTTAGTGATCTGCTTTTCTTCGTGAAGAAAATTATAAGAAACAAGGTGAAGAAACTACCCTCTATAGTCCTTCTGTATAGTGACATCTGCTGGGCTGTAGCCCATAGCGATTTTAAAGCAAGTACCTGCTCATTTTATGGGTGTGAAAGTTCTTTTCTCCTGCTACTCCAATATCTACTTCATTGTGATCAGAGAAATGATTTTCATTAAACATCAAAGTTAGTTCCAGAGTTTAACAAGTTTACCTGAAACTAGTTCTAGAAATATACTCCTGATGTCTAGATTTGTAAACCTCTATCTGTTGGCATAACTCAGAACAGCTTTCTTCCTCAAAATTGTTACAGAATTCCTTGTTAATATGTTTTGGGAGAATCCCAGAGGGAGAAGTACTGGAAATGAGCTACCGTGAAGAGGTCAACAGATTACTGCTTTCAGGACATTAAGGAAACGCAATAGCAAACAATACCTATTAAAAGAATAAACTTGAGACGAGATTGTTACTTTATGATGACGACAGGTTTTAGATAATTTGCTGCAGGAAAAGGACAGGAACTCATGTTCTTTAAAAAACGCATCCCTTTGCCTTAAAAGGACTCAGTGATCCTTGGTGTGGGGGGGCGGGCGGGGGAGGGTGGAGAACGGGGAGAGGTGGGGGACTGCTTAGCACTTCGGTATTTACGGCCAAGCAAAGCCTGTACGCCTTCCAAGAGTTGCTGGTAACAGACAAAAACCTTGGAGAACACCCCATAAGTTGCTCATTCCACCGCGGACTGCGAAGGAGCAGAGCTGTTCCGCTGGTGCTCTAGCCTGCTGCAACGCATTCCTGCACCTCCCCGCAGCTTGTCCTGGAGTGGCCCCACCCTCGCGGCTCCCTGCCACCCCCTTGCGGGCGCGCTCTGGGTGGAGGCTCGCGGCCGGCGGAGAAGCGGCGGGGTGTGCTGGGCGGGTGCTGTGAGCCAGCGGGGCGGGTGCTGTGAGCCGGCCGGGCCCCCCCCCCCCGCCGCCGCCAACCGGACACCGAGCGCTCGCCGCCGCCGCACCCCGCCCCCCCCCCCCCAACCCCGCCACGGCCGACCACTTTCCATTCACTCCGAGGTGCTGGATTGAGCGACGCGGAGAGGGGCTCCGGGTGCCACAGCGCTGCTACGCTGAGGATTCCTTTACAAAGAAATTCAGACGACCAGGAAAAATTTCACCACTGGGACGCTCTAGAAATTAAGGTCTTCTGGGAAAAGGACTAGAGATATACGCGGAGCCAAACTGGTAGCAAATTGATTTTTCTGTACTGATTTCTCTCCATCTCGGTAAGCAGGATTCCTTATTTTCGGCATGACAAATTTAGCAAAATTTAACTTTTGGGTCTGTCGACTTTTCACACATCGCTGTATTCAAATCTGGACGTTTTCTTAAGAACACATTTAGTTTGTCCGGGAACTGTTTTCCTTACTGAGAGCCCGGCTTGAGTTGTTTCTTTAAACTATGACACCTGCGGAGTGTTTAAATTTGAGTATTTCAATGACTTCGAAGGCAAAATTGCTAGAGGGGACATAAAAAACCCTATTTCTTACATGTTATTGGTGTTTCGATAAGTGAAAACAACAAACAGCGTGTATAAGTATCTGAGATAATAGGAAGAAGTTATAAAAATGGGAGGGAGGCACGTGTAAGATACTTGGCTTTGAGTCACTTCTCTCTGGGTAGGCTTAAAATCACATTGCACTGCATACTCGCTTCATTTGACCTGTCATTTCATCTCCAGTATTATTCTTTGCAAATTGTGACGTGAGTCTTTTGAGGAGATATACCAAATAAAAATCTGATAATAGCAATATGTAAAAATATGTGAATAGTATTTGCCCCTTAATAAAGAGACAACGCTTAGGCATATTTATTTATTTTATTTTTTACCAGTCAACAAGAGAGCAAATTACTAAGGGAAAGTCACTCCATAAAATCAATTATCTTCTGAGTTAATTTAGGGATGACAGGGTGAAGAGGTTGTGGAAGCAGGAAGAAACTGTTTCTTTTGAAAATTACCAACACAAACATCTCTAGGGTTTTCCTCCATCTGTGTGGTAAAAGAGGCATATGATTTTGTTTCTGACTCTCATATGTAACACTTAGGAAATCAACTTATAATTTTTGTTTAAAATGAAATGTTCCGTTTAATTGTTCTTTTTCTTCTGTATTAATGAAGCAGTCTTTTCAATTTTTAGTGGCATTTCTTTATTGAATAAAGTTAGTGGTAAGATTTGAATTTTAAAAGCCACATAATATTGAAGATAAGAATTATTGGAATTTCCAAAAATCAATCTCTAGATTAAACTGTGTCATGTCATCTTAATGTATAATTATGGTAGACTTAAAGCGATGAAATTCTTTTTTTTTTTTTTTTTTTTTAAATGATCCTGAGTTTATTTTGCATGTTGTGGCCACTGGAGCTCTTATAGATCTGTAGTTATATATTACCTGATCTTCCTTGGAATTTAGACATTAGTTAATAGCATGTATCAATTTTATAGCCACAGTTCAAATAAATAGTAATACTTAGCTCTGATTTATCTTTTGGAATTTTGACAGCCACTTTCTAGTTGATTTATTTTAAATATGCATTGAGGGGTACATGGTTCACTGGACTGCTCACCACTAGGTCACTGGTTTGAATTTGGCAGGACTCCAT
This sequence comes from Eonycteris spelaea, assembly GCA_003508835.1. Classification (NCBI taxonomy): domain Eukaryota; kingdom Metazoa; phylum Chordata; class Mammalia; order Chiroptera; family Pteropodidae; genus Eonycteris; species Eonycteris spelaea. The sequence continues at coordinate 6,725,035 of PUFA01000033.1, read as the reverse complement.
GGTTACCTCATCTTCATCAGTAAACAGCTGCATGGTCATCTGTATAAATTGGCTGATCACTGATTCAAGTGATTTTGGTGTTCAAGGATTGAGCACATGTAGATTTATGTATAGAGACACCATTTCAGAGATTATTACCCCAAAAGGGCAAATGAGTATACAAGTGAATGGGTAAACATAAATGTTCATCTAGTATTTTTCTACTACTATGGTATTTATGGGAGAAAGATGTTTTCATCCACTAATACCTATTGGTACCATTCTCAAGTCATTTAAATGTAATATGATTTTTAGAGAGAAGATCAAGTTTAAATACAGGATTTTCCTTTGGGAATCGATAGCTTTTTCCTGGCCGCTTTGTTCTGCTTTAACATTAGCATTATTTTCTGGAAAATGAAATAGTTTCTCTTTTGCAAAGACGTCCAGACTAAATGATTCAAATCTAAATCTTTACATCTAAGAAGTAAAGTCACAGCACCTCCTACTGTTTGCATGACTATAAATGTTCAGAAATGTCTCATGAATAGGGTGCTCTGTCTAGATTGCTGGTTTTGTGTGTGTTGTGGGGGGGGGGGGCTTCTGAAATGTGAACTGAAATATAAGAAACTTATCTTTCTTTTAAAGGTATTTTTCCTTGGATGTTAACTTGAAAATCTGCAGAAATGGCATTCCAGGCAATTGGCGTGTTAGTTGGAGTATTTGTTTGTTCTATCTGTGTAAAAGGATCTTCTCAGCCCCAAGCAAGAGTTTATTTAACATTCGATGGTAAGAAAGTTGATTAATATTCTGGGAAAGTTTTTATTTAAATTTTTTTTTGTAAATTTATTATCTAGATACAAAAATTAAAGATAGTAAAGTATTATTGAGTATTACTTCATTTTTAAAACATTTACTGGACTGCTTTTTAGATGACATGGCTATTTTAAGTTATTGGTTAATAGACAAAAGCCCTCTATTGTGTTTATTTACAAAAATGCTTGAAGTATATTCTGCCATTTTTAAAGTTCTTCTGTGTTTGCATGTGCGTGCCTGGGGGAAATGGTGAAGAAGTCAAAGCCTAGGATCTCTGGTCTTAACATTCACCTGGTGTAGTTGAGAAACACCCTCTATTTGCTAATCTTCATTAGGAGAAGGAGCTATACAGGTTGAACATTTTTTTCTAATAAATTGTGGGCCTTAGCTTCAAAACTGGTCTCTCCATATGTTGTTCTAATGGTGTTTCTTCTGTTTCCACAATGAGTGCCTGAGGTTGGCAAAGTCTCCTAATTAATTGAAAAGGAACTACAAGAACAGTTGGAAAAATGCTTTTGATTGTTGTTGTTTATAGATGTTATCTCAGAGGCTTTGGGAAATGGGCGTGATTTCAAATTTTCACAAACATACAAGGTGTAAGGTCCTCTGTGGGAATAGTTTGCCAAATGTAAGTATGAACTTTAATGTATATAATTTAAATGATTTACAGATGGATGATTTCAGTCGATAACATAACCCATACTAATTGGACAGATGGAATAAGAAATCGATCAGCAAGATCATCCTACCGATTAGGGTTATTTATATTTTCTTTCTACTCTGTCTCTGCTTAAATCTCTGTGACATTGGGCATATTTTCATATGAGAAACAATATACTCTAAGACTTTCCTATAGCAGGATATCTTTGAAACTTTGTCATCTTGAATTTCAAACAGCAGAATGACTGACACTTATCAGTCAAATGGCTGGCTAGCTGGCTGGCTTCTATCTCTTTCTTTCTTTCTTTCTTTCTTTTCTTTCTTTCTTTCTTTCTTTCCTTTCTTCCTTTCTTTCCTTTCTTTCCTTTCTTTCTTTCCTTTCTTTTCTTTCTTTTTCTTTTCTTTCCTTCCCTCCTTCCCTTCCCTTCCCTTTCCCTTCCCTTCCCTTCCTTCCCTTCTTTTTTCTTCTTTCAAGTCACCAAGTACTTTCTCCAAGGTCATCATAAAACCTGGAGGAGCCTTATTTAGAACTTACACTGTGTGAGCTTCTAATTGCTTCTAAGCCAGGCATTCCCCTTAAAACCCATGGCAATCCAGTTTAGTTGTGAAGAAAGAAAAAAAAAAAAACAGATCCTTTGTAGTGTCCTTTTAAATTTTTAAATTACTAAAGCATCTTGCAGTCTGCTTACAACTTTTCTTCTCATTTGAGAACTGTGAAATATCTAATCAGATATAAAAAGAAACACATTAAGGAGCAGTACAATTCCCATCCTTTTTTCTGTATTTCTCTTTGTATAGGAAGATGAAGTGGTCTCATAGATTGTCTCTAAACATGTCCTACTACATCAAAACTAACCAAACTTTTAAAGCCTGAACTTAAACCCAGATATATAAATGTTAAAAACAAGTATGTCACTGGAAGTAATTTATCAAGTCTATATTTGAAGAAACAATTAAAATTTGTCTTTTACAGAGGAAATTCAGTAATACAGTCTTTTAAAACCAAACTTCATAACTATGTAGAGCAGTAACTGCTATGTATAGAGTGAGTAAAAGTTATGATGGGCTTTATAAAATACTACATCTCTAAATTTTAAAAACTCTCAAACTCAAAGCAGATTCTTTTAGAATAAGACTTACCTTTAATTTACAACATATGTATAATACAGCATAGTAAAATAAGCTATTGACCTGAAAGTTTTATAATTCCTGCTATTTAATTCTTCCCAAGAGTCTTAATAGGAAATAATCATAGAGATAAAGTGTCACTTAATTTGAATACCATTTGAAAAAATATATCAACAGGGAGAATAAACTTAATGAAGTGCCACAATTTCTAAATTACTACCAAAAATCTCCTAAAATGAACCATATATTTGGCAAAATATCATGGGAAAAGTACCTTGGGCAAAGGCAATTGTTAAAATGTATAAATTTTAATCATACATTTATAATCATTTTCTTAAAAGATTTGACAGTATAACTGTAAAATCTTGAGATTTTACAAATGCCTGCTCCAATTTTTTTAGTATTTAGTTTCCCATTGATTTTATGACGATTTATCTGAGTATAACAATGAGTAGTTTACTAAATTTCTTCCGAAATGGTTTAGTCTTGACATCAAAATATAGAACTTTTTACATGGTTGACATATATATGAATATATATCAATTAAATACATAGGGATATTTATTTTCTTTCATTTATTTCATTCTCAAAATTCCTATACTTTCACAACCAAAAAATCAGGAGTTGGAAGATGCTTTTGAGGAAATTCAAATAATTTCAAGTTACATCAGGAAGAGGTCTTTTGCATTTTTATAGTGTCTTGTCATCCCTTGCCTTCTGGCTCTTTTGTCTTGAAATATTCTCTATAGCCTAGTCCTCTGCCCGTCTCTTTCTGGGGGGAAATTTAGGAGAATCCTCTCAGTCTTGCCTTATTCACAATCCAGTTGAGAATCACTTTTGATTTAAAGGCGTATGAAAGAAGACATCCCTTTTCTTATTCAAGTATCCTTCTTCTTGTGGTGGAATGATATAGTGATTACATTAAGAAACAATGATTTACAGATTTGTCTCTATTGGTCTAGTGCAAGGTTAACCAGATGGTCATCAGTTTTATGGGAAAATGTACTTCAGACGTTATAAATTAGTTGCATTTGTGCTAGCTAAATTTTGCATGTTGAGAGAACTGTGACTCTTATTAGATATTATATTTTATAATTTTTTAAATTCTACTTTTATGCCAAACAGCTTTTTGAATGAATATATAGTTCATGCAAATGCTTTTTGTTTCAGTTGAATTTTGTTGAAAACAAATCCAATGGTTAAACAGATTCACATCTCATAGCATTGTTGCCACTGTATATTTTTGCCCTCTAAATTTTTTGAATCTATAAAGGTCATAAGGAAAGTCAAGGCTACATATCTACAGTAGACAAAACTGGTTTCACTTGCTAATATACAAGAGAAATCATTGTTGAAAAGCTTCTGCCTTTATCCAGCAAGGATTTTGCATGTAGTATTTAATAAATCAGGAATAAATATGATGTAATTTTATTTTAAAATAACAGTTGTACTTTTAATAAAGAGTCCTGGGCTTCAGAAAAATGGAAATATCTATATTTGAATATATATAAAATCTGATTAGAGTTAGATGTGTTCAATATGTTCTATTTAAAAATGAGATAGATTCTTATAATAAGATTATTTTCTCACCTAATAATTCAGATTTTGAATCTAAGATGTTCAATTTATTGACAAAGTTATTCATATTATTTTATTGTCTTCACTGTGTCTGTAGGATCTGTAGTAATGTTCTTTATTTCATTTCTGATATTGATGATTTGTATCTACCTCATATGTTTTGACTGATCTGTTTACAGATAATTTTTTTCCATTTCTTAATCTCATTAAACAATTAACTTTTACTTTCATTTTTCCTATTTTTCTGTTTAATATGTCCTTGATTTATACTCCAAAATTGTTATCTTTTTTCTTATTGCTTTGTGTTTTATTTGCTCTTTATTTATTTTTTAATTCTTAGCGTAGAAACTTTGGTCACTGCTTTGAGAACTTTTTTCCTAATATAAGCAGTTATGCAGTTATGCTATAAATATCCTTTGAAATCCTGCTTTAGCAGTGCCACATACATTTTGATCATATGTTTTGATTTTCAGCCTGTTGAAAACATCATCTAATTCATCCAGTTATGTTTTACCCATGGGTTATTTAGGAATATGTAGTGTGATTTACAAATATTTGGATATTTTTTCTATATCTCTCTGTTGTAGATCTGAGGTTTAATTTCTTGTCATCAAAGGACATATGCCATGTGCTTCTAATTCTTTAAAATTCATTCAAATTCATTTTATGATGTGGAATATAGACTATATAGAAAGGAAGATTTATTCTGCTTTTGCTACATAGAGGGTTTTAATGACAATTAGATTCAATTAGTTGATGGTTGTTATGTTTTTCATATTCTTATTTATTTCTCTCTACTTATTCTTTCAATTTCTGACAGAAGTTGAACTCTTCAACTGTAATTATGGATTCATCTGTTTCTCTTTTCAATTCTAGCAGATTTGCTTCATTTTTTTTGAATTTCTGTTATTAGGTACTGACATATGTAGGAGTGTTTTTGCCTTTTTTCATGATGAAATGACTCTTTTTCATTATGAAATAGTCCTGATTATTCCTGGTAATAACCCTTATTCAGAAATGTATTTTGTATGTACATAATCCTTTTATTCTTTTTATATAAGGAAAAATACCAACAAAATTTTAGTTAAAATAAAGTGGAAAAAGTGTTTGTCATGATTCCAATGGCCTCTAGAAACTTTTTAATTAGAATACTAGGAAATATATTTAAACAGACATATATATTTTGATCTATAATTGTATGAACGTTATACTGGCAGTGTGGTATACTGAGAATACCATTTACATGGAAACCAAAATACTAAGGTTTTAGTCCTTGACACTTCGTTATTTGACTCTAAAACTTTGTCAAGACCTCAGTTCCCTGACCAGCTTTAAAAAATTGGACTAAATATCTCTAAGACCCGTGTTGTCCTAAAATTGTATGATTAAACTTTTTATTATATAAATATCATCTCATTTGTGAAGGTCTTCTATAATAATTACCTTTAATGCTTTCAAGAACATTTTGTGAAAAGGTAAGTTAAAAAAAGCTAATAAACATTTTTTTACAATCCATGGATTTTGGAGTCCTGCAGAACTGGTTTTAAATCATGGTTGTCTGCTACTTCCTAGTATGCTACATGGAGTAGTATACTTAATCTCTCTAATCCAGAATGTTATCTATATAAAATGAGAATAACACATGCTATATAAAATTGTTCTGAAAATTAACTGGATTAAATTTGCAAACTATGATGTGTAGTGTGTGGGGTATATCCCATTACAATACAGTACCCAGAGGCTCACAGTTAGAGAGTTATTTGTAATTTCTTTAGGGCAGAAATGTGATCTTCATTTGTACTGTAATTACTTCCCTTCCACTTGGCATAGAAAGTGATTTTTATTTGTTATTTGATTCCTTTCTATACATCTCCCCAGTCAAGAGAACCTTATAGACTACATCCACCCTTAAGTGAATTATGTATAATTTTAAAAAATAACAGATAACAAGTAAATGCAACTGATATTAACTTCTCTCATCATAGCATTAGAATATAAATAGCATGAAAGAAGAATTTTTGTTACTTTGTGCACAGATGACTTTAGACCCATCCCCTAGTACATAGCTGATTGTCAAATATTTTCCATCTGCCTCCAAACTTTTCTAACATTATGCACTAAAAATTCAATGTAGTCTGGGAATTAAACTTTTATATAAAAGTTAATTCTCAAACCTCCTTCTCAGTTAATTCTCAAACCTCCTTCTAATTATTTCCTTCCCAATAGATATTTCATGTATATGAATTTTAGATATTTTCTGCCAGAGATTTTTTTTTTTAATTAGAAAACTACTTTTTCAATATTAAAGGAAAGAGGCCTCATATATGCTCGGTTCTTCACAGGATCTCAATTGCTGGCCTGTCAGAGATGTCTTAATTCTTGATACCATTGTAATCTATATATGCTAGCATGTCTAACATGTCTAGACATGTGTAGACTTTTAAAGTATTGGCCTAAATGTATTATTTTTTAAAGATTTTATTTTTAAAAGTCCAGTTTTTCATGATGAGCTTGATAAGAACCTAGTCTACTTTGTTTACTTCTTATGATTGTCATGGCATAGTGTGTGGCTTGAAATTGTAGACAATAGTTTGCCACTCTTGGGACATTTAAGAAAGAAGGAAGAAGGCATATGGGAATAATTTCTGATCCTTTTCTGCACCATAATATGAAATATATCTCTGTAAATAATTCATAGAAATGTATAAATAAAGTAAAATACAAATATATCAATATAAATACCAAGTATATATACACCTAAAACAATAGCTATTAAATAGTATGTTAGAATTTTTTTCCATATTTCAGTGAATAAATCGAAATTTATTCAGGAATATTTGCTCTCTGGAATACTTTGTGTGTGTGAAGAAATTAATAGACTCTAAATTCAATACTTTAATTAAGATTTAATTACTGGACTTGTTAATCCATAATCAAGGTAATGAAAATATATATTATTAAATTACTGACTAGCAAAATTTCTTGTTTTTTATTGTGCTAAGATTGGATATCAGCTGCAGGTCAGAAGTTACCTTATCCAAAACTACATAGTAACTCTCTATCTGTTACCAAAGAAGCAATAATTCAGTCATGTGGTCATCTGTCTCTCCAGTGCAAACTTCTGAGTTATCAGACATTACTTTTTAAAGTAATCCTGATGAATACCGGATTATCATTTTTATTTATATATTTTTAGGTCTAGAAAGATAATATCCTAACATAAACAAATGGGATAAAAACTAACCTCCACTCAATATCTTATAGGCTTCAAAAAGCCTGAATATCATTTTATGGAATCAGCAGAAGTCTGGCTCTACTTCAGTTTTTCTTTTGGCTTAAAATTCTTTTGAGTTATTAAGGTGCCCATGGAAATATCTTAAAACACTTATAAAGCTATGAAAACTTAAAAATAAATTTATTGATAATTAAATGCATGGCAGAAAGTCAATTATTTGTGACTGCTATTAATTCTTTGCTTGCTTTCACTAAGACAGTAAAGATTTCCTACTACTGAACTGTCTTCACCCCATTTAAACCTGTGGCTAATTGCCTAAAACTCAAAAGGAAAACGATAATTAAAAGATTAAAACACAAAAGGAAAATGATAATTAAAAGATTAAAAGATTAAAAGAATAAAGATTTCTACTATTTAGATACACTTTTCCTTAGCTAATATTGGCCAATTTTTCAGCCCAAGGTCGAATTTTATACTTACATTGACATGCATGTGAGAGTGGTTTAAAAACATAAAAATGTCAGTGTGAGTTGTAGTGGGAAACAAGTAGAGTATAGAGACTAAGCTTGTTTAGGATTATTCGTTCTTTCAGTTATTTACTTTGTGATTCTTTTTGCTTTCTTTCAATGCTGAAATTTTATTAATAATTTTAAGAATCTGTAGGTCATCAATAGTATATAAATGAAAGACAGTGGAATTTTACAAGATATTTTAATCATGTAAGATCTGCCTCATTTGACAAGAAGCTTAGTTAATTAAACAACAAATAAAAAGACCCCGGTGAAGTAGTGAGCTAAATCCAAAAGCTGATAAATTGCTACTGGACAATAAACTCAAAATAATAAATTGCCTCTTTATGAACTCTGGTAGCATTAACATTTCAAGGCACATTTGTTGAAAACAATTTGTCTATGGTCACTCAAGATATAAAAAATAAAGCCAATTGTTCTTGATTTCACCATTAATCTAGGAGAATGCTCACTTTGGTTGTATTGAATCTTCTGAAACATTTAGTTCTTGGGAAAAGTTGTGTTACTACAGTTTTCTTTTAATTCCCTTTTTGATGGTCTCAGTTAAATAACAGTGAAACATCTTAAATAGCACCTGCATGTTTTAATAAACCCAAATTCAGTAATGAGTACCATGTGAATAAGAAGCTCTCTGCATTCTTACTCTGTGAGATGTCATTGAAATCAGGCAGGGACTGACGAATGCCAACTGTGAGTTGGACATCACTAAACCATAAAGAGTCTTAAGTAGAGTAATGCTAAATTTGTGATATAAAGAGCAAGTTAAAACTGTTATAAAATACAATAGGAATAGAAGAAAAAAATCGCCAAGAAATTTCTTATTTTTCTCTGTAATAGGTATTAAATATAAGACATCAGTAATCGAAACAAAACAAAATCTGTTTCATAGTTTTAATTGGAGGAGAGAAGTTTTAAGTATTGTAAGTAATGTCTCTTGAGAAATATTAGGATAAAAATGTGTTGCAATGATATACTGTGGATCTCTTTTTTCAAGATTTTTAGAAAAAAGTTGGAAACCCATATTTTCCCATCATAAAGAAGTAATTTTGTTCTAGGTGAATTTTCTCATATTCTAATAAGCTTAATTCTGTTGCCAAAAGATGATATTGTGATGATAAGCCAGTCCTAAAGGTACAAGTTTCTTGCAATTGGGAACAAAAACTGTTTGCCTCAGTGATCTGAAATCAGAAGAGTGAGCTTATCTGCTGTGTTTATTCAGTTATCCAACCAAAGCAACTCTGTGAAAAAAAAAAGTGTCATATGTCATGATTATCCATAGATACATGTAAACATTTATGATTCAACTTACTATCAAATGATGGTTCAAGTGATGCTAGATACCTTACTTTAAATCTGTTCACAGATTGATCTAAGGTGTTGATATTTGTTGTTCACATATGAGGATAAAAAGTATATGTTACATATGTTAATTAATGTTATTTAATTCTCTAACAACACTGTGAACAAGTCATTGTTTTCATCCTCATAAAATAGAGATACTGAGAAAGTAACTTTCTTAAGGTCACAGGGTTGGAAAGGGACACAATTAAAACACAAGCCGTCAGATCCAGAGCCAGAGTCAGTTCTGTAGATTCTGCTAGAATAACTTTTAAGCTTCACAAAAATCAATTAAAAGAAAAGAGCATTTTCTCAGGAAGGCGTTGTATGAACTCATTTTATCGTGTCAGAGGTATCACAGTAGACTTTTGCTTTTCTCTTAGAACATCAAGCCTTCTTGAAAATAGAGGAAATAAAAGTCATGTTCTATACCATCCTAACCTTCCCTTCAATCTCAAGTTCATCAAGGTGAGGATGAGGGAATGAGGGAATTACCCCTCTGGAACATGTTTATTTTGCTGTGTTGTAGGTGAGAGCTCCCTTTGTGTCTATGGGAGCAAATCTGAGCTCAGACATAGGGTAACTATAAAAAAAAAAATTATTATTTACTCTCCTCACCTCACTGTACAAACTTATCAGGATGTGTCTCCATAAGTTCAATATAGCCTACACTTTCTCTTAGAAATAGAAAAGTGTTCTTTCTTTATGGGTACCGTTGCGGCATCAACTAAGTATAACACTGAGACACATTCAATTTTTCCATTTTCTAAATATCTTTTATATAATGAGGTATATAAAAAAAAAAAAAAACTATTTTGGTTTTAGTTTCATTACTGCCAAACAATAAAAGTATTGAGAAAGAGAGCTGCAAGCTTTGGGCTAATTCCAGAACTCCTTCGCCCTCTGAATTTTCATTTATGTCTTATTGAGGACCTCTGTTGTCAATGAAAACAAATTTAAAAGCAAAGAACAGAAAGGTTAGATGTTTTCTAACACAGAGTATGAGTTGGCAAGAAAGACATAAAAGGGTAAGTGCTAAGCCATGTGCTATTTTAGGGTAGCTCTAGTCGTGAAACAATGTGCTGAGCTGTAAAAGATGGCAAGTATATTCTACATTTTCAAGGTTCATGCTTTTCAAAAACAGTTATTTCAACCCTCCTTCCTTATTCAGTGGGAATTAACTGCCTTAGAAGACTCAAGAGTGATATATTACTTTTACAGAGCACTTTTTATTTTTTGGAGAATTTCCACCTGATAGCTTATTCATTACAAAACACTTATGAAGTAGGTAACGTGGAGGCCCAGAGGGGCTGAATGCCTTGGCTAAGGACTACAGTTAGACAGTGGCAGAGACAAGGCTAGAAAACAGAAATGGTATTAGAAGAGAAAAATTAATTACAAACTATGCTTATAGAGAATCAGAGACACTCTGAAAGAAGCATATTACAATATCTGCAAAAATGCTAGGCCATTAATATGAATGTTAACAAATTTGCCTCACACTATTTGCTTTCCAAATTATGCACAACACTGTAGTTTAAACATACCTTAACATTTTAATTAACTACTGAATTTTAGCAATATTTTATGGATTATTATATATCAAACTTTAAATATGTTTAACACCACATTAGAAGTGCATCTAAATTCTCTTTGAAGAGATTGAGGCAATATAAATATCCAAAATATATATTCATGTTTTCATTTGTCTCTAAATCATATAAATTAATGAACATACTTTTGTCTTGCCTTTCCCAAGTGACTGCTTTTATAATTAAGAGTTTCTTTCGATGTGGAATGTATACCAGGATTACATTTTCCCTAGAATATTCTGCTCTGCTCATTTATGTGTTGCCTTAGAAGGAAAACAATCATTAGATAATCTCATATTCTAATTTGAAGTGATGCCAATGAAAGTGCCTAATATTCTTGCCTTTCTCAACATTAACACTTGCTAACATTGAAGATTCTTGATAATAAAGGTATGAAATAGCCTACCTAATTAATTCCTAAATTATTACCTCACTGAAACTATCTTATAAAAAAATGAGCAGGTGCTAGACTTTGAGTATAAAATTACTCATGCTTAGTCTTATATATAATTTAATGGCTAATGTCAAGTCTCTAGTCTATATGGAATTGATAGATCGAAGCAGTCAAAGCAACATAATTTGACGAAAGATCATTGCTATTTTGCTAAGAAGCATGTCACAAAAAGACTGAGTTTCTGTAGGAGTAATAGTACTAAAGAAGCAGTTACTAAATTCTTTTATGAAAAAACATCTTATTTTGCTACTATAGAATTTCACTTTCTAAAGACAGAATAATGGAGAAGGGATATATCTGAGTAAAAATACATGCAGTATCTACACACACACACACACACACACACACACACACACTCTATATAAGATTCATTATATTTCATTACCAATTCGATCTTTCCTAAATATACCTTGTGTTGTAAATGCATATAACAAAAACTGACAACTCAGAGAAAAAGCTATTGTCTTTCTGGTATTATTTATATGTATTCTTACTTTAAAGTTTCAAATACCACAAATTTATAATTATATGATAATAAGCTTATCAAATATTTGTACCTAAAAATGTTACTGTAACAGTTAAGTATACAGTAACAGCTTGGAGCAGAACAAGAAACTCTGGTGACTTAGGTATTTGAGCTTTTTCTCCCTCCCAGTACTTATGGGCTCGTCATAGTGAAAACAAAGTGAGTTACTGAATAATAGCCTTCCAGAAGGAGGAAACCCATTTTTAATACAGATAAAAGGAACATAAAGAGAGGATTTGCAGCAAATAACATAAAGGCATGGTAAATAAATACCTAAATATCTTCACTATGCTTGGTTATATGGCCAGCGAAGCTTTGCAACTCAAGTTGCTAGTGTTACTATAGTTAGCATCATTTGCCACGGATTTAGCAAAGGCCCATTATAGTACATAAAACATAATCTTTCACATGTGTTTCTGTCTTCCAAAATCTTCATTTCACAAAATTTAGATTAGAAAAGTCCTTTTCTTTTCTTTTTTATAAATGGCCATAACTTTGTTCAAACTGTGCGAATTGGCATTTCATTCATTACTGAAATTTGATAATGAACACAGCGGGTCTGAAGATTTTAAGACAGCACTAATAAAATTAGACACTGAGAGTAAGGGGAGTTGAGCATCCTAGTAGTCCTGACCTTGCTTATTTGAGTCAGATAGAAGTAGAATGAGATAGAAGTAGTATATGTGACCACAGCTTCTTTCAACTGGTAGAGACTACAACATTTAAAAACAGAATTCCAACAGAATCATGATCTTAACCCAGGGACTTCTTGTTTAATGAATAAGTGAATAGTAGCAAAGTGACTATAAAATTAGTTTATTAAAAAATAAATAATATTTTTATTGAATTTCATTATGGAATTACAGTTTTGTCTATCTATCTATCTATCTATCTATCTCTATCTATCTATATCAATTGCACAATAGACTAGATTGAAAAACATTTAATAAAGCTATTTAGGATGATGACCAGACATATAGAAACAAATTTTGATAATAGAATGTGGTGAATATTTTTATAACTTTTCTCAAATATGCACTGGTGGTCATAATTCAAACAAAAACACAACTGCACGACTTAAATTATCCTTTGATTCGACAAGACTTATTGGATAATTTATGTCAGTTGCCAATAAGAGCCTTAAGCATTCTTTAAACATTAATCTAGTTCAATATTCACAACTAAGTGTTGTTATTTAACAACAATGCAGAAAATAGAAGGATATTGGTGTCTCATTGTTATTGTATACAAATCCAGGTTAAAAAAGAAGCAATCTTTTTGGCATCAAAAGCTTCTAACTTTTGTTGGTCTATCCAGCCAAACGGTCATTCCATAAATTTAGTCTCTGGGACTTTTTTTTTTTTTTTTTTCCCTGAACAGTAATACTCAGAACATTCCAAGAGACCAGAGCATTAAGCTGGAATAAAACAGTGAGTGTATTATCGTCACCAAAAGAGCATTTTGAATTTTATTAGAAGAAACCAATTAAGATGTTATTTTCAAGTGAAGGGATTGGCATGGCTTCAGAACGTTACTTTCTGGAGTCAGGCAGGGGTTTAGTTGGCACAGAGAGCAGCTTGAGCATCTTGACAGCTTTAATGCACATGTAACTGGGATTTTTTTCTTTAAGCTGATTCTCTTAAAAGCTATGCTTCCTGCCTCTGTTCAACATAATTGCATCAATTCCATTTTCCATTAGTATTCAAAACCTGCTGATATGACTGGAGTTTTAAAACCTTCATGTGAAGATCTAATTGTGCGTAATTTTTTCAGGGAGATCTAATAATGTATGTGTTCTATGTGGTCAATTTTTTTTTTTTTTTTTGATATCTAAAGTAGGATAAACAAAGATCTTTACGCTAGTATTGTAAACTTTGGTTATTCATTTAATTGTGTGGGCTACAGTGTTATAAGCAATTTTCTGTTACAGGAAGAAAACATTCAATAAGCTATGTTTTATTGAAAGAAAAAGTACATATCACTTCATTGCAGACTAATGAAATATTCTGATTTCTGCCCTTCTCTGATCTATAACAGCTATGTCTCTTTTATAATGTGTTTATTTTCAACAGTTTGTCTTCATGGACTCTTATAATGATATCTGCTGGCTTACTTCACCTTGTATCTTTCTGATTTTCTGTTATGTATTTGACACTTTTCTATACACATAGTTATGTATAGACATTTCAGATATTACATTAGAAATTTAAAGTGTAAAATATATTTATCTAACAGTTTATCACCTTGCATTTGTTTTTCTCACGTCCCCTCTTTGGTTTTTCTCCTTTATTAATCGCAGTGAGAAAGTGAAGTAATCAGGCATAGCCTGGAATTATTCATGAAATGGTGAAATTTTCAGAGCCCAGGTGCTGAAGGACTGTGTAGCAGGAATTGATTTAAAGGTGGCCTAGTGTTAAGATGTGTCATCTATTTGTGCTTTGGAAATGAAACTCAGTGCCATAAGCAGTTAGATGAAATTACCTTTAAACATATATCCACCTTTGGTTTCCAAATTTTACAATAAATATTTGATACTAAGGCAGAATTTTAAAACCTTTTCTAAAATTGCTTCTATATATATATATATTAGATTTTTAATAACTAAAGATATATTTGCTGAGGTTCATTACTAGCATGAACATTTTTCAAAGTATGTAAGCATCTGTATTATGCTCTAACAGTACAAATTATGTTCACCTTAAAGTGGAAACTAGAAAATCTGGTTAGAATTTCTAGCTGGCAAATTATTAGTCAATATGAGAAAAAGCTTTTAGGCTTTTGTAAAGAATGTTGTGTCCATTCAGCTCTTATTTCTTTGCTCCCCCACTCAACCACCCTATTTTAGAAAGATTCCTTTAACACATTATTCAGTTAAACAAAAAGACCCCTGAACTTCAATGGATTGCATTAATAGTTTAGCATGCCTACCTTGTGTGATGTTATGTCTACATCTATGGGTGCAAAGAGAAGTATGGTATGAATCCTCTTCTCGGTGAACACTTATTCTAGTCAGCAGGATAAGCCAACTACATAAATAGCTATTACACTAGGCACACCCTGACATGCACCATAAATGAGGCACAAATAGTTCATAGAAGAGGCCAGTTTTGACATAAAAACATCTTAAATTGGTTTAGGATATTGGCTTTAAACCCATTGTGGATATTAATCATGCTACTAGGAGGAATTATATATATATTTTTATCATGGCTATAAACTCAATTGAAATGGGAGTACATATGGAGTGCCAAAAGGTTATTGCACTTAACCAAGGATCTCCAAGGCTCGGAGGCAAAGCCCTTTTGCTGGGTTTTGTTTTCTTTTCTTGTTTACCTCCAAATTCCCAGGAGTGCCTCTAGCTATGCAGAATCATTATGACTGCCTGCCTGACTGATCAGTTGACAAGCAGCTTGGCTCTCTTTTGCCATTAACAATTCTAAATTAGCTATAGTGATGAGGATAGGGAACTGTTTTTAGAGTCCTCTCCATTTCTCAGATTTCTGAACCTCTCTTGTCTGAGTTTTCTCTTCTCTTCCTTCCCCTACCCCCTCCTATTTCTCTCTCAAATCTTGGCCCATTTGAGGGATAGAGCAAAGGCATGAAGAAACCTATCTTAAATATCAGAGGATCAAAATAATTTGGTCTTCAGAAACATCTTTAATGTCTCAAATGAATTCCATACCAGAAGTCAAGAGACTTCTTTCTCTGGGCTTTCATTCCCATCAGCAGTTTATCCCTCCATCATAAGGCTACAAGACAGAAGGAATTAGACCAGGACAAAATATGATGCTGAGTTTTTGAAATGACTGATAAAGTTAAACCCAAGACCTTAGAATAGTGATTCTCAATGTTGGCTACATGTTAAATTCATTTGGGAGCTTTAAAATCCTGACTCCAAAGCCATACCCAGACCGATTAAGTCAGTATGTCTAGGTATTTTTAAGTCCCTGTATTTTTAAGCTCCCTCTGGTGATTCCATACTACAGTCACATATAGGAACCACTATCCCCAAAACCCTGAAGTCCAGTTTCTGTTAGAGGACATGAAATCTCCATGGAACTTATTGTAACAATGGAAGAGAACTCTATTCAATCTTTTGCTTGAATGGTTTCCAGGATAAAGTCTTTGCTAAACATTAAAATTTAGCCCCTCTACTCAACAATTGAAATTTTCAATGCCAGAAAATCATCATTAGTTTCGTCATACTGCAGCTTGAGTGTTGACAACCCATTAAGAGTCAAGAAATACCCTTCACTTTTGTGTAAAATGTGAAGATTTATTTCAAAGCCATGACCTGGAAAATTGTGTTCTATTTTCTATTTCCTCTACATTTTGAAATGTATGCCATCTGAGTGAGATTCTTGACAATCTAAGCTAGGTATTTATTTAGGCTACGTCATCAGGCCTAGCATACAGCCTGGTCCAAAAAGATTAAACAAAGGTTTATGCAATGGATATTTTCTCACAGACAATTTTATTTGTATATACTTTGTTTCTAACTGTAGGGTAACAGAACCTAGAAGGTGAAGTGGCTATATACAGTGGTGGAAGTGCTAGGTAGAGTGGAGTAGATAGAAGACAGAGAAGGTTTCTTCTCACTCAGAAAAAAATATGTCACCTGTGGCAACTGGAACAGGTTCTGGTCCTTTTTTATATATAATTCTTTTTCCAGCCTCTTTAATGATGTATGCTACATAGTAGATGCTTAATAAATACTTGAAAATAAAAGAATGAATTATATTGCATTAGCAATTTTAGAGGACTAGTGGGGAACAGAAGTAGGTTAGACAGCACAAAAATAGTGAATCAAACCCTGTCCAGCTTTATGTTCAAGGGTCATAAGCTGCCAATAATTCAGAGTCCTTTTTAAATATGCTTTTAACCTTCTTTATAGCAAATTGTCTTGGTTTAGGTCTCTGTTGTTTGTATTTTGATCCTACTATTGTCAGGTAGGTAGGAAAGTCATGGGCTAATGGCTTTCATTAGCATATGAAACATATCTACATACTTACAATGGAAGAATTTCTGGAGAAAAACACTATGTGTTGAGTTCATGGGGTAGAAACAAACTAAGGAATATTATGGGTAGCTACGTAATAAACAGAACACAAATTGAGTACTCTGGGCCTTTGAAAATATCAGTATTATCTGTAAAAGAAAGGCATGTTTGTGCATATTAAAACAACATGAATTAAAAACTTTACTTGGTCATTGTCTAGAGCTTTATGATTTATGTTTCATTGTACCAATATGATGCCTTTCATTTGAGAAAAAAAGGGAATAAATTATTTTTGTGGAATGTATAAGTTTAACACCATATAATTTATGACATGCCTAATACCAAAAAATTCAAAAAAACATTTCACTCATTGGATGAAGATTAAAAAGAGGAAGATAATCAGACAGCTATCATACTAAATGAAACAGCAATTGATATTCTAGGACATTGTGTACTTTTAGGATTTACGTCACATCAAATTAAGATATTATTGTTTCTGGACTTCCACCTATAACTTTATTGATCAATCTTTAATTGAAGGATATCTATTGATAGATAGATAGATAGATAGATGATAGATAGATAGAGAGATGATAGATAGTATAGATATAGATATATATTTATATTTTATTATAAATCTTTTCTTTTAGATTTAGTATGCTCCTATTATTTAGGATTTGGTAGCAAGTCTTGCAAAGTTTATAGACAAAGTGAAGTGAATGAGGAACCAACAAGTAAGAATTAAATGCTTAAAATATTTTCAGGAGTACAATACCAATATCCGGTTAAGTAGACTATAGAAGTATAACTCCTTGTGTGTCAAAATACAAATTTCACAGCTGTAGTTCTCTGAATGGTGTGGAAAAAAAAATGTTGTGCTGAATTAAATTACCTTTGTAAAATACTAAAATAGCCACATTAGTAATTTGTAGGGTCATGGGTCAAAGGTAGTTTTTATTTTTCATGGAATATTTCACTTATTTGTTTTAGAGTATTGTTAATAAAACCCAAATTATCATTTAATTCTAACTTGACAATTGGAAAAAAATTACTTGGCTTTCTAATGATATTTAGGTTCCTAATTCATTTCTAGAGTTCATCTACCAAAATGAAGTGCAGTAATTCCTTGTACCACCCACTTTGGTTGGCAAAACTGTGATGCATTTTCTTCCCCCAGTCATACCAGAACTGTTAAGTGCAATGTACAAAATGAAGTGTTAGAGTGCAGTGTTTCCCGATTTACTGTTAAGCCAGGCAGGTCATATATCTAACATCTTCTTTTCTAAGGAACACATACTGAAGCACAAATGACACATTGTTCATACTTCATTCTTATCCCTGTGTTATCTCAGTAGTGATGAGGAAAATGTGATGGAGTATTTATATTGCAGTACAATAAACTAGCAATGAAAGGATTATTTTTTATAAATTTATTTGTTATTCTAGGGGCTTTATTTATATAATTTTAACAAATGGTTTACAGGACAGTAGTGAATAGGCCCCCCTAACTGTTATCTTTCCCTGATTTAAACCAAAATGGAATCAATTGACTCTGTTTTGCACAACTCCACTGAGGCAAATGCATAAAGCCTAAGTCAGGCACAGGAGCAGATTGCCTGGGTTTGAAATCTTGTTCTACCACTATGAACCTTGTAACTCATGGCAATTTCCTCAACCTCCTAAATTTTATTTACTAGGCTACAAAGTATTCCTACCTGATAATGTCATTATGAATATTAAATGAGGTAATATATGTAGAACACTTAGCAAGACATGACCCAGTAAAAAATATACTAAATGTTAAGTATTATTATTATTGTGTATAAAGTGAGGAAATTAAAAGGTGACTAGGATATATTCCATGCCCTTAAGAAATGTATTATCTAGTTATATTAAGAAACATTATTATAGATGTGGTCTCAGGCCAAGAAAAGGATGTCCTTGGCTCCCATAATATTTAAAAACTAATCAGCTAACATTTAAGAGTCAGGAGATGTTAGTTGATGATGTAATTTCTCATTTTCTTCAAAAGTCAGAGGATCTAGGGAGGACATTGGGGGACTGTGCAGGGCTGTCTCCTTCTAGCATGGTTTCCTTTACTCATCTATGTTACCTGTCTGAACATCACCAACATGGAGTTTTCTGCTCTTGGTCTAGATTGGGGCATAGTGACCAACAAATAATTTCTAGATAAAGCAAAGGTCTCGTAAGAATACTAACTCCATGGTGGTATTGGAGCATAACAGAGAAAAATAGAAATCCTTCTTTCAAGGAAATTATAATTAGAGAAAAAAATAAGTAAAAATCATAACACAAGGTTTGTGTCATATCTTTCTAAAGATGTATATATCATATTCATGATGCTCAAATCAAACAAAATGCATTTACTTTTGTCTTCATTTAGGAAGATATTTGTTATGAAAAAATAAGAAAGGCATGTTAGAATGTTTATCTAGTGAGGGGAATCAACAATAGCACAACTTCTTTTTCATAAATATTCAGATGTATGTGCACATGTTGTAATTGTTTGACATATGCATTTTGTTTCTATTTTATTCTTATACATGGAGCTCAGTACTAAATCATTTGGGAAATTATTTATAAAAAATAAATCTTTTGTAAATAGTCAACATAAATATGCCTGTGTCTAAATTCTCTCTTGTTATTCTTTAATGATAATTGGCCAGAGTTTTAACAAGCATGTCAAGCTGTAAGTACAAGGAAAGGATATATTTCCAAGTTCATAAAGAGTTTAGAAAGTTTCATTATGTATTTATTACAACAAACATATAATCCATTCTTCTGTATTATCTAACTATACTATCAGTTCGTAAATGTACTGAATAACAAACTAAAAGTTATTAATCTAAAACAAAGCAGCACAGTAGCTTTAATCTTAAAACTGTAAATGCAGCCTTCTTAACCTTCTTAGCCTGAATTTCTATTCAGTTCTTTGTTTCCTCCAGTATCAAATCTTGCAACCAATTAAACAGCTTCAAACTGTTTTCCCTCAGCTAGTTAATCTTTCTGCTTTTCAGTTTTCATGATTCTCATTTTTTTTTTTCTTCATCTCTGAGCACTCTCTTTTATCTTTGTGCCCTGTCATGTATACCTTTTCTTGTTTTCACTTATTCTTCACCTTTCTTCTCCGGTGTTCAGGAAGAGATGCTTGAATTGACCTGGGCATATAGGCAAGTCTGAAAACTCTGTCCTAAAGCTTACTGAAGTAGCCCTTTTACTTTTAAATACTTCTTATAGTCTCCACTCCCCAAAAAGGAGACATTACCTCCCTTTGGAGATCTGCTTATCCCACAACGAACAAAAGAAAAGAATATTGACTTTTTAATGGATCTTTTGTTGTTTTATATTTTTATGTTTTGATGGAGATTCTTAAATTTAATATTTATATTCACACTTCCAAGCTCAGGAAACAATTTTGTCTGGCTGTTGTTCATTTTAGATCTTCATTTTTCTAATACTTACTAAACAGGAGACTAGTGGGAGAAGAAGTGAGTAGAATTAGTAACTTCCAGAGTGTGTAGGCCAGTGGATTGGTCAAGCCATGCTGGCTGCTGGGCAGTTCTGCCATGCTGCCTAAGGGTCTGTGTGCCTCTGAGCATGTCTCACCGCATCTCTCCCTGAGGGTAGTGCTCCACAAGCTTCGCCACCCTGCCACACACGCTCTCATCAGGTTTCCTTTACTGGGATGTTGATTCCAGAAGAAGCAGAATACAAAGAAGCTAGACAGAAGGAAGAGAAACTAAGATATAGACTAGCTGGGTCACAGGATGGCAATACTAGACTAGGGGTCAACAAATAACCCTGTGACAGCGAGTTCCAAAAAACAACCGCTGTGGTTGACAGAGATCCATTCAACTGTGAGAGCTACTAGTGTAGTCCACCTGGGCTTCCAGTTCACTATCAGCCCGGTTTAGGTGGCTGCCAAGATGACCATTTTGTTTCTCTTTCTAGCCTATCTTTTTTCTTTTCTTTTAAAATGTAAGCCTTTTTACAAAAGGTAACGGGCTATACCTGTTTTTAATATTAGATGTATGACTGAGGCCTAGTTAAATAACAACGTCTGGGGATAGTGAAATGAGAAAGAACTCCCATAGTGGAAGTGACTAAAGGAAAGATGAGAATTTTTACCATTACCTTGATTTGATGCAAATGATGAGACCAGTGGGTACCTAAGTAATCACTTTATGACCTTGGTTTTATTGAGTTTTGAAGTATTTTCAAGTTCTTTACAATTGCATTATTAGTATAAATTTTAATAGACAAGTCTAATATTTGTAGTTGTAGGACAGTTTTAAAGACAATGATCTATTTAAGCAAATTGAAAATTAAAGCAATTTAAAAATCATATTGTAATATGAATGATAATATTGTGATTATGCTAAAAATAGTGTCGGGCTACTGACTATGATTAATATGAAAAGTAAACATATATCTTACATTCACATTACTGTATCTCTTTTTATTTCATAACATTTAAGGAAATATTATGAAAATAATTAATTACAAAGTGACTACAAACTTCATTCATATACTAATATCATATGCCTAAAGATCAGTCAATGTTATGAGTGGCCTGTAGAAGAAAACTTATAAAATGAGAGAAATTAACTTATTTAATTTCTGTAGGTTAAACTTAGCCTTAGCCTTGAATTGAATCATTACCTTGATTTTTCCAGATCACAACCATAATTTAGAAAATGAGATAGTTTGGTGATTTAGTAAGAAATTTTTTGAGAGATTCTCCTCTGTGTGTTTTAAAAATTCAGAATTCTTTCTATAGATTTCTATAGATGTCATATATTACTGATATCCTTTTATGTTTAACTAAATAATCTCTATAATTTTCTAATCACTCTGTGCTAATTTGTAGTTTGACATACATATTAGGAATTTGAATTTCTGCAGATTTTTATTTATGAAAGTTTGCCACTTTGTTAAGCATGGTCAAGAAATATATTTTAAAATTAAAAGATCACTATATCTGAACATTGGATGTAGGGAACACTGCCCTGCATTGTCATTGTACATAGAGAAAACTAACAAGGCTATAAAGAAATGTTATCTGTTTTATTAGAATTTTTTAAACAAGCAAAACAGCTGGAAAAACAAAGTTAGTCGGCTGGCTTCCATTTTCCGTTGCTTTTTGCCCTTTAAATTCAGATTTCTTCTTGTTCATGACCACATGTTCACCACACACAGACTCCTTGGCTTGTAACTTTAAGCCACATGGAGATTAAATGCCATTACTAAAGACTAGTTTAGTAAAAGTTTAACTAAAATAAGTGGCACTTTCAAAGAGAATGTGGATTTATGGAAGGTGTGTGTGTGCGCGTGTCTGTGTGTGTTGGGATAAATCAGTAAGGAAGAAATTAGGCTGTGGTGGTTGGGTTGGATGTCACTAGTGATTGAGTCATGCTTTATGTTGCACTCCTATTTCTTACAGCCTAATTGCAGTAATATGCTAAGTGGCATCCTAGTAGCCAAAAAAAAAATGTATCGCTTTTCTATATTTAGAATCAGAATTTTATTGCTGAAATAAAAATTAGACATCATTTAATCTGGCCCTTTTGTATTGTAGCTGAGGCTAAAAGACATTAAGCATCTTGGCCATGAGACAGAGTAACTGGAGCCTGGACATACTTGACACCTGTCCACAGCATTTCCACATCATTATCACTCTCTTTTCTACCTGTCCACTAAGGAATATATGGAGAAATTGGAAATGAAGTTTGAAGGATGATAGGAGAGAGGATAAGAGTGGATCCAGTTAGGCTTTAAAGAGACATAATCTTAAAAGGTAAATTGAGATGTGAATTGGGAGAATTTTGTGAAAAAAAAAAAAAAAACAAACAATTAGTTGATTTTTAAAACACCTATTATTGGCAGTTAGTTTCCAAAAGGAGAAGAAAAGAAAGCATTTACAGTCATATGCCTCCAAAAAGCCATTAAATGCTAATTAGCCGGGACCAGAAAGAGTCCAAATCCCTCTACTTTGGAAGCATACTCTTTAGGAAAATATGTGAATTTTGTCTTAAAGGAAAAAAATCTGTTGGTAGAAGCATGCATCCATGACTTCTGCATTTCTGAAAAATTCTCATAATCATTATGGGAAAAATTTTTGGAAGGTTTAATTCTAATAAACATTCTGCTGAATGACAATGTGAAATAACTGCACAACACATGAGGAACTGATTCCATTCTACTTTATTCAGGAGACACAAGAAGTTTTTATCTTTAAATTGCACAATGCAAGTCTAATTTATGTTGTTTTTTTAAATATACTTTACCAATAGTGGCCACTACATTTAAATAAGAAAAATAGTATATTCTAATACAGTCTCTTAGGAAGCTGCCATAATTGAAATTGTAATTCACAATATTAAGGAACTAGTCTGAAGTATTTGTGTTATCTACCAAGGGAAGAATCATCTCATGGTTGTACTATAAAGTGGATATTTATTTTATAAAAATGGCAAACATAGGTTATCTTTGGGATGTAGGGTTAGTTTTCTCAGCAATCACATGTGAGAAAAGTTAAAACTCAGTGAATTATAGCAATAGTATCAAAAGTAGATAAATGTCTTTAGTTACTGTTACGCCATGATACAGCATAAAATTCTTGTAACTTTTTAAAATTTTGTTTACATTTTTAAAAATACTTGCCTGTTTGATAATAGCTGAAAGACAATTTGTTAATTTTTTTTTGATGAAGCAGTCTTTGTTTTGTTTTCAGGAATTGATATACCTTGGAAATATATTTAATATATTTCCCTGAGTTATTCATATAATCCCAGTGCTGGTGTCTACAAAACACAGGGTGAAAATGAACACAAAATACACAATGGTACATATCAATGTGATACCCTCCCTCAGCCTTTCAACATATTTTCTAGTTAAAAAAATTCTGATTGAGAGCCTACCATGTTTAAGGCATAGTTCCTATATAATGCAGAACATCAGTAAATGATTTTACTTACCAGAAATTTAAAATCACATAAGAAAATGACAAGAATAATAAACTAAACAATGGATAGTGTTAATGATTAATGTTGCAGGCTATAAAGATAAGGAAAAAATGAAAGAGGGGGTGTTAATCTGAATTTTACCTGAAGAGTACAGTCTAAGAACATACATCCAAGAAAGAAGGTAGAGAGTATATCTGTGATAAAGCAGTGATATCAACTTTCCAACTTGTAATATTTGAGTCTAAGACATCATGTGATGGATTTGAACAATGTTGATTACAGGGGTTAGGATGAAATAGGATTGGAAAAACTAACTGGCTAATGTGTTGTCCAAATGACGAGGCAAGTTGCCATGGCAAGGCAGTTTGTTGGAGTTCACGTTTTCATGACGTTGAAGTACAATTTTAGGCTGTCTAGTGCAGCACCATTTCCAGCTTCCATTCTTTTCTGAAGAATAGGAAAATATTCTAAGAATAGTCAATGCCCTATATTCCTTTAGATTAAAATCACAAGAAACATAATTATTTATTCTTAAAGCAAATAAAAATAGAGGGAAAAAATTGTAAAATAACCACATAGTCTAAACTGTAACAGAGGAGTCAGTTATTCAGAGTGGGAGTTTAGTTAGAAACTTGAATAGATGGAGAGCAAAGTACTTACCCGCGAATCCTTAGAAATGCCTTTTTAGATGCATGTTAGATAACATGTTTTTGAAGAGTCTATATTTGTGAAAATGATCTAGTGGCCTGTATTCTTAACTGAAAAAAATATTAGAGTATCTGTTGTGTCTCTAAGGTGTAGTAAACTATGTCTTGCTCTTTTTTCCCCTTGGCTTAAAAGCTTTTTAGCATATCATTTTCCCTAGGGCCAACTTCTGTCTCCCTTTTTAGACAATGTACACACTCAATCACAGTTAAGTCTACAATAAGAAGTAGAGAATCATATGAAAAGAAGAAAATATCATGACTGTTTTTGGAATATTGTTTATGTATCCCTAAGAAAATAATCTACATAGCTCTGCAGGATATAGATGACCTCGGTACTCGAATAATAAAAAAGACCCACATTAACTATTAAGATGCAGAATCATCTCTCTAAATACATTTCATTAATCTGTGCTCTCTCATAAAATCATTTATAAGTACTCAACGTTTAGCTATGAAAGACTACAGGGAACTGAAAGATAAATTAAATGTCCAAGTGATCTTAGTCAATTTGTGAAGCAGTAGCTTGCTGCTGTAGAGACTATCTACAGAAGTCAATGCTTTTGTATGTGATCCTAAGATTCTACCATTATGTAAAGAGTGATTGAAACACTGTTTCTAAATGAAGCAGCCTATAACTAATGAAAATAAATGGATGAATATATATTTTTTAAGACATGAATTATTTTCAGATTAATGGGGAGTATGTTATCCTAAGCATATGGTGGATACTTCTAGAAGAATCAAAGGAAAAAAAAAATAAGTTTTCCTAGTTGATCATTCTAGTTTGAATTTCACAATTTTTAATGCTTTTTACATTCAAGAGTAAATGTCAGTAATACCATTTTCTAGTTAGCATGGGTAAATAATTTTTCTTAGGGAAAATATAATAGTTTAATTATCTGGAGAATGTATTTAGTTAAGAGTGTGAAATTACTAGTCCTCATAGTTTTACTTTTTTTCTAGTTTGATTTTGACTATTATATTTAGCAGAAAAGGTAAAATATTTTCCCTAGGACTCAAGAAAATAATTTGCTTATTTTTGTTTGTTCATTAAAGAAATTTGGTATTTCCCCTTTGAAATATCAAATAAAAATCAATTGATTTCTCTCATATATTAACATGATAAATCATTTAAAACAAACAAAAAAAAAGAGTGAAACAGAACCGTATTTATGTCTTTTTGTTTTTCATTACTTTTTTGTTCTTTTCCTCATTCCCATTCCTCTGTATGAATTCCACATTACTTGAAGATTTTTTGATGTGTGTGTAACGTAAATGGATAGTATCCATTTATCAAAATTTAAGGAGGCTAGAGAAGATAAGCTGATCCTATAGGCTATTGCTACTACAGAAATAGTAGAGATATCATGAAAAGTGAGGTTAAGGAGGGAGAGTGGTTGACTGTCTCTGCAACAGATTGTGAACAGTGAGCAGGGACACATATCAGGAGTTTGGGATCAAAAAGGGTTGCAGAGGAAAGATGGCAGAAGGGCTTCAGTGGCTGATGCGATCCCTTTTGCCTCATTCATTGACCATCTGTAAATTAGCTAAGCATCACAAAATACTGAGTGTGTCTAAAATATTTTTGGAAACCAGCAGAAGGGTGGACCATCCAAGGCCCTATGTCATATGAGGCAGAAGGATGCAGGCTGCTCTTAAATGAGAGGAGAAACAGAGACAAGCACAACAGAGTTAGACATGGAATTCCTGGGAGACTTTTAATTATATCAGGCCCTTTGTTTAAGGAGACATCAGTTAACATACAGATTACATGTGCTTCCCAAAGATAATACCATAAAGGTCATAATAATAGCATTGTTATTAAATAATGCACCTCTTTGATACATAGAGTATTTGAGTGTTGTTTTTCATGTTGAAGAAAGTGAAAATATGCTAATAATACCATGTGGTCTAAAACAGTATTTGAAGAAAGGAAAACTTGCCACAATCTGAACTTTTTCTTTAGAGATGTTTCTCTGACACTGAGCTCTTGGTACTTCTTTGTATTTTTTTGAAACTCTATGAACTATATAGCTCATTATGTGCCAGTTTATTTAGAGAAAACTCAGTCACCACTGAACATGTGTATTACAGCCAGATTTAAAAAGCAGAAAGTATATATAATGAAATAACTGAGCCAAACCTCAAGTAAAAGCAACTTCTGTCATTTCTGAGCCTTCGAATTTGGTTTTTAGAAGTGGTTTCCAAAGTTTACTTTACCAAATGCCCTTTCGAGATTTTGTTTTCTATACTCACTTTCACTTTTCTTTATACAACTTTAACCTTGTCTTCATCTTTTTATTGAGCTTCATGGTCTGTAGAAAGGGCACTGCAAGGAAAGGGAGAGAGACACCTTCAGATGCTTGGAAGACCCTCAGCTTCCTTCCGAAAATATTTTCTGTATCATCTGCTGAAGAGGTACAAATAAAAGCAAGCCTTCTTTTCTTTTGCCCTTGATTGAGCCATGGTAAAATTTTATCCAAAAGTGACAGCAACAAATGTTGGATATTTATCTATTCAAAATGTGATAGATTCAATTGAACAAGTTCCCAGATTGTCAGACAACAGACTTTTTAGCCACAATGTCAGTGCCTTCAATATGTTGGACTTCTGAAAACAAATGTTTCTCTCTTAACACACATCTAACTAATTTGATTCACTTCTGTACATTTTAATTAGTGTTTCGGATTAAGAGAACAATAGACTACATACAAGAAAGGAAAACATCTAAAAACTGAATAATATGGCTGCTAAATGTGCTTAAAACTGCAAAAATATAATTTGAATGATTTTTTGCCCACTCTCATTCCATCTGCTTGATCTGACTGAATTAGTTTGTTATGATTGTGTTATTAAAAATTGTAATAGTTGAAAAAGATTTATATTGTTAGGTATTATTTAGGAGAGTGCTACAAATGAATCCTTTTTTCTTTTTGCAATATATGAGGTATCATCATTTGTAGCATCATATTTATGTTTAAATAATTATATCTCTGCCTTTAAAACATGACACTCTATTTAGAAGTGTATGCAATTACTTTGATTTGCATTTACATTACCTAAAATAATATATATTTTTATATATTGTGTAAGAAATTTGTAGCCATACTTCTTTGAGAAGACTATATTTTAAAGGTTAAACTAAATTATAATTTAGAACCTATATAACAGGTATCTTAAGTCCATCACAAAGATGTGTGATAATACAAGAGAGAAAAATTAAACTTTCTATATTAAAAAGAAATTATGAATAATAATTAGTTGCAGATTTATTCATAGCATAAAAAGTTGATTATATATTGGTATACATGATTAGGAATAATGTGACGTGGATTCTAGTTTTAATTTTACTAGTTCCTGTTCCTTTAAACTTCACAATCTTTCTTATTCTCATATCTAAATGAAAATTATAATAAATACTCTTTGTCAAAAAGGGTATTGTGAGATCAAATGAAAAAAGACATTTATTTTTGCAATATAAAATTCAAAACATATTGCAAATATAAGTTCAAATCAAAATGAGTTTTAGCATTAAACTATGAGACAAAATACTGCATACTTTATCTCTTTAATTATCCAAAAATTTCTTTAATGCGATTACCAATATTTTACATGTGTATTATATCTAAGCATAATCAAAACCAATTCAAAGATCCTCATACTTTTGAGACACGAAACAAAAGTAATGGCATAGACAAAATTTCAGACATTTACGAATGATACCAGATCTTTCTCATCCTTTATTAATTGCAATATAGATGCCTGATGTATATCTCCTTCCTTTCAGATGTCTCTTTACTATATTAGTATTGTGAAATTAGTGTTCATATCAATAATTTCATATCAACTACAAAATTCTTTCTTTTAAAGTGTTCTACTGCATTCATCTCTGGAACAGTTTCTGACTTTTTAAGTTTAAATGAGGGAAATGCCAGGAGACATCTTTCTAAAATATATATTTTTTATTTCACGATGTATGAATTTGTTAATATTTAAAACGTGTAGAGCATTCTTCAAATAGCATTAATCTACATAATTGTCTTCTGAACTACATTTTTTATGTAGACTGTTTACTATTGATAAACTAAAATCAAAGTTTTTCTCATTGAGATGTCTAAAATAACATTAAAAGCCTCCATACTAGACTACATAAAACATGTAAATATTTCTTTAGAGAGATGGCTATCTTTGAAGTCTTTTAAAGTTTTTTTTTTTTTTCCATAATATGCAATTCTTAGTGGGCATTCAGTCTCAATCATTCTTTTTACTTAGAGTCCACAGTACTTTCAATTTATGTAATAAATCTATGTTATAATTAACTCTAAGAAATGTAAAACCTATAACCAGTATAACCAAAAACAACTAGTTTAACAGATTGAAGGTAATATTCTTTAATCTTTGCCTTGAGGCTAATGTACTGTTTAATACTGTAATTTGTTAGACATTCTACTAATGCTTTGATTTGGGGATTTGATTCATCCATCTAATCTTGGTTTAGGGAGTTGAATCATCAATTTAATCTTTCTACTTAATTCTAAATTCAATATATTTACAAAGGATAGAACCATAGTGAGAGGCATTCAAAAAACTCAGTTATAAAGTTTCCACGGGTTACTTTTTTCTATTTGTTGACTTTTGTTTCCTCATACTGTCATACCAAATTGAAATAATTGTTTTGGATACCATCTAAAAAATTGTAAGCTCAGTTTAGATACTTGATAACTCTGTCCATTTAAAGTAAGTATATGTAAGCCAAGCACTGAGAGACTGAAAATACATACCATAGTTTAATTAACATTACCTATCAGTGATTTCACAAACGTGCGCCCACACGCGCACACGTGCATAATACACACACACACACTTAAAGATCTTAGTGGTCAGTTGTGGATAAGAGAAAAAGTTATCAATATTTGTTACCTGGGAATATTCTAATTCCTTTTTCATTGTCTTGTTTTAAGTTATTGACTTAGTGAGATTTTAAAATACTTCTTATGTAAATTCAACCATATTATTTATATTAAGAACCAGACTAAATGCTGGTTAAATCAGCACACGGCTGATTTAAATTTTAAGATATTACACTTAATTAATTGCTAGAATACTGAATCCTTGGTCACCAAGAAACTTCTCATATCCATTTCCAGGAAGAGCTTGAGATGTAAATGGTCCATAAGAAGTTTAATATCCAACTATATACACACTCAGCTGAGCCTTTTTCATAAGTACATGGACATATGAATACATGTTGCATATACAATAAAAGTTTATTGCACAAATTCCAGCTGAGAATCACTTTATCAGATGTTATAAATAAACTGATAAAAGTAAAAAAAAAAATAATTTCGATATGTGTAAAGCTATAATTAATTTGATCATTGGTCTTTACTGTTAGATGGGATCTTCAACAGGAGATGCATTCACTAGGGATTAACTATTCCTCTATTTGAATAGTTTGAATAGAACTAACGATAATTGAGTATGATCTTACTGTTTTGTGAGTATGCTCTAGACTCAGTAGAATCTTACAGAAAACACAGCTGCTCTAACATCTCAAGGGGGACAACTGAAACTGAAAAATCAATATATCACCAGCAGGTTTGTTGTAATAGATGCTTAGCACAGCAGGTTTGTATAAACTAATAGCTCACTAGGCAATGACAAGACATTTAGATTAAAGGACTTCACAGGCAGAATCATTGGGTCAGCAAGGCATCCAAATATATAAATGCAGTATGTTTTTGTGAGGAGTGTGGGCCACAGTTCAAAGGTACCTATGCTGGCATATAATACTGATAACAGATTTAACAAAACAAATTTACACGAGTGTAACAATCACTTTGAATTAATTCATATATTCAAAACTCAAAGAGCTGTTAAAATTTTTACTTTTAACAGTAAAACAATTTTACTTTTTAAATAAATTCACAAATGTATAGGTTCTTTAAGAATGCAAAAATTCTTCGTTACACAATTGACCTAGGAGTCAAAGAGGGAAAAATGAAAGAGCTATGTTCCAAATGTCTGCAAACAGAAAAAGAAATTATATTGCAGACATCAGGTGATAGATATTCTGCTTCAGCTATCATACATAGGAGGAAATTCTGAATTGCAAAATATTGAAGCAGTTAATAGATTTAATTATAAGAATTGTCTTCTTTGTGTCATTCTAAAGAGAAATGTTATCACAAAATTATAATCTTATGAAAGCTTACAACTTAAATGATTTCATAAAAAGAATGACTTTAACTCAACAGTAAAATATTTTACTTATATCTGTGGGAACCAAAGATTTCCTTAGAAGTCTTTTTAAGGGCATCTAATCAGTGTTTTCTTTTCTTAAATTCATACACTGGTCTTAATGTTGTTTATTCTTTAGTTCTTTACATAGTTTTCCTATATAGTTTTCCTATATGTAACATGTTATTACAACCTGGTTTGTGATGTGTCATCACAGTCTTATGACTTTTATGCAGAAATTTATGGTGTACATCCAACCAGTAATAAACACATGAAGAAATTCTTCTACAGAGAAACAAAGTCTCTTCAATATTTCTGCTGAACATGTGGCTGCAGTTTACATCTTGGTCCCCTTGCAACAGCTTCTATGAAAAACAATGCCACTGTTTGTATGAGTGGAATGCTCATGTTCTCGCATCAACACTTTCCCCCACGGCTGCAGCTCTCTGCCTGGCTTGTCTGTTTAGAAGGCTGCGAAATATTTACTGCTCATCTTCACTATAGAATTGTTCATGCAAAAGTCTATAAAACACAGGTTTCATTCATTTTTTTAACATATTGGAACATAGTTGTTTTTTTTTTAAATCAGATATTCTTACTGTGAATTTCATGTTTGAAAAGTTAATAAGGTCTCAAGTACATAGAGTCTAGTTATGCAGTTAAAAAACTCTGCCTTGATTCTTTCACTAACAGCCTTATGATCTTGGACCAATCTCAATTCTCTTGCCTATAAAATGTAGAAATTCAAATAGATCATATATCTAAAATATTTTACATCTTTTAAGAGAAATCAGTGTGTTGAATATGTGAAAATTTACTTATACATATCCATATATAAAATTAGGGATAAATTTCTTTTGCTTATAATGTTTTTATGACTATAAAATGAAAATGGGCTAATAGAGTTAAAACTCTAAACTAATAAATTCAAATGAAGAGTGCTAAGTTAACATAGAAAATGTCCTTTTTTACTGAAATTTCTGCTCATAAAATGGCCATGACACTGACTTTAACCCTAGAGATTAGTGTATGACCCCTTGCATTACCACAGTGTCTCACATTTATTATTGACTCTAAAAACATTTCTTATAGGAAATTGTGACTAAGTGAAAATGAAAAGTGAATGATGATTTTTGCAATTATGATTAGTTGGTGGTTTGAGTTAATTTTATTGACATCTTGGGTCTTTTCCTTGTGGTTTAAAGATGTGCTTTGATACTATGAAGGATTACAGAGGAGTGAATCATTGTACTTTTGAAACATGTCTTAAGGCAAATTGTGAGCCTTTTTTGTGTGCAGGGTGGGACGCACAACAAGAAGCATGCATGAGTCATAGGACAAAAACACAAAAGGTCATTCCAAAGAGAGGGTAATGACCTTAGGTCTGAGTATGCAAAATTGAATTGGGTGTGTGGGGGTCAACTATGTGGTGATAGAAAAAGACATGGCTATGGGAGGTGAACACACAGAGGAAATATGTATGTGCCTTCCTGTTAAAGTGTACAGCTGAAACTTATTGGATTTCATTAACCAATGTCACCATAAAAAATTAACATATTAAAAAATGATTTGAACCTACGGTCATGCCACCCTGAACAAGCCTGATCCCGTCTAATTTCGGAAGCTAAGCAGGGTCTGGCCTGGTTAGTACTTAAATGAGAGACCACCTAGGAAGACTAGGTGCTGTAGGCATAAAAAATAGAAAATAAGGGATTGTAACCTGACAAAGTCCTTGCATCTGTGAGGTCAACCAAGGGTTGCCTCACCTAAAAAAAAAAAAGAATTGGGGAAGTGAGTAGCCTTTTCACAAGTTCATATAATGCAGGTAAAACTAGTTTTTTCTATGCCATTGTATTATACAATTACTTTTATTTAATATTCCAAGTGAGTTACCTCTGATTCAGTTTGAAACTATCCCAGAACAGGCAGAGTCCAAACACAGATCTTCCTGGGCCTACTTCTGCATGTTGTGATTTGGAAAAAAGGGCCATGCTAAGGTGTGTGCTTCTGCCCTCTGAGATTTAAAACAAATCTGAATTCCATATGTGCTGTGGTGTACTAACTTTCTAAGGCCCTTTTAATTTTGGAAAGAGGCTGTAGATTAACATTTGTTAACTTGTATATTTTGTATTGATTGCTAAACAAAAAAGAAGTACCTATAGGGTAGGTGGTGGCATATTAAATACTTGAGATTTGTAATTATAAATATTATAATAGTAAATCATGGAAGAAGTCATTAAAACTAATTTACCTGATGAAAGAGAATTTTTGTGTCAAGGAATGTCATACCGTGGAATTCTCATTCTTTTACTTCAGGTGTGTTTACCATCATTCCTTCCTATTATATGAATGAGTTTAGGTAAATGTCATTTTCTGATTGGAGTCTTCTCTTCAGGACCTTTTCTTTTTTAAAAAAAATTCATATGTGTACGTCCATTTTTATATGGAAACAGTCCAAATTAAACATTTATAAAAGTTTTCCAGATAACTATGAATTCTATTGGATGCCTTTACTGTATTAAAAAACTTGAACCAAAAAAAAAAAAAAAAAAGGAAGAAAGAATATATCCAATTAAAACAAGGAAAGAACTCTTGAACCCAGCCATGCATACAAGAAAAATAAATTGTTTGAAGTGAGACATGAGGTAATCCTGACTCCTCAGGGGAAGCCATACTAATCTGGCTGCTGACACGCCTGTTCTAGATGAAATGTTTCATTGACATTGGTACTTAACAAATCACCAAATTTTCAATGACTACTTACTATGAGTCAAGAACTCTATTAAATGGCTTTTTTGTATGATTGTATTTTAGCAAATATGTAAATTATGAAGCATAGTTGGCAGTGTAAAATACCAGAAAAAAAATGCATTTTCTAAAAGTCCCAGGGTGTATTGCATTTCAAACCAATAAGGTCCCTTCCAGAAAATGAAGTGCGTGTTCATAGACATGATTAGCACATCTCCTTTTATAAATTGAGATTATTTGAGATTTAGAGGGGAAGCATTTTAGTGGTGTAATCCATACAGTATAGAATCAGTTGCATTTGGGGAACTAGGTGTAATATGCTGTACTATCAGTATAATGACTAAAGTCAACTGTGATTGTAGTTCTTTTTCGTATGGTCACAGGGAATTTTGTACAGTATACATGACCTTTAAAATAACACAGTTACTTCTTGCTTGCCTAAATGTTTCTATAGGCTATATATTTCCCCTTATTGGTATATTTATGTTTTATTTAAATATAATGCATTCCAAAATATTTATTCTTATATTAAATGAACATAACCACATAAGTAGTTCATGATTATTTTCCAATAAACAATATTGGTATCTATGATTCTCAGTAAGCTTTCTTTGTTACTACAAATTTTATGTGGCTTGACATTTTCCCCTCTCACTGCCTTTACGTTAATGGACTGGCTGATTAGTTGTTTTTAGACCTCAGTAGGTTGTCTCCACAGTGGCAAAATGAATCTAATTCTCTAATTTTATTTCATCTCATTGCTAGTACTGCTGCTGCTCTTGTGAAGCCAGTTTTAAGTGCAGATAATTGTTTCCCTGATTACTAGGACAAACACTATATGTAGGAGGAGTTTGATTTTTCCATACTATAAAAGATAAGCTTTGGGGGAATGTAGCAATTGCAGCATTCAATTTTCTAATGAATTACACATGCAAAACTCCTCCAATGACGTCAAAACCTACCTATTCTCTTTGTAATAGGTAAGTAAAATTCAGAATACACTCAGGAAATAATCTATTTCCTTGGAATTTGGTGCAGCTATGTTAGTGGTACTTCATCACAAAGCACATTTCAAATTTTTCCTTGATATCTTTACAAGTTGTTTTTGAATGTATTAAAATGACATGTGATTAGCTAAGAAACTACATGAGCAATATTTGCATTTCCTTCAGAAGAATAATAATATCAGTCTTCTTGTTAACTTCTTAGATAAAATGACTTGATACACTTGAGACTGTGTGTGTATATGTGTTTCCTTTATAAGTAACAATAATTAAAAATAAAACCACTAAAGAATGAATTTTTATGGTGGAAGATTATTCTTTAACATAAACAGCCCTGTACATCCTAGTGATCAAATTAACTTTAGTTGTTTATCATCGAAGGTATAATTCCATATGAATGATTATTATTGAATATTTACAATGCAAGGAACTTCCCTAGAAGACATACAGATTCATTTCTCACTGTAGTATGATCTACTTTTAGATAAGGCTATTATTTATAAGTGGAGATCATGAGTGAATATTTCAAGTGCATTTAGTACACAATACACTGAAGGACAGAGAACTTTTGAAAGATTTCTATAAATTATATAACATGTATTTTAGGAAAGGAATCACCATGATTTTGAAATACAGTAAACCACCATGTTTTTCAAATTTACTCATTCATTTAACAAATACTTATTATTTAGCACTTATTATGTGCCAGATACTTTTATAGGCACTCAGAATACGTCACTGAACAAAACAAATGCTCCTACCATAGTGGCCCAGACGTTCTTGTGGAAGGAGACAGATAAAAAAGAGAAAACATGCCATGTAAATAAATCATCAGTACTATGGAAAATAAAAAGTAGGATAATGGTGTTCTGCAGGAATGGGGGGAAGGGGGAAGTATTAAACTGATAGTTAGGGTAGGTTTCTTTGAGACTGTGAAATTTGAGCAGAGACTTGAAGGAGATGAAGGGTAACCAAGGGGATATCTGTGGGAAGAGCATTCTAGACAGGAAAGACCCAGAGCAAAGGCCCAAAGGTGTGAGGGAGCATTCTTGGATTATCTATGAAGAAGGCAGGTGGGGCTGAAGCGGAGTGTGGAGAAATAGAATAGTAGAGGATCAAGTCCAAAAGATATTGGATTGATGAGGGATTGGTGCAGATCTCATTAGGCTGTCCTGTGATTAACCTCCTACAAAGAGAAGAACTAGATGTTCTGTAAACTGGATAGGGGAGCTTTATAAGCCTTTTGGCTCAAGGTCACTCTGAATTAGATTTGGCTCTGTGTTCAAGCTCATTTCAAATACCAACTAACATCTTTGTAGTTTGCCTTCTATTATTGTACTCCACACTAGTGTTTTATACTATTGCTTTAGCTAAAAACATTTACATATATATAAATTGAAATATACACATATACATATATATAGCTAAGTACCATGAATAATTTTAAAATACATAACTTGAAAGGGGTTTTCACAAAGTGTTTTATGAGCTTGGAATCTGTGCTCCTTTGCTTCTTTTTCCTTCTGTAGCATCTTAAGAGCACAATCAGTGCCTGCAATCTTGCTGCAGCCATATTTCTCTGCCTCTTGCTCTCTTGACTGAAAAGGACCAACTGTCCCTTTTTCTAAGGCTATTTGATTCCCTGAGCTCTGGAGTTCCACATCCTTTGTTTTTGAAGGGACTTTATCCCATCCCTTATTGTTTCTTTCCTGTATCTCCAACAAAACCTCTTAAATAAACTTTTCTATTAATACATACCATTATTAGAAAATTCCTGATTAATGTCCAATTTTCTAGTAGTGCCTACCTATCTTCTGTTTGGTAACTAGCTTTTTAGATACACTTCTGTATTTGCTGTCTGCACATCCTCTTCTTCCCTTCAGTCTTCAGCACTCTGCAATTGGGATTCTTCTCCCGTTACCTCATTGAAGAGTCACCTGCCTCTTTACTGCTACATTAAAATACTTTATATTCTTTATCCAATTTGATCTCTTTATAACTTTTGACATTATGGGACACTTTTCTCCTTGAAAATAATTTCTTTAGCTTTAATGGCAATATTGTTCCAAGTCATTTCCTACTTCTTTGGTAACTTTTTTTAATCTTTTTCAAATTCCTACTGTGCCTACTCCATAAATAACAGTGTCCCTAGGGTCACTCAACACTTTGGGCAATCTCATCCCTCAGAAGGCTTCCATCACCATTTTCATGCTATGAGTCTTACTGGATGTAACTCCAGTTGAGGTTCCCATGAACTCAGTATTCTCACATACAACCATGTACTAGACACCAATATGAAAATCTATATGCCATTGGCACTCCCAAACTCAAAATGTCTAACTCTGAATACCACTTACTCCTTCTTCCAAACTCCTTTCTTTTCTTTGTCCTATAGCTAGTAAATGGCAGCCAGCCCTATAAACCCAGTGTCCAGGCTAAGAACTTGAACTCCAATCTTTATTTTAGAGCAGTTTTAGATTCACAGCAAAGTTGAGAGTAATGTATGGAGGTTTCCTATATACTTCTTGCTCCTACACATTCATAGCCTCCCCCACGATCAACATCCTCCACCAGAGGGTACATTTATTATAACCGATGAACCTACATTGACACATCATTATCACCCAAAGTTTATAGTTTACGTTAGAGTTTACTCCTGATATTGTACATTTGATGGGTTAGGACAAGCATATAATAACATGTATCCATCACTGTAGTATCATACATAATAGTTTCTCTGATGGACACCATTCTTGATTCTTTTTCACTGCTTCCCTATACAATCGATTACTTTTGTCTTTTATAGCTTACAACATAGACCTTCCTAAATTACCTGAGTGTTCCATTGTCAATTTTTATAAAATATATTCATTTTTATTCTCTAGAACTTAAAACAACTACAATAAATTCCATTGTAAAAATAAAATTCATATTATTAAATTTGAATGGAGAATATAATTTTAAACTTATTGTTACAAAACGCTAACCAAAGGTGTGATTTAGGTTGAAAAATATATTTCACCCTTAGTGGAATTCATTACATAGGATCTATTGAGAGGAATTTTGCCTTCTTTCAATCAAATTGCTTCCAAATATACTACATCCAATCTCGCCCATCATAAATTATGTCTTACATTTCAAAATTGAAAAATTAATTTGGGGAAAATTTTAAAATACAAAACACTGTTATAATCAATTTTCTTATTAATGCAGAAGACTATGTGGGAAAATATACATAAATATGTAATCACTAAAACTGTATAAAGATGGA
This sequence comes from Eonycteris spelaea, assembly GCA_003508835.1. Classification (NCBI taxonomy): domain Eukaryota; kingdom Metazoa; phylum Chordata; class Mammalia; order Chiroptera; family Pteropodidae; genus Eonycteris; species Eonycteris spelaea. The sequence goes on along the minus strand of PUFA01000033.1, from coordinate 6,687,247 downwards.
ATTTAATTTTAAGAACAAAAGAAAACAGGGTGAATGTGTTTTCTTTTGTCCCATCTGTCAACTCATAAATATATTTAAAGAGAAATGTAGTTAAAATACTGTTTGAAACATCAGTGGCCCTTATCACCAAATGGCATAAAAACATTAAGACAAGAATAGATGAGGGAGTGTATGGTAATTAAAATCACACTTTAGATTAATCTTTACAGAAATTTAAAAAAAATTTTTTTTTCAGTATAAAGGGGAGTGTTTCTGCTGAAGTTAAAGAACTTTAGGTTGCAAAGAGCTTGGCAGTTGGAGGAGAATGAGAAAAATATTCCAAATTTGAGAAAGAATTCAGTAGGGCATGACTAACAAATGTCATAACTGAGAATACATAATAAATTAGGACACTTGTTAAAAATTAACAAGTTTGAATTGAGAGTGAATAATGCATGTTTCCTATGATACGCTTTAAATTTTGTAACTGTGTATGATCAATGTATACTCATTATTTTGCCATGGTCTTTTCCCAAGATAACTAGCTGCTTCAGACTTTACAAGGGTGGCTTAGAAACAAACTCTAGTATGTCAGAAAAGTAATCTCCACTACTTATAGCTAGCCAGTGGCCATCTAACATGACAGATGGCTCCCTGCCTGTCCACGGCAGCTTGTGGGACAAAGCTGAATGTCACCACTACTGGGATATAATTATTACAATCTCTTGGGTCCAGTTTGACGTGACCCTGAAAGCAATTTTCCGGACACTGCTGAGAGCAATGCAGTGATGGAAAGAGCAAAGAAATGGGAGCTTTTCGAGACCAGCAGCATTTTCATTTTACTGACAAGTGTTTTTCACACTGCTCAAGAATAAGTATTTTGCATGTTGCAAATCAAATTGACAAGGAAATGAAAATTTGTGGGACTTTGAGGGTAGCCTAACATATATTATCAAATGTCTTTTATTTATATTGTCTAAGGAGCTATTCAATGATCAAAATAATTGTGAAAAATATTTTTGATGATTAACAAACAGTATCCTTTATATTTCAGTTGTTGCCTAAATTTAATAATGACCTCTTATATTTTGGGACATACATTGTAAATCACCACCAAAATTCATTTAAATCTTTAAAACAACCCTATAAGTTAGATACTGTTATTAGTTCTTATTTACAAATGTGGTGAATGAGGCACAGAGAGGTTATGGCACAAAACAAGTAGTATATCCAAGGCCCAAACCAAACCATCTGCTTTCAGAGTCTCTGCTCTTAATCATTTTGCTTCTCTGTATGCCACTTACTGTATTTCTTTAAAATTTTCAACCTATGTGTGTAGCACGGTAGCACCTATAAAGATTATTGAGCTTGATAATAAAAACATAAGAAAATCTAAGATATAATTTTATTAAAGAAATTATTAATATATTAATTGATGAAACATAAATTTCTCCCCAGGAAGGTGCACACACACACACACACACACACACACACAATAAAGGTGCTGAAATACTTTTTATTACTAAAAAAATTATCAGAAATGTATGTTTCCATATGACTTTTATTGGGGGAATTTATAAAAATGATTTTTTTCTGACTTATGAAAAGCACAGACATTTCTCTTGTATGTGAGGAAAAGCAGCTGAAATTCGTGTTGCTGATTATAGTTAAGAACTGAGCACTGTGTATGCATTATCTCATTTAATCTTCACAATAGCCCATGAGAGAGCTGCTGTTTATTACAATTTCATTTTATAGATGAAGAAACAGAGAGAGAAGTTAAATTACTTGCCCATGGTCTTTTAAATAATTCATAGAACAAGGGAGCACCTGTGCAATAAAAGCAATTGCTTATAATGTGGATATAATTTCGTAAAGATCTTCCTATTCTGATCAATCGACCAATAGGCAAAGGGGTACTGAGAGCCTGGACAGCATGAGGGAAGCACTTAAGAAGTTGTAAATTCTTTAAATGCCATTGCTACTTGTGACTTTTTCTCTTGTCAGATGGGCAGGAGCTGTCAGTTCTAGGTGATCAGAGTAGTAGGTAAGTTCATGTCCTTAAGGAATTTACAATCTAGTCTAGTCAATTAAACTATGGATTATAAATTCTTGGTATAAACAAATAGTACCATAAGAGCCTGAGGTGGTGATTGTGGTCTGGGGATACTTCCCACTTATGTCTCCACTCTGCAGAAGGGGCTGTGAGGTAGATCTCAGGGGCAGAAAATGTAAGGCAAGGTGCAGGTGGGAGGAAAGGCATTCTGATCGGGAAAGGCAGGCGCGAATGCAAAGTTTGTGATACACTTGAGGGCTGGAGGAGGCAGAGAGTGGTGGCCATTTGAATAGGAGTTCCTATTCTTGCCCCTTACGGTCTGTTTTCCACACAACAACTGGTCGACTTTTAAAAACATATAGGAGAGTATGTTTTTAAATATACCACAATTTAAAGATTTCCCATAATCTCGCTTGGAATCAGAAAACAAGTACTACAAAAGCCAATGAGTCCCACCTTAGAGGTCTCGCACACAGAACATGTCGGTGGGGTGAGGAAGGTGACTTTAACAAATGAAACAGGCCTGGGCAAATGCAACAGAGAGGGCTTCCCCTTTGAAGAAGGACTGCTACTTAGCCGCCTCCCTTAGAAGAAGTTCTATTGATGTTCTGATCTGTTTAAGAGAATCCAGAAATCCAGATTTTTATGTCAGATCCCCATTTTAAAATGGTTGGCTCAATAAGAACAAGGGGGAAAAAAGCACCATGCAGACAAAATACATCTGCAAGACAGATGTCCAGATCAGAACCACAGGCCACTAGTTTATGACCTCTGCCCTGCTCAGTCTGGCTCCGCCTTGCTCTGCAACCACAGTTCATGCTGCTCTTCCCCTTGCTCACCACATTCTCACCACACTGGCCTCCTTTCAGGTTCTCACATTTTTTTGAGCTCTTCCATGCTCTGGCTCTTTTGTGCATCTTGTTTTCTATGCCTGCGGTGTTTTGGGTTCTGATCCTTCAAACTTCAGCTCAGCTTTCACTTCCTCAGGGTGGTATTTCCTGACCCCTGTCTAAAATGACTGGCCTACCCCTTGCCATTTGTCTTCTCTTATACCAGTGGTTCTCAAAGTGTGTTCTAGGGACAACTGAAGGCCTCGGAGACCCTCTCAGGGAGGTCCACGAGGTCAAAACTAGTTTCATTACAGCATTTTTTTTTTCACTCTCATTCTTTTATAACTAGTAGAGTTTTTTAGAAGCTAAATGACAGGTGATATTGCAATAGCCTGAATGCAGAAACAGATATAAAAACTCAGCTTTCCTCCATTAAGGCAGACTTTGGAGAAATCTGAAAAAAATATAAAACTGCCCCTCTTCTCACTATTTTTTTTGTTTAAATATATACATACATATAATCAGATTATTTATAGTAATATATAATGGGTTTATGGTTATTTTTTAGTGTATTAATACATATTTGACTTTTTCTCAATTTTAATTTTTTTATGATAAATGCCAATAAACATAAACCCAAAACAAGTTCTTTGACATGCATAATAATTTTTAAGAGTACAAAGGGGTCTTGAAACCAAAAATTTTGATAATTCTTTTTTATAGATATATACCAAACACTAAAGTCACCCTTTGGTTTATTTTTTTTTTTCTTTTTTTAAAATATAAGTACCATGGGTCAGGGTCTTGTTGTATTCACCACCTCATTAGCTCCTTTCAGCACCTAGAACAGTGTTTGAAACATAGTAATCACTCACTAAATATGGGTAGAGTAGTAATAAATGAACACATAAGACATCTGAATGGGAGTTATGTTTAGAAGGATAAGCTCAAACTAGCTCTGTAGGAAACTTTGCATATAAGACAGTGACTGTTAAACCAATCATGCATTTAATGCAGAAAAACTAAGGGTCTCTAAAAGGGGAAGGAACAGGATAAAAGTGGTGTATTAGAAAGATCGTTTAATAGTGAATGTTAAATAAAATACATCATCTTTACATTTTTCCTTTTTTCTCACACACCTTTACCAACTCTCATTCCTCCTTTGCCTTTTTGAGTGGGCAAAAGGTTTTGAAACCTTTGTGTATTTTTCTTACAGCTATAAATACTTATGTGCTAATGAATGAGGTCACATCAATTTAAATGGAACACTAACAAAAAAACACAATTTAGTTCATTAGTAAGGCAATGGACAAAAATTTTATAGCCAGAAACTCATGTTGACTTTTATAGAGGAACATAAATTAAAGCTGGCCAGTGTTAAAGTCTGAACTCATTCAGGAAAAATACACATATTCCTCCAAAGCAAGCAGTTAATATAAAGCAAGGAGGTGTGGCATCCATGGTGTGATTTGAAGGGCTCCAGAGGAGGTCTTTCTCCCTCTACCCAGGGAGCACAAGTGTCTAAACTCTACCTTTCAAAGCCTTCCTTTAAAGTGTCTCTCTGCTGTGTTCTTTTAAAATACAAATCCCATAGAGAACTTAAAGAATTTGGGCTCTGGTACCAAGCTCCTGTATTTAATTCTGGCTCCATGTAATGTTAGCTGCATGATCTTAGGCAACTGATTGAACATCTCTGTGCTTCAGTTTATGCATTTGTAAAGTAAAACTTCCTATAAAGTTGTTGTGAGAATTAAATAACACATAACAATAAGTAGAACACTCCTTGACATATGGTACATCCTCCGGCAGTGTCATGTTTATTGTTATGGCATAGTGGGTAGCATAGGAGACTGGGTTTAAGGAAGACTAGCTTTACAACTAAATGGACAAGAAATCCTGATTAGGTCATTTAGCATGTCTAAGTTTTGATTTTCTAATTAAAGACAAGAGGAAAAATATCTGGCTTTAGTTCAATTAAAAGGGAGAAAATCTATTTAACACATGAATGTGAATGTGCTGAATAAAAAAATAAATAATGACTTACAATTTATATGGTTCTTGGTCTCAGGAAGTTTACAATCTAATGAGGAAAGACTAAATATAATATAAACTCTGCAGATAGCTTTAATGGAGGCATCTACAAGATGCTATGGAATCATGGAAGGGAGATGATGATTTTGATTACATCAGACAAGACTTTGCAGATAGACTTTGGACACATTAGAAGGGTGGTGTCATGCTACTCAGGTGGGGAAAGAAGCACTGATTGAGCCTGTTTACATAATGAGGAGGGCACAGTGCTTAGTATACACTAAGAGGTGGTGTAGTAAGCATTTAATATGGGAGAAAGAGTTCAGAAAACACCATGGAGAACACTGAACTCTACAAGCTATAGGCTGAACTTTTACTCTGCAAGAAAGAGAGAGACTTTGAAAATTTTTGAGCATGAGAGCTTTTGATCATTTGTTATCCTCTGTTCTATTAGAAAATAAGCTTTGGTAAAAAGGCAAAGGAAGAATTGGTGAGAAGATAGCGTAAAGTCTGAGAAAGTAGCCAGGAAGGAAAGGAACCTGAAGTTGGAGTTAAAGATGAGAATTAGAGCCCATAGAAGCCTTTTTTGGTTTGAGGAATAAGAGACCAAGGGTCAAGGATGATACTGATGTCTGAATCTCATAACTGCTAAAATACTATTAGATGAGTAGTGATCTAAGGAAAAAGAGACACTGGTTTGGGGAAGAAAACAGTACATATAAACAATAGCAATAAATCTTATTATGTTAAATACCAACAGGAGGAAAACATATCAATCGCAACATACTCGAGGTCCTCATGGCTCCTCTGATTCACTTTCCGCCTGCCGCAGTGCCTGGCGTGGAGAACGTCAATCAATGCGAGTCCAGCCCTGATGGAAGGGCTCTGGTGTTGGGGCTGAAATGGAGAAGAAGGTGGAAATGGGAATGAGGCTATGTAGAAAAACATCACCCAGTGCACATTTTTACTACTTTAGAGTTTTTATGAGGCTATAAATGTTAAAAGTAACACAGAAAATTTGTGTTTTTAACATTTAAGAACATACCTTATGAATAAGTAAGTATATATATGGAGCAATCTCTGCTAACTTATAATGAGATACCAGTTTTCTCTGCTGCTAAAAAACATACTTTCATTATCATTTTGCTAGCTAGAGTTCATTATGAACATTAAATTCATATGTGATTACTTACTTACAGCATTATTAAATGTATATGAGAGGGTGAGGCCATTGGAACTCATTCATCTAGGTTACTAAAAATGGCATTGAGTTGTAATATACCTTTTGAAAAATCTCCTCTATTCCCTTTGTAGTTAAAATTGTAGTTACTCATACTTTATCCCATTAAAATATATTCAACTTAAGCTTTAGGAGAGTAAATAATTTTTCCTGATATATCTCATTTTAAATGTGCATTTTAGTGTTATAATACAGCTTTTGCTTTGATAGAACAAGCCTGTAATACGCAAGATTTAGGCAGCTCCTAATTTACAGATAAGTTGTTTTCCAAAGTGCTGCTGGTTATTTGCCCCAGTTCCCTTTATGGCACTTGGTATAACTACAATAGGAGGCTGTAGAATCACACAGGCATTAGCTGTGGAATCCTGCAATCTGCTGCTGGTGAAATTTTCCCAGACTATAGTCACCTCCCATCCTCTGCTCTGAAAGAACCGATTTTGAAATCATCATGCAAATTTCATGAATAATCTTTGCTTCCAGAGATAGTCCCAATATCAGATAGTTACAAATATATTACTAATGAATATCTATATTAATAATGAAATCCTATTTTAAAATATAAAGGAGGTTGATGGGGAAGGAAGGAGTAATTGCTGTTTCTGGTGCGGCCTCAAATCTGCCACTTGTTTTGTCTTCACTGAGAGAGAGTTGCAGCATACTCTATTCTAGAAGTCACAGATTGTTGGCCGCAGGTCAGATTGACCCAAAGACATGTATAGCTTGACCAACACAATGTTAAAAATGAATTAGTTTTCAATGTTTTTAAATTTCAAGATTTCAAAATAAAAATGAAATGTCTGTTTCTCTTGAAAATTTTTAAAAATCCAGCATTACAGAGACTATAGTAATTAAGAAATGGCCACCTCTTCTAGACAGGGCACGCACTTTCCTAATCCTACTGCCCAAATCATGCCTTACTGTATCCTAACATAAGACCAAAACTCAATTCTGATTTAGGATCAATTTGTAATATCTCCTGGACTGCTTGACTCATTCGCATTACATATTTGGTCTCTAAAGCTATGGAGGGCTTCTCCATCAAGATGTCTTCCACAAAGAGAAGGCAAACTAGCATGTGTGTGTGTGTGTGTGTGTGTGTGTGTGTGTGTGTGTGTGTGTACATATGGATATATAAAGAATTGATAAGTATGCTTCTAGCATTATAATGCTAGTCTACACCATTATTTTCCTGCCTGGTTTCAGCACTATCACATGCTTCCTACCTGTTCTAGCAATTCACAAAGTTTCACAAAGCACCTGGGACAAGACAAGGAAACATGAGGAGGTCAGTAAATTCAGCACTGTAGGCAAAAGAGAACAGGGTTAGCTTCACAATATCACTATTTATTAGCAGTTTCTGCACTGTAATACTTTGAAATATTAGCACTTTTACTAGGATGCAGGTCCCAATATCAAAAATTTGCCTTATGTATATTCCAACATAGAGAATTATGTTTGAAAATGTATATTTTTTGATTATAAAAATGTTTCCCTATAACCATTAACTATAAAATATTATTATGAATTTTCATAATAGCATGTTAAATTGGTAATCCTTTGTTTATTAACAAATAAATTCTTTCTAAATAGGGATTTCTCTAATAGGCATTTCAACAAAATCTCTTCCCTGAAATTGTCTCTCACTTTGTTCTGCTTATCTGAAACCTGCTCATGTTCTGTGGATTACAAGGTTCATTTTCCCCATAATTTCAGCCTCACATTGCTCTCTGCATTTTCTCTTAGCACTTCTAGTTAGCATATATGCCAGCTTTTAAGCTAAATAGGTTTAAGAATTTACTTTGTAAAGTTTATATTCTTGTTTAATTTTTCTACCATAGAAATCTTATATTAAAAATGCAATGCCTATAAATGAAAATGAATGTTCCATATATTTTAAATACTTCACATTTTGAGTGATTATTTAAAATTATTATTGAGTTACAAGAAACTAAGAATGAGCTCTTTCAATACTAAGTTCGTAGTTGTTTCTTCAGAATATCCAGTTTTCAGTCAAAACAAACACCTTCTCCAGCTGCCTGGCACCTTGAGAGAGTGCTGATTATAATTCTGTACAGCCATCATCATGGGATTTACTGATAAACCAGCCTTTGCTCAGGTGACATAACTACTTTTTAAAGAACTGTGAAAAATAAGTAGAAGTAAAAATAACTGTTAGAAGATTTAATTTCAGACTTTTTAAAGCTAGGAAACTTCTTAAAATGTGGTTTTCATTGTGCAAATAAATTTCTTTTCATTTGAATTTTGACCATTATATCATCAAAAAAAGAGGGAACTAAGAAGAAAGTTTTTAAAATTTTTTCTTTTTAAATTTTAGGGCTGTGTCACCATCTAGTTATATAATCCTAATAAATTATTTAACTTACCTGAGAATCAACTGAGAATCAATTTCTTTATATACAAATTGAATCTATGGTCTACATCATATGGCTTGATGCAAATTAATTAAGGAAATATATCTAAAAGGACTTTGGAATTTTTAGCCTGCTATAATAACGTAAATTATTCTATTCCAGTTGTTTGGTAAATGTTATTTAAAAGATACTTATTCAGTATTCCTATGTGCAAAACACTGAATTAGGCACTGCAGGGGTTAACAACAAAGGAAAACACAGCGCCTTCGCTTAACATATTAATAGTTGGGAACTATAATATGAGGAATTATCTTCTTACAGATCAAGTAAAGTAAAAATAATATAAACTAACTGCTATGGACATTGAAAAGAGAGAGGTCAGGAAAATCTGAATGTTTTATATGCATCACTGATAGAACGGTGAATTTGGGGAAAGAATATTCCAAATAAAAGAGATAACAAAAGCCAAGTCCTGGAGATAGAATGATTAGATTATGTTTGTGGCATGTTTGTGGCATATTATGTAAACCAAAGGCCAGCATGGAAGGTATGTTTAGAGGTGTCATAAATTATATGGCTAGAGTGGCTAATTGTCATAGAGGCTAAGTATATATTTAATATATGTAGAAATGGAGCATTTAGGCAAAAATAGTTTTGAGTCTCTGACATAGGATCATTGACTTAAATGATAAGGAGATTTTAGACACCATTTAATTTCACACATTTATTTCTCAGAGTTTAAGTGACCTGTTTAAGATTATGAAGCTAATTAATAACAGAGGGATTTAAAGAAATGCTATGTTAGAAAGATTAATATTGCCCCAGAGCATATGTAAATGCCACAAATGACTAAAATAGTTAGTAAAAACATTTAAGAGATCATTCCAACATTCAGGAGAAAAGTACCACTTAATATGTGTTGTAAGGTAGTATCAAATCCAGCAGAAAGGATGTGCTGAGAGCCTGGGAAACGATAGGAGAGAAAAAAAAATGTTGATATAAGGTGTCTGGGAGAATCACAGCACCTTTATCAGCAGAAGGTAAGCAAGGCAAAGAGCTGGTTTGAAGATGAAATAATGAGTTCCGATCAACATATACTGAGTTAGAGTTACACTTAGAAAAATCAAGACGTATTTAGTAGGTATTTGGGAAAATGACATTTTTGTAGCTCATGAGAGAGACAGAATCTAGAGTGATAGATTCAAGAATCATCTTATATCTAATCACTCTTGATATTTTCTCTAATTATTACATAATTAAAGATAACTTTAGTAACAACATAATAACCTTTGCAGCATTAAACATTAAATAAAAACTCCTTGAAGAAAGAGACGTGGTATTTAACTTATCATTGTATTCTCAGAGCCTAATTGTTGGCAAATACTACACACTCAATATTATTCTTTGAAAGAATTACTTTCTCTATTTCAATAATAGTTACATTTTTTTTTAATTTTGAGATCATTTTACTAAAGACTTTAACTGTTTAAAGTTATAGCTATTTAATTTGTGTGAACAGAGCTAGATCCTGGCTCGATATCTATTTGACTTGATATACTGCCACAAATACTTCTTTTAAATGTGATGTAGCCATACAATGAAGTAGCCTCAAATGTAAGTGTTTTATTGGATATTCAAGCAGGCCCATAATATTGAAAACCGTTGCAAGTAAATATGTGACATCATTCATTTTAGTGACGAGTTTAATTGTAAGTTATATTATTACATTATTACTAATGACTGCATTTTCAAATATATTTATAATAAGCTTATAGAACTAATTGATCTGAAAGCAATGTCTTCTGGAAATATATATTATATTATTATATATTATATTATATATTATATATTTATTATTATTATTATTTTATTATTATATATATAATATATTAATATTATAATATAATAATATATTATATTATAATATAATAATAAAATATATATGCACACACACATTTTATATATATTTATATATTATATGTATATATAAATATATATGTTTTAAGGATAGACATTGCTATGGCTTAGGAATAATGGATGGGTGAATAGATTTAAATATTAAAGTTTTACTGTATATAGGAGAAAATAACATTTTTTTCATGTGCCCTATAGTCAAAATTTGTTCCATAGTGCTGTTGTCAGAAAATAAAATGGCAACGGAATGCTCATATTGGTATGTTCTCCTTTTCTCATGTTTGGTCAACTGGATAAAGGTCTTTGTTAATTAAGTAAAAATCTGAATTATTTCATCCCAGTGCCTTTAATTTAAAGTCACACATAAAGCTATGTCAACATTACTGACACTAAATAAACAAACATCAATTAAAGAAGAAATGCAAAAGTATGTTTCTAAGGTACTTATGGATGAAAAAGCACTAACCAAGCAGTAGGTCTCCCAAGACAGAACGTTTCAAGACCCACAACACCTGTCTTCACAGAATTCTGTGTAAAGAACCAAGCAAACAAGTAAAGGTGTGTGTGGGTGGCCTCCTATTCACTGTTTATCCCTTTGATTGAATGTATTGCCAGTTCTGTTTCTGCCACCACTAGAAGAATAATGACTGTGGGTCCTTGACCTCTGCAGTTTAGACCTCAAACCTGCACTCTAGGTTTTAGTCAATTAAACTTAAATCTCACTCCCTGATTGAGATTATTTTAATACTATCAAATGGAAACAGAAAAATGCTACCTTAGTACTTAGGTTCTTGGGCACGCTCAGGTTATATATAGGTTTTATCATATTAAAACTTTCCTAGTCATGTTGTAGCAGTATTTCAAGGGTGCAATTGGACCTGTTATATGTCCACAGCCTCCGTTAGCAGAAATATGGTGCTCCACTCTGAAAAATGGCTGTAATAGAGATAGGAATTATATTGGAGAAGCAATAAGTGTTCATGTAGTCACAAAATTTTAATGAATAAGCCAGAAAATAGTTAACAATCAGGGAATATTCATAATTTTTTTTAAAAAAATCATTTTTATGATTAGAAACATAAGCTGCTGGACCATGGTCATAGTTTATTTTATTTAATAAAAATCATTTATCTTAGTATTGCTGAATGGAATGTGGAATAAAAACACTAGTCTATATTCATTTGCTAGGCCTATATTTAACCACAGGATTATTTTATAGGAAGTAAGACTTTTGAATAAAAGCTAAGTGAATGGTTATACAGTCTTTTATATTTTATACCTCTTCATTAAGATATTGTTATCCAATATTTAAGTGAATTTGTAACCCAATAGATGAAACATTCTTGAGAACAGATTATTTTAAAAATAAGTTGTGCTTGATACACTTACAAAGGGACTCCTAAACCAAAACGTATGTGAAAGGTGTTGGAGATTTCTAAATTTCTATTCAGAAACATTTCTGTGCCAGCCATTGAGCTAGAAGCTGAGCTCTCATCACCAAATAAGGCCTTGTGCTTTGTCTCAGAGTGTAGCTTACCATCCAGTAGAAACTAGACGATCAGCATCCCGTGGCAATAGTAAAATGCTAAGTTTCAAAATGCGTGCCCCTTAAACAATTGTTAACAGAAAACACACACACACCTAAAATCATATCAGCTGTACATTTGATTTAAATCTCTTTCTTGGTCCTTTGTTTTCAACATATGAGATTCAGTTCATGCAGTCGTATAGCAATGATTGAGAGGATTAATTGGTACCCTGACTTATAGAGGCTCTGTAAGTATTTGTGAACTTACTGAATCCACCTGAGTCTTCATATAAATTTAGGATGAAGTTAGAAATGATAGAGCAGAAGATCAGATATCCTTACAAGCAACCCAAAACTCTAAGACAGGCATGCCAAAACTTAGCAATACACTTGTTATAATCAACAAAGGAAGTAAGTGATTTCTAGTGGTAAAGGAAAAAAGGCATATAAATATGCATGTCTAAACATGCAAGTGGGATAAATCATTATAATGCCTCATTTGTGTAGTTAAAATATACTTCTTTTCATATACAGAAAAAAATGGGGAATTATCTTAAGTTTTCATCACTATTTATTTTTCTTTGATTTCTGGTCTAAGAACTAAAGTGTGATGAATGCCTGTTTCAGGAAGTAGTTTTAGTCAAAAATTCAAATGATGAAAGATGAAAGAGAGAAAAAAATCCTAAAAAATCAAAAGCTGGTATAAAGACTGAGTGCTGCAGTGACGGGGACAAATAACATAACCCTAAAGAAGGTGTCCAAAAGTCATCCTCTTTAGATACCATTCAGTTCTACATGTCTAGTGTTCAGTTATATTCAAATTCAAGTTGGAATATAAAGATTTCTTTCTTCTCTAAACTAAGACTCCTAAAATAAATGGAAAAAGAAAATGGAGAGACACCTCTAATTCATACTCATTCTATGGAAAATTGGACCCAGTCTTGGCTAAAATGCATTTGATCTAATTAAGTATTCCAGGGCTATATGAGAAGCTGTAAAAAGGATGGTCTCTGATCTACACTTAGCAGCTTTGTGAACTTAAATAGCTCAACCTGATGTAAATGAACATACTTGATTCTGTTTCCATTTAATAGTATTAAAACTTTTTTAAAAGTTCCCATTCGTTTTGTGCACTCTTATCTGAGCATCTTTGATTTGCAAATACCAATGCCATGATTACTTTATTGTTTTCCTCATCTGTAAAAATAGAGACCGAAATTCTTCCTCGGAAGTTCTGTGGTGTTAGAACTTGCAACATAAAACTCTAATCTCAAACTATGTTAAGAGCATTACTCTCGTTTACTGTTCATTACTCACAGAGGTTTTTCAGTTGGAATATATCAGGACATCTACTTAACTAAACATTTTCCTCTGGGGTCTAGTGTAGGGTCATCAATTAAACCTTACAAGCAAACATCTTTGCTCTGTCATGATATAGATCAGTGGGTAACAAACCTGCTTGAACTTTAGTATTGTCAGGAAGATTTATTTAAAGTATACATTCTTAACGCCCCCCTCCCCCCACCACCCAAAGAGATGGTGATCCAGTGGTTTACAGTGGGATCCCAAATACATAATGTCATAAGCTCTTCTGAAAGCCTTTGTCATACACAGAGAGACTTAGGTGTCTAGGGTAGGGTAGCAGATGCCCAATGGTGTTTTCAATGAGTTGGTGCTGTAAGTGTGGTTAATTAAGTCTTTTACATGAATATAAAAAAAGGTGAAATCAAAAAATATATAACAAAACTCTCCATATCAGAGTTCAAAATCTTAATATTATCGAAGTTTTGGGGGAAAAGAAAAATTCTCGAGCTGTTTAATTCAGTTTCCTACTTTGTGAGCTTAGAATATCTTAGGTCATAGTTAGAAACATCAAATTTAATAATAAAATGTTAACAAATATGTTATGCAACTAAGAACTGGTTAATGTCTAGCTGGTAAAAATATTTGAGCTGATAAAAGTTCTTACTTTGCTTAGTTAGGAAAGAATTTTTAGTTTCTTTTTATGTTCTTCATACTGATTCTATAACTGATCTGATCAAAATATTTCCCTCAATATTATTGTCAGGTGGTCAGGGGTCAAGAAAAGAGAAAATTTCAATAGATTTAAATGCACATAAGTATATGATTTTAATTTTTGTGACATGTTCTTGGATGGAGAGAGAATGCTTTCTGTCAGGCTTTTTAATTTTAATATATCTTAAGGCAAAAATTAATACACTTTAAATATTTTATCTAGTGATAAGCAATCTTGAGATGTCCTGGCTGATTTAACAATGAAACATGAAATTTAGCTGAGTTCTTCTTTTTTTTTTTTTTTTGGTCTTAGTCTTTCCTTGCCTTTCCTTTCTTTTAACTGCTGAACATTTATAGAATTATTATTTTGTGGAGTAATTTATTGGGTTTAAAAATATGGCACATGAGCATGTCATGAAAATTCAAATTCTTTTTCATAAAGGACCCATGTCACTGACATCAAAACCTGAATCATGTGAAGCATTTTTGTTCTCTTCCTGGAAGAAAGGAATTTAACTCTAATATAAGGAAAAATATGAATATGTAAAAAGACAAAAAAATAAAAATGGATTAAATTCAGGAATTAAGTTAATGAAAGACAAAGTAGAGGTTAAGAGAGACTTTTTTTTCTCTTTAACATATATTGATGATGAAATTTGTGGGGTTAGGGCCTCAGTGACTGCTTCTTCTGATCCCATTATCCAATGGCATGTGGTTGTTAGAATGAAATAAGAGGGAGGAAGAGGGGAGGAAGGGGAGGATGGGGCTAATGTTGATTTTTGCTTCAAGCTCAATCTCCATGGTTGTAATTTTCATTCCACAGCATAGGGGAGGCAAATGTAGTGACCATTTAGTTGATAACACCTTGAATTTCTGCCATACTTGAGGGATTGGTGGGGGTGAGGCATTCTCTTGGTCTTTCCATTAGGGACCGTAGGACTAGATAACGGATCAAGTCCATTTTTCTTTCATTTCTAGCTCCTTCAGCTGTAGAGACGTGTAAGTAGATGGGTTTTACTCAGTAACAGAAGTGTCAGTAAGATAATAAGATAATGTTTACAAAATTTTTTTCAAGAAAAGGATTTATATCAACAATGCTCATTTGGTTACAATCCTTAAAATCTAAGCCTGAAGTACACGGGTTTTATCAGCATAAATTCCTTTTCTGACCTACTTTTTTCAACCATTACAGGATTTTGTGTCCTTTGACAAGCTCTCATTGGAGTGTCACCATTGTTTTGAATGCTGTGCAAAGTGGCAGTGCCAGCATCTCACTGCTTTTGTTAATCTTTATTCTTTCCAAATTATCATTATGTTAATTCACGATTAACTCCCATTCATGTTCCTTTCTTGTTTGAGTGTGTTTTATTATTTATCAGAAGCAGACACGCTTTCTCTGCTATACATAGGAGAGAATAGATCAAAAACAGTAAATGTCCAAAAATGAAGCCTTAAATGGTCATTTTTCAAATTGTGTCAAATCCATTGTTATCTTGAAACATTTATGAAATTGGAATAGCGAATATTTACCTGCATATTCATAGAGTCCTTCAAGAAATAATTTTAAAACTCTAAAAAAGTAACACTATTTAATTGAAAATTCTTCTGCTAATTTATGAAATACTATTTATGAATAATTGTTATCAGAATGCTATTAAATACTATTCATAAATACTATTTACGAATAAATGTTATCAGAATACATTTAATCCAAATACTTCTCCCCACATAACCCCAATTTAAGAAACAAGAAATCAATTCATAAATGCTTATCTTTTCTATAAATACATGATAATGAGACTGCTAAATACATGCCAAGCCTAGTTAAAACATACATGAGTGATTGAGGAAAGTTTATTTTTTAAAAGAGCTTCATGGTGAAATGAAATCTAAACACAAGGAAAAAAGTTATCTCCCCGGTTCAGACTGGTGTTACCACTGAACATTTCAAAGAAGATAAACTGTTAACATTATAATCTCCTTTTATCGCTGTCAGTTCCCTTGAGTTTGCATAGTGTTGATTCTACGGTAATCATCCAGGCTGGTAATTAAGATCAAGGACTTTGGAGTCACACTGCCCAGGGAGCCAGGCCTGATTGTACCACCTGTTAGATGCTGTGAATGTGGGCCTATGATTTAAACATTTCTGCTGAAGTTTTCTCAACCATATAAAGGTAAAAATAATTCAAGGACAGTCTCCATTCATGTCAGTTGCCCTGTAGTAATCATTACTAGTTCCCTCATTCCCACTCAAAAGTGTTGCATTTTAGATGCTAAATTATAGAATCTCTTTTCTGGTATGGCTCTTGTGAAGATTAAATAAACTGACCCATAATTATGTAAAGGTTTTAGAACATTTTACTTATAAATATAAGATTATTACTTTTCTTGTCTATTATAAAGCCAATGCAACGAAACAAAATTCACAGGGAAGATAGAACAAAGCTGCATATGACCTGGTAGTAACATAATAGTCAGCAAAGTAGCATGGCATCCTAAATACTCTCAAACTGCTTTAAAAAATATGGTTCTGTCTTGTTTTATATCTAAATACCAAAACAATCTTGTTCTATCAGTGTGTCCATATTTCAAATTTCAAACCACTAGAATAATAAAATGCAAAAATAGAAAATAATATTGGTAGAAAACACATAAGGAAGTGATTCTTGGTGTTTCAAGCAGACATTATTTTAGACAAATAATAGGTTCTATATTATCCATGATATAGAACATTAGCCATAATATAGCCATTAGCCGTAAGCATCAATACTGTACTGTTATTAAAGTATTGAAAACGCCCAGGTGACTCTTTTCCACCTTAGTCAACTCAGCCATACCCAGAAACCTTGGTCTCACCAAGAGGTTCCTTTATGGCCCAGCAGGGGGGTCCTCAGAACTGGACTCTGGCTTATGGCTGTGACCTTTCTAATGGGAGGTACCTGCGCCATTCCTTTAATAGCCCACCCAGGTGTATATCATGGGAAAGTTGTTCTAAGGCACAATCAGGTAAAGGAGCACTTAATCTCCCCTCTCTGTGTAAATTTATAAACCGCCTTCTTGTGCAAGTTCACATAGAATCTAGGATTCTTTTGCTTCCATCAGTTTGTGTCTGAGTCATGCTGTAGTGCTGGAGTGATAATGAAACGCTTCATCTCTAGCAACCTTCTATGAGTGTTTTCATTAGCAACCTGAATAACTCTGCATAAGAATAGCAAGCTCAAACAGGCATTTAGAGAAGACAAAAGTTTCAGAAATGTGGAAAACTCCCAAGACAAACAAAAACTGTTAATGATTTTCACCTTTAAATCATGTTTTTAATATTTTCACAGGTGTAATTTCTGATGTGTAAATACAGCTAAAATTAACAGTCTCCCTTTTCATGAATGTGTACCACATTATAGGCACATTTCAATTTGTTTTGACTAGTAGCAGATTATAGTAATTTTTTTCTTTATTAGTCGTCATCCTCTGTGGCCATTTTGAACTTTGACTGCCTGATCACTACATGTTCACATGTTCTGATACCATTAACCAAAAAAGTGCATTTTCCCGACCCTCCTGCTTCGTGAGACCTTCTCAGATAAATCTAGTACCTGCTTATTTTTTGCCTCTCTGAACTCAGAGTGGTTATTGTCAGTGACACCTATATATGGTGGGCTGAATAATGGCTTCTGAAAGTAGATATTGTAGGAAAATACCATAATGTATTTATCCATTCTCTTGTTAATAAACCTCTGTGTCATCTCTAGTTTGGGACTATCATGAATAAAGCCGCTATGACTATTCTTGTACATATTTTTGGTATATACTTAGGAATTGAGTTGTTGGGTAATATATTATGCATATGTGCAAACTGAGCAGATAAAGCCAAATTATTTTCTAAAGTGGTTATACAAATTTATTTTTCTTCCAGCAGTATATGAGAATTTTCAGTTCTATATCTTTGCCAAATATTGGAAATAACCATATTTTTAAAAATTGTTAAAACAAAAAGAAATTAGCCAATTTGGTGGCTATACAGTGGTATCTCATTGTAGTTTAATTTGTATTCTCTGGATTACTAATGATTTTGAACACTTTTTAAAATGTTCTTGGTCCCGTGGATATCTTCTATGACAGTTATTTCAAAACACTGTACATTTTATTTTAGTTTATATTTTTCTTACTGATTTCTAGTTATTTATACATTCTGGATATCAGCCCTGTAGAGGTTATATGAGTTTACAAATCTCCCATTATTGACTTTTTTTTTGCACAATTAATGATGATGTTTAAGTGGAAATTTCAAATTTTAGCATATTCCAGTTCATTATTATTTTCTTTATGGTTTATATTTTTCCCCTGTTTAAGAAATCATTACTTATCCTGAGGCCATAAAGATAGTCTCCTGTATCATTCTCTATGGGGTTAATTGTATAACTTTTCTATCTCTGATAGACCTGCCTGCTGGAAATGACATACAGCTTTATATTTGTGCAACCTGAGATTAAAAGTATCTGTTACTCTGTACCCTCACCTATAGTGTTTATTTTCATTATCTTTGCAATACTATATTCTATAATGCCCAACTTTACGTAAATGTATTTTTATGAAAGTAATTTTTTTTATTATACATGAAATAAAGATCATAATAAATGTAATAGAGAGCCTATATGTTTTAAAAAATATATTATGGCTTTAAAATCAGGGAAAAGTATTTTCAGCAATGGTAACTTTTCTTTTTAGTATCTATTCAGCAAAAACATCAAAGTCTCTTTTATCACCACCATTGCTAAAACTTAGTCTCAGTATTTATCCTTTGGTTTGAAATTATAGGTGGAAAACTTTATAAATTATATAAAATGAAGGCTGAATAAATATTCTTGTGTTTTTTTTCATGCGGAACAGTAACTGTAGAAGATTAAGCAATTATCCACTCATGGTAGAATTGGGTAGACATACTTAAGGCTAAATTTAGAAACTTAGCTGCAAAATTATGTTTTGTATGACATTCAAAAGCTGGATTAAAAAGGCAGTAAAATCTCTTATATTAACATGCATGTGTTGGTGTGAAACATGATAAGGGAGAGGGTGCTGAAGTGGGTTTGTGAGTGATTTTATAATCTCCCCATGTAAAAGACTCTGTTCAGTTTTGAGAGAGGGGTCTAGAGTTAGAAAAAGACAGAATTCCTTGATCTAGATTCTATAAGGAAATTATCAGAAATAGACCCATCATAGATTGAAAAATGAAAGAGAACATGATGAAAATGACTATGTTCTTTAAAATACACAGGCTGCATAAATTATCTGTAAGAAAAACTGAATTAAAACTAGATAAAGGAAAGGCTGATGAATGTTAGATTTGAAGAAAATTTTAGACTTGAATTATTTTGCCTATGTTGTTTGCACATACTTAACAAAGGAATCAAGAGAGTAGAAATTCTGTGAAAAATAAAAACATCAAAACCTATAAAAGGATGGGACTAAGAAGTTGTTTCATGTAAAGAAGACTGTATTTTTTTTTTTTTCCTGAGAGAAGTATTAGCAATGCCCTGTGACTTGCCTTTTAGTGCTATTCTATGTCCATCCAGAATATGGAGATATGAAGGTAGTAAAATTATCATCTAATAAATAATTATTTTTAATTGCTTGATTTAACACACCAGTGCGTACTCGATAGGAAAGGGGATTATTTATTATTGCACTTTTTATAGGTGGAGGATTTTAATCAAGAGGATACAGTACTTTCCTAATGTCAAAAATTAGAGTTTCAAGTTTAGTTATGAAACTGAAAAGTGGTCATGGTTCGAGTCTAAATCTAAAATAAAATGTTGCTTGAAACAATTTTTTGGTTATTTTCCCCTAAACTTTAGTTGTTTCTATTAAATTTTATTCTAAGTATTAAATCAGAGCAAGCTAGAAATATGCAAAGTGAAATTTAGTTAGGTACACATGCTTTACCATTATTCAGAAATTATATAACTACTTCACAGACACTAGGATTAGGTACATGTGTAGTAATGGAAACGATATCAGGAAAGAAGAGGGCATATTATAGAAATTTTCAGAAGAATTCAGTTTATGTTGGGGTAGGGATTAAGCGTAGTTCTTTAAAAGTTTAAAGTTAGAAAAAAAGACAATACTAGAAAGGATTCTATTAATTGTTTTAATTCAACCCTTTTATTTACAGATGTAAAAATTGAGGCTGAGATGATATGCCCAAGAGTAAAAACTGTTTATAAGAACAAGACTGTTGCTATATGTCTGCTCCTGACTCTGTCTATAAGTGCTTTTCACAGTGTCGCCTTGCTGTTTGTAGCCACAGCGGCTCTCCTGCCTGCTGCTTCAGTAAACCCAGTATGGATTGCTCAGTATTGGAAGCCTTCTTGACCGATTACATTGTTGACTCATTGTTTATCTAAAAGGTTTCATGAGCGAAATGAGAAAGCCAAGTGAAGTTGCTTTTATTACTTTGGGAAAAGGAAAATATCTACCCCTTACCCAAATTGGGTTGAAAATTGAAGTTGAAATTTGAAGGCCTTTTCCATCAATTTAAACAATTGAACATTATTTCTAAGTATCCTGGAAGTTTATAGAATAAATAATATATTTTTAAAGAAGTAAACTTGGAGAACAAATGAGTCTGTCTTGGCCTAATATGTGTAAGAATGGATGTGCGCTCAAGTGTTACAATAAAAAGAACTTTAAAGTAAAGCTTTCCTGGATTCTGGATTCTAGTCTTCATTGTACCACTCCCAACCTGTCATTGATCAACACATATTTAATTCCTCTAAGCATAATTTCTTTATGTATAAGACATGAAATACAAATATAAACCTCATGGTACAAAGATTATAAGTATGTAATTAAAACACATCTCAGTGCCAGTAAAATAGCATATTACTAATAAAGTCATTATTCTCATTTCTCTCAGGAGAAAGTGAAAATTCAGAAAGATTTACAGAAATTACAGTACTGCTTAAAAATTAAAAACAGAAAAATCAGCAGAGTAGATAAGGCAAAGAAGACTAGTAGAACATAGCTGAGAAGCATGAGGCAATGAGATGTGTTTTAGACCTTCCAGGAAGCGGTTCTGCAGGAGCACAAAGATCAGGGAGGAAATACCAGGTGTTGGGGCTGAGGAAAAAAGCAAGAGTCAAGTCACGAGGCCTTGCTTAGCATACTTGTAGGCGTGGAGTTTTCCTTTTATTGGGACATTTATAACCTGAGTGTGTGGACCTCATCTCATTGAATATGGAGGGATACACAAATGAAATCTCGAGTATCAGCGACACCCTGAAGTTGCATGCACATTTCATGACTGTGATTATATGTGAAATTTTTGAGAAAAAGAAAGGCCATAACATTTACTAGATTCTTAAAGTGCCCACAGCTTCTAACAAGCACAGAACTATCCGTTTAGGAAATAGGACGTCACTGAATAGATTTTAAAATGGGACGGAAGTGCTATGTTTAAAAGACGTAGTCATGCTTTGCTTTCTGATGGGGGTTAACTCAGGCAGAGGCATAACGCTGAGTGAGAATTCCGCTTGACTTGTAGGGTGGGGTCAGAATCTTTGTATCTCCAGCTCCCAGCACACAGACTGCCCTGTGGTGCCCGTTTTCCCACATTCAATGCGTGTTTAAACAAAGGATAAGACTGAAGGTGGAAAAAAGCAGTTATTCATCTCATGAAAGTATCCAGTCAGAGATGACATGACAAGAGTATAGAATTAAAGAGTAATAAGTTGGATGGAGAGGAAATGACAGATTTCAGAGACAATTTATAGGTAAATCAGCAAGACTCAGCAACAGACTGGCTGGATGTGAAGGAGTAATTGAAAATGATTTTCTGTTTTATAAGTTCAATGATGGATGCCAGTGCCATTCTCTGCCTCACTTTAAAAGCAGTTATACTGCCTTGTATTATATTACATGAACAAACTATATCTCCCCTTGAAGACTGAGGGTTTATAGAAGACATTTTTTTATTTTTTAATTTCTATGGTATTCTCAAGAGCAGTTAAATTAGTGATACCTGGCCAAGAAGTACTCAAGAAATATATGCCACAAAGGGTATAGTCAAAAATCTAGTGTCTTCAAGAATGATTACGTTTTATCTCCATTTTCAAACTTCCTGACAGTTTCTGCTTCACAATAGTTTTCAGTTTATGTGAAGGAACAACAGAGATCTAGGACCTCTCATAGACTGGGAATAGAAAAACAGATGGATGCATCTGCACTTTGTAAACAGTGAAGGGGGGAAGATGGACAGACGGTTTGGGAGTTCCTACTGGCTGTGTTATACATGTTGGATATCGCTGCAACGATGTACTAACATAGCATATTGCATGCATTTCCTCAAAAAGACAAGGTCCACTGATAATTGGGTGCAGCTCAAAGAGTGGGTCCCTGACAGTGTACAAAGACAGTGCTGTGTGTTGGAAAGGACAGTGATTCTAGAGCCAGAAAAACCTAATTTCAGTTTTCTCCCATTGGTCATTTTTATTGTATGACCTTGAGAAAAATATCTGACCTCTCTGAGGAACATTACCATTATTCCTTGAAAATAAGAATAATGGTAACAACTAATGTATTCAGAGCAATATAATCGCCTGTTACTGCTCTGATTTAATTTATTAACTTAGTTTATCCTAACAACAAATCCATGAGACAGATGATATTATCCCCATTTTACAGAATAATAAACCAAGGTTCCAAAGAATTAAGTAACGCTGCTAGATAACACAAGGAGTAAGTGGCAAGTAGGATGCTAACCTGACTCTCTGGCCCCAAGACCTACACTGTGAACCACTGCAGACCTTGTAGGACTATAATGCGGACAAATTATTATTTTCATAAAATTTAGAAAGTAATATTGGACAAATGTTTGATTCAGTATCATTGTTAGTAATATTAACATAGTCTGTCAGACAAGACTTTTGCAGGGGAACTGTTGGATTTTTGTACAATTTATAATGTTGTATTTTTTAAAGAAAAAGTCATTTTGAACTTCAAATAATTGACTTGCTCATGAAATTTTAGATCATATTTAGATGTTTATTAGGGATCACCTGTACCAAAAATTGAAGAGAAAGATTTTCTACACGTGTTAAAGCTGTGTATAGGGTGTCAGTCTCCCTGTCCTGTCTCTATCTCACACATTTTTGAGACTCTTCCCAAATTATTTGTGGAAAGAGAAGAATCGTGCAAAAAATATAAATGATATTTTATCTTAACAAAAAGTAAAGAAAAACAAGTTCATCTTTTGTAGAATCTTGAAATTTTTGTCAAATAAAAACTGTGAAAACTAACACATTAATGGATATATTCCCAAAACAATTCTAGTCAAATATTTATATTAATTCTCCCCCATCAAGCATAATATTTAAAATAAATTTGAGCCTGAAAACCAGAAATAACATTAAGACCTATATGATAACAAAATAGGGCAATGACACAGAGAATACTATGGAGGGGCTTTCTGAGATGAGGCGGACAAGGATATCCTGTACTGGGTGCCAGCTGGGATCTGAATCAGAAGGAGGACCTTGGTTAACCTCTGGGTGCCCGCCCTGGTACCACAGCAGGTTTGCTGCATTCAACGGACAGATCTGAGAAGACCCTTTGAGTAAATTTTTCTGGAAGGAACTATTGTTATTCTTAGAAGTTTTTATTTTTTTTATAAGAAATTGACATATTTCTTACATGTGTTAAAATTTGAAAATCAATGCTATCCTCAGAAAAAGTGAAGGAGACCAAGTCCTCCAGCTGGGTGTGTTCTCATATTCCACAAACGGCGGGGGAGCATGGACTTTGGGCGCACAGACCTCACATTCAAAGCTTTGGCAAGTTACCCAAGATTCATCTGCAGTTTTTTCATATTTTTAAAGCAGAAAACAATAGGATTTAGTTACTAGGATCGTTGTATAGATTAAATGAAACAGTGTAAACTTTTCTTAGTAAATTGATAGGCACTTTATAGTCTCAGTAACTATTAGGAAGTGTTGTGTTAAGAAAGGCAGAAAAGCTTAAAAGTTGTATTTTTTTATCATTTTATTTTATTTTGTTATTAGTTTTAAGTATACAGTGCATTGGTTAGACATTTATATAATTTATGAAAGGATCCCCCTGATTATCAGCCCTCTGGCTCTGCACATAGCCATGAAAGGTTGTATTTTAAAAAGATTTTTTAAAAATGTTTGTTTAAATTAGAAAATTATTTTTCAGCATTTCAAAACGTAACTATTTTTATTGATACACAGGTTACACTTCAATAGCAATTAGATGTTAATTCAACAGACGTTATTTAGCAGGATTAGCTCAGAAAGCAACTGCAAAGTTATGCCCTAAAGCTATGATGGTGCACAGATATCCTGTTTAAATCTGAAACTCCCATCTTGGCATGGAGACTAACAGTTGTGAATGATAGCTACTATGTCCAGGTGCCCTCACTTATTTTTTCTTTAATTAGCACAATTGTCTTTTGAGGTAGGTTTTATTTCCATCATTCAGGTAGGGGCACTTAGGCACTAAAAATTTAAATAACTTGCCTAAAGCAACATTGCTGGTCAGATGCATTGCCCAGATTTGAGCGTGTAAATCTATCTTCAAAGGCCAGACTTTATTCCAGGAAAAATTAAGTTAAAAAACAACAAAGTTTCATTTAATTATCTTTATGTCTTACGATGAAATGATTTTTTAGAATTGAATTGTACTAACTTGAATTAATTTTCTACTTGGATATTAAGAGAAAATCTTGGTTATTTTTACATTTATTATGATTAATACGGTTTACAAAGTTATAAAATTAGGGAAGTACAACTTGCATATCTCTTTAATGAAGAGAAACCAAAAGCAAATACCTAACTAGAAACCTGTTTATCCACTCCCCTGGTTTTATGGCAGGGTTGGTTTGACTTAATCTTGCTAAGTCATTGGAAATGTGTAATGTGGAATCCCTCCAAAAACACCATCTGAACTACCTACACCTGTCCTTTTGCCTAACAAAATATGTTTTGCTTTTTGAGATTCTGGGATAAATAATAGCTATAAATCAGTGGAATGAAATGTCTCTCCATGTTAAAGAGGCGACTGGGAGCTGTTAATAAGTCAAACTTTGGTTTCTAATAGCTTGTCACTTTCTCTTTTAAGTATGCCTTATTTCACCAAAAGTTTTTACTTTTACTCTGAAAATTAAAGAGGCAGTCTTGGCTAATGCTTACCTCATTGAGGCAATAGCATTGTGTAAAATAAATAAGCTTTGAGTTCATATTCTGTTATCCTCCCTGAAGAAATGCGGGGATGATAAATATTGTTTCTAGAGCAAAAGCAGAAAAGTGAAACACCAATCTCTTTCGAAAGACTGAATGATATTGCAGCCACTCCATCTCAAAATGGCATAATGCAAAATTTGGACACAAATGGTTTCTCATTTGTGGATTAAGAAAAGAGAAATGTCTTGCATATACATTGAAAGCCGTTGTACACATGATTAGACTTGGGCTTTTTAAAGCTGCAGGAAACATGGTCTGATCCTTTGTCCTTCTCTTGAAAAGAATCAAAGGATTGCTCTATTGCTATGTGGAGGCACACTCCCAGTGACTCTTTAAATCTCCTCTCCAGCAGCACTGAGCGCAGAGTCACTGACCTTGTATTCTAGACAGTGTCAGGGGAGAGAGATACAAGAAAAAAGGAAGAAAAGGGGGCTCCTGCATTGAATGACTGATGAATGTGTTTAAAGTGAAATGAACATGTCTCCACTCTCCTCTACATTTCCCCAAACTTGTTTCTTTGTTTTGAAGCCAAATGCAATAACTAGGCTAAACAATGAGTCATGTTGAATTAAATAATGTTTAGATAAAATAGCTGTCTCCTTAGGAAAACATCATATTTCTTTGTTCATAAAGTCTGGTTCTTTAAATTTGAGATTTTATGGCATATAGTTTATTATATTTTTCCTGCGTGCAAATGAAAATGGATTTAAGACTGTATCAAGCAAAAGCCGAGTTCAAGAATTTCAGTTAGTGGGGGATCTGGGTTGTAAATTCCAAATAGTCTGTCTTACTGAAAGTTGTGGGTGGTCTTTCATCATTCTGAAAGTATCTAGTAATCAAAAATTTTTGGCAATATAAAGCTGTTTTCCAGTTAGTGATAATTGGTATTTCTTTCCTTGTCTATCTAGTTAAACATTTTGTTAGGTACAATGCAGCCAGACTCCTGTCTTAGAATATATTTAAATCACCAAGGCCTGCGGAGAAAGTTTGCTCTACCTGATTGTTGATTGAAGAGTAATTGTAATTCTTTAAACTGAGAGAACATTGAATTAGCCATCAATATTATCAGACTCATTTCTAATTGAACATATTGTAAAGGAGAATGTTATCAAGTTGAATTTTTTCCAAAATTTTCGTCTATGCCTATGTATTTCTATGCAGACATCTTATAGTTTACTCATATAAATAGTTTTATT
Source organism: Eonycteris spelaea (assembly GCA_003508835.1). Classification (NCBI taxonomy): domain Eukaryota; kingdom Metazoa; phylum Chordata; class Mammalia; order Chiroptera; family Pteropodidae; genus Eonycteris; species Eonycteris spelaea. The sequence goes on along the minus strand of PUFA01000033.1, from coordinate 6,660,830 downwards.
CCACTTTAGTAACAATATTGTATCCTAAAATAATCTCACTCTTGAGAACTCTTCATTAGCAGAATTAACTTTCTAACTAATTTGTAAGTGATTATGTCTTACACTTTTTCAGATATTTTCATTGGCACCTCCAACAACTTTGGAAAAGTCTAATTACTTTGGTTTGATACACAACGAGTTTACATCTTTGCATGTTGCTTGTGTGACATACAGGAAGTTGGCATTTTTGCATGTTGGTTGAGTCCTTGCTTCTGCTTAGAAAAGACATCCAAATCATCTTTTTTATCAACTCCAAAACTAATCATCCTTGACTTTTCCACATCAGGGTCTCTGCACAAGCTCTTTCCACTCCTTGGAAAATGCTTATCTTTTCATTAACTCATATTTATCCTTCGGGTCACAGCTTATATGACACTCCCCCACAGAAGCTTTTTCTGACCCCCAATGTAAAGCAGCTGCCTTTGACTTAAACATTTATTCTTTCTTTTACCATACTTTGTTCATTTATTACTGTGATTATTAGTTTAATAGGTAGAGTAGCTCAACTGATATTTGTTGGATAAGAAAATTAGGTCAAGCACTATCTTCTATTTAAGATTTCCCTGTGTTCCCCACCCCCTCCCCCAGGAACACTTACTCTTTCTTCCTTAGTTTCCTTAATTCTCTGAGTCATTTTCTTGTACTGGAATTGTTTGTGTACCTCCATTCTAGACTATTCATTTTGAAGTGAGACACCAAGTATTTTCACCTTTATACTTGGATCATATGCTATTTGTGAATAATCGAGATTTCACTCAGCACATAGAATCTTCTGTTGCTCTTCTTGGCTGTAAGCAAGCATGCTGAGAAGTTCCCGTTGGAAACCACAATGTATCATCAAAAAGAAGTTTTATTGAAAGCATGGAAAACCAACAAATAATATAAATTGTGTAATAGACAAGTGTTAAATGCTGCTGTAAGAATCTTTCCATATGATGGTTTAGTGTACTCACTTTGGGGATCAGAGTGTGAGAGAGAGTGGGTCTATTGTCCTCCGTGCTCTAGGATTTTGCTGGCATGTCAGCTCCTCACCCTTGCCCACTGCACACTGTTGGTCTGTGATATTGTCTCCCTTGTCTTTAAATTTCTATGTCTCACCATCCAAGTTCTTTTAGTATTAATATTTTAAATTATTTCCTCCTTTTTTATGTGAATATTTTTTAACAACTGCTTTCATAATGAATATAGCCTGTTTCTAAAACTTAACAGCCTGAGAAAATGTTCATATCTTTAAATCTCTACATAATCAAGTATAAGACAGCATACTATTATATTTAATAGAGATACACTAATGTGCACCATTCTTCAGCTCCAATTGTTATTATAGCCCTCTCCTCCTCCTCCTCCTTCCTTTCTTCTTCTTCTTTTGCCTTTCTGTTATCATTTCTGCTTTTGTTTTGCTAACCACCTTAGATCTACTATTCTCACCTTGGAGCCACTGTTTTTGAACACCTTGCCCCAAAGCAGCTTTTCCAGAAGTGTCAAGAGCTCTAGAAAGGAGGTGCCAGATAAGTGTTGCCTCCTCTACAAGTTTATCTCCCTTGTTTGCATCTCAAGTGGACACTGAGACTGAGGACTTCCTGACAGTAAGAAAGCTCTCATGCTGTCCCCTACAGGTTAGCAGTGGTTCAAATTTGGTTCTGCTTTCCAGAATTTACTTCCTTCTTGTTCAGAGACTCTCAAGACATCTTAGGTTCCCTAACTGTATGATCTCTGTAAAGAATCCAGAGACCATTCCCCATACAAGGAGACAAAAACAAAGATTGACACTTAAAGTCTTTAAAGTCTGCTTTCATGTCTCCCAAGTGAGTTTAGAGGAAGGGAAGTCAGAATTCATAATTTTCCAATTTAATCGAACCGCAGAACACAAAAAGAATATGTTTAGGTATGGCGAAAGAAAGCCTTGGTTTTTGAGTTAGCTTTATTTTTCCAGAAAAGACACAGTTGTGTTACTGTGGTCATTTTTTTAAGATAGGTTTTTTAACTGACCCTTTTTTCCTGTCAGATTTATAGTAACATGAGGGATTATATTAGCTTTACCGATATTCTACTAACAGTAGATAGTTCTTACAAACTGTGAAAAAGTAATTATCTTCATGGACATTTTTATTGATTCAGGGAACATTAGAGATCATTCTGGTTAATAAATAATCTCATTCTTTTGTTTTGTAGATGTAAGAATTAAGGTTGGGGGAGGGAGGAGGAGAGGGTGACTGAGGGATTGCAGACCTGAGACCTAACCTCCTGGAGAGGATGAAGGAAGTCTTTGTGAAGCAGTCCCATTTAAATTACGTTGAAGCTACTGCTTAAGTTATAAAGAGGAGTTAGAAAAAAGTAGGAAGAATCCTGTCAGCAGGAGGAATACATGTACAAAAGCCTTGAGACAGAAAGGAGGAAGGCAAGTTTGAGGATGTGAAAAGAAAACCAGAAGGGTGAGAACACAAAGAAAATAGGCGGATACAGGAATGACAATTGAGATTTTCCAGTGAAGCAATCTTGAACCAGATGATGGCAGGCCTTAAAGGCCATGTTAAGAATTTTAGATTTTGTTCTAAAAGTAATGGAAAGCCATTCAAGACAAGATGAGGGAGCTTAAAAATAGAGTGACCATATAATTTAACATCCAAACCATAAATCTTTTGAGAGCAGAGGTGGCACTATTTGCTGGGAAAATGGCCGCAATGGGACAAATCAGGATGAGAATCATCCTTCTTAAAAGCTCCTGCATATAGGCTAATTTTTTTCTCTGATGCAACGCCTGAGAGACACATTCTGTATTCACCGTTGCCCTTTCCTGGCCAGGCTCACTGAACGGAAATGTTTCCCTTATTCTTTTCATCCACTTGGTGTTTTGCTTCCACTCAGCTAAATGATGCCCATCCATCAAAATACATAGAAAAGTGGAACTTTTTACCTTCTACGTGAAGCTCTGTCTGGCTCTTCAATTTTACATCCATGTAGCCTTTCTCAGACTTGTGATGATTTACTGAGAACAGCATCCCTGAGAATTTTGTCATTCTCAAGTTGTTGGAGTGTAGTCTCCCCGTGCCCTGCCTTGCTCCCCAAACTGACAAAGAGAATTTGAGAGGCTGAGGCATTTTTTATACTACACCTGATACTACACAGACTCATGCGCAGGGAAGGAACATGACAAAAAAACAACATGTAAGTGTTGAAGTTGTCTGTCTGATTTGAAAAACAAGAGGATATCTGATTGAGTTCACAGATTAAGCAACCCACCTTGCTTTGAATCCTGGCTGTAGCCTCTTCTACTCATTACCATGTGACCTTGGTTGTATTGCTCAGAATAACTGAATTTTAGTTTCATTATGTGTGGAAGAGGAGTAATGTTAAGGCTTAACACAAAGGCTTTGAATGCAAATTAAATGAAATTTTATAAAGCACCTAGAACAATTATTCCTACTGGTAACCCACAATTGGTAGCTAATTTAGAACTACTATTTTTGAGCAAATGTGGTTTTAACAGTATGCCTTGTGGTCTCTCTTTGACTTAGAAAATAGGAACTGTTGTTTCAGTCTCCTAAAGTTTCACCCTCTTGTCTTTATCTGCACTTTTGTCCTAAAGGGACAGGTGAAGTTCAGTTTCTAACCCTTTCAAAATAGTCAGCCTCAGGGAGAGGATGGGTCATTTAAGCCCACTCTACTTAAAATTCTGCAGAGATAAGACATTTGGGGGAAGAAATTATTCTGTGGATAGCAATATCTCTAAATAAAAGCTATGGTAAGGATTGATTTTGAAATCTGTAGATGCACATTCTGCCTGAGGGAGAGCTGAGGTTTAAGTTGAGAACTTCACGGTGGGCTAGGCAAGCAGAGTCGTTATGGACACACAGTGATGGGTTTTTCAGCCAAAGACAGAACACATATATCACCATCTTCCCATAAGATTATAATGGATTATAAGCAAAAAATTTGCGATGTTGAAAGAAAAAGCTGAACTCAATTACAAGTGTTTGAATTTTCCTGCTACCTAAGTGTTTTAAAGACAAGGAAGCTCAGCATGTTGTCCACCCACTTTGCTGGCAGCCGGGGAAAAGAGTTGTCTAAGGAGGGAGAGGAGCAGGCTGGGGAGGAGGGAGCCTGGGAGCCAGCTCATGCATGCACAGATGCACATGCACACACACACTCGTGTGTACAAACTCACTTCCATGTTATTCTCATTTCAATTTTCATCTCTCTTGGTCTCTTTTGATCTCTCTCTCTTCTCTCTCCTTCTCTCTCTCTCTCTCTCTCTCTCCTTTTCTCTGTTCCTCCAACTGACATCTACTCTCCTTTCTGGGGCTCTTCCCTCTGCAGCTCTTCTCTTGCACCACAGTGCTTGTACCTGGACTTGGACCACTTTTACTGTACCTTTTCTGTTTTGATTCATAAATACTATCATGTCACATTTTCCTACAGTAACGTGCTGTACAGATTTGTAACCTAGGAGCAACAGGCTATACCATATAGCTAATATGTGAGGGAGGCTGTACCACCTAGGTTTGTGTAAGTGCACTCTATGAAGTTTGCAATGACAAAATCACCTAAAAACTCATTTTTCAGAACATATCTCCATCATTAAGTCATGCATGGCTAACATGTCAGCTAAGATTTGGAATTGTCATAAAGTCATGGTATTTTATATATCCTTTTATTTGGGCAAAGTGTCTAGCCTGCCGTGATAAGAGTTCAATAAATATGTATTGAATACATAAATTAATAGCATACCATCAACTTTAAATATAATTAATAAGTAACCCTTTTATATATGTTTCTAATAGAGACACCTCTGGGAGCTGATTGTAATCTTTCTGTCTATTTTTGAAATTTATAAAGGCCAAAGATAACTTAGTATTCTGAGTAAATGAGTTCCCCTTTTTAGAAGTTTAGCAGACAAATGTTATTCATAAAAGAAAACCCTAGACTCTCCACCCTCCTCCAACAAAATCACATTTATGGGCACATGAATGAGTTCTTATTGACTTAAGTTAGTTAGGGATCAAGTGTTATTTACAGACAGAATGTATTACTGCATATTAAACTATGTTGTAATTGCTACAACAATATATTGGCTGTATTCAGGTGGACCCAGAAGCTTATATTGCTAGGGTTTACATTTTGGGGGAATGTTTTGTTCTCCCATCCTTGGTTAAATTCTCAAGACTCACAATAGTTTATATTACAAAGAAAGGTCCATGTCAATACATGAATTTCAGGTAAGCATATTGTACTGCAAGTTCTCTCAGGGAATATTGGCATGGAAAGCATTACAGTCAGTTTTTATCATAGAACTTACAATAATGTAGATTTTAGGATAGAAGATGCAATGTGTGTGTGTGTGTGTGTGTGTGTGTGTGTGTGTGTGTGTATTTAATACTGTTTCCCATGAGATTTTCTCAGAGACTTAGAGACCTACACTGCCCTTTATGGGGTCATTGCATTCTCTAATACCACATAGTCTTAGCCAAAGTTTCTTCTCATTCAGTTGAGTATGTCTTGAGAAACAACACAACTAGTTGTACCTCCAATGATGTAAAAAGGATGACATCATTAAAATTTAAAGGACTGTGGGAACAGTGCCACTCTTTCACTTGTTTAGATGACAAAACAGTAATTGTGATTTCCTTACCCCGCTGTAGCCACATCATTAAATCAGTCATTTTCTCTAACTGTGGCCAAATAATTGAATTATTCATTGACTTAAGTTGGATCTACATTAAACCAAAATGATGGATTCTTTAGTCATTCTTTTTATAGATAAAAATCCTCAATGCTTTGAACTCATCTCTTTATTCTAAAAATAAAATGTTTGTTTGTTTTTTTCCCAAGCCCCAAAGTTCAATTATGGCTAACTTAAAGCAATTTAAATAGCATTTTAACAAAATAGCTTCGTTACTAGGCTTCTAACAAGATTCTAAAGTAAATCTTCCTTGGTTAACAGCTGTCAACTGTCAATGAGTTAAAGGTAATTAAATTTGAAGATAGCTTTATGGCTCAGAAAAATAGATAAAATCCTTGGACCAGAAAGGTCTTAAGTTAATGCAGTTAATACTCCCTTTGGTGTTTGAATTAATGTAAGAAATTGATTCTTTTCTGATGAAACAGGTAAAGAGGAGAACTGCCATTTTTTGTTACATGTAAGTAACATTTATTTGAGGCTATTTCCCCAGCTAAGATAACACTCTTGGTTTTATTTTATTATAAATTAGGAGGAAAGGGGGAAAGGAAAAAAAAAAAAAAGAATGTTTTGAAAAAATACCCAAACTAAACAAACCATGATAGAAAGGGTGAGAACGTAGTTGTTAGGGATTGTGAACACTCCAAAGATCTATTAGTTAAACAAGGTTTCAACAACAGGAAATGAAAACTTCAAGTGCCTAAAAATTGCAAGGATTTTTTAAAAAACATTATGTAACAGAAGTAGTTCAGTTGCTATAGAGCAGTTCTTTGGTTAGGTCAGACATTGACTGATTTCTTAAAGAACTCAGCTTTTTTTCTCTTAATTTCTGCTTGCCATTCTCAGCTAGCGATTTCCTTGTAGCTGCAACAGCTACAAGTATATCTGTTCACATACCAATGTCCAAAGACAGAAAAAGAAATTACCTATTTTTTTGTGCCAGTTTTTAAGGCCCAAGAAACCTCTTCCAATATTCTTGCAGAAAGTTTCTTTTTAAATCTCATTGACCAGAACTAGTCACATTAAAACCACTCACTGGCTAGGAGGATGGGTCCATTATGGTTAGCATAGACCAGCTCCGCCAACAAGGAAGAAAAGGAAAATAGCTGTTAGTGTCTCCTGCTGAAAGGAGGACACATTGTGCCTCTATTGTGTGCTGGTGGTAGAACATCCTTTGAGTTGTGTATTAGTATAACCAATCTATACATGAGGAAATCAAAACTGGGAGAAGTGATGTAGCTCTCTTAAAATTACACACTTAGTAGTGAAGCTGGGATTTCAACTCAGAATGTATGAGTCCAATTCTGTAATCTCTCCATGATATCATTCTGTGGCCTATAACCATGACACGCTTTCAGTTTCAATTCCAAAGCTCCTGTTTTTGGATCTAATAATCAATTCACCTCTGTGTTTTGCTTTTCACTTCAGATTTACTCATCCTCAGAACTATCTACTTACTCTGAGAGTTTCACATAATTCATGAGAAGAATTGAAAATCTCTACCTGCAGATTTGATATTTCTAATGACAAATTGATTATCTAATTTTATATGTTCATCGGACATGTCAACCTTGATTTGAATTTAATCTACCAACACTCAATAATAACAGCAATCCCCCCAAAGTGCAAAGATATGTTCATTTCTCTTAGTTTACAATTTGGGGAGGGAGTAGCATTTATAGCTTCCTTTTACCTCAAGACCAACTCCATACAAAATCATTCCAAATCTTTAAGTGCTCCTCATGTCAACAATTCCTTTTTATTTCTAGCATATCAGGTTTTTATCAACATATCTAGAACAGCATATTTTAGTTTTCCAGTCTCAAAATTATCCTGCCCACTCAAAAAAAAAAAAAAATCCTTAAAAACTATCTTAGTATGTTACTCTCCTACTCAAATAATTTGAGTAGAATATTCTATATGTGAAAGGTTAAATATTAAATGCTTAATACATATAAATCAGGAAATTTAGTTCTCCATATTTTCTCTCCATGTAAAGAATTGTTCTTATTTTGCTGACTGAAGCTTGATGTCTTGTCCCAAGTCATAATAATAGGTAATCCATGTAACCTGTGTCACTATAGGGTAGGCACTCTTTTCAGCACTTGATGTGTATCAACAATTAAACTTCACAACACCCCTTCTAAGTAAGTGCTGTTATTATCCTGACTTTACGGATGAAGACACTGGAGTACAGAGAGATAAAGCCACTTGCCAAGTACCTATAGAATTGAAATGGCAGAGCCGGGATTCAGACTCCAGTGATTAGTCCCCAGAGGCCATGAACTCCGTCACATTTACATCTTTGGTATATGTATTTTACTGGAGAGTTATTTATTGAAGATCTAGTCTGTACCATAAACTATACCTTACTCTTGATGTTTTACAGAAAAAAATTCTATAACCATGAATCTGCTCCACAGGATGAAAAAAAAGAAGCTTGACAAAACATCCTAGATTTTAGGCAAAAAAATCAAGGCAGCCTCTGTCTTCATCAACCCTTGAGTGACTGTGGATTCTACGTTCTCTCTTATGTTCTGAGCTCTTAGATTTTTCCCCCCTAACTTCTTGTCTAGCAGGTGCTGACATTTTTTTCTGATGACATCCCACCATGCTTTCTTGCTCTTCTCCTGAAGGAAGCTGTTTCCATTTTAGGCCAGTGGCACTGCCTCTGTCAACTGCATCACTCCTCTATGATGCCTAGTGTGGCTTTCTAACTAGCCTAGCACGCTGCCCAGTGCTCAGGTTCTCAAATCCTTTATTTCCAAAGATCTGGCTTCTAGTGTCATGTGTAAATGATCTTTCAATGTCTTATGTTCTTGTATCTTCTCTTGATCAGCTTCTCAAGATTCTTCTGAAATATTTTTTGTAACTTCTTCATGATTTTTTTCACATAAAAAGTCCTGCACTTCAATGTCATGTGGAAAGAATATTAGAGCCTATGTTTTAAGATCATATGTTAGTAATTTTGGGGATCTGGTTCCTTGAATTTAAAAAAAGAAAATAAGGAAATATGTATTTTATCTAATTCCATATATTCTTATAGCATGATAAAAATGTGATAATACTAGCAATAATAATTATTAGAATTTGTTGAATACTTTCTCTGCCACTCATTTCAAATATTTATAGGTATTAAATATTTATAGGTATTAAAGAGTTCCATGGGAACTCTTGGTAGAAATTACTGTTATTATTGCTTTTTACAAATGAGGAAATTAAGACAAAGAGAGGCTAAGTAACTTGTTCAATGTCACGGGAAGTTAGACACCACAAGATGGTTTCATAATTGCAATAATATTCTCATGGCCTTTTCAGGTTATTGGCTAGATATAAAACAACTTGAAGGATATTATGGCAGACATTCAGAACTGGTGTGCCCAGAAAACGGGTTAAATGTGTGACTTCTCAAACTTCACATATATGACCCAAGTGCTCACAGAATATAATTAATGGCTTTCTATAATAATTCTTATAATTTCCATTTTTGGTTTAAGTAAAATCAAAGCCTAATCAGAATTTCTAGAAATGTATTTGTGAGTCATTGAATGAAAATTTAGAAGTAGTTCATCATTGAAATAGTAATCCCTGAAAGTAGACTCTTTTGTAGAGTTTAATCAATGGAACAAAGAAAACCTGAACCATTTGAATGGAAAAAGTCTTAAATTGTTCAAAAGAGCATTTTAACTAGAAAGAATATTGAATCTGCTATAATTGTTATTGACATTTGTATTGTCATGGTACATTTATTTTCTTTAAAGTTCAGCTATATGAGCATCCATTTAATGTAAATAAGTTAAATGAACATGAGTCACTGATCACTGAAATCCAAAAATTCAGAACATCTGAAAATTTGTATTTTTTCTTTTGATATATGCATAAGCATACATCATTTAAACAACATTGTGTTCTCAATGAGGTATAATGGTAAAATAGGTTTCTTTTCAAGTAATTTATTTAAAAATATATTAAACTTATTAGAATTATGTTGAGGAAGTAAGGTAAATGTTTACAGTAGAAAATAACAATACTAAAATGATGTATTGAGTCCAATAATAAAACACTAAGAGTGACTAGGAAGATATTTACACTGTCATTGTTGATTTGTTGGGGGATTTTTTGTTGTTCACTTTGCTCACTTACTATATTTTTTGGTTGATCTGTTTTAACTAATTTTGAACTGATGGCAGTTAAGGGATAAAACTGAGATGAGATTCTTGAAAAATGTGAATAATTTTGTAATCAAATAGTATCACTATATATTTTAATGTTGAATTATTTAATTTATATTTTAATTCAACATAGAAGCAAAAAAAAATATTTATTTATTAAATAAAAATATGTATTTAATAAATAAATATATTTATAAATAAAAATATTTTAAAATTAATTTATTATTATAGAAGGAAAACGTTTCTTTATTTTTTTGGTAAATATTTCTATAAGGCAATTTTCATTAAAATAATAGAATCATGGAATAAAAATACTTTATTTTCATTTGTGCTCTTCACTATTTTAGAGCTTCGAGAAACCAAGACCTCTGAATACTTCAGCCTATCCCACCACCCTTTAGACTACAGGATATTATTAATGGATGAAGACCAGGACCGGATATATGTGGGCAGCAAAGATCACATTCTTTCCTTGAATATTAACAATATAAGTCAAGAACCTTTGAGTGTAAGTTTATTACTTTTATGAGAGCAATGTTGACCTCCCTAGGTGCTTTTTTTTTTTTTTTTATAAATTTCAAATACAGTGAAAAACTTATGTATTTCATTAGAACAATAGAAAATCCAGGCCTGTGTTAATAATAGGAAGTTAGTACTTATTTCACGTGCTGAAAATATAATCGATTCAATTCTCCCTTTCTTGTTTCACAGTTTTTAATAATCTAAAACCTGAAACTATATGAGAAAATACTCACTGTGTATACATATATAGAAAGGGATAAAGAGAAGCATGGAGAATAGCATGAAAAAATGGTCAGATTAAAGGAAAAACTGCCTTGTCATCTGTGTATATTCCAAAAAGGCCTTGAAAGGAACACGATTATTAAATGTAAAATTCTTCAAACAAATGTGGCTTATATTTATCATTCTGTTTCACAACAAGGATATAAATTGAGCTTCATTGGAGTAAGGAAATAAAAGTAGATTAATTATAAATTTATTACAGCAAAGAGATTTTTGAACTTATTACTTTAACAATAAGCAATCGACAATTAAAAAAAAAAATCACCACCACCAAACCTGATCCAAGCTACAATGACTCAGAATGATAGTATAGTATTTCAGAGAGGGAATCTTTGGATTTTAACCAAGTTATTTTAACAGTTGGCATACATAGAGGCCCATTTTAGGTAAATCTACCAGCTTGGTTGTGTGGTTTACCAAAAATAATATTAAAATGAGATAGCAAAGTAAATGTAAATTCATTGTGATATAAGCAGTTGGGAAAAGTGTACTATAAATCAAAAAGAAGGAAATATACATTATATCATGCACCTTATAATAATGAATTTATGTTAATATACCATTAGTGAATAGACACATATTATTGAAAAGCTTTTATTAAAAGAAAAATCAGTGGAAAGAAAAATAATTTTTAGAATAAAATAATAAAATCTTTATTAATTTAAGTTCATAAGAGAAAAGATGAAAGAATTTTTAAATATAAACATAGAAATATCTTGAAGAAATCTGTTAGCATAAAGTAAATGAAGAACATTGAGCTGTCACATATACAAGTGAGATTTATACAATCATTATTTTCCTTTCTGAGCAGGTTTTCTGGCCAGCATCTACAATCAAAGTCGAAGAGTGCAAAATGGCTGGCAAAGATCCCACAGTGAGTGCTTAAAAAAAAAATCAAAACTTAAATATTTGGTCTTCGAATCCATGTACCTTAAGTGCAGCCAAGAGTGAGACAACGGGTGTTGGTGTTTTAAATCCTCTGCTGGACACATGGTAAAAAATGTAAATGCAAAGAGATTGGAACTCTTAAACACTGTAATTTAGGAATTCCTGACGGGGTAAAATTTTCCTGCCTTGCTTTCATTATTGCACCCTGACACTTTTTATGATGGATTTCAGTAATAACCCCTGTTCCAAGTGGATCCAACCTATGGAATTCTCAGCAGGCTGTTGAAATAATGATAATGCAAGTATCTGGACCAACTCCCAGATACCATGTGGGCTTTTCCAAAGAAAGATTCTCAGCAAAAGGGTTGTGGTTAGCTGGCACATTCCAGAGGATAAATCACCTGTGATGACTAGTATCTTTGTTAATTAAAAATAACCATAGAAACAAAATTTGAGACAGATATAAATATAAATAAATTTTCAGTGTGCAACACTTCTACAAATTGTGTTCTCTTAGGTAGAATTCATTATAGAGTAATAAATCTATATTGATTTCTGCAAACCACTTGCTGAAACTGACAGATTATTCTTCAATATTATAAGAGAATACATGGAACAGATCTTTAATGTGCATAAGTCATTTAACGTTTATAATTAACCCTATATGTCATTTCACCTTCTTATCTCAAATCATAAAAAGTAATATAATGGATCTAAGTCCCAAAATCACCCTCTCTTACAAAAATAATTTAGTAAAGAGGTTTATTCATTCTTTCTTTCAAACATTCATTTAACAAATATTGAGCGAGCATCTATTAATGCATCTGGCATAGTGTTAATTGCTAGAGACATAATTTTGTGCCAAAATAGACATCTTTGGCTCTCATTAACTTTATTATCTGGTTGGAGAAGTCAACATAAATCAAATAAGCATGGAAATGCATGCTAATGCAGGTATGAAATTGAAATATGATGATTAAGTAGTAAAACTAGTAAATGTACACACACACACACACACAATTAGGTAGCGTTATAACAAATAACAGCCTGGATTTGGTATCAAAATGGTGATTACATACATTATAAGTGTACAGGTAAGAAATGCTGATTTCAGGAGAGAAGCTTGCGCACAGAGCCTTTGTAGTGAGGATTTCAGAGATTCATCAGGTTGGTTCAAACAAAGAAAAAACTAATCTTTGTGGAAGGAGAAAGTGTAGAAATGAAATTTTTATTTTTGTTAACTCTAAACAGTCCCAGGTACAAGGTTCTTGAAAAGGTGAGACTCAAAGCTGGGGCCACAGAAGACTCTGGACTGCATAATCTCCAGAGGGTGTTCTTGGCAAGGGGGCTCACCAGAGGTGACTCAGCTCTGGGTCTAATATTTTCAGTTTCATAATTCACCTTATAAGACAAATTAAAAATGGGCAGAAGAAGCTTACAGGAGGAGCATATTCACTACCCACAGATCTTCTGGATCACAATTTAGAGGGAAAATTCCAGAAAAATGTGGAAGAAAGATTCAAAAGAATACATTACAATTGCCTTCTAGGCAACCGATAGTAGAATCAAGTATAATGTGGAATATGTTGGGTTTTTTTTTTTTTGTCCTCCAAAGCTATTATTTCAATAATTGTGCATAAATTAAGCTATTTTCTTTCATTCTCTAATGTAGAGATTATTCCACTAATGTGTATCTCATCATGATTTGCTTTTTGCCACAGTAATATCCAGTGGCTATAATTACTGGATTTAATTGTTTTTTGTTCAAAAAGGTTTTCATTTCCCATTCATACAAACTACCACAGGCAGAATATGTAGAATTTGGATACCTTCACACATTCTTGTTCCAAAAATTGCTGTTGATTTTCTAAAGAATCTTAGCCAAGTCATTTGATTTCTTTCTCCCTTTGGCAAAATAAAAATGTTCTGCCATTTGCTTTCCTATAATTAAAAGTCATTAGATGGAATCTTTGATACATGCTTATATTTTCTCATAGTTTGTCATGCTGTAATATAATTCCTAGATATCTTTAAATTCTACTATGCAGTCAATTAGTATACACAGCATATGTAACTGGTGAAGGGTTCCATTCTAGCATAGGCAACGTTATTGAGTCCTGGGAGATAATATGCAAACTAACTTTTTCAAACACATGTTCTGTCCATTCAAGAGTAGAGAATACTTGGCAAATCCATCTCATTTTATACAGATGAGATACTTACAGAGAAGTGTCCTTTAATCAGGCCACAGGAAAAAGGCCAGTGGTAGAAAAATGAAGCTAAAAAATAGGCCTTTAGAAATTCTACAGAACAACATATTTTTATTATACTTTTCAATAAAATGAAATATTAAAGAATCTCTTAAATTTGTTAGAATACATATCATCTAATCACTTCATGTTTCATTATTAAAAATGTTGGAAATAAATTTTTAATTGGCATGAATCAGTTGGTTAATGTGAAGAAACCAGAGATGAAAAGATGAAGTCTCTACCTTCAGAAATCTTAATAATATACCAGAGATGATGAGACATATATGCAATAATTATCAAATAACAATAGTTAACATTTAATAGAATGGGCCAGGCACTGTTCTAAGTGCTTTGTTTTAATCCTCATAACAATCCTACAAGATGGATGTTATTGTCATTAGCTACATTTTTAAGATAAAGAAACTGAATCATTAAGAGAGTGGGGAACTTACCCAAAGCTGCACTGCTAGCACTGGGGGGCCACTGTCTGACCACTGTCTGACCTTGGCACATATGGCTATAGATCCTGCACCCAATAAAACATGCCAATAAAACATGCCACCTCACTAAGAAGAATATAGTAAATGCTAAGGATACACATACAAGACAGAAAAAGCACAATGGCAGCTGGGATATTTAGGAAAGGCTTGATAGACATGGTAGCATCTACGATATCTTATGTTAACCTTTCTCCTCATTTCAATGGTGCTGATATCTTTTCCTTTTCAGCCTTTGGTATATGCTACATGTAATTCTCTTGTTGTTTAATTATCTCCCCATCTTTTTAGCCTGAGAATCACCTATACACCCTATCAAGAGACCAGAGGAGAAAAGGAGTAATTAGGGAGATCATTTTAGAAACTATAAATGCCTACCCAACATACTGTATACTTCAAATTAATTGAAAGGAAGGAAGGAAGGAAGGAAGGAAGGAAAGGAAGGAAGGAAGGAAGGAAGGAAGGAGGGAAGGAAGGTAGGAAAGAGAGGAAGGGAAGAAAAGAGGAAGGGAGGAGGAAGGAAGGAAGAGAGGGAGGGAGGGAGGAGGGAGGGAGGGAGGGAGGGAGGGAGGGAGGGAGGAGGGAGGAAGAGATAGTTCAGGTGTCACTTCGCTGGAGTCTTGCCTCCCCCACCTAGGATGGGTGAGCTGCCCTTGCTCTGTGTTTGCACCTGAAACATTCTAACACTTATTTCACTACATTTTTAACTATAACTTTCCCCTCATTATTGGAAATACCTTGTACTATGTATCGGTATCCCTAGGATCCAGATCTTTTCTAGCTATTTCATAAAATTAAAATAAGATCTGAAAAATGAAGATGGAAGCAAACAAGCACAGAAATCTACTCCAAGTGATTGTCAGAGGTTGGTGGATCCACACCATGGGTGTTGAGTTTATAAATGCCCTTAGATTAATAACTTTGTAGTAAATTTATTATGCACATATTTTAGAAGTACATTTTGGTTAAATTAAAAACGTGCACTTTTAAGAATTATATTAATCATCAACTAAGCCAAACAAACTAGTGACAACTAAAATTCATGCTTCTGTAACAATTGAAAGAAAAAATAAAACCCAGAATCAAGCATCCCTTATTCCTTAAAATATTCTACTTATACCAAAATTTAAAGTTATGAAATAATAATTATTAGAAAATAATTCAATATAATTAAAAATTTGACCACAGGTAATAATATATCATAATACTGCAATAATCTAATGTTTATAAAGAAAATAAATGATCATGGTAGGGATATGATTAATTTTCTACCTCATCTAAAGAGAGTATAACCTATGCCAATTTCCCTTTCTGCCCCTATGTATTCACATTCTTACATGCTCTGTTTATTTCTGAATGTTAATATTTTATTTATATTCTAAATAAATTGAGATAAAACAATAGCACATGCTGTTAAACATATCCAATGTGATAGGGCATAATGATTTTGCTAAGTAAATACTGTAAGAGGTCATTAAAAAATTAAACAGGATTATATATATTTAGACATATATGCATTAGAAGCATACAATGTCAGACTTGATTTATTAATTGTAAAATATCAGTTTCTCTATTTCTGTAACCAGAGGATCCTAAACTATTGGAAAATATATTTTCTTTAGTAATACACTTACGAAAATATCTTGATTCATTCCCCAGGGCAGAAAAATGTAGGTTGATAAGAAAAAAATAAATGGTATTTTTTCCCATTGCATAGTATGGACCATGAAGAGTCAATATGTAAAGCCCTTGTCATCTGTATTCCAGGATATATTTTTAAAACACTATTTTAAAATTATATAATTAATATATTCTTAACACAGAAATCTTTGAGGCCTAGAAAGCGTGTAGAAAGTAACAGAAAAAAATCTCTTATTAGCTCTCTGACCCTGAAAACTTAATCTCTCTGTATTTTAGTCTCCGTATGTGTATAATGTGCATGCTTATAATACCTTACTCAATTAAGAGCATTAATGAGTTAAAATTTGCAGAGAGCTTAGAATAGTACCTAGCACACAGTAAATGCTGTATTGGAGTTAAGTAAGTAAATAAAATAAATTACACCATCTCAAACATAGTAACTTAAACATTGGAGTTATGCTCTTCCAGCGTTTTATTTTTTATTATATGACATATATGTATATGAACAAAATGATGTTATATTCTGCATAATGTTAGTGGTCTGATTTATTTTTATTTAACATTATATCAGCAAATAATTTTGAAATAGAGTTAAACAATAAAAAGAAAACATCCATGGTATTGAATTTCACTGGTCTCGTTCCCCAAACCTTCCATGGCTGTCTACTATGGTCATGACCTGCACTCAGCTCTGTGCAGGACGGATGCCTTGTTCACTTCAGAGGTTTGTACTGATGATTGGAACCCAAAATGCAATGAAATAATCCAAGGTTTTAACCTTGTGTGTATATATTATGTGCCAAACACTATTCCAAATGCTTTTCTGTTACTCAAATTTTGTTACTCAAAACAAATATTATCATCACCATTTACAGATTTTAAAAAAGATATTGAAGCACAGAGGCTAAATAAATGTCTCAAGTTCAAACAGCTAGTAAAAGATAAAGTCAGAATTTGAACTCTGGTAATCTGGCTCTGAGATTTGTACATTTATATCTCTCTGCCCATCTGGAGACTAAAGCATGCCGACAGACCAACTCTAGAAGCCTCTGTGGTTTCATCAGATAATAATTCTCTATTCCGTCTAGGCACTGTTCCCCAAATAAATCCTTCATTGTCGTGCCCCCATTTTTCTGTTCATGCTCTGTTTTCTGTTGACATAGTCTTTCCTTATGCTTGTACCTGTCAAAATCTCTAACTTATGCTTCAAGTTCCAGCTCTAATGATACCCCTTTAAAACCTTTACACCCAGTTCAGCATTACTTATTCTCTCTTCTTTCCTTCAATGGCACATTTTGAGAAGTATAACCCTGGTATAGCATCTATCATAGTCTAATGTGTTATGCCATCCTTTCTCTAAAAGCAGGAATTGAATCTCTTCATTCCAGTGTTGCTAGCACTATTTCCAGTGCTTGCATAGACCAAGTTCATAAATATTTGCTGAATTGAATTGACAATTGCAATGGTCTAGGTCAGAAATAATGTGGACAGAAACTAAGGAAGTATGATGGAAATGGAAAGGACCTAGAACATAATTTTCAATAATTAGTTCACCTGATTTGTTTTTCCTTTTGCATTTTTCTCTGTGGAGAAGTTCAGAGAGGTACACTGAGCATCATCAGATAGCATGGGACTCTGTCTCATGGTTAATAAACCCCTTCCTATAGAAAAGATAGGTGGTGGAGGGTAGCCATGGTTCAAGACCCAGCTCAGTTACTTATTGAACCTAGAGCATTTCATTTAATATCTTTGAAACTCAGTATCCTCATTGCTAAAATGAGACTATTACTAATACTAAAATGAGATTCATCACTAAAATGGGACTAATACTTTAGGTGGAACATTGCTGTGAGGATGAAAAACAATTAACATCAAAGGGTTAAGAGCTCTATAAACAGAAATAATAGTCATATAAACTCCCCTCTAACAACTATTGATTTCTAACACAATGACGAATTATAAAGTGGTTAAAAGTGCATGATATGTTAGACATATCTGTGTTTAAAAATCTGCTTTACCCGTTTTTAGGTATATGGCCTCAGGCAAGTTATCTAAAAAAGTTCTAGGCTTTGTTTTTCTAGAAGGGGTTGAATTGTTGTAAAGAAAATTGAATGAATGTAAAGTGCTTAAGTAATAATATATAATATGCTCAATAAATATGAGATATAAAGGTAACAAATTAAACCTCTTGGGAAGTAAAAGAGATTAAATAAAAAAATTATTTCAATGTCTAGCACATAATAAATTCTCAACAAATATTATCCTTAATAAGTATCTATATTATATATAGATATAAATATATACATGAAATAAATATTATCTGTATTTGAAATATAAAAGATATTATTGAATTCATGTCTTATGGAAAAATATTATATACAGAATCCCAGAATGACTAAACTTGAATGTGAAAAAAATAAACAAAAGTCTCATTACTCACAGATACTCTTAACATCGACATACTATGTACACATCACACTTCATCTATGTTTTTTCTTCAGAGAAACACAATGTCATCTGCAGTGATGTAGTGAATTCCCAGGAACCTCTATAAACAGGTGTCAAGATACAGTGACACTGTGTTTAACAAAAATCTTTAATGTCTTAAAATAAAAATAAAGTGTATAGTCTGGTCTGTGAGGTTTAATTTTGTTGACAGCTGAGCTAATGATTGATTATTTGATAATAAAAACCCATAAGAGAAATGTATATATAAAATTACTGCATAGGAAAATAAGCATATATTTACTGTCAATAATAATGAATATAAAAGGAGAAAATAATGGAAAATATAAAATAATATTATCTTTAAATGTAACTTCTATGTAAGCACCTACAGTCTCTGACTACCCCTGGGAAAACTAGTTACTTTTGATATATTTATTTTTACTTAAAAAAAAAATTGTCTTTGATTTGTAACAATATGTTTAGTAATACTCTTTGAGAGAAAAATGACTTTGTGAAGGGAATAACATTCATTCTCAGGCTTGATTAATTTGTAGTCAGCAAATGAGAGTGAATCTAGCAAACGTAGATCACCCAATGATTATTTCAGTAACAGAGATCTGATTTGATTCTGACAATGTTTATGTACTTCTGCAGGGTCATAGTCAACTTATAATTATAATAATGATTTTGCATTTCATTGAGCAAATAAATGACAATTTTCAGTGGTTGGACTGGGAGGAGGTGAGAAAAGGGATTTTGGAGAAGACAATATTTTAGGAGATCAAGGTCAAAGAGGTAAAGATTGCATCATTTTTCAAAGGAAGTAACGATGCTGACTGGCATTTTGTTAAGAACTTGGTTTTATCCACCAATTGTAAAGACCAGTAGTGTTTTTCATTATGTATTAATGACAATATAGGCCTTTTATAAGCACAATTTTATTCAAAACATGTTTATGTTAAGTATTTATGTGTGTGTGCATATGTATAATGTTTTTAGGTAAAACTGATGTACTTTGCAATTTCTCAACTTTCTCAGGTAAAGATTAAGTCTGTAAAGTTTCAGAATATAAAAATTTACATAATATATAGAAATAAAATATGAAAGAGACTTTATTTTATTCATAGTCTATGTTGGACAACTTTCCTCCAGAAATAAAGCAACAGTATAAACCATGTTATTCTATTACATCCTAACAATGAAAAAGGATATAAAGAAAAATGTATAGCAAAGTTTCACAACAATACTTAGAAATAGCAATAAAGTCATTGAGTTACCAACTGCTCATTTACCTATTCTTTCAGCATGGCTGCGGGAACTTTGTTCGTGTAATACAGGCTTTCAACCGCACTCATTTGTATGTTTGTGGAAGTGGTGCTTTCAGCCCAGTCTGTACTTATTTGAACAGAGGGAGGAGATCAGAGGTAAGTGTAACAATTTTTCATTTGTCTTGGTTAATATTAAAGGTTCAGTAAAACTGTATTTTACAGTAAAAATCTGGAAATATCAATAGTCATAAAAAGTTTCAAGTGCTTTAAACACACACAAAAACCCACAAAATATATTATAGTTTGTTTCTGTCTGCCAAATTTCTTAAAATATAACTTTTTGCCTTTAAGTAAATTATATATATATTATATATTACATATGCATATATATAATGTATATGTTATATTACACACACACATATATATTATATATATATAATATAATAATATATATAATACATATATATTATATATATGTAATATTATATATTATTATATATAATATATATATTTATATATATATATTTCTTAAAATATAACTTTTTTGCCTTCAAGTAAATTATATATATATTATATATTACATATGCATATATATAATGTATATGTTGTATTACACACACACATATATATATTATTATATATATTACACACACACACACATATATAGATATATGTATATATATATAGATATATATACATATATCTCTCTCTATATATATGTAATTTCTGAATGGACAACCTGCAAAACATAAAGAAAAATGGCGTGATCTCATAATTACTTAAAATGTAAGATACCGATACTACTTGCTCCAAATTATGGAAATATAGTATAAACTCGCTTTTCTCAAATCTATTTCAAATAACTTCTTATTTATCTTTCATATTTTGTAAACTTTTATGAGCTATACACCTGTAAAAGATGTGTAAAGCAGGATGCCAAGTGCCTTTGCTGAAAATAATTTTATGTAATTAATGATCATACTTCATTTTAGGACAACATTAGCCCACACTAGGGTATTCTAGCCTTATTCTTACATTGGTTTAAATGATTTGGGTTCTGAGACCAAAGCATCTGCTAAAACTAAGTATACAGCTAACATATAGTCAAACATACAGTTGGCTCAACCTCACCTGTGATATTTAAGACTGTGTTTATCTCCCTTCACAATTATTGACTGACTGAGGAAACTATTCATTTGAGCAAGAGAGTTTTTCCTCATTCTTTTAATCAAACATATTGTTCGACTAAAAGAATGTAAGTATTTTAAAAACTGAATTCTTTCAAATTATCTTGCTTTGATTTCATTATGCAACTTTAATCTAGGAAGTCCAGTACTTAAATAATGTCTTAATTCAATTTTACAAATTAGAATTGTAGCCACTGATATACTTATTAAGTTTATTTTTCTTTAACAAGAGTTAATCTATTGTAGTACTAATATAATTAAACAATGATTCTTTCTATATTCCTTTATAATTAAAGTTTTCAGACATGTAATTTATACGTATTTTTCTTGGTGAATAAAAAGTCATTAAAAATAACAGTAATTATAATTTGACCCCATATTGAGGCTTCCAAGTGGTTCAAGATGATATAAAATATTAAAAATTTTAAAGAAATGTAAAGCTATGCTTCTTGGAAGAGTACAGTTGGCTGCATTGAGCTTGTCATTAGAACCACATGCCTATGATCAATTGATTAAATAAACTACTGCCCCAGACGTCTGCAATCTGTCAGATACTCTACTGAAGACTGTGCAGTCACTGTACCGGCCAACAATAGCATAGCAGTTTTCAGAGTACGGATTTCAAATGAAATCATTTTCCCATGTACAAATTGCCCACTATGCACTTCAAGGCTTAATTGGAAAGTCTGTCCAAAAAAATAATCTCCTTTGGAGAGCGAGCATGGAATAAATTTTAATCACTTTACTAAATATGAACTACTTTATTCTCACTTCAAAAGATATGTTTCAAAGGGGAAGTATTTCTATTAATTAATCTCTTTAAATAATATGTGAACATTTTAAAAGCTAATTTAAGAATAAAAGAATAATAAATTTTAAACTTTTTCTGCTGTGCTCGCTAGTCAAGTTAAAGAGTTTTATCATAACATATTTATATACATATCTGTAGTAAATATAGAATGCAGTTTTATTAAACATCTAATGTATTTATTTTCTTTAGTTTAGGAAAAAAGGTCCCCTAGCATCAAATGACCACATGATGCAGAAAGTTGTAGTTTGAAAGAATTCTTATTCTTATTCATCACTAACAATGTGTTTTGTAATGACCAGAGATAGTATTTACTGCTAACACCCTATGTTAGTACTAATATATGTCATTTTCCATGTATTTGAAACCAGTTTGAAAGTAATCAGGTTAGGGTGGAATACTCATCAATTATTCAGTTTTATTTCAGAGACACTATCCACCACCTTTTATCTGCCTGTCAAATAGCAATTCATCGGTTCTTGGAGAGTCTCTTATTGGCCTACTTCACATTTAGAACAACACATACTTTTATTATACTCTGTGACTCTTCCATTATTTTGGGAGACTGATTCAGAGCTTTCCTAGAGCATTTTAACAGTGCTCGTCTAAAGAGCCTACAATCCTTGCTATGTTATTTCCTAACCATGGTCCTCTTCTATCTACTATCTTTGTTCTCTGTCTTCTGTCTTGGAAAAAGGTAAAGCAACACATGTAAATAATGACTTCAATAATGAACAAAACATTAATTAAAAACAATCATTGGTCAATTTTGCTGCACATTCTTGGAATATTATCACACCTTTTCTCTGGTTTTATCAGATGTCTTCGTAACATTAGTTCCAACAATTGAATACCTTTTAAGCCTCTGACCCTGCCACTCACCAAGTAGATAACCTTACTTTGACTGATCAAGAATATCGCAGATGACCAAGAACATCCCAAACATCCAAATTATTTCCTGTGCTTTTGAAACAAATTAGTCACCAAACTGTGCATCTTTTTGGGTTTTCCTCTTGTCAGAAGAAAAGTCATACATTTTCCTTGTCAGAAGAAAAATTGTGCTTATCAATAAAGCTTTTTGGTTAATAACCTTTATCACTCTGTTTTATATTTTAATTCCCTTTCTCCTGCATTTACTTTTGTTTTCTCTTTAGGAATAGAATTTATGGTTGTTTTTTTTTCCTTAAAATTGTTTCTTTGATCTGTGATGTTTTAAGTCTCTTCTTCTTTCTTTCTCTTTACTTCATTACGAAACTTCTTAAAGACTAGTAGGCCATACTTTTAGTTTTTATATTTCTATTTTTCATGTCTTTGTTAAACCTCTCTTTATCTTTCATTACAAGCCATTAATTAAAATTATTTTCTAATGAGAAACATTTCCAATGATCAGTCAACTCCCCTAGTCAACATCCTTTCTCCTAGTCCAATCTATACCATGTTGTTCATGCCCTCTATTTCTCAGTGCCTTCGCTGACTCATAAAACCATGGGATATTTTGCTACACCTTCTTTTTTCATTTTTCACCACCAACTCTCTTTCCTTTTCTGTTATTTTCTCTTATTGATTCAATCTGCAAATGCTTTTATTTCATGAGAATAATGGCAGAAACTAAATCATGTCATAACTTGTTGGCTATTTTTAAGATATTTGTATTTTTCCTATTTTAAAGGAGAAGTGCCTGGAACGATCTTAAGCTGAAAATGGCTTAAGCATAATTGAACTGTCACTTGTGTGTTATTTTACAAATGATTTAAGGTGGGGAGTCGTTGGGAGGTTGGTGGTGGTTGGTGGTTGAGATCAGTTAGAGAGTTGATGTAGTAGGCTAATAAAGAGGTTATTGTACTCAGGCAGTGGCAATGAAGACAGAAAAAGACATGAAGTGTAGAACAGTTTAGGTGATATTGGTGGATTTAGCTATGGAAAAAGAAATGTAGTGTAGATGTTGACTTTTTTTGTCATCATCATTTGTATTTTTGGCCTCTTTAATTATGTAATTGCCATGAACCAAGATGTGAAACACTGAAGGGAACCATGTTTGAGGTTAAGATTATGAGCCTAGGTTTGGTTCTTTTGAATCCGAGATGCTGTTGAATGATACAAGTAAATATAAAGTAGGCAGTTGAAAATAAAGTTGGCTATATCAATGCCTGAGTCATTGCTTTATAAGAGCACCTGAAGCTCAAGCAAAGAGTGGGGTTAATTATGCAGGAAGAGTACAGTGTGAAAAAAGAAGAGTGACTATGGTTGAGACTTGAGTATGTCCTAACTTTATGGCCAGATGGAGGAAAAGAGACTTACAAACAATAGTAAAAAGGAACAGCCGGAGAAATGGGTGGAGGGGAGAAGGAAGCAAGAGTGTGTTTGTTCTGGGAATAAAAATAAATCATTTAAAAAAGATAGAAGTGAGCGACTATCTCTAATACCACCGAGAATCCAAGTAAGGCGGGGTCTGAAAGTCAGCACTGAATTGTATAGCATAATTGTCAGTAAGGATCTCATCTAAAAAGGCTCTGTTAGAACAGTTGAAGTTCAGTGCCCAATCAAAGTGCATTGAGAAGGAAGTAAGAAGTCAGGAAATGCTGTTGAGTATATGAAATTATTCAAGAAATGTGACTCTGAAGGAGAGTAATGTGCAGGAGCAGAAAGGATTGTTTAAACTATGATGTAAAGGATACAGTTAACAAAAAAAAAAAAAAAAAAAAAAAAAAAAAAAAAGAGAAGGCATAATGGAAAGCATAAGTTGCCTAACAAGATTGGAAAAGAATGAATTCAAAGCATTGGTGGAGGGATTGTCCTCAAAATAAAAGAAATAGTTCCTCTCCTGAATTAGTGGTTGTATTAGTGTATATATGTTTATGTGTTTGGTGATCAGAAGTTAAAGATGTCTCATTTAAGCACTTCACTTTCACAGCAACATGAGTATCATGTGAGCTGAGAATAAGTTAGGAGATTTAACTAACATGGCAATGATTCAAAATCATTAATGGAAGAACCGGTTGACAAGAGTGCCCATGAAAGGCTGCTGAGAAGTATAGTACATAGGGTTCATTTTGGATTTGTGATCATAAATCTATACCATGTTAAATTTACCTTGTTGGATCATCTTCTGCAAAATGCTTAAGAAATTTGGAGGCAAGTATGGAGAACAAAGATAGATGTGTCCTTTCAGCCTGTGGATGCAATGAATACATCTCAGATTCAAGGTATTTAATATTTTTGCAAAATTATTGAAATTAAAAAGTTTTGAACCTCAGCTGGTTAATAAAGAAAGTCAAAAAACGAGACTGTTGATGAACTGGAAAAAAATAGAGTTCTTAAGAGATGAGTTCAAAGAATTGTTGCATGGTGCTTGAATTAGTGATTATTCACGTGGACCATATCTCTGCCTGGTGATAACAAGATCTATAACTGTGTGAATACAAGGATGTTGTGCAACCGAGGAGCAGGGCAGTGGAGAGCAAGTGTTAGCTAAGCAATCTCACCAATTCCTGCAGTGCCGACTTTCACTTTTTGCATCAAATCTACGTACATCTCTGACTAAAGAATCATAAACAGGCATACTAATTTTATTGTTTTTCCTCAAGTTTATAATTATTATTTAGTTTAGTCATTATATAAATCATCACCTTTTAGAAACCAGATGTGGTTAGTAGCCGGGAGACTGAATTTTAATTTTTATTTGTCACTGTTTAGCTACATGGTCTTGGGCAAGTCATATTCACATCTATAGAGTTAATTCATTGAAGAGGATCATGTTGTAGGACCTTTCCAGGCTAAAGTACCGTGATTCTTTTTAAGGCCTGTGCATCTCTATTGCCTAAGGAAAGTCCTGCCACTACCTCAAACTCAATATAACAAAAATGAACTAGTTTTATTTTCTTTAAGGCTTCAAAACTTCAGATTCATCTTTGTTTTCTTCATCTTCCTGAATTGCATCCAATTTGTAATTGAATGCCAAGCTCTGCTGATTTTTACTTTACAAATTCTCTTGTACCTTTACTGCTTTTACCATGACCACTGAGATTCTGGCATGTCAGTTTATTATTACTTAAGTCTTGGACTACTGCAGTTGAAAACCAATCTATTTTCTTGAATCCTGTGTCTGTTTTTTAACTGCCATTCTCAGTCTTCTTAAAGCACAAGGTAAGGTCCAGTTATCTTAAAGCAGCATTTTGATCCTTTCATTTTCACACGGAAAAATACTGAGCCGACGTTACTTTTAGGATAATTTTGAAAAATCTTAGTTTGATAATTATAGTTCTCCACCATCTAATGAAACCAACATTTTTCTCATTGAATTTTAGTAGTAGCTTTTACTAATTTACATAAGAAAAAAGATAAATATATCAACAAAATGTTCCCTCTCAGTGAGACTACAGCAGTCATTATATTTCAAACTAAATCCATTGCCCATAGTCCCTGGGCTCCCCTAGTCCCATTCCCTGCTTAATATTTCTCCTAAGCACTGAGCACTATATAATATACTCTATATTTTATGTTTTTATTCTCTTTATATTCTACATTGATGTATTTATATTCTCCAGCATTATATTATAAATTACTTGAAGATAAAGATTTTTGCCTATTTTGTTTACTGTATCCCAAATGTTTTGTCAGTGCCTGGTACCTAGTCGATATTTTTGTTAAAAGAGTAAATGAAGCATGTTTATCTAAATTATGAATTACTGTGCTGAATTTAGTATAATGCTTTATATAACTAAATTAACTGGTAACAAAATTTTATGTTTAGAAAAGTCTTGCCTATTTTGAAAATATTGCAATCCTGTACACATTCTTCTTCTGTGGACAGTTTTCTGCATTTTGGTCAATGTCCAACTTAACCAGTTCAGGTTTATAGTAATCCTTAATTTCCTTTTTTTTTTTTTTTTTTTTACTAATATTGATTTGAGGAAAACTTGTTGGATTAACTATATTGGAAGTGTAATAGGATAAGAATTTGACCTACTGAGGTTAGCTTGCAATTTATCAATGGATTCTTTATATTGGGACAAGGAAGTCTTAATATACTAAATTGGGAAGGCATGAGTAACCAAGTAGAAAACTTATGGTGATGATTTGTTTTACTAAAGAATAATTTGTTAACTAAATATAAGTTATTTATTATTACTACATTTTTCAATTTTATCTATATTTAAAGGACCAAGTTTTCATAATTGACTCCAAATGTGAATCTGGAAAAGGACGCTGCTCTTTCAACCCCAATGTAAACACAGTGTCTGTTATGATCAGTAAGTGAAAAATGAAAGAGGGAGGGGAAAATAAAAGAGGGAGGGAGAGGAAATTAAGGAAAATAAATTTATGACGTTGTATGCTCACTTTTTTATAATTCCACGGATGATAGTACATGAGTAAAATAATAGGAAGGGAGTTGTATGCTGAGAAATAGAAATTCTAATTTCTCATTTCCAGGAATATTCATGATTAAATGATAAGCATGAATTTTCAACTAATATGGCTGTGCTGTCATTCCTAGAGCAAGTCAACAATTTACAAAAAAGAAAGTCCATATATGTTTATAAATCTACATATTAATGCATAATAATTTTCATTGTTTTCTGTAGTTATTTTCTAGAATTAAATATATATACTTTTCCTCATATTTTAGTAATCATTACAAATCATTAAAAATGGCGTTTATTTCAAATGAAAGAATGACAAAGTGCATGTGTTAGCCAAGTGCATTCTCTGTGGATTGAAGTTGCTATACTAAAAAAGATGATAATAAAGTCACTTTTTCATTTTCTCATTTTAGATAAAATATATCAGTTAAGAAGCGGGCACGATTGTTTGCTGCTGCTTATACTAACAAATCAGTGTCTTTGAATCTCAGTTATCAAATGCCTTTCTATAACTTACTTAAAAGACGTTCTCTTCTAGTAAATTAAGATACTTCTAGAATATGTCTGCTTTAACATGAGTTGACTGTGGGGACAAATCTTGGATTTCAGTGTTGACTATACAGTGGATGCTTTTCCCCTTTTGCTTTCTCTGTGTATTGCCAGTGGTAAAATTACATCATTTGACAATAGAACAGATGGAGAAATAATTATTGTTTTCAAAATGCTTTGCTTCATTTAAAGAGGCAACCCATCTTTCTTTCTCATATCTGGAAACTAAATTAAGACAGGCATATCTAGGACTGACTAGAAAATGAGCTTGGAAGTTATCCAGTGAATTATTTTCATGTGGACATTCAGGTTGGGCAGGGAGGAGATGAAAATATATCATTAGGAAAAAAATTAGGAAACTTCGCAACTACCAGATATACAAATATATGTGATGCAGGGTCTTCAGATACATTTCTAAATTTTATTTAATAAAAACAGTGTTTTGGAAGTCTTTTCTTCCTTAAGAAGGAAATTTTGTTTTAACTTTAGAAACTATATATATATATATATATATATATATACACACACACACACACACATATAATACTAGTAGTTAAATATATAGAGTTTTCATTTATTTCAAGTTAAATGCAATAAAAATACACTTCAAAGATTTATTAAAGCTAACACTGGAGTTTTATCTCCTCAAATATTTTTTAGAATAAGAAAAGGTTAGAATAAAGCATTACAAATCTCCCTGTTAAATCTGTGGTAAGCCACTTGGATTTTTTATACAAAATTAAAGTTAGTTATTGGCCTTCATTTTTCAAGGACCTAAGACTTCAATTTCTATGCTCATGTTCCTATACTATCTTTTAATATTTAGATAAACATTACAAACTACACTACTAATGAAAATCATTAAACGATACGCTTAACTTAAAAACTGAAGCTAAAAAGAGCAAGACGCCTTATGAGCTTGTATTTGTCATTTGATTTGTTCTATTGATTATCTCTCTAAAACGATCTCCAATATTGTCTGCAATATTGCAGAGTAGATTTGTACAATCATCTCACTCTACCATATAATACATTATCATTTGTGTTCAATTGTAATGCACTAATTGACACAGATTAGTTAAAAGGTTTCTATTAAAGTGCCATTGATAATTAGAATTTGTTTCACAATACGTGACATCTAACCCAATGTGAAAGTTTAGTTCTCTTTTGCTGTTTTTAGTCATTGTTGTAGCACAACAAAGAAGTCAGATTATATCTCTTAAAGAATCTACCAAAAACCTCATAAAATTTTTCTGGTCAGTGGAAGTACAATTGAAAAACAAAAGCGTTTTAAATTAAAGTTAAAAGGCATGTTTATCTTCGGATAAATCTTATGAAGAAATTCTGAAAAAAAAAAAAAAACACCTACTTTCAAACAAAATTCTTTCCAAAGTGACATGAATTAAATATTTTTTTATAGAAAATAAAGCAGAAACTTTATTATCGCAAACTTCCTTTAACATTACTAAGAATTTAAGACAGGAAATGAAGTCAGGCATGCAGACTTTTGTAAGATTTAAGACATAACTAATAAGGTTCTATGCAATAGGATTAGAATCAGCCCTCTTCTCCATACACCATCCTCTGCATGTCCTTTTTACTTTCCTTCTTGGAGACAGATATGATAATTGATGGCTGTGCTATTCAATCTGTTGAGTAACAGGAATTTGGAACCCACTGTTTTGGGGATGATTGGGTACGAAAAGTATAAAATAATTAATTACAAAGTTATTTTAATTTAATGACCATTGTATCTACAGAATACTTGTGTAGATAGTCCAAAAATGTTCACAGAATTTTAAAGAAGCGAAACTGCTCAAATGTTTTCATGTACATTTTTGTTATCTCCCTATAATCTGTTCCCATGAGCTTTAGATCCCTACTAGGAAGCAGAACTGAGCAACACAATGCCTGCTATGCCCACTTGCTAACTGGTAGGGGTCCTAGTCATTCCCTGGTGAGCACATATTAAAAACATTCCATTCTCCATTCTATTCTGGGCTAGTCGATATTGCTTGTTACTAAATAGTGAGCTTAGAGTGCTTCAAAATGTCCCACTACTGCCAAAATGACCACAATCTGAAGGTAGCCAGGCACTAATTCTAGAACATCAGTCAAAGAACACAGCTACATGGTGGTTCAGTGGGCCAGACATGATACATTTTATTCTTTTTTAAATAGATATTTAACTACTGTTTTATGCTCTAGGGTTACACATACCAAGTTAATGTTACTATCCTTACTGAGATAAAGATTTAAATAGATTTTAACAAATTACTAAATCTTAAATGTTATGTATATACAGATTAAAATATCTGATTATTCCACTAATAATGATAATTTAACTTAATTTAAAAGTATCTTTTCTTGTTTCTACATTCTATTTTTTATGACTTAACATGTTAAGCCATATGTGGCTTACTAATATTATATTATTAACATAATTTAATATGTTATATGTCACGGTTGAAAAAGTAGCATGTTGTTTACCTTATAGAAACCTTCTAGCACTCAAAATTAAAACGTATTTTTAATGACGAAATTATTTTATCATTAATAGTATTTTGACAATTTTAATGTTGCCTTTATGTCATGAAATAATAATAAAAATTATTGTTTTTAATTTATTCAGTAAAATCAAAGAATTTTTAATATGTGGTGAGAACTTTTGAGATCATAATTGAATTCCCATATTTTACCGATGAGAAGATTGAAAATCAGGGTGCTAAATAACAGCCCTAATTCCAAGTTTGATAATTACTACCAAAAATAGAAACCAAGTTTTCTGACTCTTACAATACCTTTTACTTATTAAAAGAAAGTAATATTTAATAAAGCCATTTTGTAATCTTCTATATATGTTTTTCTACCATTTCTGATACACACAATATAAACTTAAGTATTGAGTATAATTAAATACAGACAGAGGAATTTTTATTCCTGTGTAGAATAAAATTGTTTTGGTAATCATAAAGGCAATAATGAGATCAGATGAAATTATCAAATTTTTTATTTGGTGGACAGTGTAAACTAATTAATAATTATAAACACTGTAATATAGGGATGATCTAATAAGCAAGTTCTTGATTTTTAAATAGTCTTAAAAACATTTACAACTTTGTTGACATTTTCTTTTTCATAGATGAGGAGCTTTTTTCTGGAATGTATATAGATTTCATGGGGACAGACGCTGCTATTTTTCGAAGTTTAACTAAAAGGAATGCAGTCAGAACTGATCAACACAATTCGAAATGGCTAAGTGGTAAGAAAATGTTTTGTGCATTTTTTTGAGAATTGTGCTTTAAACTAATTTGTTTAATTCCATAGTAAAAATTAGGTTAAAATAGTTAAATATTATAATACCAGGCCATGACATGAATAACAATAATTCTGTAATTTATGGTCTTAAATATTTAGAATAAATAATCGCAATTGTTGATAATTCATATTCTCTTTATTAACCACCATACAATTATCATAGGATATATGAATAAAAAAAATGACAGTGATATTTATCATACATGCCCATACACAGCATTCTTCTCCAGTTGTTTCTGTGACATATTACCATTAAAAATGCTATTTACTATTTAGCTTGCTTGACATATTTTAATAATGTCTTATCTGAATTTTTTTCTAATTTTATGACAGATATAATGAATAAGGTATTTGTTTTATACTTAGTTTCTAAAATTATAAAACTAGTGTATACTTTTTTATAATTTGACTAATACTTAATAGAAATTATAGGTATGATATCTTTATGATTATCAATATTCAACTGCTTCCAGTTCTCAGGATCACATGAAATTTACATCATGAAAGGTGCTCATTTGATTTTAATGCACAATTTCAATCTGTTGCTGTTGTTTAGAGGAGGAAGAAACCACTAAACTTTTTGTCATTTCACCCTCAGGAAGTTTTCTAGCTCACCCTAAATTTGGCAATTCACTTAACATTGCACAATTAAGCACTAATTGCCACAATTAAGCATCTTATTTCGTTGGTAGCCCAGCACAAGAAAGCATTGATTGTCCATTTACTTCTTCAAATTATTCCTCCAGTACATCTGGAAATAGAGTATCCTAAAAGTTGTTTTGTTCTTGAAATAAGGAGTCCCTCAATGTCTTCAAATGACTTCATTTTTTTCCTTAAAACATTTCCTTTTATTTCATATGCTGTATTTTAAGAAAAATGTGTTTTTTAGATCTTAGACTCCCAACTCCTCCTTCTGCTTCAATGAATTTGAGTTTATATGCACTAGATTGAAAACCACACTTTGAAAAAAACTATCTTCCCTCCCCCACACCATGAAATGACCATCAGATTCCATGGGAAATAGCTGGTAGAAAAGTTTTTCCAATTTTTTTTTTTAAATTCATCAGTGCACGAAGATTTTTTTGCATTTACTGAACTTCTAGAATGTATTACAGACATAGAAAAATAATTGAGCTGTTATATTGTAGCCATATTTTGTGGCACTTGACATTCCAAATGAGGCACGTTGACTAAATACAATTACTGCTTTTAGACTTTTTGCCTATGACCATTGGATTTTTCTGTACCAACGATGGAGAATGCATGTGCCTGTGGTCTGCTTGGATGAACAGAAGATGGATTTTCATCTTGAATATACATATAGTCTTTGTTAACTTTTTCAGAACCTATGTTTGTGGATGCACATGTCATCCCAGATGGAACTGATCCAAATGATGCTAAGATTTACTTCTTCTTCAAAGAGAAACTGACTGACAATAGCAGAAGCACAAAACAGATACATTCCATGATTGCTAGAATATGTCCTGTAAGTATTAATTTGGTTTTAAAATTCAATTTACTTAAACTAAAACAAAATACAAATATTCACCCATTTCTTCCACACCTAACCCTGTGACTTGCCATCACCAATCTGTTCTCTATATGTATGAGCTATTTTTTATAATTTTTGTTTTAGATCCCACATATAAGAGATCATATAGCATCTGTCTTTCTGCATATGATTTACATCATTTAGCATAGTGGTCCATCCTCATTGTCACAAACAGCAAGATTTCATTCTTTTTTATGGCTGACTAGTTTTCCAATGTGTATATATTACATTTCTTTAGCATTCATTTGTTGATGGACACTTAGGTTATTTCATTATCTTGGCAGTTATAAATAATATTGCAATGAACATGGGGTGCATACATCATTTCAAATTACTTTTCATATTCTTTAGATAAATGCCCAGAAGTGGAATTATTAGATCATGTGATAGTTCTATTTTTAATTTTTTGAAGCCCTCTATACTGTTTTCCATAGTGGTTGCACCAATTCACATTCCCATCAAAAGTGCACAAGGGTTCTCTTTTCTCTACATCCTTGCCAACACTTGTTATGTCTTGCCTTTTTGGTAATAGCCACTCTAACAATCATACGATGATAACCCATTGTGGTTTTGATTGATATTTCTCTGATGATTATTTTTGTGTATCTTTTCATGTACTTGTTGGCCATCTGTATGCTTTTTTAGAAAAATATCTATTGCAATCTTCTGCATATTTTTATGGATTTTTTTTTTTTTGCTATTGAGTTGTGTGAGTTCTTTACATATTTAGATATTATCTCCTTATCATATATATGATTTACAATTAGTTTTCCCATTTAGTAGGTTGCCTTTTCATTTTGTTGGTGGCTTTCTCTCTGATGTGCAACTTTTTAATTTGATGCACCTCCCTTGCTTATTGTTGCCTTTGTTGCTTCGCTTTTGGTGTCAGTTAAAATAATTATTGCCAATATCTATGTCAAGGAGCTACTGCCTGTGTTTCTTTCTATGAGTGTTATGGTTTTAGGTCTTACATTCAAATTTTTAATCCATTTTTACTTACTCATTTTGTATAATGTAGGAAGTTGGCCCAGTTTCATTTTTTTGCATGTGGCTACCTGCTCTTTCCAACATCATTCATTGAAAAGACTATCCTTTCCTCATTTTACATTTTTGACCCCTTTGTCATAAATTAATCGACTATATATAATATATATATATATATTATATATATATATGGATTTTATTTCTGGCTCTATTCTGTTGCATTGGTCTATGTGTCTTTTTTATACCAGTTAACATACTGATTTGACTACTTAGCTTTGTAATATGGTTTGAAAGCAGACTATGATAACTCCAGATTCATTCTTTCTCAAAATTGCTTTGACTATTCTATTGAAAAAAA
The DNA here is from genome assembly GCA_003508835.1 of Eonycteris spelaea. Lineage (NCBI taxonomy): Eukaryota > Metazoa > Chordata > Mammalia > Chiroptera > Pteropodidae > Eonycteris > Eonycteris spelaea. Next base: position 6,627,028 of record PUFA01000033.1, on the reverse strand, counting down.
TCTTAAGAAATTTAAATCACATAAATGTTTTATTTTTCCAGTATTTAATTCTATTTTTATTATTTGCTGTTATAAATCATATAATATTAGAGGAGATACTTTAATTAATGTTTATTCACATCTGTCATAAGAGATAAACACCCTATTTCAGCAAAGACCTTAATTCAAAATAATTTTGTTGGTTTTAACAATTTTAATTAATTTTTGCTTTTCTATTTAATGTATTACTATTAGAAACAAAAAGCTAAATTATATATTATAGAAAGTAACAGTAATTCTTATGAATAAAATATAGAAAATCTCATTAGAAAACAATTATTGAGGAACTATCCACAACAGTGAAAATTAGAAAATCCTTTAGTAAAATACAGTTTTAATTATAAATATTAAGCAAAATATTCTTATGTATAAACAGTAAATATACAGAGCAACTCAAAAAAATTCATGGTGTCTAATCATATAGGAGTTTTACAGGCTTGCCCTGACATTTATGATTAGCATCCTTAGTGTAAAATTATTTCTTAAAGAATTCAGTGTTTAAAATAGTTTACCTTTCAAATATTACAACATTCCACTGATATGGAACTCATCTGCTTCATTTGGAACAATGCAGTAAAACCAGCAGAAGAGGTGAAAGGGTTCTGGACATACAGAAAAAAAAAATGTCATAAATAGAGACTATTTGTGAAGGATCCCAATGCCATTTTCCCTGTTCGGATGGAGAAATATTATATTAAAGCATCTAATTAGAATACTAAGGAGTAAATGAAAAGATATTAAGGAGAAAAAAAAAATAGAATTATTAGGGACCATTTGGTGTTAAGTACAAATCAACTCTCCTGACTGCAGGAGTATCTGCAAGCTTCACGGTATACAATAATTATGTTTATATTGAAGACAATGTTGTGTTTTCCATAATATGTTACATGTATTTCCATTATATATTATTAAACTTATAAAGCTTTAGGGCATATATTCATTACATTTATTTTTGAAACATTTTCAGTTGATATCATACTGTAGGAGTATAATGGTATAACCTATGGCTATTTTATAATATATTATAGATCTTAAATATTCCACTTATTAATTAAGTCTATTAATATCCAAATGGAGTTAACACACCCATCCCTCAGACTATAATGAATCCCCAACTAATAAGAATCCCAGTTGAATTTTTAACAAGCTTAAATATTTATTTAAGCAATCTGAAATGTGTTTACAAAATAATTTCAGAATGATACTGGTGGACTGCGTAGCCTTGTCAACAAGTGGACTACCTTCTTAAAGGCAAGGCTGGTGTGCTCGGTAACTGATGAAGATGGCCCAGAAACACACTTTGATGAATTAGGTACATAGATGTTAATTTGAAAAATGTTTTTGAAAGAGAGTTTGTAAAGTTTATAAAATTCAATAAGTTGTCAGAAGAGGATGTATTTTACATGAATATTTCAGCAAAACAATGTGCTTATTTGAATTAATGATCTATATACTGTTAATAAATATTTTTAATATTTTTTAAATCCGTTTTCTCTGAATGCAGTGCTGAAACACTTAGTTAATTGAATTCACTATGATATATGAATGAGAGTGTATGTGTATGTGTAAGAGAGAAATGTACTTGTATACTACATAAGTAATGATATGTTTGTGCTTTCTAAAATGTGTATTTCATCTGTATTTAAATTCTTACATTCTGTTTCAAATAAGTTCATATGAAACTATGGCTGTATATTTTTACTATTGTAATTAATGGACAGAATAGAGGTTAGATGAAAAAGTGTGAGTAGAAATTAAATTTGTGCTCCAATCTTAGTTCTTCTTGGTGACTCTGGGATTAAGTATTTTCAGCATGTGTGACATGTGGAAAGTTCTACTTTGCGGATCAAATAAGAACTAATGATCTGATTCCTTAGTACCAAGGAATAGTGCTTTTTTTTTTTTTTTAGTCAAAATATTTTGGTACTCATTACAGTATACTAAGTGCCATTTAGAAATGACTTTTATTTTGCTTTAAATCATTAAAATGTAAAATACTGGTTATCCTTAGATATTGAGGCAGGTGAAGAGGTAAGCAAAAAATGTAATATACGTGGAAAAATTTGCTGGCTCTAACAGTTATAAAAACAAATAAATAATTAGGCTCCTTAAAAACCATTTTGTTGATCATAGAAACAAAAGTTTGTGTTAACTTTTCTGGAAAAGGTTCTAAGTATGATTTTGCTTTATAACCTAGTCACTCATTATTTCTCTCAAAATTCTTTGCAATTTGTTTATGTTTCAGTGACTTAGGATATTTCAGTCTTTCTTGTTTTTAGGGAGAGCTAGATAGTATCAGCCTTTGTTCACATATGGAAAGACTAATGGTTATTAATTTATTACTTAAGAGGTTCTAAATTCATTGTGAATTTAAAATAAATACCTTTTCTCTGTATTCCTCAGCAGGAATCTTATTTGCAAAAATGTAACTAAATACTAAGACATTTCTTGTAATCCTTACAATTGATTATTAACTGCAGTTTTCTATCAGAAATTTACTTTTCAGTTTTGTTATATATTACTGTATCTTATTATCTATACAATTGTCTTTGCTTTAATATACTTTAAATGTCTCGTTTGGGCAATTTTATTAAATAAAAATGTTACTAGCAACTTAGACCGTAAGCCAAAAAATTGGTTTTATGTCTTTATTTAGTATAAAGAAAAATGTCACTGTGAAAAAGTATTCTATGTTCCAACTTCTAACTCTAGGTCAAAAAGAATTTGAGATTTGTAACGCTTTTTTATATGTTATCATTAAAAGATATTTAGAAAATGCAGTAAAAAAGAAGAAATGGGAAAATTTCTATAGCTCTGCTAACCAGCGACACTACTTGTAATCTTCTTATTGAATTCTGGTGTATAGTTAAGGTTTACATGCTTTTAGTCTATATTATAGACACTGTGTCTTTTCCATTTAATATTATTTGATTAGCAGTGTTTCCATAATGTTATAATCTTCATAAACCTTTAGTATTTGTATAACATTTTATTTAATTTTCTTTACAATGTTAATTTAGTTGTTTCAAATTATAACGAAGCTACAGAATATCTTTCTGACTAATACTTTTCATAGTTGAAATTATCTTTACGGTAATTTTTTTAAATACAGTTAATATTTGGGACATTTAAAAGAATGATATTTCTCTTTTATAGAGGATGTGTTTCTGCTTGAAACTGATAACCCAAGGACAACACTAGTATATGGCATTTTTACAACATCAAGGTAATTATTAAACAATTATGTTTTATAAATTAAACAATAAAATTTATTAAACAATGGTAATTATTACAAAAGCATTCTTTTTACTTTAATTTTACATAGCATTTAGGATTTCACCTTCTCATTTTATTACTTTTGCCTGATTACTAAAATATGTTTAGGCTGAATTAACACTTGCAAAACAGTTTTGTACAGGGTATTTATAATGATTATATGATATTTTTCACACAAAAAATGAATTATGACATAAGAATAAAGTATACTGGATATTTTAAGGAAATAATTTGAAGATTCATAATTCAAATAAAACTTTTGGCTTTTCTATTGAAATAATTTTTACTTCTGGAGCAATCTAAAATGACAGCTATTTAGAAAATAATAAAACACTAAACTCTTTTCATGTTCTGTCTGACAATATTTCATATATTTCAAGATAGGTTTAATGTTTTCTAATTTCCCTGGAATGCCCAATCCCACTTATTATATATTTCGAGACAGTTCACCATGTTCTCAACCTTTCTTCACACATTATTTTTTTTTTGACTCTAGGTATTTTACTCAAAATTCAGTGCAATATTTCAGCTGTGACATGACCAATGCAGAATGTAACAAGTCCCTTCCATTTGGCAATCAACTATACAGTAATATTTAAAATATTTAGCGGGCTTTTCTAGTGGGAGAAACATGGTATGATTATAAACTGTAATGAATCATTCAATGTAAAAGAAAAATCACAGTGATATTGATTTTAAATCATATTTTTATTTTCCCTGTAAGATATCTAAAAATATATCCTTTAGGATTTAAATCCTGTTCTTACAGAGAAAGTGATCTTGATTTAACTCACAAAGAACTGGACGAAGAGAAAAAATATCAAACTATTAAGAATACACCTGTTTCAAAAATTATTTTCCTAGTTTCTGTTTTTCCCAACTCCAGTTGTTTAATATTAAAATTTTAAATGGTCAATTCTGACTATTAGGGCTAATGATTAATAATATAGCTTTTTTTTTTCCTATGGACATCTAAGTTTTCCATTGGCCATCTAAGCTTTTCATTATACATCTAATGTAAAAGAAATATGTCAGTTGATCTGCCTTAGTGACAATGGAAATCGTTTTCAGGAAGGATCCAAACAAATTTTATGAGATTTTACTGACTAAAGTAATTTCATGAATCTATTGGGGACCCTATTGTTTTTTTCTGTTACTAAGAGGGATGTTCATAAACAATGACAATTTAAACTTCTCTATTTATGGTAACATGGTAAGAATATTCTCACATTAAAATAATCTTAAGACAAAGAGGTACAGCATTCTCTTATTAGTGAGATTTTATTTCTGTGAGTTAAATTATAATAGGTTGTACTGATAGTGATGTAGAACTCAAATTCATATTTTAATAAATTATCAATTTGTTTTTGTTGCTTGAAACCTCTTTGACATACTATATTTTAGAAATATTGAGAACTTTTCTCTAACTTCTAATCATCTACTGCCTTCATGGATGAATTAAATGTTTTAATGCTTATATATTAATGGCTTATTTCAAAACAGACATTTTTTAGCTTTACAAAATATATGGTAAAACTGAACCATTCCATGATGAAATATTTTAGCTTTTTATCACAAATTTTGCCATCTATTTTTAAAATTGCATTTAAACTTTTAGAAAATAAGAAAATCAATCTCTTTCTTTTTCCTTTTCTTAGCTCTGTTTTTAAAGGATCAGCAGTGTGTGTGTATCACTTATCTGATATTCAGACTGTTTAATGGGCCCTTTGCGCACAAAGAAGGACCCAACCATCAGCTGGTGTCCTATCAGGGTAGAATTCCGTATCCTCGCCCCGGAACTGTAAGTGTCTAGGAAAGTTTTTCTTAGAGGGGTTGTTATTTTTGCTTTATAAAAACATATAATTTAACAAAAATGAATATCATACTGATGGTTATTTAATACAAACATAAACTTACTGGTATATTCATTATAATTTCAGACCACTCCTTCACAGATTTGGAAATTTACATATATGTTATAAATGTTATAGCAGTCTCTACAATATTTTTCTAACTTCTATTGCTAATAAAATTTTATTTAGTTTTCAAGGCCACTAGGTATGTTAGACAAAGCAGAGGTATTTTCCTAATTTCATTGGCATAGAAACCATAGCTTGGAAAATGTTAACCTTTCAATGGCAACCTAAGAATTTGGTTCCTAGTAACTCTTCACAACTCTTCCTTATATTAATAAATATCATAATGAAGAAATAACTGTATGAGAATTAATTTAGTGATAAATCATGTGGAGATATTTCAATTTTAAGGGATATATTTAGTTAAAAATTTTATGTTGTTATTTTTAAAAGAAAGAAAATAGTATGTGTGAGCAAATAATTACAATGAAAGTTATGGCACAATTTAAACAAAATACTTATAAACTATGAAGTTTTGAAGCATACAAATATATCTGTGTATTGCAATATTAGTAGTATTAAGGGGTACATTGAAAACTAACTTTTTCAGCTAAAGTTACGAAGGTGCACTGGAAGGTTGGAAATGAAATTTTTCTGGGACAACAATGATCACAGTTCTATTTGTTTTTATTTGGCTCATACTAATGCTGCCTTGAATTCAAGAATACTAATTAGTTTCTGTCTCTGTCAAATGTCCTACAATATACTGGTTGAGAGGAGATGTTATACAATGGCCCATCAAGAGGAATAAATTTTTTTGTCTCTTTGTATTCATAGATTATGGCCATAATTATAAAATGGATGGATATAAGTAATGAAGAAGGATTTTATGGAAAATAAATCAAAAGATAATTGTTAAAATAATATTTACTTAAACAAAATGTTTCTGTTTTCTTTTAACTTGAATATAAAATTCCTTTTGCCTATATGCTTTCAGATTCATCCCATATAATTTTTACTAATTGTTGATTAATTTTATTTTTGTGTTATTAGTAGAGTTTATTCACAATGTATTATTTACTCCCTTATTTTCTCACCATCTTAAACTATACCTCTGTCAGTTTTTTTAAAAGAAAAAATAGCTGCTAAACCTTTAAAGAACCTATTTATCTATTCAAAAATAAAAGGGTTTAAGTTTGGTTTCCTACTAGGAAGCTCAAAGATTGGTCATTAATGCGTGTTTTATTAGAACAGTTAAGTTGTATTTAACATTGGAAGATTTTCCATTGCTGTTTATCTGTGAAAAAATTAAATTTTAGAAAGCCATACTTAATCAGAGCTGGCAACAAAGTCTTCTCATAGAATTCACAAACTCCTTTTAAATAATTTTTTTTGATGCTATAGCTCAACAGAAGATGAAAAAGAAATTTAATTATTTTGTGAAACACAAGAAAAATAAGTCAACAGATATATCTATCTTTGGGTACCTCAAGCTGGTGTGTATTACATGAAAAGCAGTTTTTAATTACATAGAGAATAGGAATTAAGAGGGGCAATTGAGAAACTTTTAAATTCCATCGCAACTAAAAAGCTCTTGTTTCATGTAGTATATTTCATGATGATCACTAATACTATATTCAAAAATAAATCATATTTTTGAGAATTACTTGGTATTTGAAATTAACCAAGTCATTGCTTCATCTTAACACAACAAAAATTAAGACGTGGTTGTGATTGTGTATACTTCCATTAATTATTCTTTTGAACAACATGGGATTTAGTACAGGAGCAATTGATTTGTAAACTCAGCAAAATTCCATTTACCCCACAAAAATACTAGGACAAACTCCTCAGATAAACCAAAAAATGGATAAAGAGAGCCACATTGACTGAATCAGGGTTCAGGGCCTCAGAACCTACATGAGTGTGTTCTGGAGCCAGTTTATACCCTGCTCACAGGAGCAGATTGTGTGCACCTTGTCTCAAGTAAGGACAGGACAGTGATAACTTGAAATCAACGTAGTCAGAGTATTTACACTATGGAAATTGACATGTTGCAAATCAGGGATTTTTGTACCTGAAGAAAAGCCACCCTTGCCCCACCGCTCATCAGACTCTTTATGTAAATAACAACTTAAAAGGACTCTGGGAATCGCAGAGAAAGAATCACTCAAGTTAAAGAACAATTATAACAATTATTCTACATACATTGTAGGAGTAGATAAACCCCTTTCAGTAAAACAAAATAAACTAATGTTAAACTGGAAAATTCTAACAGTCCCTCTTTTTCTGTTTTCAAGCTCCCAAGAATAAGCATTTTCTTTTCTGTTCTAAAGCAATGTGGACTAAGCCAGGGCTTGGTGACATACATCTGGAGCTGACTCTGTGAAAAAGGGAGTAGTCGGCACTCGAGACATATTTCTATAATGTGGTTTCTTACATCTGGTACTGAGAAGAGAACAGCTCCTTTAAATTAAAAAAAAAAAAAAAGTCAGATGAATGATCTTTAAGGAATAAAAGAGTCAGGGTGGAGGAATGACCTCTGGAACTTCTCCCAGCAAAGCATTCCTCCCTGAAGATTTGGTCTCTCCACCCTTCACTGAGCACCGCTGTGAAGTCAGCTCTCTGACTCAGAGTGGCCAGTGTCTGTCTCTTCCCTGGACTTCCAGAATTAATATCCCACTCATGTAGCCAAAAGACCTATAGCCAAGTGACTGAAAGCATTCCCTCTCCTCTAGGGTTAAGAATGTTGCTTCTGAAGTTGCCAATAAAGGATCAACTGTGGTTGCTGTACTTTATTTCCCTACACAGTAGTCCAGTTGCCAGGTCAACCTCATAAATATATGGCAGGATTCTTAAAGAAATGACACTGGCAGAAATCTTATACTTTTGTTCTAATGTTCCCTGTAGGTGCTTCTTTTAAAGCAGGGTTGATGGCTGTGTTTGAAAACCGCCCCAACCAGCAAGCCGAAGTCAGTAGGAAGAAGGTTGCCAATTGTGTCATAATGTTTCTCCATAAGTAATTCAAGTTTGTGGAAGAAACAAGACACCTTTGGTATGTTGCAAAGGGCAGCCAAAGACTGCAGATTCTCTCTGTGACTGAGCTAATATATTACATTATTCTGCAGCGACATGTATAAAGCTTTTGCAGAAGATTGCATTTGCATATACTGTCATGTTAAAGCAGAACCTAATAAAAGTTCAGTTTTAACATCTGTTTAGAAGTGGAACACAACCATCTGCTTTAATCACTATATTTTGAACAGGTCTGGTACCTGGTATGGCAAAAGGACACAGAAAATTCATACCCTGAATAGTGTTGGCAAGAACAAGAAAAGTTGATTGCTGGCACTTTCGTTGATTACATACATCTTGTTCTTACATTAGAGCATTTCTACTTCTCGTATATGTTTGGAAACATTCAATTAGTAAATTTTATAATAATATTGAACACATACGGAATATAGACATGAAAAGTTAAATTATATAGTTTTATATCATTATTTAAAACACGTGAGTAAAATAGATGATGGAATAGACAAAATGTAGGCTGGAGGAGAGGATGTGGGTGAGCCTCGTTTGGGAAGACATATAAAAAGTATGAGATTGAGCTGGCCCTGAAGCACAGCTGGATGTAGATTAGTTGGATAGGTAAGGAAGGATGTTTCAGGCAAAGGTTACAGCTTACTTTCCAAGACAAAGGTAAAAATGAATGTGAGTCCTGGAAGCCCTGCATTTGCTACCAGGACTGAAGCAGAGGATACTTGTAGGTAGTGAAAGAAATGTAAGGAAGATGAGGAGGCCAGCTGGTGCATAAGTATAAGCCTTTAAGTATATAATTGTTTGTGCTTTAAATAAATGCCTAGATGATCAAGGATCTAAACATAAGACCAGTTTCCTCAGAATACAAGTTTCGAAGACCAATGCTAGAAATTAGCCCAGATTCTGGAATGCCACTAAGTCCATTTAGTTATCCCTATACCATTCATCTTTCAAGTGTTACTGTCAAGCTCCCCTTTATTGTGCTAGTTACTCCTTTTCTGACTAGTTTTGCATTTATTTCCTGCTGTGTTCAGCCTCAGCTACTCAGCCTCTTTCCTCCTCTTTGTGTTCTATGATAGGCAATGCCCCAGGAATTACAGTTCTCTAAATTCTCCAAATTTTGTTTACACATCTCTAAACTACTTCAGTGACCTTGTCAGCCTTAAGTTTTCCACTTTTCTAAATTCATTTTTTAAAATATTGGCTCTTAAACATATATGGCAATTGATTATGAACCAAGTTGTTATTTATTTTATATTTGTCTTAAATTATTATTATATGTCTTGTTATTTTGCATGGAACATGTCCACCTGTCTAACCAGAATACCTGTGTCTAGAAAACAATGTTAGCTTCTTGTTCTTATGTTTTTACTGGGCACATCAAAATACTTTTTGAGTAAAAGCTGTCCAAAGATTGGACATATGGATTAAGATTTGAATATGTTAATGCTGAAAAATATTATAATGGATGTGAGGATTAGGAGAATATTTAGGAGCATAAGAGGATAGCAGATGTCCAAGAATACCTGAGAATAGGAATAAAATTAGGTAAGCACAACAATTGCTGACCCTTAACATGACATTCGTATTGTTCACAGCATTTCACCTAACACTCAAGTAATCAAAAACACTTAAAATGTCTTTACTCAGGAGTGCTTATCACTACTTGATAAACAGAAAGCTAGAAGTGTAGAAAAACAAACACTTAAAGAAAAAGTTTAACCAAAATTACTCAGCGACTGTAGAATAAAATTATCTTTCTGAAGAATGAGACTCCAGACTAATTAATGGACGAAGGCTTTATTTTATGGTAGCACATGTTATATAATCGTTAAATTCCAATACAGAGCTTTCACATATCAGAAGGTGAAGGATAAGTTAGTTACATCTTATTTGTACTTGGCAATGTTACGCTGAACAAATTCTCAAGTCCAGATAGTTTGCAAAGGGTAATCAATTCTTGTTCTTTTCACCACCATTGTATTTTGTTCTGTGTCTTAGCTGCATGGTTTACACCATGAATCAATGGAAAAATTAATTATTGTTACAAAACATTATTTTGTAATTTTGAAAATAAACTCATACTAAGCAAGAAATTTATTGTGAATAGTGTAGACAAAAGTTCCAAATGGGGGGGGGCATTTAAATTAATATAAAATATAACTGGTTTCAAGTTGATTTGTTTGGATTACCTATTTAATAACTATGGTTTTGAGCAACTGCAACATAATTTTTATCTGAATTTTAATTCTCATTAAGTAAAACCCATAAATAAGACATATAATTGAGTTTATCATATGTGAAAATAATTGCTAACCTGAAATTATATAAATTGTTATATGTACTAACTTTGGATCTCCCTGGAACTTACAAATGGAAATGCTTGCAAATATTTAAAGAGACATCTCAGCTTAGCCAACCATAATTAGTGGTGTTTTATGAAGGCCTGGAATTATTTAAATTGCCCATACATTTGTTCTTTCCATGTTTTCATTCAGTGAGTAGTGTATTTCCCTTTTTCCACTTTGTATGAAGAATGAGTGTAGAAAACACCCATAATTCTATCCTTTTCAGAAGTATGAAACACATCCATCAGTTTAGTTCTTTATCCTCATTTGGTCTTCATTGTGGGCAATTTATAAACATGTGTATTTAAATATAATGCTTTTTTCTAGAAGAAAAACATATGAGCCCCAAATGAAAGTCTCATTAATGGTATAACAAATGAAAGGCTTAGTTTTATTGTTCGTCTCATTATCTCTTTTCTGTGAAGTCATTTAATTGTGTCTTTCTACAAAAAGAGAAATATATTTACTGGTCCTGTAAAAAGTTCTAGTAATGTTAACTGGTCAAAGTTAAGGCAAAAAATTGCTTCAGCATGATTCAGTCTAAATGAATGTGCTGAGAATGATTTGCAAATTCGAGTCTGCCTGGCATACTTGCCAGGGGGCATTAACGTTTTGGGATAGCCATTGCAAGGATTTAACCCAGAAGTTGCCAGGTTTTATTTGGTCTCTAAATGGTTTTTTTTCCTTTGAGTCAACATTAAAATTTTGGCAGATTTTACATAAAATTTCACATTTCTATTTTCTGTTGAAATCTTGCTATGTTAGGCTTGTATTTCTGTATAGGAACAATCAGCTAGAAATAAGTGTTCATTGCCACCTTTGGATAAGGCATAACTTTCCAGTTTGCTACTGTCCTCATTACATGTTACTGTTTACCACAGATGCTGTGCCCATTGGTATTGGTCAGGAAGCTTGCTTCATTGCTTCCCTTTTACCTTGTAACCTCTTTAAAGGGGATACATGAAAACTAAAACATGAGTGCTTTTGTTTCAAGAAAAATTCAACTATGTATTTTTTTTTTCCTAAAAGTAGAGATATCCACAGATGTTTCATAGGATTAGGCAAATAATATTTGTATGTGTTAAAAGATTATACCCAACAGCTTTACTCCTATCATTTAACACTTGCATCCTATTACGGAGTTTGAGCTCCAGGCTACTGCAGCTCCCAGCCTACCCGTGAATTTGGCCTGAAGTGCCCTATGAATGGAATCTTCTCCTCAGAAGCCCATGTCACGCTCCCCTTCCAGAACTGCTGAGGCTGTCCAGCAGTTCTTTTCCAGATCTCAGTAATGTTTTCTATCTGCCACCTTCGAACTTGATGCTCTGCATCTTTTCTCTCTTGGCCAGAATAGAGGCCCCTGTTTCATACAGCCCCTGCAGCAAAATTGGATGGCAGATATAATAGAGTAATTTACTCATTAAACTACTCTTCATCACATATTGACTATTTGTCAGCTTTGTTGTAAGTCTGAGGGTGAAACAATGAATAAAATATACCCAGTTAAGATCAATACACAGCTTACATTCCAGAGGGAGAAACAGACAATAAAAATACAA